>OY986052.1:18865070-19465070 GCA_963920205.1 Stenodema calcarata | reverse complement strand
CGACTCTCCCCAGCCCTCCCCTGCGAACGAAAAAAAAAAAACCCTCAACTCTGCTCGCCGTCCCCGAGGGAAACGTTGGGGGCGGTGAAGTTCAACGACGAAGTTTATTTTATTTTTTCTTTATTTTCGTCCGGGGCAACAAACGGTTGGAGGAGGCGGAGAGCGCCGCCCCCGGCCCAGCGACTCCCGGCGAGATAACATCTAAATACCGCATCCCGGGGCCCTATAATGCTATTCAAGTTTACTCCATTACCTCAAATAGGATCACAGCTCTTCGAAACAGAAGGGCGGAAAACACGCCTTTTGCCGTCTGCTTTCAGTATTATTTTCAAGCTCTTCCTCTTCTTCCCTTTTGAAAGAGAACAACTTTTCTCAAATTTCTCACGAACCCTTCAATAGCAATTCAATAAGTGAGAACACGAACCTTAAATCTACCTATCGATTTTCAATTCCCCCTCTAGGCCCCTCCCTTGAAAGTGTTTCTTTTCCTTCGGAAAACAGTGTGAATTAAACATGCGCGTCAACAACGCATATTGCCAAAAATACAGCTTATCGGTGATGCTGACTGATTGGGGTGTAAAATCTGGGGGGGGGGGGGGGGTTAACGAATGGAAAAAGGTTCTATAGAGTAGGATGGGTCTTTAAACTCATTCGGTATATTGCTCGATCACATCTCACTAATATTAAAATGGCCCTAATATTAAATTATGGGTAGTTGGGAGAAGGGATGATTTTGGAGTATATTACAATAGTAGAAACTATTAAGAAGATTTAAATTTACTTTTGTCTCCGATCCGTAACAAAATTAGCATAATTGATTCGTTGATTCATTAAAGACATTTGGTGATAAATTTTTACAGTTGGTCATTGAAAACATTTGGTCATTTGACAGTTAGTCACTAATTTTGTGAAACTTAAGTTTAGACATAAACTCTTAATTTTACTAACTAATTAGACATAAACTCTTAATTTTAATCGAGATAGCCGATCGCAATAATTTGGCTACTAATTTTTCACAGTAGAAAATTATCTCCATAATTGTCACAAGCTAAATAACCGGAATATATACCATAACATCTAAGAATATTTCGTCAGGTATGTTAGATTTTCTGTAAGCTCTTCAAAAATGCTATACTTAATATTTTTATAAATTTAAAATAACAAACTGGTATGCTATATTCGATCTAGAAGAATAATCCTGACAGTACCTACACACTGCCACCCTAGTTTACTGTTTACGAAGAACATGAGTCCTGTTATGTCCTCTTCTGTACGTTTCTACTCTGGTCCTAGAAATCTCATTATTCACTGTGTTCCAGCTCGGAGAGAAATTGAGTTTTCATACCTGAAACATATCCAATTTCCCGAGGGAAATGATTGAAGCAATCGATTGATCCGTAGGCGAGCTACGGGACGTATCATTTCAATCATTTGTGGTTGCATTACCGCACTAGTAATCTGAAACTTCCATACGTTCGTATATTAGGAAATCCCCGAGTTAGCGTTATCTGAGCCAAGTCGACGTTGAAAAACGAAAAAAAAAGTACACGAAGCAATTAAGGGGTTGGAAAGCTCACCCTTGGAAAACATGATAAAAACGGGTTGACGTGGCAGAGCCCGTGGCGAAGGAGTGTGGGAGTTGGTGGGGGGATAATTTTAAAACGCTTATCACTAGAGTAATCCAATGGGAAGCCAAAATGTCGCTTTGTTCCTTGATAACGTTAACGATAATGCTGATGCATGAAGATGATTTCGCTGTCGTATTTCGTATCGTCGTAGACAGCAGCAGATAAACTGAAAAACACTGCAAATTCTTGACACAACGGTTAATTTTCTTCTGTGTACAGTTTAGCCGTCTATCTAGATCTATAAATGGTAGATTAATTATTACTATTATGCACTATTAGGTACTAATTATTGTTAGTTATCAATCATTTTTATCTGAATTAATATTAATATCTGAAGACCATGTGCTGTTTGAAACAGCTGGGCCAGTATGAACACTGACCCGAGAGGCTGCCGCATGACCCGCTCCACCCTCATGTTGACGACTTTCGATCTGCTCCAAATTCGAGCCCTCATTGTGAACAAACGGTTGGTTGTACAAAGCTTCGGATGGTCGTAAAAAATTCTAACAATTAAACTCTATTCAAATGTGAACTAAAAACTAATTTGTTTACAACCCATCGACCTACGGTTATGAGATATTTCAAGGATCATTGCGGGATTGGTCCACACCCGTAAATCGAATTTCGTAATTTCGATTTTTGGAATATACGTAAGTATCTTGAAACGCAAACCATCAAATTTTGTAGGGGGGGTTCTTGGGCCAAAGGTTCATTATTGAAGATAATAAACCAAAATTGAGTGAAATGTGGAGATAATGTAGGACTTTAAATACCTACTAAGTAAATAAATCATTTTGGGAAGAGAAAGATTGAATACGATGTATGAAGGTAGCTGCAAATTCAAATTTCTCGAGTGTACTCACATGTTCTTTACTAACAAATTTACGTGTATGTCACCGCGCAGTTGCGCTCAAAGGGGTTTAATAATAAGAACTTGGAAGTTATTTATTCTTCCGAATGACCGAGTTCTCACGACACGACAAACATGTGAAATTGCTAAATTCTTCAAGTTCTCATTTCCTGAATATACAACAGTGGATATCATAGTAGGTAGCAAGGGGATAAGTACGGGTTGAGGGGGGAATTGTGTGAGGTAAAAACAACGAATTCTCGGATGTAGAATAGCGAAACCTCTATGAGGTTGGATTGTGGGGGGAGGGGTAGGGGGGGGGGGGTTCCATAACGTCCCATGGGGTTGAATTATTATTAATTCACACTCAAGTTTACACGCTCTATTGTTTGAAGTCGGTTCCGGGCGTCAGCTCCCGGAATGAGAAAACAGGGTTGCCGGCACGGAGAGCATAAAAATTCTCTGGGGATAACGGATGGAATTCAAACCCTTTCCCTCTCGCACTGTACCTTTTTCACCAGGTTTTTCTACTTAAAAACGACTGGAGGACGAAAAAAAAAGAAAATTTTCAGTGAAAGAGTTGAAAAAAAGAATGTCTGGCGGAATTCATTACCAGTCTCTCACGAGAGGTCATAAAACGTTTCCTAGTGAAGTCCGCCGAGTTGGGCGAAGCAAATGTTGAGAGAGCAGTAACTGTTGATGAAAGGCTACTGCTTTGTGCGTGTACTCGACAAATGAACCCGAAATCTTGGATGTTTGGAGTGGAGCCAATTTATTGGCAAATCCTGTAGTGTTTCAGTTGTTGTGGATAACTTGGTTTAAAGTTAGTACCCTGAAGAAGAAGGATTCGATACAATTTACATGTGTAGCAAAAATTATCTAAGAAGGTTCTAAATGAGTGTATTTATGTAAAACCAAACTGACGATACTAATCGCCATACATTCGCCAGTGGTATCATTTATTTGAGTCACGATTGTGTTTTTTGTGGTTGATAATACGTAGAGAGTGATAATTGATTCACGAAAGTTCTTCGTGTGAGTGTTTACAAATTCAAATTCTTTTCACTCAGTAAGAGGCGTTGTCTGTGGCGGTGGGTTGCAGCAGATCATAGAGCTCAAATTGTTAGCCAAACGCATCAAAAGCTTGAATTTACATGAATTAATGGATTACCATGAATTTAAATTCAATGAAAATGATGTTACTAAGTGTTGGAATAAGGTAATAATGTAAGGTAATTAGTTATTGGACTTCTTTAAAGATAATGAAAATTGAAAACATACTGCTGATTGTTGATTTTACAACTCTTAGTACAATAATATTATGATAGTCCGTAGTGGTGAGCAATGTATATACGATACAGTATTTTGCAATATACAAGTACCTAATCACAAAAGAAATGAAGAATTTCGATAACCAGTGATCCAATAATTTGATATTTTATTCTGTGACAAATTGCCGAAATGGTAAAACAGTTAGCAATTTCCACAAATAAGCTGAAGCTTACAAGGATTAAACTGCGGCTTGAAGCATAGTTCATACAGATTCGATACGAAGGGTTTTGCCCAAGTGGTCGAAACATAGTGCCATTGATGTTGAAGACATCCGTATAATTTGAAATCTGGAGATTTAAATACCTACTTGGAGATTTAGCTTCACCAGCAGTGAGCATTCAAAGAAAAGTGACACACGTTTCTCCATTACTGTTCAACCTTTACGCTTACCGTAAGCATTAGTAGGCAACAGCTCTCTTGATTCAGAAGCACTAAGGACTGGACCGGTATATCTTGTGCTAAGGAATTGTTTCGAGCCGAGGATAGAGATGGTTTCGCGTCGATGATTCTCAACGTCCGGATAAGGCGCAAGAAGAAGAAGAACCACCCAAGGGTTCTTTATCCGAACTGTAAATCTATTCATTCCGGAGTATTATGACGCACATATACTATATCGGATCAACCTACTAAGTGAACATCCCGCCTAAGTCTATATGCTCTGATTAAATTTCAATATTCTCCCATCAGGAGAGGCTTTTCCACCTAGTTAGGGCCCGCAAGTTTCCAGTCGGTGATCAACATCCGCGAAGCCTCTCAAATATTTACGTCCTCCAGCCCTCGTCCCTCATCCTTTTACCATCAGCATCCAAAAGGGCCGTCGTCATCATGAAGATCAAACGGACTGCAGGAAAGTCAGCCTTACATTTCACTTTCACCTAAAATCATTTTCACGGATTCCGAGAGTCGGGAGACCATCTCGCGGTTACGTGAACTACTTTTCCCTCGAACGTCGCCCCTTCCCAAACTCCATCCTGCGAGTAAAAGTTGGAAACTCATAAAGAACAATAAAGATTAACTAAGTTGACAAAAATCTGCGAATTTTCACCGAAATAAGTTGGTTTGTTAGTATCATTTTTATTTTAAAGATTTTTTAGAATGATCTACACTTCGTATGGAGTTTTAACATGTAAATACAGTTTTTTTGCAAGTTGCTACGGAAAGATTTAGAAATGTATAAAACATCATTTCTGGCCTATTTTGATTTTTGATTGTTTGAAATGGAACATTCAAATCTGAAGTCCAATTTGACATGGATATGTCTTACCGCTGGAGGCCATAAAAAATGCTGACATTCGGAAATAAATGTAGGTACCAATCAACGGGCAATTATACTGGCCCCATTTCCCTTACAGGATGCTAAGCAATTAGTAATGATGATTTTTTTTTACTTGACACAAAACACACATTTTACAGGGAGAAAATGAGACATATCCATGTATCATCTGCAAGTAGTGGCGATACACAACATCAGTTTACTGATTTTTGAAAATGAAATGGGGCGGGCGGTTACTGTGAATTCTACGTGAATGGACGAATGATTGAAGACAGTTTCCGGCCATGCAGTTTGACTTGGTGATCACATTTTCAATGTAACGCAAAAAATACCCACAAGCAACCAGCCTGGTCTTTAAACTCACCTTCATTTTGTATTGATTGCCTTGTCACGAGATTGCTACGTTGCGATCATGCAGCCATAGCATTCCATGTAATATGGAAGGAGAGTCGAAAACATCCTTTATTAAGACAGTGTCCAGTCTTATTTTAGGTACCGATTCCACCATTCAATCCAGCTTTCTCATAATAACGTACTTGGTATTGGATAATTGAAATCTCCTGGAGACTCTGAATATTTTAGATGACATAAATAACCACATTTGAACGACATACTTCCCGTCGAACTTTCTGAAAATAGCTCTAATCAACTAAATAACGTCTAAATAACTCTTCATAAATGACTTCTACATAACTCTTCACAATTTACTATTTTTATTTTCAAGTGATACTACGAAAAGGGGTTTCGATTCGTACAACTTACAATAACTCACAATGCCGTTTTTGGGGATTCAATGGTATTTTGAACTATTCTAATCGACTTATGAAATTCACAAAATTGAATTTGGCCCATATTGTGTCTTCGACCTCATCCCAACATTGGTAGATATTGATATTTTGGCGAAAGGCTCTTCTTTTCTCATAATATTCTTCTTTCATTTTAATCGAATATTGTTTGAAACTATATAACTTTGAATTGTTACAGTGTGCGATTGGTTTCAGAACGCTAAAAGCGGATTTGTCTTGAACTATTACTCAAACATTTTGAAACCGTTGCAAATGGAGAACTTTTTTGAATATTCAATGAAAATTGTACCTAAATGTACATATTTACTCGTAATTAATACAATTTTTGGAGCCTTTGTGCTGTCAGGGAATCATGTGAGCAATACTGAGTGTCACAAATTGAATTTGGGAGTTTTGGTCGCAGAACATTTAATTAATGAAAAATTAATCTTTTTGGTCCCCGTTGGCGGTTGTCTGTTGAAAACCTCATTGTTCCCCTTCCAGATCAGTGTGTTGGAACAGTTGAATAAGGAGGGGCAGGTTAGTCCGATGATTGAATGTTGTGGCCACATCCCACGAACACAAGGCCCCTCCAACCATATCGCCCCCCTCCCACGGTCATCACTATTCCCACACCACAGGGACCTCTCATTGTCCTACGCCGTCATCCTCTTTCACTTACGCCCATCTCCCACCAGGATTTTCAGGATTGAACTTGAAAAGGAGAGTTTTCGCTCGGGTTGGAAAGATTAAAATTTCAATGCATAACCTATCGACCGCGGGAAGCGGGGGAGGGGTCGAAAATGGAAGCGGAAGTCGTGGATGGTTCGTGTGACGTCATACAGGTTAGAGGGTTACGTTGTGATGAGGAGAGAGGGGTCTCATGAGCCAGGGGACCACTTCCTTGATGAAATGCTGTCATACATATTGTACTCTCCTACCCCATCCATCCCAACTTCCCATGATTCCCGACATTCATCAAAGTTAGTTTCGTATTCGCCTTGTTCCCTTCTATGAAGGGCTCTTTGTTAGGTGCTCAAAACCCCTTCATACCTTTTTTTTCAACTAATTTTTTTTTTCTCCTTCCAACCCACGCCCTTTCGCTTGTAATCCATATGAACCAACTGTTGAAAAGAGGGCGATTTGTAACTTGAAGGGAGAGGGAGATTAAAAAGGCTGCTGTTATTACCACGCGTGCGCTGTCAAGGTTTGATTAATGGTACGTCGCGGTAACAGCTGCCGCCGGCCGTGTGAGATGAAAAGAGCACATTCGATGAGCATTCCGTTATAACCCCCGTTCAAATTCTACCGATAATGTTCTTGACAGAATTTGTAGTGACACCCTCGTTTCTCCTTCCATCGGAGCCCTCGTAATAGCATTCCGTTCGAACTCTACCGATAATGCTGTTGGAAAAATTTGTGATGGCATTCTCCTATTAACAACCCAAATCTGTATATCACAAACTATCGCTTGAAACATGCTCGAGTATTAATATGGAGGCGGCAATACAACCCGAAATTCTCAACTTTCGTTCATGTTTTTCTGTTACAAAATAATGTGATAATTGTCCGAGCTTAAATCTATCTCAATCTGAAAATATAAATTTATTCCCAAATTGCAGAAATGACATGAACATGAAGTTGTGACTTTGGAAAGGTGAAGTTATTTATTTCCGAATGAATTAGTGACTTATATCAGTATTCCTATAGAAAAAAGTCATTATGGTCACTTATTAATATAATACATAATTTTTTTATGAACATATATTATGAACCTGAAATTTAAAAAAAAATGGAGCCTCAAAACCGACTTATTTTTGTAATGGAAAGGTAGTCGGATTTCACGTTTTCCTGAGAATGGCCCTTATCCATGTAAAATTCATGGCTGGCAGAAGCCACCGTTAATTGACCTCAGTTTGATTAATGAAGCCAGCACATTCATCCAACTTTGTTTTCGAGTTGCATGCAGTTTTTCTCACGAGTGGCTGTTATTTTATTTCACCAGCGCCTGTCCAGGGGGGTCACCAAGCTGCTTCTCCACTTGGTGGCCAACCAAACTTTCTACAATTTTCTGTTCATTTTCCCCTTTTTAGCTATTTTGTAGGCAATTACAATTACAATAAAATTAAAACTTGCACTCTCTACGCGGAAATGAAATTTTCCAGGTCTCGAGAGCAAATGGGATCGCAAGTGGACAATCCCCTGAGATCGTTCTCGAGGTGTACACTTTAGCTTTAGTCGGGTGGAGAAAGGCGACTTCAAGCACATTTTTGACAGCTAGTACGTCATTGACCCGAACATGATCCGAAGCACTTATTGATCTGTTAGCGATCCAACTAAGTTGCTTTCCTGAGATTAACGTAAAAATGACAGTTAACGTAATTCCTCTGAAGAAACCCACGTCTTAGGTAGGTTTCCTTCTACGACATGGTCAATTTATTTACTTGAAATGGTCTCGTTTAGAAAAGTTCCAAACAAATGGCGAGTTCTTCCGCCTCACGAACCGTACGAGAAATCATCGAATTTCACGCGTCATTCTTACTGGGCGTTAGACTAAACAATCACCCGTAACCAGCGTCCCCAGCCAAGTTGGCAAACCAACATTGTTAATACGAGCTAAGAGGTCATCCGGAGTTATCTCTCTAAAACTTCAATTCAAAGACCAGCCGAGGCTTCAAGTCAAGGGAAAAGTCACTAATATCAATTTCTTCTAATGAGGAGAAAACTAAGATGGGAATCTCGTACAATAAAATAAGATAAGACCCGCTAGGCTTTATGGAGTCACGGGAGACTAAAACGGCACGAACGCGCTCGGTAGTCGCTTAGTCTGAATTGGTTTCGGGTTTTGTGAGTTGTTTGGTTGGTTGCATTTGCCAATCAGCCACGACACACTTTGCTTACCGTCACCGTTTCTTTTGGGATTTCTCACTGAATTTGCTGTAATTGTGAAATTGCTATTTTCCGAGTCAGTGCCGTTTCAGTAATCAAGACAGTTCCCCATCAAACCGGTTTACTATTATACGTATCAACATGATTCCTATTGTAATAGGATTTCCTGTGAGCTATAATTTAAAGTTCTTGGGTTGTGATCAATATTTTGAATTCAAAACAACAGTGCAAATGGAGGGTATACGGAAGTGGGTCCCCGCTGCGGCAGTAAAATACTCATCGTGAAAGTTTTTAAAAGCGCGTGGCAACAGTTAACATATCTGATTATACTGAGCGTGGCATGATTCATTTCGGAACACCCCCACCCCTACTACATTCTCCTCCCTCCTTCATTTCATTCACTAAGTTATATCTGACACGCATAGGCGCCCATTAAACAATTAAATGGGTGATGGCAAGGGGAAATGGATGACGTTAATATACATAATTGAAAATAGTCATTTTTTCAACACAATGTAATTCGACTACTCGCTTCGATTTAACCCCTCGTATTCCGTACGCTAGCAAATATAATGCGTGTAACAAACGGTCGCAACAGCTTCCTGATACAGCGCACTAAAATCTTCACACATGGCCAATTTCTGAAAGAGAACAGGGATATTGTACACCCAATGAATTGTACGGCGTGTGCTATTAATTTGTGACCAGGATTGAGTAAAATTCTTCACTCAACATTTCTTGTAAGGAACGAATATTCGAACGAGCACACTCCCCCGTTTAAACGGCTGTAAGTGAGGAATTTTGGAGTAGAAGATCCCTTCATCCCTTATCTTCTAGAAATTGACCGCTGTAGATTAACAAGATTTATCCCTAGTTATTATACGAAAGTGTGTTCATAAATTTATTTTTCTGTACAAACATACAAAAGCCTCTAATAGTTGAAAATAAAATAAAACACTCACCAATATTAACAGTACTTTTGCTGGCGAAGCAAGACAGCATTTAGTAAAAGCTTGTAAACGACAACTTCTATATGCAGGAAAGAACGCACCAAAGAGCTCAAAAATTAGCACAACTAGTATACTGGAGAAAGGAGTTCATAGTATGGAAGAAACGAAGGGGAAACGTGCTGGTATACGGTAGATCGTGCCAGGGCTGTGTACCACAAGTTGTGATGAAAATATCCGGTCGAAACATGTTCAATCGTGCATCTAATGAAGAGGAGGCTAATAACTGGTATCGTATTCGTAGAATTTTGACAAAATCCACGGATGGAGAGAAATTGAAACAGATTAATGAAAAGAGGAGTCAAAAATGGTGAAATAACTACAAAGCGATCATAATGGTGTTAAAGTGCGCCTGTATCTACGTGAATACGTGAATAGATATGAGCCAAGTCAAGGAAATAATATTAAGAAGAATGACAAATCTAACTACAAGGAGAAAAAGTGTGGACAGTTAAAAGGTAAGCAGAAATTACTAGTATCGGTTTGTTTGTTCGGTGGTTTGACCGTAGAAGCTGTAGCTGCTTCATTTGACTCTCTGACTGTTTGGTCATATTCGCACATTAAACAAAACAATAAAAGCCACGAATATCTTCCTCGTCAGCGTTAAATTGTTGAACGAAACCCAACGTTTCTTTGCACAATTCTTTATTTCTTATGAGCACCAAATTTATTAAGAAGTAAGATGTTATTCAATGTTAAATATTGGTTTCTATACTTTTGGTAAATTGTAAATTATTGAGACTTATTTGGATTATTTGATCGGCAAACAATTGTTGCTCATATCAACTTGTAATCAATGCTTTTTTCACAAGTTCAACTGCTCTTGTCTCCAATTTATTGAGCATTACGACAGAATTGTGACTAATTCGATTTCCATATTCGTGTTCAAGGGCTCGAGTAACACAAGCCAATCTTTTTCATATTAGGCTTTGAGGTTGCATGAGTCAGCAGCTCATACGTGAAAACAGCAAAACAAACCAATACACATATTTGCGCATTTACCTACTTCCAAATTCCCTAGGAAAGAGGGAAAAACAAGACTACGGGAGTGAAAACCATCTACTGCTGGCGGGAATCTACGAATTTGATTGCGAATTCTGAAAAGAATGTTGGCTCACCTGTCGCCAGAGCATTTTTTAATGATCTTAGAGAGGACTTGATGAAGCTCAGAAGTGGGGCAGTTCCGCTCATCCAGAGTCCTCCCTTCGGAAGTGTAAAATTTCTCTTCGGCAGGGAGGAGGGAGATCTCCTGCAACCCGGAGGAACCAGAATTGGTTTTCATGCAATCTTACTGTGGTGAATAGTCCGGTTTGTAGGAATATCAATATATTGTTTGTGTTTCGG
Source organism: Stenodema calcarata (assembly GCA_963920205.1). Lineage (NCBI taxonomy): Eukaryota > Metazoa > Arthropoda > Insecta > Hemiptera > Miridae > Stenodema > Stenodema calcarata. The sequence goes on along the minus strand of OY986052.1, from coordinate 19,453,962 downwards.
GGAGCGGTGGATTTTTTTAATTGTTTGTAACTATGGATGGTCCTTTTCAAACGAAGGGAGTAAAATCAAATTTATGGGTGAACGGAGGAAGGAATGGTTACACAGGGCACAAATGGGGGTTCAAATACACACAGTTCATAGGAGCGGTCACTAATACATCACAAATTTCTATAAAATCGAAAGATGAGGAAGTTTTTTTAATAAATAAATAAATATGCTGGTATGATTAGGCAGATAGGTTTCACATCCAATGTGGATGTTCTCCACTGAGAGAGGAAATTGGGACTTTGAGTGAGTATGCAATCGATACTTATCCATTTTTCAAACAGATCCTACAGTGTTTTTATCCTATTCATTAGTTGAACTCCGTAAACCCAGTTGAATCTATTATTTATAATATAAATAATATTATGCTTCTCTCCTAAGGAAGAACGTCATAAGTCAATTTTTTCAGTTTTTGAGTTAAGGACATGGCCTTGTAGAGCTCGTTGGGACGCATTTTTTGAGCTAGGCTTAATTGTACTACCTCGAGGGCTGAAGTCGGACTTGGGGCGATCTAGCGCAGTATAGATCGTCCTATGTCCACCTTTAGCCCTCGAGGTAGGACGTTTTAACTTAATATTTTCAACTTAGGACACTGGCCTAGTTTAGGCAGCAATAATTCCTCAATTTTAATTTAGGATTCATGGTCTCATTAAATGATAATTTATTGGACAAAATTGTAATAGTATTTTTAAACCTGAATGAAACGAACTTTTTCCTGTTAATAGGACGTTCTAACCTGGTACCGGGGGCAGTAGTATGTCCATGTTACCATGTTTTAGATTTCTAGTATTAACTAGTCAATTATGTTTTCTGATGATTTAGTTCTAATTTCATCTATTAACCCATTATGTCCCAGAACTATTTTTGTTCGAATTTTCACGTGAAACCTAGTAAATCTTGTCTAGATACTCTCTATATTTAGGGAAAAATAGTGAAAATAATCTTGACTTTCTACATGTTTCAATAACTGCAGTTTTATTGGTGTGCCATATGGCATCACCGGGACTCACACGGTACGGGGTTTTTGGGAAGTCTGAAAGACAGTTACACTGTTCGAAAACACAAATAAACTTTATTATATATTAAAAGGGAACATTTTATAATCACAAAAAACTCATTTAGTAATTTAGGCGTGTTACTCAGTGTGGTAAATCACAAAACAGTCCAAGCATAATCCCACATTGTATTTTTGGCACATCATGCGCGTCTGAGAGACGCACATCTGCAATGCACACCTCATCCTTTGGTTGTTCGGAGTCCTGGAGGCCAGTGGGTACCAGGTTTTCAACGCACTTATCTCTTATTTTGTTCATCAATGGGCGCAGTTTCCAAATTTTGTCACGAGGATCAACTTTCCCACTATCGGCAAAATGAATAAACTTTTTAATTGTATAGGTACATTCTGTTTCGCCTCATTGCATTAGACACAAGTTCACTTTCTAAATCTTCTACGGAATCCCAATATAGACGCATTGAGGGAACAGGTGCGTACCCACTGAAAATCATCAAACCAAAAAAACATTTGATTTCTTCCATTGTGATATTTGGTGAATCGAAGTTACGAAAAAGGGCATAGTTATTTGTTTCTGCAGTAATATATACGAAAATTTCGTCGTTGAACAACCTTTCGAACATCTCTGTAGGAGAATCAGCTGGGCATGATGGTTCGGAGGAAGGGAAAATACGATTTTTTTTCGCCTCGAAATCGCCTTCAATGAAAACAGGATTCGGCTTTCCTTTTGCCAGCCTCTTGCGTATCCATACATCGCACTCTGCATCACAAGAGTCCAATGTAGTAGTATCAGGAGTATCATTACCTGGACAAGAAGACCCGTCACTATTGAATGGTCCCGATAGAACCTCGGGAATTTCCTCCTCTAATTCCACATGCGTCCGGAGTTCACTGTTGAAAACTACTTCTGCTGGTGCAAGAAGTTGTCTTCCTGGGAGATGGCTGATGTCACCATGTTCTTCGTCGTCTCCTGATTCCTCATCAGTCAGCACATTTGGTGTAGGGGGCACCATATACACCATTTCAGGCCTTTGGTCACCCACATCATCTTCTCTGAGTAGTTCCAGAGCATCCTGGAAGGAGACACCGGGCCTGAAAAAACCCGTACCCCTTGAGTCCCGGTGATGCCATATGGCACAATTTTACGAAGTGATCATTTACGCACACAAAAAATGAATGAAATATTGAAAAAATGAGATTTATCAATGCCCACACATCTTAGTTATTTGAAGAAACAGAAATAATTAAATAAGTGAAGAGAGTAAGGTACTTACGCCAATAAAGGTTGGAGTTGGTCGACATCAAAATACTCGTCCATGATTGACCGACTGTCCAACTGCCGGAATTGCAATGAGAGAAGGGTCCCCTATTCTCAGGCAAAGATAAACACCCCAGGAACATGATACAACCTGAATCGGCTCGATCTGTCGCGAGAATAATGAGCTACTGGTGAATGAACGAACCTGAATTTTCTGTGCCATACGGCATCACCGGGACATAATGGGTTAATTCAAACAGTCACAATTGCCCATGCGCTATTCGTAATAATATTCGTATTAATATTCGTAATCATATTATGATAAATATGGATTGATTGATTGATTTTCCGCATCACCATGATTATGTTACTTGAAACAAAGATCACCAACTATAAATTCCATCGTAGATCGGCATAAAATGAGGTTATAAGAAACGATTGTGGAGTCTATGCAGGGGAGAGGTGAAATTATGTCAATTAGTATACCATTGGATTGTCGAACACAAAAACAACTGCGAAGTAACGTAGATAAGAGCGGTGTGTCGAAAGATGTATAATGGGACTCGATCTTCATTTAAAAATAGCTCATTGCAAGGTGAAATCAATTGTATTTCAAACCAAAGTTTCGTCAGATCGGTGAGGTTGGGATGCACAGGTTACAGAACAGTATTCGTTCGTGACTGAGAATACGGTACGTCCATAAATATGCACTTTGTCACCAAGAAGCTTTTCGATGAAGTGGTGTGGGTCTCGTGTGTATATTTTAATTTCAATGAAATAGAGAGAAAGAGATAAGAGCGAGAAATGAATCTGTGCGGTGGGAACATGTTATGATTCACACGTCATCAAATGTGACGAACGGGCCTATTTAGGCTCAACTTCACTTTCGAAGGGTTCTCAGATCTCGGTGCTGCCTTGTATTCTAGGCCCAATCTACAGGATTCATTGCAACCACATTCCCTTATTCAAACAGTAGTATCGAACTTTACAACGAGAATTTCTCTTCAACTTTTCCCCGAGAATTGAAAGTTTGAGGCCTGAAGAAAGAAGGCAGGGAAAAAAAAGAGGGCAGAAAAATAACTTTGGAAAAGACCCTGAAACCTCAAGTGGGCGAAGAAGTTGAGAAATTTGACTCCAAACATCCTCAAAAATCACGAGAGACCGAGGATATCGAGCACGAAAGGTGATCAGTCTTTCCACTCTAATTGAAAAGAATGGATCCTAATAAAATTCAGCACTCGGTTATTAGCAACTTCGGTAAACTTTGTTTTTGTGGCGCCTTCCGAGCGCTAAGGAGAGCTGGAAGGTCGGAAAAGTTAGGGAGGTGATTCATATAAAGTGTGGCAAAGTTGGGTTTCTTATTGGACATGCGATTTGGAAAGAAAAACACCCACCTCAACTTTATACAACAAGGAAAGTGGATTTTTCTCTCGAAAATATTTGTATTTTAGTTTTATTCTTCTCACCATCAACCACCAAAATGAATGTGAATGGTAGGTATAGGTGTGTTAATCAAAACACGTATTTAGTTTTTATTATTTAATTATTTAGTTTTTTTTTTTGTAGCTCATCTGCCACCACATTTATATCACAATTCACTTATCCAATCCATAAATCCAAGAACCCAATGTTCCCACAGCAGATCAACATGGGGATGTTTCACATCAAATGGACAATTTTCCATTATAATTATCAAGTATTGAAACTTCCACCCCTCACTAATATAGTGGGTGGTTGAATTTAATTTAAAACTTGGGCCAAGGTCAGGATATCAAAAATGACTTACTTTGAAATGTGAAGTTCTCAATTTTACAAGAAAATACCCAACTTGATTTGTAACATTTTAATTTCGAGACAGAAACCCTTTAATAGTATAAATTAGTATTTATACTAATTTATAAGTAATGATATTTCCATATCTTTTCCATATCCAGATTGGCGTAGGAAATTTGCCCCCTATCATTCTTTACTTTTTGCTCATCCTGACTGCCCAAACTGAGTTAGTATTTGTTTAACAAGGTCTACAAGGGTCAATATCTTATACTGCAGTTATTGTTGACTATTTCATGTAGAGAGAAAGTGGCAGATCTGAGTAGTCAACACGTTAAAGGTCGCCTGACAACTACGCAATAGGTACACGGTTTACCTACTGGAAATCATTACCATTCTCCTAATACACGAGCACGTGAAAACAGTAATGGGATTAGACAATTAATTCTACAATAAGATGGGAAAATGGTTGATTAGAAAAGTTTTTAAGTGATTGTCTTCGTAATCATCGTGATAATGAAAACCGCTGTGGGAAACCGAAATTTGTCATTGACGGCAAGAAGTCACAACAGTCAAGTACTTGGAACTGGCCGTGGTTTTGGGGTTTGCGGTGAACTATAACTCAAGCAGACTGTCTCATCTTCATTCCAATGGCCGTCATTCAATAGTTTATGTGTCGGGTGGGCAATCTCCGTCTTGACCTTGTCACGAGGAGGTTGTTCAAGTCCACACCCACAATAAGAAATATCTTCCGAGTTATAGATATTGCGGGTTTTTAAAATAAATAAGTAGAACAAACGCGGCAAGAAATATATTATATCTACTTATCCTGCAATTCAAAATACCAACCATGTGGTGGAAAGACGTAAGATCTTTGCGAAATTTCTCTACCATTCAATGAAGATCGCCTTGCGCAAAATGACTATATGAACTAATATTGTATTCCTATCTTGTGCCCTTTACCGTTCCAAGTTATTTCAGCCCAACTGTGCTGAAATTTATTCTGCGATAACTCAAAGACATAGCTGTGAGCGTGCAGTATGTACTTATATTGTATTTTATGGTCATTTGCGTTTGCTGGTTAACTCCAGCAACTCAGATCTCAGTAATTATACCTCCAATTGAACCAATTATACCTGAATTTAAACGACAAATAAAAGGCGATTTTACTAGAAAAAGATTTGCATGTTCGAGATTCTTGCTGATTTCCAAAACTCTTTTGTATTAAAGCCATTGGATAAGTGGAAACCAATATGGATCCATCACTCATCGACATGGTTAACGCCATTGAGAATATTTACTGAAATTTATAAATTATAATGGCAACAATCCACATATGGATAACTAGCTGTTTCTAAAGATGGACATTCCGTAGGATGTGTTTATGAATATTTACCAAATATTGATACACCCCACAGTCAGAATGTTCATCTCCAGAAACAGCATGTTACACATTGGAGGACTGTTGTAATTTATAAATTTCAGACGACATGTTCAGAAAACTAGGAGATCCGCAACCTGACATGTTTTTATAAAAATATAAACTCAACCGAGATAAATATATCTGGCTCAGATTTATGTAGATGAGAATTATAATCAAACACCGTTTGTTCAGCGTGAGCAATAGAGTATTGAAAATACCTTTTCAATCGTGATAGTGAACATCGAGATTACAGTAGAACGGGGATGTTGACAATAAAATTGCCACTTTTCACGTGCGAACTCGACCAATTAGCGTCAGTCGGCTCAAAAATTGAGACATTTCTCGTTCTCCGTATGTCAAGCCCGTTTCACGGAATGTTTAGGACAAATGCCAAGACCACCGAGAAAAATCTTCTTCACTCTCTCTGATATTGCGTATGCGTTTGTCCAAATGGAAATGTTTTCGCCCACGTTTATAACGCGTTCTACTTTTTTGTGAGTCATATGATTTACAAAATCGGATTTCGGACTATTTATTTACTATTTATTTACGCAGCACTGGATGGATACCAGCTCATTACAACGCTGGTGGCTTTCTATTATTCCTACTGTCAATAACAATACATATCGCGATTCAAATAATGATAATATTGTAACCTATGTGAATAGCTTCATACTTTGGTTCGTTTTCAGCAAATTTTTGATCGTATCATCCTAAATTTGCAACATAGATTTAAAATCAGAGTATATTTTCTTCGAAAACCTCAAACAGGCAATTGTAACCTACGTAAACTTACCCATCCTAATCCTATTTATCTCATTTAAGCACGATATGAACGAACTCTAAAAACCTTGAATTTATCCTAAAACTAAAATTCGAAACAGAATCCTTTAATATCCTAGTGGAAAAAGAAGAACATCGAGGAGATTTCCTTCCTTTTTGGATTACTGTAAGTAGGTTTATGGGGTAATGAGGTAGGTAAATATTGTGAGTTAGTTCTAATAGAGTGACACACGATTGTTCAAACTAAGGCTCCTATGGTTCGTGAACCATGTGAAATCGTTCAAAGAGGCTTGAATCAATAGACTTATTTCACCAAAGATTATACCGCAAACTAAACCAACCATCCAAAATGTTGACGGTTTCAATCCCTAGTATCTCTTTGCCCTGAATCTCTTTGACTTTCTGTTTGGAACTGTAGGGATTTGAGACAAACCTGATTGTTAACGGAAATTGAAATCCAGCGATCCCCCAGCCGTTGCGCAGCTTTCGAAGGTAGCGTTTGAACCCTCCGGGGAAGTCATACGGCGCCGGGGGACTTTAAAAATACTGTGTCGCTGGGAATTCCTAAGCGCTCCATCACCCGGCCCGTCCCCAAATTCAGAAATAGCATTTCAACTCTTCGCCGATTTCCATCAAACCCAATTTATCACCCTCATTCTATTTATTTTTTTCCACCCGTCTTTGTTACAACGCTAGGACTGAGTCAGAAGTCAGCCAGTCGGATTTTCTACTGTTGCCTAAAGCGATTTTATGGGCAGTAACTCAAAAATACATGGATGTCTCGGATGACTGTTGCAGTTCGGATTTGCAGTTAGTTCGGAAGCCTAAGTTTATCTACGATCTGCACCCTAATCAGACCCTGACTCTAATATGATCGAATCTACCTTACGTGATTTGTATAAATATAAACTCGTGGTTTTATATGTTTTCGTTCAAATAATGATTACAATAACTCCTAAATTTCATAATTACTAATAGTATTTATCCTTTTATCAGACATCCCACTCAAAACCATTAAACTTTCGAAAATTGAACCGCTTGGGCGAGAAATGAAATTGCTTCCATAGTTCAAATATTTTGAAAATGAGATGTTAGGCAGATATTATTTGTCGCGAGGGCACTCAACAAGAGCGCTGAGCCGTTTGGACGGACTTAAAGAATATTGTTAAAGCTACGGAAAGTGGGTCATTAGTTAGTCACTCCAGAATCGGTGCTAATGGTTCGAGAGGACGCTTGAGCGGTGAATAACAACGACAGCCTGTGACAAATAATAGGGCGCTAATGATCTCTGAGCACCTTCACTTTTGTGAGAGCGTTTTTATTCCTGAACGCTGGAAAACGTTTGTGAAGTCGGCCGGTCGAAATGATCACGGGAAGCGGGTAAGAGACTGAAGGATTGTGAAGCCTGAGTACACGGGCGAATCGGACGTACGAAGGTTTGATGGGTGTAGGTTTGCAAGTATAACTGAAAAGAGTGAACATCTGAATGAGTCCCTCGTACTTATTTTATCGAAATTGCAACCAAGACAAGCAAAGACTTAATTTACTCGTAATCTTAATCTATTTCACCAAATTAATAATCTTTGACATTTTGGTGCTATTGCATCATTTTCAAACTTATACATGGAAAACGACCATTCACTTGTCTTATCGATTTAGGATACTCCTAATGGAGAACTAACGATTCGAGTATGCGTTATGCTTTTGTGTCTGCTCCATGTGCTGAAAATAATTTCTCCAAAATTATTCAAATTCTTCATTATTAGAATTTACCGTACTTTTCAGAATTGTAATTCAGTCTAACAACAATGAATAAGTTGATACGGTAAACAACAGCACTCATTTCTTGACACAAGGGTTATTTGGAATCTTCGTCGTTGAATTCAATCACAAAGGCGGGATCACCGTTATTCATTATGTTGATTCTGTTCTTGAAATTGGATTCCTGGACATATCTAATAGGATTCCTGGTCAACCAAATGGAGAATCAGGCTAAATGAGGCGAAAGCAGTGCACGTTGACTTCACTAATAAGCAATGCAACTATGTGCCAGCTTACCTCAATGGCCAGGCAATCCCACACGCTAACAAAGCAAAATATCTTGGAATGACACTTGATGCCAAACTGAGATGGAAGGAGCATGTAAAGAAGAAAAAAACCGAGCTCACAGTAAAATTCAAAAAAATATACTGGCTTATGGGTAGGCGGTCAAAAATGTCTAATCATAACAAGCTCATTCTGTACAAACAAGTCCTGAGACCCGTATGGACTTATGGCGCCATATTGTGGGGATTCACTGCACCTAGCAATCGCAACATTATTCAGCGCTTCCAGACTATTAATTATTATTAATGTTCTGCGTTCATGCACAGATGCTTACAGAGACTTTCGTAACGACCGATTACACTACGAGCTTCAAGTGGAATCAGTTAATGAGGTCATACGCAACCAAGCCATCAACCACTTAATGAGGCTACAAGATCACGTCAACGAGGATTTTGTCCGACATCTAGACACAGATGATCTACTCCGAAGATTGAAACATACCAAACCGCATGAGCTTGCCCAACTAATGTGAAAACGTCTGAACAATATAAGACTAAGTGATGTACTTAAACATTTAATTTAAAGTTCAACATACGAATATTGCTTATAAGTTTACTTGTATGTAAGTAAACTTAAGTAAACTGTAAGTAAATATAAGTTTACTTATAAGCTTACTTGGCGCAATAAAATATATTGAAAAACAATCGAATAAGATTATGGCATATTTCCTCAATGACAGTTGTCCATACTCTTCAGTTCTTTACGGTCTCATTTTAGGAATTAAAATTCGAAATTTTCCAATTCCAACTACACAGAACATTCGGCATAATATTCAGGTAAGTTAGGTAAGTTTCACCTAATTTGTATGATTCGTGTAGCTGTAATTTCACAAGTTTTGTCTGTATTACAGGGTAGTTCGGCCCACCCGAGTTTACTTACTAATGTGTGTAATTATTTATGTAGGTAGGTATTTACTAAAACAGATGTTTTTGTCGGTACTGAACTTTTTTTCTCGTATATTATTAAGGTTTATTATTGAAAATAACGAAGCAACATTGGGATACTGTTCTCGTAATTTCTAAACAATAAACGACAGGGTAGACCGACGATTGTATTATTATACCGAGATATTCATCCTGCAGCCCCTATAAGATGAAAACATTAAAATGAAATGAAATAATAATAATAATACTAAATGGTTGTAAACCCAGTGAAAGAAAATACCCATCATATAATAATAAACCACGATTCAGAAGGCTTATACAATTTATATTGGTGTCTGTCACTTATACCGAAACAACTAGTAATCCCATATTTCTTTGGCCTCTCATAAAGTCATAAATAAAAGGTGATAAATGACATACACAGTACGTGTTTGGATTAGGTATTATATAGACGCAAGGAGGAAACTGCAGATTGAGCTTGCTATAAAAACGGACGTACCTTTTTTTCGCCCTATCCATTTCTCATTTTCGGTGTGGCGTAAGGCGGATTGCTTATACTCTACTTCTACTTGTTGCTTCTCCCGGCCTGGGCAACCCATCTTATTTTCAATATAGTAAATGGGGCCGCTGATTTTCGCTTGAACATACTTTTTCTCCGGGGGCTTCAGCTATAAAAACCATCATCTTTGAAATAGCTTCGGCGCTGTTTCCCCTTACGTTCCTACCAGCGTTGTTTGAGATTGGGCCTCAAAATGGAACTTATTTATAGATCTCATGAACAATACGACCGACCGTTCTTCACCTAAGGTCGCTCATTTTGACGTAGAATTTGAAATCAGAAATAGCTCAGAAAGGGTTCTAAAATAGCTCTTTTGTCAAGAACTTCGATTGACATAACACTCGTATTTTCCTCAAAAACAAGAACATCTTACGACGGGGATTTTCGATGGAAATATAGAAATAAGTATATGGAAATGTATCTCTGATGGATTTTCAACAAGTAAAACAATACTGACAAATTGTAGAGAAATTAAGTCAATCGCTCACATAAAATATTTTATTTCATCATGATGTACTGATTATGAAAAACACGTACCAAGAGAAAGGGTAGCAGTAAAGTAGTTTTCTCACATTCTCACATGGACTTATATAATTAGTGTATGTACCACTGTGGTCTCACTTAAGATTAAATTCAATTAATCCACAAAATACACTAGAGACCAAAAAAACCGGCGCAGTTGAATTGTTTCCAAAGAGTCAAGTTTAAATCGATAACAGTTGGGTTTGAGTCAATAGTAAGGTCAATAACAAGGTTAACAGATATTCCGTGCCAAGGTCCATCCCTGTTTTTCCTTAACTATCCAGTTTTTTCCTGTAATGCTCTCTCGAATTCACGGTAGAAGCCTAAAGGACGAAAGATAACTTTTCAACACAAGCCTTTTTTGTCATTGTGCCTTTTTAAAACATTTTCCTCGAACTTTTTCCTTTTGAATTAAGTTTTTAAAAAGTTTAACCACCGTTTAAATGGTTTGAGACGCGTGTAAGGTCGCAAGACTTGTTGCATTGATAGAGGACGGTCGGAGCAAACGTCATGCGGCCAGGGCCCTTGAGCTAGTTCGACGGCTAGTTCAGAGGTACCGTGAAACTGGTAGCTACACCAGAAAACCGGGATCAGGGCGTTCAAGGGCGACTTATCCTGCTGACGACCATTTTATTGTGATGCAAACCCTTAGAAACCGTATCCAGACAGCTGTTGAGACCTAGGTCTCACCGGCTGCGTGTCAGTGTGCAAACGGTACGCAGACGGCTTGTTGATTTTAATCTTCACTCCAGAGTCCGTGCTTTAGGTCCTCTACTCACCCCTGCACACCGAACGGCTCGTCCTCAATTTGCTAAATTTCATCCGTCTTTGTCTCCAAAGAAATTTCTTCCCATACCATCAGTGATCCACCACCGAAAAGCAGTCTTCCGCCGATATTGCACTGAGCGTATCGCTCGCCTTGTCTTATCAACACCCGAACTCGTGCATCTGAAGTGTAAATCTAGACTCGTAGGAAAACAGAACACCCAACGTGGCTCAGTCCAAGCAGCGTGATCTCTAGATTAAAACACTGGTCATACTATGCAGGTATTAAAATCTACCAGTGATGGATCTTCAGGATGGCTTATAGAATGGAACATTTGAATTGTGAAATGCATGCAACATTCCCATCAAATAGCGATTGACATATTCGATAAATAGTGACAGTTATTTAACATTAGGCCTCATTGACAGGTTGCAGACAGCTGGATCCTCTTCCACGTATTGTTCACACTACATTTATAGTTTATCGGTAACGTTCCTCTGGTTTATAGCAGAATACTCATCATAACCAAAAACCCTTCGTGCACATCGCGTGAGGATTAAATTTTGTCATTCATCAGATGTGAAATCGAAAGCCGTCGGTGAAAGTTGAATAATTGAGGAATCGGGGCTTAACTTAAACAGGGGTTAAACTCACTTGTGTGACAGATGGTAAATAACGTTTGCTCGAAGTTGGGATTGTGTTTTGATGTGAGAAAACCACTTTTGATCGATTGACTATCGAGGAGGGGCTATGAAGTTAATGTGAAAATCTGTAACACGGAATTCATTGTAAGATAGTGAAACATAAATCGCGGTCTCGATCCCTGCTCGGCCGGTGATGTGATTGACTGGAATATGTTTACCCTTTCAAGAGAACACTTATTTCTAGATCTGCGATACCTGGAACTCAGTTGAAGCCTTAAAACGGGTGTTTTCCAGTGGGTTTTGTCCTAAAATGGCATTTCTGGCTTGAAAACATTTATTTTAAAATAAGGAGACAAATATAGGACTCGGAATCTTGTGGGAGCTCATCACTAAAGTGTAGCCTAAACGAAGAGGGAGGTCTGGAAATTAAGACAGAAAGACAAAAGCTTTCAATATAATTAGAACTCGTTAGATGGTGAGCAATTAAAACGAATTTTGACCGTCGAGGGCAAGTCAAAACTAATTTTGACTCTTTGGTCACAATTAGACAAAATTTGAACATTTTCTCGAGACATTGAACGCAAATCAAACGCAAATATCAAGTTCATTTCTCGTAGTAACTACTCCCACATTCCCGATGCTCCGATTGTTGGAAAATTCTACTTCCTCCGAGCTAATTTTTGCAACTCTATCTCCTTCAGAATCTCACCAGTAAACACGTTAATGTTGATTACTTACGTTTCCTGAATAAATAACTATGCGTGAACTGCGTAAATAAAACCCCGTTTTCCCTATGCTCACTCGGGGACGTCTAAGTCGTTTAGTTGGATTGTCATTAATCAAGAAGCAGCCGCATATCCCGGGCAGTTTGTTTGTTATTCATGGAAAGTAAATGAACGAACATTCAACTTCTTGTTATTTACGAGTAACACCTATAAGCCAGCGTTTAGTTTGATGATGGGAATGAACTCAATTTACAGGGGTTTCTTGTTTTAACACCAGGTTTACATATAAAACAGAGGAAGTTAAATAAGGGACCTGGAATACAATTCACAGCAACTACACTGTCACCATGATCGGATAAAACTGTGAATAATACGAAAACAAGAACAGTATCAAGTAATGAAAAATCTCTTGACCCAACAATATCCTCGGAACGTCCACAATTCCAATCTTACCTCTATAATTCTAAGCATAATAATTATTAAGAATAGTCACAATACTGTCTAATTCTGTGGAATTTTTGGTCTAATAATTAGACCAAAAATTCCAAAGAATTAGACAGCAATGTGACTATTCTTCCGAGCAACTGGAGGGTCAGACTGATTATCAGCAAGAATGCGCGCAGAATTTTGTAGTTTATTCACTTCAAAGTGGCGTTTTTCTTTGAGTTGTATAGAAATATGATGTTTTGACCATTGCCCTTGTGGTAGGTGTAAGAAGCCAAAGAAATAATATTATAATAATTGAATAACAGTGATCAAGTGCACTGTTCTCACTACTCAAGACCACTTTTACCACCAACCCGACGATATGATAATTTAATATAATAGGTATTTCAATACTTTGAATACAACCATATTCAACATTAAGATGGAATAAAAGATATTCAGGTCACTCTTAAGTTAGTAGAGATGTGACTTTATGATGATTGATGATAATGAACAGAAGGGTACTATAGATACGAGATAGGTACGATCCATAACACGGTTAAAGCATCATGGATTTTGAGAACAGTTTTCAGGCCGATGAGTAACTGCCGTTCTCAAAGGATTGTTACTATGAGACTGATAGATATCTGGGTAGGAGGACTGAGAGGGAAATGAAGAACACGAGGAGGAACAAAAGTACTTGTTCAGTTGTTTGAAGTGTGTCTTTAAATGCAAACGTTCTGAGAATTATCAGTTTGAGAAGTATTAGTATCAAAGTCAGAGTCATCAGATTACGCCAAGCACTAAGCACTGCGTTGTAATCCGATCAGTGACCTGCACCCAAGAGTTATAGACAAAAAAGGGATCTCTATAGGGAGGGGTCTGGAGAATCCTAAAGCTGCGGGAAGAAAAGTCGTACCCGTGAGTCACCGCAACCCACATCAGAGGCCGAGAAATAGAGATGGAGAAACTCCCAGCTTAAACGGTTCAAGATGTCTCGCCCACCGTGAAATTGAAGGCAGATCACAGTGGGGAGTTCAACGAAAATAGTCTTAGCATGTTGGATCGTTCGTTAACTGGCGGTTTATTTATTTTTATTGAGAATCCAATCCAGTAAAATCAAGTCGAGAATAAATTCGTGTAGTACCTCACAACTATCCACTATGAAACAACATTATTTTAATAGCTGTCTAAAACCACATCTTTTGCTCCCTCGTTCAAGTACGAATTTCACCCACTGACGATATGCATTCTTTATGAATAACTTACAACCTTTCTGATCGCTACCTCTTAGTAGAGGACCTCCCAATCAACTCCCGTCATCTATGAAATTTAATTAGATCAAGTGCATAATATGCATATTATGCAATCATTTATGGAGTTTAGGTTGTCAGTCACAATAACGCTATTTCAAAATCATTTCAGTCGATTGGGCTTGATTGAATAACACTCAAACAGATTCAAAGATGTAGAAGCGGGCAGATATAATATACTCGTAATTGGCGAAGCTACTGATACATTCTCGTACTCGTATTATGACGTTTCGTTTTGGAATTATTGTTGTAAAACAAAATATGGTTTTCCAGTCGGGCTTTTAAATTAAATTATATCTTATGCACTGGTAAGCACCAAAACTTTGATTTTGAATATTGATCATTCCCATCAAATTTGGCGGAAGAAGTACACAAAGTATCATGTATGAGGGTTTCAAGCTACGTAGTACCTAATGAATCCTTGTTATAATTAATGTGACTGTTGATTCAGCCATGAGGTCCTCCTTCGACCATTAGCCCTCCAATCCCTCTGACATTTGGAAGAAGACGGAGTTTCGCCGTAAGGAGCGGATGACGGAAGCGTCGATGTAATTGTGAGACCTTTCCACTCCTATAAACCTCCGTCTTTAGCAGCGTGGATAAATATCGAGGAAGTTCATAACGGCGTTAACGGGAAGAAAAGTGGGAGATGGGGAGCGAGCGTACACTCCAAAACGTTTTCCCGCCCTGCTCGGGGGACCCCTCGATCCAGAATTGAGTCTCCTCCATCTCCAGTATATAGAAATATCCTGGAGTTCTTCCTTCAAAACGGCGCAGGGTATATTGTGTCGATCAGAGGGGGGGCTAAGGAAGGTCTTTTGCTGCCTCCAATAGATGTGACCTCTTCGAAATATCCGGGGCACACCCTGCCCTTCTTCCGAAGTCGGAGCTATAAAATCCGCCTTCGAAATATTAGGACTGGGTTGGCAGGAAGTGGTACTCGAAGCTCCTTCCGAAAGAGTAGTACCTCTTTCGTATTTTCATTTCGGCTACACCCTGCCCACCCTTCCTTCCTTCCCTAGCACTCCACTCTTTCCTATTGTGCAAGTATTGCGAAGACGAGGGTATCGTAAGAGTCAATGACCAGAGTTCACATTTTGCGACGGTGCAAATATTGTAGGGGAGGATGCTTGGAAGCAAATAGTCTTGCCAAGGGTCTTCGAGGGTCAAATGAAATAACTGGAGGCGTTCCTGCCTCCTCTTTGTTTCCAGATCACGACTCTTCATCTTATGTCACAATAGTTTTACAACTATTCAACGTCATAGGGCCGATAACACGAACGATTTCGATCCCGGTCGAGGATTTTAATGATTAGTCAACCAGGACTAGCGGGACTGTTTGGACACCATATTCGGTCAGTCATCATTCCTTCAATTACACACAGTGAAACCAAGGGTGCCAAGAAGGAAGGGTATAACGCCTGATTAGAGGAAATCGAAAGTTCAGCTAAAAATGGCTAGTAGCGGTTAAACTCACGAAACGATACATTTACATTTCGATTGATTTTTAGGCAAAATATTGCCTAGAAAAGAATTGCTAGACAAGTCGATTTTCAACTTTAAATTGGGTGAAACCCCCCTCCCCCTCGTACGTCACTCCTACGGTTGATTAGTTAGGAAGTCAAACCTTAGTTTCCCATTCAATTTTCCTCACGGAAATGTTTTATAACAATAAGAAAAATCCACTAAATATTCTCTTGACAATCACACACGTCTTCACACAAGTCTCCAATGTGAGTCGAACAACCTTCGCGTTCTTCCAATCTCATAATACGATCACGTTGGGAGACGCAGTATTAATACATAATACCTTCGAAGGGAAAACCGTCAATCAAACTCTACAAGCCATCAGAGTTAATGGGGACACACCTCGGAAATCCATTAGGGATATTAACAAACTTTTCGTCATCGCTCCAAGAAGGAAACAATATTTCCAGGTGGTTATTAAAATTTAAGATGACACGAGAAGATGGTAATTTCCAAAATTAGGCGGAAAACCCCTGAAAATGGAGGTTCGCAGGATGGCGTCAACCGAAGTAATTTTTCATTAGAGCATGGATGCAGTCTTAGAACGTTTTACCTCGAAGGGATAACGAAAATAGTTTGATAAAGGAATTTGAAATGTGAAATTTGTAAAATTAATCATTCTCTAGGTGATTGTTTATCGCAAAAGCAAGGCATTTAAGAATTATATATATATAAGTATTACTGGTGGTCACCAGTACGTATTCGTCAGGATTTATCATTATTCAGTATTCATCAGTACAGGGTTCTTTCGCCGTGCAATCCTCCTCAAAAACTTGCCCAGAATCTCAGCTCTCCAATGGTATATAAAAAAAGAAAGTTTTTCAAAGTGAAATTTGATGGAGAAAATGACGTTTTAGTACTGAAAACGTGGGTTATTAGCTGAAAGTCAACTTTTTCCTCAAAAAGCCAACTTGCTCCATGGAAGTGAGGTCGGTATCGCAATTTAAGCATTTATTGACGCTAAATCCAATTGTGACACTTTCATGCCTCCCTGATAAGGAAGAAACTCGTTTTTCGGCATCTCAATTTTATTAAATTGTTGATTCTTCAAAAAAATAACTTATTCCTTCTTTAAAAATAATTATTTATTTATAATTATAATTCTTTACAAAAAAAAACATCGCGCATAGGGATGTAGGTAGGTAGTAGAGTAGGTGTTCAAACTGCCCCCTCCTTGCTGAACATACCGGCGGCATCTTTTGATACTATGAACGTGTACTATGAACGAGTGTCACCACTCGTTTCAGAGACAAAAATGCCAAAATTGCGATACCGAACTCACTTCCATGAAGGAAGTTGGCTTTTGGTGGAAAACGTTGATTTTCACCTACAAACCCACGTTTTTCAGGACTCAAACGTCATGTTCTCTACCGAATTTCACTGAGAAAAACATTTTTTTATACCATTGAAAAGCTATGATTCTGGGCAAGTTTTTCCGGCGGAGAACACGCAAAATACGAAAGAAAAAACGGTGATTTTTTAGGTTTTGGGGATTTTGGACTTTGGCCATTTGTTCATCGATTAGGACTGTCATAGAAAACCGGATTTTACGATAAGGAGATAATATTTCTTTTCGTATTTCTTTCTTTCATATTTTGATATTATCAAATATAACGCTCTTTTCAACGGTATTAACAACTTTTATTTTACATATTAATTTAGGGTGGTTAGAGCCGTTTTACTGAGACAAGGAACAAAACACAAAATAAATCTTAAAAGTGAAAAAAAGTCGGTTTTTCAATTGAGTAATGAACAAATCCTAGAAGGCACTTTTTGTTTTAAATTAGCTGTAGAATTGATTCCTTGAGTTTGTCCCATATTTTCTGTAGACACTCTGTAGGTATTTGCACCAGACAATGATCTGATTCACTCACTAAGTTTTTTTCCGATCTTTCTCTTTTTTCTTTTTTTTTTTTGTGTGTATACTGAGTTTTTTTCGTTCTTTCTCCTTCTTCTTTTTTTTCCTTTTTTTTGTGTGTATAGTCTTTACGTTCTGTAACCATTTTAATTTTATCATTCCAGTTCAAACTCATTAATTTTGTCTGACATATTTTTTAATTTTTTTGTCGAATAAACTGTTTTTGTCTTCTGTCCTTCTTCTTCTTCAACATTTCTGTAAAAACGGTTTGGTTGTAATCTGAAATAAGTATAAAAATTTCGTAACGATTTCAATGGTTAGTTTTTGGGGTCGGTTTTTTCCTGATAAAACCTGCTAAAAGCGTATTGCTGGCTTTAAAAGTAGGTAATTTTAAAAGCAATCCAATTGAGATATTGTTTGTTTATATTTTTCGAAGTTCAACACGTAATTGAATTTTTTTCTCATTTGTGAGGTGAGACGGTCGAAGTCTTTGAGATGATGCAGGAACGAGAGGCTGTAGAGTGTGGAATGAGAAGGTTGGAAAGGGATGTGATTATCATAATCGGAAAAGGCTTGGCGAAAGGTGATTGGTTCAGAACAACCATTAATCAACCCCCTCCCCACCACGACAGGTCCCATTCATCCCCCCCCCCCCACAACACCCCTCCTCATCATGTATTTACCCTCGCGCTCTTCGCAGAGGACCCCCCCACAAGCTCGTCCGTGTCAAGACTCATCCTCCGCTTGGATGGCGGTAAAACAACAACCCCCCACCATCGCCCCTCCCCTCACTTCCCCACCACCACAGCCGGTCAACCTTCTCTCGATTTTCCTCCAACGACTTTTTCTTTTCTTTTTTTCGTTTTTTTTTTTCTTCTCCCTCTCCCCAGACAAATGACGCCAGTGCCTCACTTTGATTACACAATATCATTACCCTCTCCCTCGCCATCACAAGGCTTATGGATACTCCTAACGGCAGCCCACCTGAGCACTTTCTACGACCCACACCTGCGCTCACCTTCTCCAGCATATAATTTGGAAAATGGGCATCGTGATACTTCTTTATTTTATTCTATTTTATTTATTTATTTTTTATAGAAAGAACTTGATGAGAGATTTCAAAAAAGGTGTGTAATAAGAGTCCCCTATTAGCACAAATGACGTGAAATTGGTCTCGAGCAGGAGCGTAGCGTGGTTCTGGACATGAGGGTACCGCACTCAATTCACCCCTTCCCCCACCCCACCGCACCAAAACACTCACTTGCTTATCCACAGTCATGCAGCATGGTTATTTCAGCGAAGTTTTGAAGGAATCATTGGTTTTATGTAAACTTTTTACATAAAACCAGTTATTAAATGGAGACATTTAATTTCTCCGTTCTAATGGTTTTACAAGGAATATTCTCTTCATTTTGGCCGATTAACACCTCAGTTTATAGATTTTTCAACGCTGAACACGACGATGAAGTCAGAAACCTCATTCCGTTATCGGATTAGAGCATACGAAGAGTTAAGAACATCTCAACAAACAACCACGTTTCTTCGTCTTCAAAGTGCTCAAGTTTGAGAACGGAATATCGCAATTCTGATGTGACCATCGTGTTCAGCGTAAGAAAACCTTTACAATGATATCTCACTTGCCAAACTGTTTCATTTTGAGAATGTATCTTTAATCGTCCCCCCTAAAACTCCCCAAATCCCCCTCAATTCTACCCATTTACGAACTTAGCCTTTCAATTGCGAAGACAGATTTTTTGTGTGCAAATTTTAACTTTCTATCTCAATTCTGTATAAATTGTTACTTCAAACATTATCAAAATTTCAATGTCATCTGGAACAGTGATTTTCAGCCTGTGGTCCGCACGCAATTTTCATGTGGTCCGCGAAGCGAAGATCCAACGAATTTTAATCTTGGATCTGGACGAAAATTATCTACCGAAATTTGTTTACTCAACAAGCAACTGCTCCATTCTGGAATTTCACTCATCCTGAAAGTTTTGTGTGTTTGCAGTATCGTGTTGACTCACTCGTCTGTAGATAGTCGTACGCGCCCAATCTTTAGGAGTTGGCCTAAAACCTTGAATTTACCATCATATTACAATCTGAGCAAATACTACCAATTGATTTTATAACGATATCCAATTTTGTTACATAATATGTAACAATATGTAATATATTATATGAACTGTGAATGGCTGCCAAAAAAACAATATTCTCATGAATCATTTAAAAACGATCTAGGTTTGTTCTACCTATCTAAGGCTGTTGTGCAAATATTATTTCTATCGTATATGGTCCGCCTCGGATTCTGAAGGGTACTAAATGGTCTGTTGTGCAAATATTATTTCTATCGTATATGGTCCGCCTCGGATTCTGAAGGGTACTAAATGGACTCAGTAGTGAAAAGGTTAAAAACCACCGATCTAGAATGAATCTAGCTACAGCACTTATAAGATAATTTTGGAGTTTATTAAAAATCGTTGCCGTTTTCAAATGATCTTCCAATGGCTGGTCGTAATCTTTCAGGAAATTTAATAAACTGTGGATAATTCCCTTCATTTTGAGAAAAGATGACTCGTCATGCCTCCTAAACGGCAGTTTCTGTTTAGCCTAGAAAATAATGCAGTCAACAAGCCTATCCATAATCTTCGTATTTTTTTCACGATCTCATTGTCAAGAGAGATTTGCGAGGTTTGTTGCACATCCCACAAAAGAGGGCTCTTCCCAATTTTAATAAAGCAACAGAGGAAACTATGTGGGAATTGCTACACTGGTGTTTTGAGCAGCTTTCTACAAGTTTGTAATACTAGAGAAACCACTACACAATGATGTTTTTTGGTTTCTTATAAATTATGAATTATATAATGACAAGTCTACGTATGTCATTTATACCAAGTACCGACTGACAAATATTCGATATTACTTTCTTTCCGTCGACACGAAGAGTATCCTTAACAACCGAGTATGAAAATTGGCCTGGTGGTGTACCGTTTCTACTGACTATATTTCCTTCCACTAGATCACAGGGGGGTTGAATTGTTTTCCTTTTATTTCCTCCGACGATTCCCCCCAAATAACATCGTCAACATCGTCTACTAGAAGAATGTAATGTTTGATGGTTGCTGGTAATGTTTAGGGGGTAGTGGAAGAATTTATTAGTGGAGGTTACGTTTCAAGTTTTGTTCTCAGTTTGGAACTTACGATGAACTGTAGCTATATAATGAAGGTAGTTTGATAGGTACTGTACAAACTGTTCCTGCAGAAAATTTCAAAGTCTAGTCTGGAAGCACTTTGACTACTTGTAATAAACTTTTCTTCATTTTTCTGAATGGAAATTTGCATTTCTCAAAGGATTGTTACTTAAAACATTTCCATTTGACTTCATTTCCATATTGTATGTGTTTCCGCCACCACCTAATAAATTATACACGTCAACTTAAAACAAATGTAGTACGCTCCGTTGTCGCCGATATGAAGAATTTCCTAGGAAATCTTGTCGGAAACACGAAAATATTGCGGTGGAGAGGCACTAGCGTTGTTATGAGCAGATTGTATGGAAAGCTTCAACAGACAGAGTGAAATGTAGCTTGTTAGCGTCAGAGGCGAATGGTCACATCTCCGTTCGCATGTCGTGATTAATGGGAAGCCCGCTGCACTTACTCACTGTCAACGGACCACTAACTTCTTACGGAGGCAGTCTCCGGCTCCGCTACCTTTTTTAACTGACCAATGATTCTGCCATTAGTCTGAGGGAGGACTGTCGGGTTTTACAGTGCTCGTGTGATGCGATGTCTGGACAAAAGCACCAGTAAATTCACGGATCAACATTACAGGAGTGAATAACCAGTGTTTCAAAATATTTCTATGACGAAGCTGAGCCACTAATGGTCAATTCAAATTTACCTAAAGTGTTTTGCATAATACTTCTGCATTACTGTCTCATAATAGATCGCGGATTTAGCATGGATGAAATCAATTGATTCATTCAACTAACAGACACATGACCAGAAACCATACTGGCAGTGGAGCAATAGATCACTATGTCGGTTGAGTTAT
The DNA here is from genome assembly GCA_963920205.1 of Stenodema calcarata. Taxonomy (NCBI): domain Eukaryota; kingdom Metazoa; phylum Arthropoda; class Insecta; order Hemiptera; family Miridae; genus Stenodema; species Stenodema calcarata. Next base: position 19,432,285 of record OY986052.1, on the reverse strand, counting down.
AACCGATTGAAGAACAGAAAGTCATAAATATAGCGGAATATATTGAATTCTCCCTTAATTCTTACCAAAAGTCCTAGTAGGTATCACACATAATTTACAATCGAAAAAGTAAGATAAAACAGATCAAATATTTGACATTTACAAGTCAAATAAAGAATTTTCTACGCAATCCTTGAAACTTTTGAAATCCTACACTGGACTGGTTTCACCCGACTTTTCCTTTTTTCCCTTTGTCATGAGATTGAGATCACTTTTGTTTCCCTTTGTCATGAGATTGAGATCACTTTTGTTTCCCTTTGTCATGAGATTGAGATCACTTTTGATACTCATAACTTGTTTTCAAATGTTGAAGGTACAAATCATCACCTCGATTGACTACTTCTTTTGAGAAACCACATTGTTAGCATTTTACATTGTTTCACGGATGTTCAAATGTCAAGTGTCATCGTATCAACAAGTCAAAAAGGGAGTGAGAGTGTGCGCGTTTCATCACACATTAATATACGATTAATTGCAAGGGAATATCAAAGATGTTCCATATCAAAAGAACTTAAACAATTGTTTTTAGTTTTATTTAAAAAAATTATAATGTTGAAAAGTGAGATTGAGCCAAAACTGAGGGGGACGGATGATGGAAATTTGCTTGACAGTTGATTCATGCCCCTCGTAACAGATACTAATTCGTACAACTGAGTCAGGATGAGAAATGAATCTTGGAATGTGACGTTTGTCTTGTCACACCCTCCGTTTTGTTTCAGTTCTTAATTCTCCCTTCTTTATCCTGATATCCTGATTCATCCTTCTTCATTTCATACTTCTCAGTAATATTAATAAATTACCATAATATACCAAGGTATTACACTCGTAATTGTACTTGTTACCGAAGTGGTATAGAAATAATGTACGGTACAAACGACTGTCACTATTTACGAATTAAACGAACTTCCCATTATCCCTTAGTCAATAATATTGACATATTTCAATGGCTGGTTGAACTGCTCCAGCTCCTCCCTATCAATATTTTGAACAAATCAAACTACTTACCTACATGATGACCAAAGAATACTTGGACAACTTTGTATTTCGAATTCAGAATCGTTTGGTAACTTTTCACTTAGCCCACCGTAGCACTTCTAACGCATATCTGGGCCACAACTCTACAGTATCGAAATAACTTAATCGATACAGTAACAAGAGTCAAAATTATTGGTCAGCGGATTGACAAAATTGGAACGTACCGGGGGATAGGGAATGTGGTTTAGCAAATTATTCATGGTCCCCAGGGGATGAGAGATGAAAAGGTAAGAGGGGGGACCGAAGCCATGGGGCTGAGTTTGAAGGGTATTGGACAACAAGGTAGGTATACACCCCATATTGGCTGGGGAAATATATATATCTGCATATTAATGCGGGGGATGGTACATCCTACATCCAGGACTATTCCCTCGAAGTAAAAGGCTCGGACCCGTATAACCTGATCAATCCTCCGGCTATTTGAATACCAGTATTTTAGCCATTCAACTTCACACGAGTAGGAAAACTAGTTTGATCGTGTTCGTCAGTACAAGTAACCGACGCCTGCCTAAATAGCAACAGACGTTCATAAGCTGTACATTGTAAGTTGTACAGTGTACAACTTGTATAATACGCGTACTAGACAAACCCAAATTCAAGATCAATGTGGTGCTTCGTGTTCGCCGGAGTCACTGCCTTCTCATTACATCAGTTTTCCAACCATAAGGTTCCACTGTTTTTCAGTTTTCAGACCACCACCGGTCCCTATTCCCACACAAGTAACCACCTAATTTAATTCGTTGGAACTGTGATGAATACTAATAATTGCTCTACTCTCCAGTATATGTATACAGCCATTCATCTGTCAATCTGCATAAATATGCTTAGAGAGAAGGGATTCAACTTGAAAGGTTTCAAATCAACTAAGTATGGTGGTTTAACAGTTCATCCTTATGATTGATAATGTGAGGCTTACCCTGAAAAAATGTAATAGATTCCTTGAATCATGCGGGTTATGTGTCCAAAGATGTGGGTATCAACCCATACATTACTCGTGTGAAATAACATCTGAACCGAGACATCATCATCTCCTGCATAATTCAATTTGTTGTTGGTGCCTGATCCATATTCATCTGCTCCAATATCTACCTCATAAATGTTGCTAATTGTGATTGTCATCACATACTATAATATAGTATGTGATATTATGATTATTAGACGCAATTTTTCGCTAATCAACAAAATTTTAAAATTATGTGAATACCCGAATTTAAATCCAAACAGAGTCTATAACATCTTGACTATGTTGTACCGGACAACTACAATATTGCAATTACGGTTCACTTACAACCACTCTATTTTGACATTGTGCACTTACCAGTGTATCTGAGTGGTTGTTAAAAACTAATGCATACGACCACTTAGAGTTCACTATACTCGTAACACTTGTTACTGACTCCGCCCTAGTTAGCATCATATTATGAAACCTAGTTACAAGTTGTTGCCTCGAGTTGAATACCTGACTAAAATATCTACCAGTTCAAACTCGGATATCTGCTTCATCAGAAAGTACGTCATTATAATGAGATCATGAGAACGAGAGACGCTTGAGCTCCGTCATAGAGAGTTCCCCCTTCCGCTCATCACTGCGGTTTGCTCTTTGCGTGGGTTTCGGCTAACGACAAACTTGAATCTCAAGGGTTTTCTTTTCAGCGTAACCGAATTCAAGTATAATTTCAAAATCCATTTTGAAATGAGGGTAAGACATGTGTATTGTAATTAGAAAGAACCTTTTGAGCTGTTTAGTTTTTATTCGTATTCCTAATTTCTCTTGGTGAATAATTAGTGAGGAGTTTGATTTGTAGGTCGTGAAATACTGAAATTCCAAAACATCAACCATCGGAGGAATGAATAACTGTTACGAACGGCTTATCACTTGCGGCAAAACTATATTCTCAAAAACTTACATTATTGATCTTGGAAAGCAATAAAAGTTGTTTAATGATTATTTCTCCCTATTAACTCCTACCGAGTACCAATTCATATCTTCCATGTTTTATATTTTTTTATTTTTTTTTTATTTGGAGGGTTTGGTGACAAAGAAAGAACGTTTTCCAAGCTTTCGACTTTATTAAGCCATCGTCAGGGGCTGGTAGGTATTTCCTCGTCCTCAGTAAGGTTTCACTTAACCCATAATGAGTGGGTACGTTGAAAAATAGTGGAAATATCGGTCTAGCACGGCCAAGACAATGCCCACATTCTTTGTCTTTCCTGAAATTTTGATATTGCGCCAGTTGTTGGACATGTTATGCCGAATACAAAGTAAAATAACTGTAAAGAACCCAAACTGTAGGTAAGACAACCTAAGTATATATACAACTAAGATATATCTTGTTCTAGAGGGACCATCGAACAACAACAAAAACTCCCCTTATCGGGGAGAGCCCGATGCTCGTTCCTCCGTAGAAGCCGTAATACCGCTCACATTGGATGTAAGAATTCCGGTATAATAAATAACTTTGGTTGCAAAAATATTCCATTCCATATCGAACCGTTCGAGCCCACAGCAAGCAAATATTTGACTAGGCAAGATATTTGCACACGACGAGGTTAAGGCCGCAGATGAAACCAGCAAAGAACGGGAAAGATTCTGAACCTGGATATAAATAGAACAGGCGGCAATTTCCGAGGTATAAAACCGTTTGTGACCTCAGTATTACGAACCGGATCGCGACTCCGTAAACGACGTTAGCACTACTTTCAGAGGAAACTACCGTTTAATGTTCCTGCCTTACACACCAGACAACATTTTATCGTAATTATTTTAAAAACCTACTATTAAAATATTAAAATGTTAATAATCAAACACACACATTTATTTGATGAGATCAAGATAAAAGACTACGTAGTAATTAGAAGATAGGGCGATGGGGTGACTCATTATCTCGTTCAGAGGTGGACGTTTCAAACCTTTGAAGAGATTTATTTGTGTAATCATCACCTTCTATGTTGACACTCATTGTACTCGTAATAGTACATTATGATCTCATCCAACAGACACCTACTATGAGTGACAGAAGCAGTGTAGCCTAATTGTATTCGACTACACAGGTGGTATTTATTTTTTCAATCAACCTCAGCTACTACGAAGACATAGTCAATCATTATGGTGTTCTTACTTGAATTATTAATTATAACGTAAAATATTTCCATTGTAGGACCTATTTAAGCACAGTGGAAAAATATCAAAATCTAAATCTTTGGTAATTATAATTTGGGATTTTGTCACATTAGCTCTTCAGGGAAACTCTCCAGCCTCTTTACGCTGTAAAAGCGCAATAATGGCTGTGATTGTGATAGCTGATAAAGTTGATGTTGGTGTACTAGTATGTTGGACTGTTTCCCGAGGCAGCAATCGATAAGATTTTTCAGGGAGCCCATAGTTCACCTCAGTAGTTACAGATCTCATCACTGATATTCGGCTACACTTCTTCTCCTCTGATATACAAGAATTTCCTAACGATATGTTTATGTAATTATATGTAGGGTACAACGGGACCTGCTGTTGTTAGCAGAGATTCATTGTTTCAAGGCCGAAAAATTGGAGGAATGACAAAATCATATCAATATCTATTGCATCTGTTGATATATATATCGGATGTGTTTGGTACCCACCTAATAGTGAAATACGATTTGATTCTAAATAAACGTTGGGCTCCTTGCAGAATGTTATCCCCATCGTGGAAATTCCTTATACCTTCGTTCTATATCCCACCCGCCCTTCAGCTTGTTCTTCCAAGAACTTCCAAAAGGCTCCGTACTGATATTTCAATCCGTTCGCGTGTCGCGGGGGTGCTACCTGTTGGAAAACTCGAATCGAAAGGCCCTGAGCGAAAACCCCCCTTTCCCTCCCCGCACCCGTCAAGAGTCAAACTTTATTAATAAGCCCTTTTTGAACTCGAGGAAAAGTAGGCGAACACAACCCTTCTCCGCCAATTACCTCCCAAGATAATTTACTTGTAAAAGAAGAAAATATGAAGGAGGGAACATGTTTTTCGAGACTGGAAAAGGAGGCTTAATCAATTTTTTCTGCTCCTTATTTTCCGTTGAAACTTTTATGGAAAGCGATTAGATAAACGTTGGCGGATTGTGAATAAAGTTGGATACGCTCCTCGGAGGCTGAAATAAATTTACGAACCTGACGGAATAGCAAGCAAATGGCAAAACACGAACGGACGAGTTTATTTGGTTCCGAATCACACTTTCGACAAAGACCACCCAGGGGAAGCAGAATGGTGTGTACATCAAGTATGATTTACGCTTTAAATTTAGATCATTTTAGAGGCAGGATCATTTTAAATTGGATCATTTTAAATTGGATCATTTTAAATTTGGATCATTTTGGTATTTCATGTTTGCAGGCAGTTCACTCAAACGATAACGTGAATCATGATGAGAAAATTATGATAGTTTCCACTAAAGGCCTCCGAGGATTCCAAGAATCCCAACCGAAAATCAAACAATCCCGACTGGACTCGTGGGACCAACGACGAGCTTATACCGTTATTTCATGCTAAAGATTTTTCCAATATCCAGAGAAAGGGCCTTCCGTCGAAGTTGGCAAGCGTCAAAATCTCCGGAAAGAATTTATTTACTAAAACCAGCATTCAGAGGGATGTACGAGAAAACACAAGGTTTCATTCCTACCAATCCGGCGATGTCTTGTACTTTGTACCATGAATACCTCGTTATAATGTATAAGGCTTTATACATTTTTGAGTTAGGTGACAGGTCATTTTCCCGAAAAAGGCCAAAAAGTGCTAAAAAATTAGACTTGATATACCACCAGGCCAAAAGTGTTAATCTGAGTTTTTGGTCATTTTTGTTTTAGTGTATCTACAAATAAGCGAAGCGAATTTCTTATAATCAAAAAATCGCAGTAGTACCCAAGAGGCCATTTGGATATTATCTTGATTACAATAAGGTAAATCCAAAATTATCCACCAATAACTAGTAGATGGATAAACTAGATTTTCTTAATACTAACTAAGTTTATAATAACCATAGTCAACAGGAAGTGAGCGTTGGCCCTTTTTTAGCACCGAAATTTCAGCACCTAAATCTAGGTTCCATGTACATATCTATTTTACAAAACTTGCGAACGTAAGCAGTTTTGCTTGAGTAATGGTATCGTGGCGTCTAATCACTATTTTCCTTTGCCTTAATTCTCTAGTTGATCTACATCGACATTAAAAAATCAATAAATTACGCTCCACACATATTCAATTACAATAACTGCTATTCAAATTCTTAATGCGACTTGAAGAATTACTGATTTGTCGAGGAAAGTTCTGAAACGGGAATTGGTATTTGGGAAGCTAAAATATTCGATGATTGTTTTCGTTCTACAGTCCATTAGGTTTAATTATTCATCGCCCTCTCATAACAATAGAAGAATCCGTCTTCCAGTGGAAAATAGATGGAAAATATGAAGGGCTCAACATATAATTGTCAATTCTCACAAGTAACACTTCCAAAAGAAAAGTTTAATCTGAGTCATTCAACAAATTACATTATTTTTCATCCATTTGAGTCGTGACAAGCATTAAAGCTCGATTATCGGGTTTTCTAATATTGAAAAACAAACGTACGGTCCGAGAATAAAAACCTGTTTGTTTAAGATGAAAGGCGAAAAAATGTTCGAATAGAAATAAGAAATCGTATGTAATTATGTAAAGTAATAATGTGTTATGCTTTTCACTAAAATTCCCGTTAGTTTCCAATAAGACTATACCCTGACCCACCTACAAATTTAGTACTTCAAGGCGCTACTCGAATTCGTATGCAAAAACCTCACATCAAAAGTAGTAGGTAATACCGACGTTTTTTGATCCGTTTTTCTAAATTTCGACTAAATGGCTCGCAAATTTTGGATATTTAGGTACTCAGGTGATCACCGAATTTCATGAAGAGTGTACACCATTTGCGTACGTTCTTCGGAAGGGAACAGATATGACACCAGATTTTGTTAAGATGCTCTTAACGGTTCCAAAAATTAATTTTCAGAACAGAATTTGTTCTGAATTAATGAACTAAAAAAAACGCCATTTATTGCAATTTTTTTCTAATTCGGCAATGATGGTAGTACTATAATGGTACTTATTCGTTCCTCGCACTAACGACAGGCCATTGAGTCAAATGCTCGGCCCGCCGTCACCCAAAACCGATCCAAAACATTTAACCAGTAAACGCCAACTTCTGCAACCCGACCGAACGAAACCGGGCGATGAAGGGAAAGAGATCTCAGCGACTTGGTCGCTATCAGTTTGAAATTGCCGCCTCAGTCGCATCAGCATAAGGGCGGAAGCCTCCGAGATAGGACCCCGAGCCGGGCTAGGAGAAGCGTAGGAAATAATTCAGGAACAAGAAGTCGATGGGAACGCCGAGTTACGCCACATTTGTTTGGGAAATATCTTCCCCCGAGCTGCATTCTTTATGAGGTTTTCTGATCGCGATCCAAATTGAATTCCTCCGAGAGAACACCAGCTCTTTCCTCCAAAAGTAGAAACCTCCTTCTGTCATTCTTGAAATATGTAACAGTCGAAATTTTTTGTATTTCCCAGTTTGTACTACCCCACTACTCGTCCACAGTAAAAACCAAAGTGATATCATTTCGTTATAAGCATTCGTCTTTCATCACTTCCACTTAATTCCATCAGTTTTCCGAAATTACAACTATTGGGTCGACGTAATTTATGACACCCTTGTACATTTCCCCGCGAGTTATGGCTCAGTCTACACTCAACTTTGAAAAATAAGAAATTATTTTTGCGTATCTGTGGATGCACAAAAACGAAAAATGTTTTTATAATGAGTTGCAGAACAACTTACATCAAAGGTTTCAGCTGAAAACTTTGAGGCGTATTTCTGCAATGTTTTGAATTTTGAGTTGAGGCGTTTAACCTGCCCTTAACAGGTACAATTGCATCATTCGATGGTTCAAAATGAGGACCCGAAGATAGAACCGAAATACGGTAGAACTTAAGGCAACGTTTCATTCTTGCCAAATAGGTTACAGATCATGTGTGAATTGAATCAGGTGTTCTTCAGTTTGGAACGTTGCCTTAAGTTCTACCGTATTTCGGTTCTATCTTCGGGTCCTCATTTTGAACCATCGAATGATGCAATTGTACCTCAGATCGAGGCAGTGCATATCTCACGACCACTTTGTCCTACTGCCAGTTGTGAAGGTGGGTCGCTCTAAAGCGGTCGCCTCGCCCCCTTTGAAGGGTAAAGGTGGTTATAATTAAAGCCGACTCGCCTTTTTCACAAGCCAAAATGTCATTCGTCGGACGAGGGGATCGAGAGGATCGAGAGATGGAAAGGAACGAGAAGAAACCGCCTGCCAAAAATCTCTCGCGACGCCGGACGTCGTAACTCTTTCCTCGCCGCGAGCAAAAACCCGCGTCTGCCTCCCGCCGGTTTGGAACGAACAATTTGTTTTGTCCTAAACGGCGATTATGAACCGTTGCGCTTCGTTAACGTCGCATTGTTGATGGAAGCAGGTGTGATAATTAATATACATCCCCCACTCCATCTCGGTTATCTTTCCAAACGCCTCTTTACCATCGCCTCCTCCGACTCGGCCTTTCGGCGTTTCGCCCATTCATCTTTTACTACTCAGGAGCTGCGAATGAAATGGGAGGTAGCGAGCCAAACGGAGTTAACGCCTTGTCAACGGGACGGATTTCGCCGTAAATCAAGACGCCCGAAAACTGAGATTCCCATCCGTTTGTCCCCTCATTTGCCGGACCTTTTATCTGGTTACAAAAAGTGAGTTCTGAGCCTTTTCTTTCTCTTTTTCTCTTGTAGTGTGAGAAGAAGAACTTTAAGGCCGCTAAACAACTTCTCGCACGCACTGAGTCACATCGGGTCACAGTCACAAACGAATTCGAGCAATCGCCTTCAACAAACGCGAAGTCGTGGAAAATCGCTTAAAAAATTCAATAAATCCCTTAAAAACGATCTAAGAGGTTAGCATCCGGCGTTTTTTCCTTAGATCGTTATCCCGGAAATCCTTAGCTTGTCAACGACCTAGTGGCTCAAGTTTTGCAAAAACTCTCTATTATATCGACAGACCCACTGCAATAAACTGTATTTTAAAAAATCCACATGGCTATAAGTTCGGATTTTCGAATGATAAAGAAGTTAGAGCAAATGAACCGTGCAGAACATCTCAAGTAACAACCAAGTTTCTTCATTATCAAAGTGCTCCAGTTTGAGAACGAAATAACACCTTTAAAATGAGGTGTCACTTGTCAGACTGTTTTTCTCTATCGAGATTTATCGCTAAAAACGAAATACCTAAGAGAAAAATATCGATTCCACACAATGACAGGAACTTTGGAAGGCGCGAATGGCTCAAATTTAAGGTTTCATGGGTTTAATTAAATTAAGTCAACACCGTGACATATTTTAGAAGAGAATTTTATAGAGTTATGGTAAGTTCAGCGAAACAAAATTAGGCGGTTGAAAACCAATCTGCAGTATGAATCACACTTCGGGAAGGCATCACAGCCACTAAAAATTACATTGTATTTATAAGATTGTCCTCATATCAATTACCTCCCATAAAATCCCCGAAAATTTCAATCAATTCCAAAAATGTGGGAAAAATGACGATTCCACACAATATGAGGTATTTTGAATAAATCGCGCGAACTCGCTAAAATTGGGATTTTTATGGATTAAAAGCCGTTCCAACTAGGTAATGAGAGTTTCATGGAAGTTGCGTGAACCAAAATTGGTAGGCGCTCAATAGAAATAAACTCATAGAAAATGCATACAAATTTTAATCAAGTTCATAAAATCAACGGAATTGGAGGGAAATTATATTTTATGTCTTGAATGATTGAGGAGCATACGTTACAAAGGAGGTAAGGGCCAAATTTAACAAAAAAAAGTTACAAGCGAAAACGAGTTGGTAAGTGAAATCTACAGGAGCTATTGACATTTTATGTCTTTACTCAGGCACATAACTCGAAAAACGTTACACAAAAGCGTTACACGAAATCGTCACGAAAATTTCTGATGATTTTCGCTTACAACCGATTCGTTGCTACGGAACTTTATCTTCGCCAGTTATCATCGTACAAAAATCGTTCACCACTCGTTGGATAGCTCTCGATTTACCTAACCATATTACGTTAACCACTGCGGAGTGCGTGGCCGACAAGCTGCGGTATGAGCGTGATTGGTTAAATAATTGTTTACACACAGGTGATCATTCTCAATAATTTATGTATATTGTCTATACGAATGCAAGCTTCATAATTTATGATGTAACATTGTTCGAAGGTTCTTGAATCACTTCTTTAAAGACATAAAATGTCCCAATGTGTTGCAGACTCGTATGCAAGCATTTAATTCTCGACTGTATCAACAACAGGATGGAGTTGACATTCTTTTGACATTTTCATGTCTTTGCTTTGACACATAAACTGAAACGGGAAAAATTTGTTTCCTTGATTCACCCTTTCCCTCAGATCACGTCAGAACACAAGCGACAGGCGGGCCACTACGTCAGACGCACCTATGACGCACGAGCGTATGACGTCAGACGGCTGGCAGGAGGCGAACTAGTACGTCAGAGCCTATGACGCAAGAGCGTATGACGTCAGACGGCTGGCCGGAGGCCAACTAGTACGTCAGAGCCTATGACGCACGAGCGTATGACGTCAGACGGCTGGCAGAAGGCCAACTAGTACGTCACAGCCTATGCCGTAAGAGCCTATGACGTCAGAGGGCTGGCTGGCTAGGTGATCGGGTTTTAATAAGCCTCTGGAATTCCGCGCCTTCATTTTGCATTCATTTACATCTTCACGTTGAAAAATCCTTCATCTTGTCGCTAATTTTATTTCAACACGCCATTTGTTCCATTTCTTTTGACACTACCAGGCAAGTTACAGTTCAATGTTTCACAGGCACTACCATTTTAAAAAGACGTAGCAAAATTATAAGGTACCTAATTACTATAAAATAATTTTCGAGCCCATGTTTCTGAATTTAGGGAAAGGGGTAAGTGCCACCTGTCTTTCCCATGGCGCTATGTGCCAAAATAAATGAAAACTTATTAATTTTAACGGAACTTTTGAATGCACTCGCGTTTTGCGGGAAGACAAGAGAAAACGAAAAGTAGCAATAAAAAGTAACCTTCTTACAGGATGGCACTTTGCACCAAGAAGGAATGTGGTACTGGCACTTACCACTCTAGTGGGTAAACAGTGATGGACTTGGGGGGACCCGCACTCTGTTGGAGATTTTTCGAACCCTTCCGCGTCAGATAGGCACTTGTACACTATCTTGGGACAATCGCATTGGTTTGAAGAACAAAATGCGGGAAAAACCTCATTTTTCGGAATTTTGGCACTTACCCCCTTTGTAGCGGAAGGGCCTCAACTGTTTCTAATTCAAAAATAATTATTGTATACCATTCTACTCCTCACACATAAAGACTTGGTGCTGTGGAGAGGAGATGTATAGGTAGTGGTAAATCTTGTGGCAACACTGGTTTCCCCTGTAACTTTTCCCTTCTCCTACTCCTAGTCAGTCCGTCTCGTGCCAGCTTCCCTTCAGCACTAATTGTTTCCCAGTCAATCCCGACGCTCATCCCCCTTAATCAAAGAAATTTTCCTTTTGCCTCCAATCGGCGCTCCTTTGATCATTACTCGGAGATTTAGCGCGAATTCGCCATCCGTGACTCCAGCTACGATCTCAACACTGGATTCGACGCTGCCAGGGCCCTGGTCAACCACCATCACGAGGTACCTCGGTGAGTTCGATTCCTTTCCCTTTTCCATCTCATTCAAAATCCATTTTTTAATTCACGGGTTCCTTCCCCAACAAATTGGTCCTTCGAGCCGGATTCCCCCCTTTTACAGTCCACTATAAAAATTATCAAGTTTAATTCATTTGCGATTGAGAATTTTTTACGTTTCCTAGACGGCCATTTTTTGTCAAGGTCATACGGCTCAACGGTCTTACACAGTTCCCCTCTTTCTTCTTATTTCACTTCCAAGTGGAGAAGGATCGACAAGTTGGTACCTGTTGAACACTACGTCCATCCGGTATCAGTTGGTATTGAATCTTTGCCTCGCGCGCGTCAATCTCTTTTATTATCGTTCCTTTCGTGCATATTGTTTTCGATCCGCGATAATGCCCAAGACATCTGAAGAACAGTTGCAAGTGTTGCAAAAACAACGTGAACGTATGTGGCGACAACTTCAGTGTGCTCACGATCTCATCAAAGATTTACCCGAAAAAAAAGACGAATTTGTTGTCAGATGTTCCCGCCTTGAAGATTTATATAATAAAATTGATCTCCTTCTCATTCAAATTGATCAGATAACGATCGCAAACCCAACTCTAAGTGATGATACTGTCAAATTCAAAGACAGTTTCGATCACTTATACTACAAGTGTAGTGAATATTATGAACAATATAAGTCCACTACAGGGGAAACCCTTCGTTCATCGGAAGGTCCACGAGTTACTCTTCCTAAACTTCAAATTCCTTTGTTTAACGGTGAGTTAAGTGCCTTTTCAACTTTTATTTCTCTATTCGACACACTTGTACACAATAACAAATATTATTCCGACATTGAAAAATTTAGCCTGTTAAAAACATTCCTGAGAGATGAAGCACTCGCTCTAGTGGAAGCGGTATCGTTCAGTGCATCCAATTACACAATAGCATACACGAAATTGACAGAGCGATACAATAACCCCAGAATCGTAGTTAGTCATCACTTCGATAAAATCTTGGAGTTACAACAACTAACTTCCGATAATCCTTTGAAATTGAAAGAACTCGTCAGCACTATACACATAAATGTCGAAGCTATTAAAAGGTTGAACATAGCAGATTTGCCTGGACACATGTTTTTTCAAGTCACATTTCGACTTTTGGACATCAAAACTAAAAGGGCCTTTGAAGAACACTTCAATAGTGATAGCTATCCAATCTTCGATGACCTGATTGATTTTCTACAACGCCAATGTACAATTAATGACATTATCAAAGTGCCTCTGTCAAAAAATGATTATAAAAAATCATCTGCCAACACACAAGCCAGACAAAACATTAAGTTCAACTATAAAAAATCCTTGTTAGCAACACAAACCGAAGATCCAAACAGGAAGTTTACCGACACACATCATATTGCACCTACGTGTGCAATTTGTGCAAAAGGTACACATAAAACAGGTCGTTGTTTCAAATTTATTAATATGAACCCTGCACAACGCTGGTCGATAATTAAATCGTTGAAGCGGTGTGAAATCTGTTTGTATTTTCACCCGAGTAATCCATGTAATTCTAAAGGTGTTTGCAAATGGTGTGGAAGTCCGAAACATAACAGTTTCTTGTGTGACCGACAAAGTAATGACAGTGGCATATCCAAATCATTGGCTCCTGTGAGCATTCAAAACAATCCTGCGGTTCAGCCCGCGCATGCTGCAGGTCTTGAAAACAGTTCTACATCGCAATCCATGTCGTGTAGAATTAATTCCAACCTTTCAGAAAATAGAGTTATCCTCGGCACTGCTCGTGTACGTGTTCAACACTCCTTAGGCCATTGGTACGGCCCCTGTCGCATTCTTCTTGATAGTGGGTCTGAAGTGAATTTCATCACTGATTCTCTTACTCAGGTATTGGGGCTTTCGCGAAAATCTTGTCCCTATCAAGTCACTGGCGTTGGACAAAATGGTCCTCTTGACGTTTTAGGCACTGTTACCTGCTCCCTTTCTTCCTTACATTGGCCACATGCGTCCATTTCTATTGAAGCTATAATCACTCCTCGAATTTCCTTGGATGTGCCATCAGTGAAACTTCCTCGTCGTGCTGCTGAACAATTTTCACATTTAACGCTTGCTGATCCTCATTTCTATTCACCAGCCCATGTGGACCTTCTCCTTGGTGTACAAGCCTCTTTGGATATATTGTCTGAACCTCTGTCCATTATTAGAGGAAATCCTACAGCTACGAGTACCCTATTTGGTTACGTTCTCAGCGGGAATGTCAACGTCGCCCCCTCTCCTTCTCCTAGAAAATCATTCTTGGCTCAAACTTCCACAAGTAATATTGATGCCTCGTTAAAAAGGTTTTGGGAAATGGAGGAGGTATCGGTTCGTGTTCCGTGTTCTCCCGAGGACAGTTGGTGTGAGGAACATTTTTCGAAGACTATTAAACGAGATGTAGATGGGCGTTACGTCGCTTCTTTACCCTTTAAGGACGGGAAACCTCCGATTTTGGAATCTAATCGGGCAATTGCTGAAAATCGCCTTTCCCGATTGGAAAAACGTTTCGACAGAGATCCCTCTTATTTTATGAAGTACCGCGATAATCTTCTTGACTACCTCAACAAAGGTCATATGGTACCAGCGTCAACGCCTTCCTCATATCTCATGACTCATCACGGTGTTTTGAAGGACTCTACAACTTCTCCTCTACGGGTAGTTTTCAACCCTTCTGAAAATTCTATGACTTCGCACAGTCTAAATGATTTCCTATGTACGGGCCCAAAATTGCAATCCGACATAGCGAACATTGCCTTATCATTCCGCATGCAACCTGTGGCTCTTACTTGTGACGTCCAGGCTATGTATCGAGCAATTAAATTGTCAGAAAGTGATCGGAAGTACCAACATTTTTTATTCCGATTTTCACCCGATGATCCAGTAAGTGAGTGGGAGTTGACCACTGTAACTTTTGGTATGACATCAAGTCCGTTCATTGCTCAACGTGTATTATTACAATTAGTACATGATGAAGGTGGTAAATATCCATTAGGTGCTGCTGCTCTCTCTCGTTCGTGTTATGTTGACAACATCGTTTGTGCTGTACCATCAGTCGATCAAGCTTTGCAGCTGTATGAAGAACTTCATCAATTGATGTCAGCTGGTGGGTTCATCCTGCGTAAATGGGCCTCTTCCCATTCTCACGTCACCAATCACGTTGACGATGAATTGAAAGAGAAAACCCATCCGTTAGGGAATACTGAGACCATTCGCATTCTCGGTTTGGAATGGGATCCCAAATCCGATTGCTTCTGTTATGCTGTCGATATCCCTGATTGCACACCTTCGAAACGTCACATTTTATCACAAATTGCTCGCATCTACGACGTGAATGGTTACATATCCCCCGTTGTGTTTGCAATGAAACGTATTTTGCAAGACATTTGGCTGGCTGGACTCCAGTGGGACGATCTTTTGCCGCCTGACCTCTTGAATCGATGGACAGAGCTACAGTCTAGACTTCCTTGTCTCTTGAAGTTGCGAATTCCCCGTCACATCACAAGCACGTCTCAATGGCACTCAGCACAAATTATCGGTTTCGGCGATGCCTCACAGTTCGGTATGAGCGCTGTTACATATCTCCGAATCGTTCATGCCGATGGCACTGTAACCTGTAACCTACTTAGATCCAAGACCAAAGTTGCACCCGTAAAAACGCTGAGCATTCCAAGGCTTGAACTGTGCGCTGCGCTACTTCTTTCTCGTTTATTGAAATCGCTTCAATTCCTGATGGATGACTACCACATCCATGAAGTCTACCTTTTCACGGATTCCACTACTGCTTTATGTTGGATTAAAACACTTCCATATAAATTAACAACATTTGTAGCCAACCGTGTTGTAGAAATCGGTGAAAACTCGCAACTTTCTTCTTGGCGATATATTCACACCTCGTTGAACCCTGCTGACGCCGCAAGCAGAGGCTTACTAGCGGATGAAATTATTAATAATTCCTTATGGTGGCATGGTCCAGAATTTCTGCTGGATGACATCTCTCAGTGGCCTTCGCGGGAGTTCCCGGAGCCAGACATTCTACCTGAATTCCGCTCTTGTCATGCTGTCATGACATCTCCCAATTCACCCGTCTTGGATCTGATTGAAAGATGTAGCTCATTGCTGAAGGTTCAACGAGTAGTTGTGTACATCCATCGTTTTATTAAAAACCGTTTTCTTCCAAAAGACCAACATGCAAAGGGTTCCATAACAGCTGCTGAATTTCATCGAGCTCTACTATGTATTGTACGCGTGACTCAACAACACTTTCTTGCTCAAGAAATCACTGCTCTTCTTCACGGAAAGGAATGTTCACAACAATTTCGATCATTAACACCCTTCCTTTCGCCTGAGGGTCTCGTCATGGTGGGGGGTCGTCTCCGCAACGCTCCGCTCCCTTTGCACTCCAAACATCCATACTTGATTCCCAAAAGTTCTCCGTTAGCTGCTCTCATCTGCGACCATTATCATGTCTTTTCTCTTCATGGTGGTCCTTCTATCGTTGCAGCATTAATTCGACGTTCCTTTTGGATCCCATCTCTACGCCAATTGATCAGATCTCGCCAAGTCAGGTGTATTGTGTGCTTCAAATTCAAGGCGCATCCCACGCAACCGATGATGTCCGATGTTCCTTCTATTCGTTACGGTCAGGATCGGTGTTTTATTAATACGGCAATCGACTTTGCTGGTCCAGTAATGGTGAAAGAATCCGAGCGGCGCAACAGTCGGGTGACAAAGGCTTACATTGCACTTTTGGTATGTCTAGCCACGAAAGCAATACATCTCGAACTTGTTTCATCGCTTGATACTAAATCTTGTTTAGCAGCACTTGATCGTTTCATTGCCAGACGTGGTCTACCATCGACGATCTATTCTGATCATGGTCGCAACTTTGTTGGATGTTCGAACGAACTGAAACAGCTGAGCCGGAACTTACTTGATTCGCAAGAGATTATCATCGAACACTTGGGACAAAAAGGTGTCTCTTGGAAGTTTTCCCCACCTTATGGCCCTAACTTCAACGGAATGGCTGAAGCAAATATCAAGATAACGAAATACCATCTAAATCGAGTCATGGGAACCTATCCTTATACGTTCGAAGAACTGTACACTCTTCTTACTCGTATTGAGGCCGTTTTGAACTCCCGACCTCTTTGTGCGTTGTCAACTTCTACGGACGATGATTTCAATTTTTTGACCCCAGGTCATTTTCTAACTGGTGCTCACCTTCTCACAAGACCAGATGAAGATCTTAGTGCCGAACCTCTACCAAGACTTTCTCGTTGGCAGCGTGTAAGCCACACTCTCCAAAGCTTTTGGCGACAATGGAAGAAACAATTCCTACATTCTATGATACATCGCAACAAATGGACCTCTTCCTCTCCAAATTTGAAAGAAGGCGACTTGGTACTAATTTATGATACCAAATGTTCACCCTTGTCTTGGCCATTGGGGAGGGTCGTTGATGTGTGCCCGGGAGAGGATGGTGTCGTTCGCGTGGCAAAGATTCGAACATCCTCTGGATTGTTTATACGCCCAGCTAGCAAGTTGGTCGTTATTCCGCGTTACTAAGAGATGTAGTATCGCTTTCTAGAAGTAAATTTTATTTTATTTTAATTTTCAATTTAACATTTTCAGCAGAGTTACGTCTCTTTTATCCCAATTATATTTCCGGATATTCTTTCAAAATTAGTTAATTTTGGGTGGGGGGTATGGTAAATCTTGTGGCAACACTGGTTTCCCCTGTAACTTTTCCCTTCTCCTACTCCTAGTCAGTCCGTCTCGTGCCAGCTTCCCTTCAGCACTAATTGTTTCCCAGTCAATCCCGACGCTCATCCCCCTTAATCAAAGAAATTTTCCTTTTGCCTCCAATCGGCGCTCCTTTGATCATTACTCGGAGATTTAGCGCGAATTCGCCATCCGTGACTCCAGCTACGATCTCAACACTGGATTCGACGCTGCCAGGGCCCTGGTCAACCACCATCACGAGGTACCTCGGTGAGTTCGATTCCTTTCCCTTTTCCATCTCATTCAAAATCCATTTTTTAATTCACGGGTTCCTTCCCCAACAGGTAGTTAGCGCTAAAAAATTGAATTGATGTGTATTTTGCCTATTGACATGAAAATGTCTTTGCTCTGGCCTCCCCCCGAAATTGTGTAACGATTTTGTGACATCCTCCTTTTACCATGATTTTCACGTACAACCAATCTGTAACTAAGTAATTGTAACTCCGCCTGGGTTCATCCCACAGTAATCGTTTACCGCTCGTTGGAATCGTCAGATTTTATGGAATAGTTTCATGTTAACCAGACTATAAAATGAAGTCTCGTTTTTTGTTTATTATAGAAACATA
This sequence comes from Stenodema calcarata, assembly GCA_963920205.1. Taxonomy (NCBI): domain Eukaryota; kingdom Metazoa; phylum Arthropoda; class Insecta; order Hemiptera; family Miridae; genus Stenodema; species Stenodema calcarata. The sequence continues at coordinate 19,414,067 of OY986052.1, read as the reverse complement.
GCTACCGCTTTGTAGTATCGCATGTCGTTTTCATTTCATTAATTTGTGTGAAAAAAAAAATATTGTGAGTTTGTTCATTATAGGAACAACCAGTTAAAAATGAGGCGTTCAGGATCAAAATCGTATAACTCCATAAAACTAAATTCTACTTTCAATACTCGAAATTCTCATAGTTCTAAAAAAGTTTGTTCATCGAAAATTCGATAATTGATTCAAACTTCTGGTAGGTAGCTCTACTAATTGCTAATATCGGGTGTGTATTGAATTGTATATATATGTATAGGAGAGTAAGTACCTACCTACTTTTGTCGTAATAATTTACTTTTTTTCTTTTCAACATTTTGAAATGTTTTTACCTAGTCGCTTTCAATGGATCTTGAAAGTTGGAAATAATAAACCGAAAATCGCTCATTATGTTTGAGTTTGCACTCAGTAGTCTTTTAACATTGGTCCAACGGAGACTACCAATATTTTGATCGGTCCAAAAGGTTCAAACTTTAAACTTCAAAGTCGCCGCAAAATACGCATTTGACGGTTATTATGTTGTAATCTGCGGACGGTCTGGTGGTCTTGAATTGCTGGGCCTCATGAAAGTTAAACTCACGTCAGCGTGATCAATTACCCAGGACCGGGCTGCTGGAGGGTAGTGGGGTGGGGGGTTATGGCGGGGAGTTTTTAGGGTGGTGGGAAGGGTAAAGGGGAAAGCAAGAAGAGCCTAACGTGAGGCCCTTCGCGATTCTCCCCGTTCCTACCACCTCTTGAGTTTCTTGTTGGATCCCCCTACACCGCCCATCAACCACTAGCAACGTTTCCTGAGTACCAGCACCGATTCGCTCTCCAACTCTACGAAACTGCCTTTGGAAGAAAAAAACCGACTACCCTTTTCCTCATCACACAAACCTCAAACCCTTGTACGTTATGTATGTACGACCTCGAGTTCTTAATGGATTGATCAAGGTTTGAAACAGGAATGAATTGAGCGGGTGGTGGTTCGGAGGGAGGTCCGAAACCACAAGAACCGGGAAACCCGTTTTCTTCCTACCACCAGAAAAACACTAATAATCCCCTCCCTTCACCTCTTCCACCCTCGTTATTAATTTCCGTTGGTCCATTACAGGAATGGTCGTTTCCTTCCCCCTTTTTCATGGCCGCGGTCTCGAGGCCGTTATGGTCCCGTGACGCAGGTTGTCGGAAGGACTCCGTAATCTATGTAATGGTCGAGGATGGTAAACCCTCGCAACGACCCCCTTCTTGGCGTTGAGGGGTGGAGGAAAACCCCTGAAAAACACACGCGCTTCTAAAAATCGCGTTGTAAAACCCCAAACCTTTGCCCCTATCCCGTATAAACAGTATAAACAGGTGAGACCTCGACTCGACCCCCCCACTAACTCTCCTCTTCACCCATAACCCTTGTCTTCCCGCTCCTATCGACCTCACTCTCTCCACCAACTTTCTTCCCGCATTCCTGCGTCACCAACACGCTATAAGTAGCCTTTCCCCTCCACACACATAGAAAACTCATTTGCCGCAACTTTTCGTACTAAATCCGCAGTTTTGTTTCATTTATTTATTTTCATTTTTTTTAAGACCATCACAACCAGGGTTGCCAATCGTACCGTATTTTACGGTACAGTCCCTTATTTTGTCCATTTGTTCCATGTCCCGGCGAAACCCTTCCCGGGACGCTATTTGTCCCGTATTTCAGGGATAGGATAGGAAAGTACCTGCCTAATTACTGCAGAATAGGTGTTACCTACCTACGTGAGACTCCAGATGTGAGGATTTTCATCAACCACGCCAGCTGCCAACCTACCTATCATCAAAGCAACCAACAACAACAACTGTTATCTTCTTAGCTTCTTCTTGTTTCCTTTTCCTAGTTATCACTTATTTACTTTTTGGCTATGAGCTTACATTTTTGTCTGGGAGGTAGTTTATTTCTGTGATATTTTGTACCTATAATATAATAATATTATTATGACGAGAGACAATGAGTGATAATAATGCTTCTGGTCCTTCAAAGCCAAAGAAAACAAGACATTTGTTTCCCTAAAATGTTTCCTTTCCTTTAAAAATATACTTAGGTAGGTACCTGAAAAATAAAACGTTGAAACAAAGTTATTCCGTCTATTTTTTGTTTGTCCCGCCTATTTGACCTGAAGTGAGTAGTGTGCTGTTCTTCTGCCAGCGAGTTGGCAACCCTGATTACAACAGTAATATTCCTTCGTGATAATTTCTCACACTGTCTATCAACTATATCACGTATATCATACTACATGCCCACACACGGGTGGGTCCGTATTTAATGGCTAAGTATTTGATTGTCTGATTAATTATAGGTCTAAAAAGTCCAAAATATGTCGTGGTGTACGGAGTCGCCTGTTCACGGGTGAATTGAATCCCTCTTCGGCAGCACTATTATTGTGGTTCATATTTGCAACAGCAAATCTTCTAATAATTAGAAGATTTATTTATCAATTATTGATTCCTGAAGCGTGATCAAAGGATTGGGAAGGCCGAAGTCGTCATAAATTGTGGCGTTCCGAACGTATGGAGGACTTTTTGCTGTTCCAATTGGCGAAAGACCGACTTGGAGCATGTACCATAGACTGGGAGGGCGTAGGTCCATATTGGTCGAATAAAAACCTTGTATATCAATAGTTTGTTCTCTGCAGACATGGAGGGATTATTGAGGAAAAACTTCGGTTGCGGAGACGTTTCTTGAGATTAGCAACGTGCTCACGAAAAGTGAGATATATGTCTAATATAACGCCAAGGTACTTGCATGAATCTGCAACAGGGATATCTACTCCTGCATACATCAGCGGAACGTCAGTATATGACCTCTTGTAAGTAAAAGTTACGGTACGAGATTTAGCAACAGCAGTTGAGCGTTTTTGAGGAAAAACGCTGCAAAATGAGGGATAAATAGTGTGGGATAGGGATATTCACTCAACATCGAAGTGTCGATGTGTGGATTTTTAATCAATCTTTGCCATACGATATATTATATCGGATTGATTTGATGTTTTAACAAATATCACAGGCAAACGACCAATAAACTGCCTCCAGTTGTGCAATTGATTCTACACTGCCGTCCTCAGCAAAAGGGGATCCTTCGGAGGCAGAACAACTTATCTGTAACAAAACCACTTGTTTGTCAATTTTAGCCACTTATCGACATTTTACGTCATCCAATTTGCAGGCAAAACCACCACTCTATTATCTAAGGAGATAATAAACCATTGTGTTAAGAATTTGCAGAGTTTTTATAATTTTAGCCGACAGGCTTTAATTAGAGACAATCAGGGGGGTCCAGGGGCGGAGTTTTCTTTTTCTTTTTTCTTTTTAAATAATAAGAAATTATATGAGAAATTTAGATACTCGTAGGTACGTACAGTGCAAAATAGTTGAAATACAGTTCAAATTTTGTTGTATGATTGTGGAATCATGATTGTTAGGGAATTTCCACGAAGAGTTACGTCACTCAGGAGGAACCCGAGAGTCGAAATGACACTGACCGACAGGTGGGGAGTTATTAAAGCTCAAGCTTCGAATCATCACAAGTCCGACGACAAGCGGAATCCTGTTTCGCTGTGCGTATGACGCCTTGACCTCCAGCGTTATCTCATCTTTCGCGTTTCTGGCTCCGTGGTATCGTCGCATCGTATCAGCTCCTCGGATCCTCTTTCCAACTCATCACTAAAACCACCTCCTCGTTTATCATGATCGCCGTCTTTCGAGTGAAGGAGCGGACCTGGTCCTTTCCGCCTGACGGGTTTTTACTACGTGTTCGAAAAGCTCCGATCCGTTTATGGTTTGATGGAATGACCAGAACCGTCGGAAACAACAACTGGATATTATGACACGTACATGACAACGGTAGAAAGGATTTGAAATAGAAAGGACTTCCAAAACTACCAAAGAAACTAATGTGTCCACCAAAATCAAGATTTCCAATCTCACACAGTTAATGGCCTGCAGGACTAAAGTTGGAGGGATTTTGAAGGATATCTCAGACTTGAAGTTTTGAAATGCGGGAGGTTGTCCGCCACTATACAAGCGCCAAGACATCGAATAAGGCGAAGGTTACGAGAAATTTATCGAAAAATCTAAAAAAAAAAAAAAAAAAAAATCGAAATTCATTTGAGATCCTGCTCGCTCGTTTTAGATGTTTAAATTTATTTATTAAAAAATGTGGTATTTCAAATATCGGATGACGAGAGCCAGCATTGATAGCGCTTCTGTTTGGAATGTACTGGACTCTAACTTGTAGACATCGAAACTAGTGTCATTAATTGGTTTTACTATCTGTAATTACGAGAATACAGCAACTCTGGGTGCAACAAGAACTGTTTTTTTACATTTTTGAACATTTTTTTGTGTTGTTGAATTTCAACAACTCTACCGTCGCTTCCCCCACGACCCTCTTATAGCCACCAAAACACCATGGCTCCTCGTGTTGGAGCTGAAGATGGATTAGGAAACGGCTGTACAAAAGGACGAGACCTACTTGATTCGATTTTCTCTAAATCGAGCTTTGTGATAAGTTCCTAGTGGTAATATTTGCCGTTGTGATAAGTCAATAATTCCTAATCTTTTTCAGACTAAGTAATTGAATTCCGTTGTTGGGACTAATAGTTAGTCCCAACAATATAGAGAATAGGTACTTTAACAACAGAATTCAATTACTTAATCCGAAAAAGATTAGGAATTATTGACTTATCTCAACGGATAATATTACAGTTACTGTATTATTATTACTCGAGGTTTAGAAGTGCCTATAAATCCCTTCAAATCAAGCTTGGAGTTCATTAAGCAAGATGTGAATAAGTAAGATGTGAAGGTAAGATGTGAACTCATGAATCTTAATGCAGTTTCATGGAGGGAGGAGAATAGGCAAATCTGTCAAATCTGTCTTTAATTTTATTTCTATTTGTCCTGTTCTTGCCGAGATCAGGCTGAGGTGGCTTGAGCTCAAGGTGTCTAGACAAGGGAGATGAACAGGGTAGAGTTTACTGCGTTAATAATGGTCGAAATTGGAGGGCATTATATCTCTTCGTTAATGAGGCCAATAGGTATAGGAAGATGCTTGTGGAAGAGTTTAATTACTGACCAGAATTTAAATAATAAACACTTGCATATAGGAACTTAATTTTGAATTATAACTGTTGTAAGTACCTTGTAGTAAGTACCGAGTTGTATAAAGTAGTACGTAATTGTTGTAAATCGTTGATTTTGAGAAGGATTTTGTATTTTGTTTTGTATTTACATAATTAATAGTAATTTTGTAATTGAAGTTTAGAAACTGTACACCGGCAAAACGGGCACGTCCCATTGCCTATTTGTGTATGAGGGATATTTATTTTATTTTATTTCTGTACAATGGAAGGAAATATACACTTTATTCATTCATTCATTCAACTGTATTATTATTCCTGTATTTTAAATTGTTAGACAGAAATAAAAACAATGGTTTGAAAGGGTAATTCAGATCAATTTATACCACTACCTACCCGAAAGTTAGAATCTCAGTTTTGAAAAAATGGAAAAAATGTTCTTGTAGCGCCCAGTGTTGCCGTATGGCTACGTGCCGTAAAGCCTTGAAGTTTGACCACGAGATTTTTGAATTATTTTTCTCGTGTTCTGAGGACCATTTGGAGTCAAGAGTATTGCAAAAAAGTTCAAAATATCGAGAGAAAAAAGTTTCGGGCGGTAATGGGTTAATATAGTGAATTTAGAATTACATATAGGTATTTCAAAAGTGCAAGTCAATCCACAGACTGAGATATCATTCAAAAACTTTCCAACCGAATCATATGGATCCCGGTGGTACTCGCAATATTGCGATGTTTATGGAAGATAATTGAAAGTTCATATTAAAGTTCCATTGTCAGGTACAAGTAGATAGTACCACCAAGAAGTGACAAAATTTCAAACTCAACACTACTCCAAGTGAGGAGGTAGTTCGCCAATATTCTCGTTCACTTCAAACAATACCTTGCGATCCGCTACCCGAACCTCGACATTTAAACTTAAATAATCAGGCAACTTTCGCACTGCTGGTACAAAGCAGTTTCCGACTAAAATCACCGAGAGAACGCATAACAGCGTCATATCGGGATCAAGTAGTTGATGAAAACTCCAGAAAAGGAGATCGAGGGACCTGCCAGGGAATGAGCTTCAGGAAAACCCTCGAGTCAAAACGCCACTTGCTTTTAATTAAAAGTGATATCCGAAGAAGTTTTACCCTCTTCGTTAACGAGTATTCACTTCAGAGATTGTTATTTACGAAGTAATAATTTCTCACTTCTCACGGTAAAGCAATTTTTTTTTACTTCTGAGTCGCCATTTCATAGTGCAAGGGGGAAAAAGTCTTTGATGGACGAGAGAAAATGAGTTAATTAACTGAAAACAGGGGGTGTAGATGGTACTTTCAAGTGACAGTGAGGGAGTGATGAATTTTTGAGTACGACAAGATAAAGTTCACGGCGAAGTGACGCGGGTGAAATCGAGATGAGGTCGGTTTAAACAGTTTAGGTTTACTTTTGCTCTTTGGTTTAATAAACCCGTGCGCAGAACGAGCTTCAAGCGTTTATAAAGTGCTATACATAGCACTCTGCAGCGGGTTAAACTGTTCAGGCCAATTGTACCGTGCGTTGCTCAGGTAAGTGAGCAGTGGTGGTCAGTTTTCCAAAGGTCACGGCCGCCTCTCGTTTTGTTCTTGTGTTTCCCTGTGTAACTTTCAATTTTTTAAAATAGTTCTCACTAGCACAAACAGTACATACCTATTACTCTTTCTTTTCGCACTTTCAAGTTTTCAGCAACTGCTATCAATTACCCCTCGAAATCGAAAATACAGAAATCGTAAGAATGGGTTTCAAGTGGGGATCGAACCCACCACCTCAGGTTGATCCGACCAGCTCCTTCGCCATTTTCACCATTACTCCATTATAAACCTAAACAACGGTTTATCATCTTCTTTATGCAGATCACCCTTCTTACTAGATAACTAAATGATAGATTAATTATTATTACGAATTATCATTAATTATTAATAATTTTATCAAGTAGTGAAAATGATTAATAATTTATTTTTTTTTATTCGTACTGAAGAGAGGCCAGAGTTATTGTTAGTTATTGATAATTACCTATTGTTAGTTATTAATCATTTTTACGTATTATAATTAATAATTATTATTATGATTAATTAACTCGACGTCTGAAACCATGTGCTGTTCGAATCAGCTGGGCCAGTATGGATATTGAACCGACCGGCTGCCTCGCGATTCACCATCATGTTGACGAATTTCGATCTGCTCCAACTTTGAGCCCTCATTGTGAGCGAACGGCTGGTCGTACAAAGCTGTGGATGGTCTTAAAAAATTCTAAAAAAAAAACTCTATTATAATATAATAGAGTTTATTTTTTAGAATTTTTTATATGAACTAAAAATACGCCGTCCCATCTGAATTTTTCGAGTTTTGAAATTTTCATAATCTTCGATAATGAACCATTGGAATCGCCCAAAGAAAAAAAATGTTAACCCCCCCCCCCCTCAACATTTGTTGTTTCACGAAAATCGAAAAAGAATCCGTCCGTCCGCCGTACGCCGTTTTTCCCAGTTAGCGTTGAGCTAAAATTGCGAAATTTGGTTTCCGTGTTTTTGATATTACCGCAAAAAAATAAAATAAAATAAAAATAAGCTCTGAATATGATCTCTTGATTAACGGATTATGCTAACTGGTGATCTAAAAAGACTAGTGAGTTGACTCACTTAACAAAACAGACATAAACGTGTTGGACGAGTTGTCCACCTACGAGGGTCGTACTTTGACAGAGTCTAATTCAACGGTTCGTCGTAAGTGTACCAATGAGTTGTCGAGTTGTACTTGCAAAACACTAATTTCTCCCGAGGGGCGCTGTATGTAATCACCTTTCGAAAACCCGCTAAAACCCAAGTCAGGAGCAAAAGCGTAGTGAAGAATGTGTTTTTACGCCGCGATATTCCTTAATTACCCCCCTTCAAAACGCCGACACGCGATCTATAACGTGATCGCCCTTTTCGCGGACATGCGATTCAAACGTCCGCTAATGAAGAAGGAAAAACGGTGATTTGAAAAATTGAAACGCGAACTCACGCATACCGCAAAGTCAACAGTGAACTCGAGCTCAGGGAATCGCTAAGGAAATTAGTAAATTGAATCAACATAACTTTGAGCAAACAATAAGACGCTTTCAACGGGTTAACTTGAAGCGAGGACCCCGACAGGGTCGGCAAACCAAATTTCACCTCGATTTACTCCGGTAATGTAAAGTCGAAACATGCAATAAAATATTGCAAGAGACCATTTAACAATTTCATCATGAGGTGCTCAAATAACCTTTGTCTGTATTTGAAGATGTTCTTTTAGAGGACTACGACATCTTTGATGTTTCAATGACACTCTTACGACATTTGATTTACAGCAATTCAAATTTTTGTCAGGTAATCGGAAGCAGCCAAGTCTTCGACCACATCCTGTCACATCCATCGATCACATACATGTGTACTACATAGTTTTGAAGATTTATTTCAGATTTCAGATTTCAAAGATTTATTTAAGACATGTCGAAGATTAAATCTTAAATAAATATCTGGAATAAATTTTATTCCATGATTTCTAAGGAAACATCTATAGAACAAAGGAAGCAATGTGAATAAGTAGGTACCTACCAAAATTGTCATGGAAATTCACAATCGTGGAGCATGACTATAAGAGCAAATTTTTGAAAAAACAACTGGTTTTATAATAAATGTTATTGTTTGCGCTTACCTTATTTTCGACAATCCATATTTTATTACCAATGCAACTTCACCAAGTATTATCCAAGTATCATAACTATCTATTATCAAGGCACTCAACCACTACACACAAACAACCTAACTGCATGTGGCAGTGTTTATAGCCTTACAATTGGAACCATGTTGTTACCTTCCCTTCATCTTTTTCCGTTGTCATCATTCTTAGCTATACTATTCCATGTATCTCTTCCACATGTCATGTATATATTGTGTTTTACCAGTGTCCTTTACCAGTGTTCTTTTTCTAACTTACTTGTTGTCAGTTGTGTAGCTCTTATTGAAATCTTCTCCTCGTATTAAATTATCGAATATTTTTGTCTAAAAACTGTGATTGTGCGCGAGTATACTTTGTGATGTTAACTTTGACATCTATCAGCTGACAGTGACAGATCGTGGGGCTGCCGGTTTTTTCTTACCGGCAACCATTACCGTTTTGATCTCGTTCGTTCAACTACCACAGTACAATATTATTTAGTTATCCACCGTTATCCGTCCATCCCTTCAAGAAACCTTTACTAATTACACGCGAAGTTCCTACCACCAAGATACACACTCGAAATACCGTGGCCATTGTCATAAGTTATGACTCATAACCGCCACTTGGGACTTCATGAAGTTGGACGACGCTGGGATACCTCTGCACCACATGGTTGACCAATTTACGCCCCTGGATTCTGATCGTTGGGACCATCAGGAACTACCCTAGACCCTCTGACTGGAGGACTACTGAAGCCATCACCACAACCAGCTAAGCCAATTTAGTCGATTATAAGTCTTAGCAGCTTCTAGTCCATAGCACTCTAGTCATTATCATGATTTTTTGATGCTGAACACGATGGTGAAGTCAGAATTGCGACATCTTTCTCCGACATTAGCTTAGAGCAGCTCAAGTAACAACCACGTTTCTTCATCTTCAAAGTGCTCCAGTTTGAGACGGGAATACGATATCACAATTCTGATTTCACCATCGTGTTCAGCGTAAAAGAACCCTTAAAAATGAGGTGTCACCTGTCAGACTGTTTTATTTTGGGCATTTAAAGGCAATAGTCCCCCCTAAAACTCCCTAAAAACACGCGTAGTTTTTTTAAGGAATTTGGGATGAGGATGTTCTGCAACGGATTTGTATGGGGTAATTTTCTCTCAGCTCTATTTTATCCTCTCCCGGCAAGAATGAACCAAGTCTTTGAAAATTCGCTTATACTTACAAGTTGATATGTTAATCTATGTTTATACTCGCTTATACTTACAAGTTGATATGTTAATCTTTGAATGAGGAATCATTGTGTTAAAAACGGCATATTTATTGTTTTGATCATTTTAAAGATATTAGTATTCACAGAGTTTCAAGGGTCGACATCCTTATGTTGAATAGTCTCTGGTTTTTCAATTCCAGACGTTCCGTTTTTGTATAACGACTCATTTACTTACTACATGCACTTCATACTACGCCCTTGAGAGTTGTTTTTAGAAGATAACACAACCGTAACATTCCCCTTCAGGAAGAGGAAAACTCAACCACCAACACGGTAATTGTGTTCGTCCATTTAGAGGTGATCTTCGTTCATTTGCCGAATTTAATTAGAGGTCACCATCCTGCAACTGGTCGTTTGAGGAAGGAGCTGATCAGTTTGATATAAGTTGTTGTATTTTAGTGTTGTCAGCAACAGTTATTCGTTGTGCTGCTTCACTGATTTGAGCAGTACAAACTTTGCCAATTTTTTGTAACAACGCGTTGCAACGGTTTTATTATATTTTTTGGTCAGATCTCCCTTCTGTCTAGATCAGTAAATGATTGAATATTATGATTATGAATTATCATTAATCATTAATGATAATTCATAATCATAATAATTATTATTAATAATCAAGCATAGTCAATTATTATTGATAATTAATGTCACGAAAAAACTTATTATTTTCGTGTTATGAATTTTTCTAAATTTCAAAATTTGTTTTGAACCTCTTCCCATCGACCTAGAGTTATTAAAAGTTGCATGAATCATTGTTGTACACACACTGTGCTCTTTGATGAAATGAGCCTATGTTTTTTCTCTCTCACTCTCTCATTTAATTGCTCTGTCAACAATCGACTACCACGCTCTCTAATCGATTAAAATTATGGCAGTTTAGGAGATTGGTTCGGAAGGGGAGCTCCAAACTGTAGCTATGAAGATCAATACTTATATCCTCGTATACAGAGACGACCCCGTCTCTGATGCGTACAATCTAAACACACAAACTTACACCAACTCAGGCTCCCCTTAAATCATCAACTCCATCATCTTCATCCCGGCTCGTCCTGTTATAAAGAAGACGACCCCAAGCCGTGGGGGTCCCCCGAGCAAATTGATCACTTTCTCGACTCATCTCGTATGATTGTAATTCGTTCAATGTCCCACGGCAGTTTTGGTTTGTCGCCATTAGCTGCCTTCACAAATGAAGTTAAGTCTGGTTCTCTGATACGCAGGGCGATAATTTAGCAGCGATGTCTCAAACGTGAACCAGGCAGGGAAACTTCGTGTAAATAACTACCACATCGACATCATGAGAGGTACCAGGTTGAAATTATAAAATCTACATTTATTAGAAAATATTGTCCGATCTGATAAATTGTTGAGTTCATAGCGACTACGAGGCCAACTCATCCAACCTTCCCTGCCAACTAAGTAATCAAAAACTATGTTTTCCACTTTTACCTCATTTGTAATTCGTATTATACAAAATTACCGACAGACGTGAACTTTAAAATGAGAGGGTATTATGCAATTATTAATGCGAAACGGGTAACAATAAAATTTATACGGATATAAAGGGATACAATTATTATTTAGGAGCAAAGGAATTTCGCACGGCAAGTGAATAATTTAGTGGGGAATATCGGACGATAGAGTAGCCTGAAACTGAGTTTTACACCAAGATTAACTTGGCACATAACTCGGAAATGACCTCAGGTGGTCTCAGTGTTAAACTAATAAATTTTGCCCACTAAATAACGAACATGCGTTACTCCAGGGACTGGTAAATTGTTGGATTCGACATTTGGGAAAGGCAGATTACGTCCGGGCATTCTACCGGGACTATAATCCTACGAATGCTAAAACTAAAGCAATTATAACAGGACAATGTATCTCTACAGTAGTCAACAATCGCTGCACGCCATTCCACTGGTTCACCCCTCAATTTCTGCTATCGCGAGAATGTTGCGTTTAGAAATAATTTGACCCCTTCGTTACAACTAATGTGCATCAGTATATCCACCTTTGCTTTCGACTGTCACTTAACGTTATTACCCTGAATTCATCGAACGCAGGCCCCTCCCTAGCCCACATAAGCCCTATAACGTTCGGTAGCTTGTTCCACGATGAATTTAACATGCAGGCAGGTTGGGTTGGCAATGGTGATGATTATACATATTTTAAAGGTATCCTCTATCCAGCACTACACGTTCTCTACAGCTCTAATGAACTATCAACCCTTTTGGTTTATTATCTTCGATAATGAACCATTGGAATCGCCCAAAGAAAAAAAAATTTTAACCCCCCCTCAAAATTTGTTGGTTTACGTTTCAAGATACGTAGATTCAGAAAATCGAATAAAAAAAAATCCGTCCGTCCGCCGTACGCCGTCCGCCGTACGCCGTCCGCCGTACGCCGTCCGCCGTCCGCCGTCCGCCGTCCGAGGCACTTTGCCCAGTTAGCGTTGAGTTAAAATTACGAAATTTGGTTTCTGGGTTTGGACCAGCCCCACAATGATCCACGAAACTTTTCATAACCCTAGGTCAAGGGGAAGGGGTTCAAAACGAATTTTGAAATTTTGAAAATTCCATATCTCGAAAAATTCCCATCAAACGGTATGTTTTTTATTTCATATTTAGATAGAGTTTGTTCCGTAGAATTTTTTAAGACCATCCGCAGCTTTGTACGACCAGCCGTTCGTTCACAATGACGGCTCAAAGATTGTGCCTCACAACTCGATCGTGAATCAAACTGTTGAAATACAGGTCCATTTTCATACTAACAAGCTCTTTGGAACATCATATGGCTTAAGTGATGTCGAGTTTGTTGTTCTGAGGTGCGTTTCGTGCTACGGAAATGAAGGTAATTTCGAATGTTTGTTGGTAGGTACTTCTTTTATAGAAAAATTATTACCGACGTAGTATTAAAAACCCCAGAATTATATCGTATTAATTAATCATAATTAATAATAATTATTATTAATAGTAAATACGAATTATTAATACCTAACAATAAATTATAATAATTTTCACTAGGTACTTGATAAAATTGTTAATAATTAGTGATAATTGATAATAATAATTAATCTAACATTTAGGATCTAGACATTTAGACCTAGTGATCTAGACAGAAGGGTGATCTGTACAAAGAAGATAATGAACCGTTGTGTCAAGAATTTTCTGATTAATAATGAATCACTGTATTACTGTATCCTGTTCCTCTGATATGTTGACAATGTCAATCTTCTCGCAGTGCAATTAATTCAAACTGAATAATTCATGAGGGCCAACGATACTATTTAACATTCATTGACAATAATTCCAGTTTTGAAAGTGGATAGAATTGCAAAATACTGCATTTCAATATGTAAATACCTTGTAGCTATTTGTCGGTCCTCCTATCATCGGATTACCAAGGATTGGCCTAGGAGTTCATAGCGAAAGTGGGATTTGAAGGGAATAATTCCTCTATGCGTGACATTCAATGTCTGGTGATTCGGATCAGAAAAACACAGTGAGTTCATAATGCGGTCCCAAATACGACTCCTGGTGATGACTCCACGAGGTGAATCATTACCTATCGCCTCCAATTAATGTCAACATTTCTTTATATACCTAGATGTGAACCTATTTTTTTCCGGGTCTGACATCACGAAAGAACTTTGTGAATCAGCTGAAATTCTAAAGGCAGTTCCATATCGTTACCACCACGCCAAAATCGCCAATCTGCTTTTTTGGTCATTTTTGTTTCAGTGCTGTTTCAGTGTTTCAGTACCCTGAGTTGGGCATAACATGCCAGAGCCGACATACGTAGGTAATTCTCAGTAGATTTTTTGAAAAACGTGTATGTGTAAAGCAAAAATGACCAGAAAAAGTAAATTGGCGCATTTGGCTTGGTGGAAACTATGTAAATCCTACAGAAATCCAATTTTTATTATAATATTCTTGTTCACTGGTCCCTAACGCAATTAATTCGATAAATTATTTATTTATTGGCAATAATGACTGACAATGATTATATTCAATAGAATATAGGAGAAAGCCCACCGACGAAATGAACTTGAGATAACCGGTTTAACAATAATTGTTAAACCGGTTATCTCAACTACTCAATTACTGCCAACTTAAAATCTACAAATTACGTAAATTATACGAAAAATGAACAATCGCAAGATTATGTGTGCGTTGCTTGTCCTAAAATGGGGACAAAAGTTCAAAACATTGGTGACGTACCGAGTGAAGTAGGTCAAGTCAGGTGATTGCTAAGTTCTCCTACGTTCATTAGTTCTGTAAAATAACCCCTCGAGTTGCCTGGTAATCAGAGTTACTCTGAAAAACGAAAGGTGTAGTGGGGGGGGGGGAAGAAAGGGAAGTAGATAAGGTTACAATAACGAGATTCGCGGATCCAATCCTACCACCTCCACCTGTTAACTGAGTTCGGTGCCTTTGAAGAACTTGTCAGATTGGAGGCTGCAGGGAACCTTTATTTCTCCTATTGAAATAAGATATTTCGGAATCAGAAGATCGTCTTCTGAAAGAAGTTACCGAGTCCATCGTTACGTACCGTATACGTCCCGAATAAAATGGGGCGGGACGGGATGTAGTACTATCAAATGATGGAAGGAACGGCTTGACGGATTATGATGGGGACGTTTTCGCCAAATGCTCGGGATTTGCCGAGGACAGATTTATGGGGGTCATTCTTCGTCAAATCGGCCATCCCCAGGCAACAGCGTCTCGGCGAAGCCGGCGAATACGGAAGAGATTTCGACCTTGATTTCGACCGTGATTGTAGTCTAATGTGGACTTCACATGAGCGAGCGAAACGAGCGTGATTTCTGATTGTATACAATAAAACGCAACTCACCCCCGAATCAAAACGGTTTGTCTTATGGGCGATGGTAGCGACTACGCATTAACGCTAAAACGGCTCGACGGATTCTGATGAGGTTTCACTCTGCAAGAAGCTCATAATTGGCCGGGAAATGTTTAACACTTTCAAATCGCCATCCACACCATAAACCATCCTGTAGTCAGTGGAGAGGTGAGAAGTTGTTCTGTTGTTTTGTTTTCGTTATAATCAGCAGTTCTAGATTCAATATTTGGTTAATGTGAAACGGCTGTATTGTGAGACTGTCGATAGCCTGTATGGACTAATCAAGTTCCTACTTAAGCACTTTGATCGTTCACAATTCAACAAAAGACCTTACGATCTGATAATTCATCGTGTGATTGAAATGAAATTTAAACATAGATAATATCTATGTCTTTAGGGCCGAAGGTCATTCTAAAATTTGTACGACTAGAAAAATGCAACACTTCCCGAGTTGCTGGTGTCTGGTTGCTGATGAAATTTTGCTTGAAAGCTCCTTTTGGAATCTTGTTGGCTGAAGATCCTTGCCTTCAAAATCGGACCACTATCAAGGGTAGTTTGGAGGGAGGGTTAAATACGAAAAAATTATAACTTTGTTGCTGATCGACCTATCGACTTGAAATTTGAACCACAGCTTCCTTAGGATGGTCTCATACGAATTTTAGAGTACGGTCACATTAATTTATTTATAGACGGCCGAGCCGAATTTATAGAAGGTGATCCAAAAAACAGTTAGCTGTCTTCGACAGAAAAGAGAATGAAACGTTAAATGAGAATTGAAGTAAATTATAAAATTTTAAAGTTCTAATTAAAGGAGAGAAGAGAAAGATTCTCCCAGAATGGAGAATTGAGGTTATTAGATTTGGCAAAATTTAGGTTTTACATTTCAAGATACATAGATTCAGAAAATCGAATTTAAATAATCCGTCCGTCCGCACAGTGGCAAAGTTACCAAATTAGATGGACAAAACTCTTACCTCATTTGAATAGTTTTCGCCTTTGAGTTTGATAGACAAAAAACGTAGTTATTCTGAAAAAAACGTTGAAAAATCATATCTCAAGAACGGATTGTGTTAAAAGTATTCGGCTGGCGGCACTTCACTCCATTTTTATGTAGTTTGACGCAAACAATTTTTGTATCTACGAGTGAACCACCTTGATATTTATTGTATTGCTCATAGTTTTCCAGTTATGTCCAATTCCAGATATAAACTTGACAACACGATCGTGAATCAAACGGCACAACTGCAGGGCAATGTTCATGAACATCAGTAGTTACTACAGTAGTTCGGCCGTTTGATTCATGCTAGGTATGAATACTGAGGAACAGCTGTTTTCTACTATTTGAACATTCTAGATTTTGCTCCTGCGGCAAGAGTCCTGCCGTGGTCAGAAAACTAGGAGCATCATCTCAGCGTCGTTGCATTTCCACGTCACTCGGTAATATCGATGCCGAGCGGTGACGTCATGTCGTTTGGGATAACTAGGCAGTTTACAGTCCACATCTACAGCTGACCTCGACCGAAAACCGATACCGGAGGCCAAACGATCTTCTTGAACTCGACGGAGACGGAGATAAAAGACCGTATCTCATTACACAATCCCCATTCCCTACTCGGGGGACCAATCAACTCGAGAAATCGTCCGTCGTATGGGTAATGTTTCACGTTATAACGTTATTTCTGTAGGAGCGATGTTCCTTCCTGCATCGAGTAAGAACATTTTTCATCACTCGCGCTCCCCGGTAAGCGCTCTAGTTGTAAACTGCGATCGGTTTTAATGAAATGAGAAAATATTACTGCAGGAAGGAGCTGCATTGCGGAAATTGAAAGTGCGAGTTGCATTAATTTAAGTAGTATTTGAGACAACCTGTTCTACGAGCGCAAATGAATCGTACAAGTCAACCCATTGTAGCTGAAGTGATATTAACTACATTAACGACAGTACTAACAATAATTGAACATCTGACCTACAACAACCAACACCAAAAAATCACCCACCTTTAAAATTGAACAGGCCTATGCGTGACAAAAGAAATTCTAAATTTGATTAGTGGGTCTTCCTTCAGAAAAGTCTATTGTATTGCATAGTTGTGGATGTACCCTGAGGCATGTACTCGTAGGATGGCAGTTGAGGAAAAATCAAACCTCAGATATTTGGGAGACATTTTTGACCAGCTTTTGAAATGGCGTGAACAGACAACTCGAGTTGCTTTAATTTTGCGTAAAACTATGTATTTATCATTGTCTGAGGTCATTGATGAGTTTGAAGTCATTGAAAGTAGTATATTTCGCCTTAGCCCAATCGATCCTTACATATTGTCTCTCCATTTGAAAAAGTGCTTATCCGACGGCTTTATCTCCAGTTATCTCTGCACAGAGTTATCCCTGCCGCTATTCCAAGAATAGCAGATCGTGCCGTTCCACCTTTTGAAGAATTTTTCTTCTATTAAATGTTTGTTAAAGCTTTCTCCATCCCATTCCCCAACATTATTTAAGAATAGTTGTAACCTGGCTAATTCCCAGGCTTCTAGTGCCCTAGCTCACAACGTTTTCGATGTTACTGCTGTATCTGTTTTTAACAGTTTCCCAACTGAATTGAAAAATATACTTTTTTGGGGCGTAAAAGAACTAAAAAAGTGTCAGTACACTTGAAGAAGTTTTTCTTTGGTATATTGTAAGGTCATTGAGAGCGGTGATTCTTATTCAATTTCCGAGTGACTCAGTGTGTTTGAAGTGTATATTTTTCTTTCTTATTTTATTTTTTCAAGTACCTATCTATTTCCTTTGTCCTATCTATCTATGTTTAGTCTTTTCTTGTCTATGTACGTTTGCTGACTCATAACTATTACTCCGTGTAATTGGGCTTGCCCGTAATATTGAATAAATAAATATGACGCACCAGTTTTCATTTTTAATAAAATACGACGTATTTGGGAGACAAATTCAATACCTACAATACAGGAATTTTTTTTTTTTTGTAAATTTCCATGTAATTTTTTAATATACCAATAGTCATATTGACTTCGTTAGTAGCAGTGTTTCTCGTTGAATTATGAAAACTTGTATTTCTTGGTCCACCGTCCTCCGTCCACGTTACATAAGTTAGTATTTGAGTGCTTACTCAAACGTTACAAGGCGAGCTGAAAGATGAATCCGAGGCAGAGGTCGCCTCCATTTGCAGACGATCTTGAGAACCCGACGATAAGTGGAAAACGAGATGAGTGTGAATTTCGTGGACCGTTCATAATCGACGAAAATGGGGGTTATATGAAACCCGTAACGAAAAAGAAAAACTAACGAGATCCCACGCCGGTCTGCTCCAATTTAATAACGTCGGTCTGAACCGCAGGGTAATGAAATCTAATTCAATGGACGAATCGAATGTTATTTATTTAGTAAATTGGATCTTAATTTCAACGACCAACAACGAAGTACCGATTCGAAGTTTAGATATGAATTGAATTCCAATAATCACAAACCGAAAACAGCAGGTGCGGGGCTACACACAACTTTCTCCAACCGTATTCTATTTATACGGCGACTAATAATACTATGAGTCATACTATTGTGTGGTTTTGTCAAATGACATGGAGTTAGTTGTGAGTGGAGATCGGAACAGCGGGCAACTAGCGCAAATCCTCTATCATTTTCTTAAATCTATCAACCAAATACAACCAAGCCCATGAATAAACTTTTTTTGTGTTCAGCTTGCCCATAATTTTGAACACAGGGAACATGAATATATACATGAATACAACACAACATCTGCCCCAAACGGACCCATTCCTCGTTGAGTTCAAGAAAAAGTTTCTCGTTGGTTACACAACTTGCCTATCAAACTTATGGTTAGAGGTGTCAAGAAAAACTCATATTGACACGATTTTGATTGTATCAAAACACAATGAAGATAAATTACGTTCTAATTTAAATGCATTCGGTGTATTTGGATAAACTCCTCATCACTTCCACCATTCCAGGTTATTAATTAGCGAATTTTCGAAGAAATTCTCGGTCCAAAATTGTTGAAACTCGAATTTCCGAAAAATTTTTAACCAAAATCCGTTCCATACCATCCTGAATTCACTGTCAACAGACATACATAAGAAAAAAATATATATTTATTAATTTATGTATAATATACATAAATAAATAAATTCCAGACGATAGCTCTCGATATAATGGTAGAATTGAGATAAAAAGTTCAAATTTGCACAAAAATTGGTCTCGACAATCGAAATTCCAAGGGGATTTTGGGGAGTTTTTGGGGGGAAATTACCCATAGATTCCCAGAATAAAACAATCTGACAAGTGACACCTCATTTCTCATATTTTATATTTGAATGAGAAACTCCAAACCTCAAATTTGAGATAATACCTGTTATTTCTTCGAAAATCTGCTCTTTTAGCCATGCTGCATGATTGTGCTGCATGATTGAGTAAAATCTGAGCAAATCGCCTCGATTATTATCAAGACAATCAGGTTTCCTGGATCATGAAATCACGATTATTTGAACACTGATCACAGCGAAATATTAAGTTGTTTTATTTGTTTTATTATGTGTTGTTAAGTTGTTATATGTGTTGTTAGTAGTTTTGAAGTTCTCACGAGACATTCAGAAACACTTACCAGTTTTCAACAACTTTTCAGTTTTCAGTACATGTTATCCCGGTTTCAGTTCATATAGTAAGTTCAATACATATAATTTCTACCCTCGACTACTCTACTAAGCTTTGGAGGATCTGAGGAGAACAGAACACAACTTCCCACAGTTTTCGCTTTTCAATTTTCACGGAGCCGCCGGATTTTGAAATTCAAAGGCATATTTTGATTCACCGTTGAATTCTCCCCAAGACCAAAATACAATTACGTTTGTTCAAGAGTATTTATTTTACGATTGACGGATAAATCAACAAGATACCACGACCAAAAACACTGAAATAGTTCGAATTATATACGCCCATGTACGACTGAACCGTCTCAAAATGTTTTATACTCGTTTATTTTCAAGGTGTTACGGTATTCAGTGAGTTTTCGTGGATTTACGTGAAGGAAAACGAGGTAAAAGGAGAAAACGCGTACCTGTCATTTCGTAATGATATTATAACGTTAAATAATATACAGACGACACAATGTGCATGTTGTTATCTGCAGCAGGCAGGATTCAAGTCTTTATTCATTAGAAAGTACGAGTTATCAGAGTGATACTGAGCTGACGTTTTATCGAATAACATTCCTATTATTCCGAAGAACCAGACCAATCTGTGACTCGTTAGTAATATCAGTATGGGCCTCTCGTTAAACCTTATCAGTGTACTCGTAATATTAGATGAATTCGTGTTTCGAACGACAGAAGTGATAATTTTAGTGGAGTAATCAACAAATTGGAAAAAACATCATTCTGAACGATCATGAATAATTCGTGTGCTAAATTATATCGATGTAGACAAGGCGTCTTGAGTTTGCACGGTGGCAATAAAAATTTGTAATAGCTACTAATAGTGTATTAATGTTACTATGAGTCGCTGAGTAAAGCACCATTCACTTCCGGTATTTCTTAAATCTCTACTTATCAGATAAACATAAGGTAAATAGCAGGTCAATTATGTACATGGTTATAAGATGTCGAGATTAGTGGTGGAAAATTATTAGGGATCTTATTAAACAAATCATATTTTGTTGTTAGTAGAATATTATAGCAGATATGTTACCATGAATATGAAGGGTTTGTTATCGGTGCCAGAAACGGCCGGAATCACGCGGTCTCGACCTGTCGATCAAAATTCCGATGAAACCGTCGGAAAAATTGACGGGTAACCCGACGGCGGTGGAAAATTGAGGAAAATTTGAGGGAGAGGGGGAGAAAAAAACAACGTCGGATTTGATGGGCGAGTTCGAAAAACCTCAGTTTTAGGGGTCGGCCGCAACCGATACCGGAAATCTGCTTGGATTCTGTGGCAGCTGCTGAAGATCCCGATCGCACTGTCTGAAACGTCCCGTGAGGACCACTCGGAGCGAAACACGATAACACACTGGCTCCCAGGCTCACGGATCCCGAGCGGTCTCGGGAGCCGTTCGGGAGTTTCCGACTTTTTCCCGCCTCCCTCTGCCGCCTCCCTTGTCTTACACCCTTCGCCACCCACTGCCGCCCCCAACCCCCCACTCCCCCCCCACGGTTTCCCTGTGGAGTTTAGTTTCCGACTTCATTACAACCACTTCTACTTCTACCCCAACACCCCCCCCCCCCTCCCATCCACACCCCTCAACACAGCAGAAGCCTTTAACCGAATATGAAATTGCTTTGATTGATTTATGATTTTGCTTAGTGAATTAACAATTAAACCAGGGATCTCTCATCTTCCCAGACGGGAATTACACTTCGAGATTTTCACAACTAACTTCAATCTATTGTCTCCTCACCGCAGGGAAGTTTCAAAATCATGTCCGACCTCATTGGAAACAACAATCGAAAAAATTCAGTCATGCATGGCTATTAGAGCGAATTTTTGAATAAAAATAACGAAAAGGTTACCAAGTTACCTACTTCAGAGAAAGGTTGAAAATAAATAACTAAAGGGTGAGCCGGGTCTGGATATTATTTGAAATAAATGAATTAATTAATCAAATAATAAATAATTTAAAAAATAAACGCTTGCATACGAGTCTGCAACACATTGAGACATTTTCATGTCATCCCCCCCCCCCCCCCCCCCCAGGAAAATGTCGCCGTTTTTCAATCGAAGACATTTTCATGTCTCCATTATATACCTCTTATAAACACAGAAAACAAAAATAATTTATATTAAATATAAATATATACGCAATTGTATAAATTTTATACAATTGCGTATATGTACCCAGGCGACACACCGCTCATGTGGGACACCTAACGACCATAATGTTGTGTGCAAACAAACTTCTTATCAAGTCATGCGCATATCTCAGCTTTTCGAGGGGCGACAACCGAGTGAGAGGAATGTATTCTAGTTCTATAAATCGAGAGGTTTCCAACGAATGGTGAACGGTTTTTGTCCGATGACAAATTACGAAGTACTATTCCCCTAGCAACGACTCGGTTGTACGCGGAAATCGTCTGAAACTCATTTGGGACAATTTTTGTAGTCAATTTTCGTAACGGTTTTTGAGTTATGTGCCATATGAAAGACATGAAAATGTCAAAACTTGTTTGTACCTATATCACAATTTTACTGGTTTTATGTCACCTCAGTTCATAGATTTTTCAACGCTGAACACGATGGTGAACACGACGGTTCAAGGTATCTATACAACTATAAAATGAAGTCTCGTTTTTTCTTTATTATAGAAACATAGCTACCGCTTCGAAGTATCGCTTGTCGTTTTACTTTTAATAATTATAATTCGCGTGAAAAAAAAAAATATTGTGAATTAATTCATTACAGGAACAACAGTTGAAAATCTACAAATAAGCGCGTCGAGCAGAGATATTTTCATGTCAAGGTTCGAGACTGTCACCGGGGTCTCCTTTTACAATTTTTTATAAAAATGCATCTAAAAATCGTCAGTCATGCAGCATGGCTATAAGAGCAAAATCTAGGAAAAATAACTGGTTTATGTTTAAAAAAAAATACTTCATTTTACTGGTTTTATAGGTAACAAATTTTGTCTCCTTTTTTTGCCTAATGACACCTCAGTTTATAGATTTTTCAACGCTGAAAACGATGGTGAAGTCAGAATCGCGATATCACAATCCGTTATCAAATTAGAGCAGAGAAACCGCGAATGACATCTCAAGTAACCACTACGTTTCTTCATCTTCAAAGTGCTCCAGTTTGAGAACGGAATAAGATGTCGCGATTGTGACTTCACCATCGCGATGCATCGTGTTCAGCGTAAAAAACCTTTAAAATAAGTTGCCACTTGTCAGACTGTTTCATTTTGGGAATTTAAGGGTAATTGTTACCCCCGTAAACCTCCCCTAGACCCCCCTTAAGCCTCGGAGGCTTCTGATGTGTGAAAGGTTTCTTTCACACATCAAAGGAGACAAACATTTGTCAAACACCGAGCAATTTCCCCAGCCACACATGTAGGGAGAGTATTTTGTCAAATCTGGGAAGCATTGCGGGTGTGTATTTCCCTAGTAGTGCAGGGGTTGAACGAGAGTTTGGACAAAACCCTGTGATTCACATTGACGCAAATCAGTTACCAAATCAGCCAGTATGTCTGAGTCATCATAACTGCAAGAAGTATCGATTTGGGTAATTTCTTAAGGGTTCTTAATTTACCCTGCTCCTGTTTAGGGACAGCATCCACCATCGTCTTCTCATTGGTTTCGACTTCTTTTTTTTTTTTTTTTTTTTTTTTTTTTTTAAGGAGACTCACGCACAATACCAAAAATGCAGCCACCGCCACAGCAACTTCTTGATCCAACTTCTTGATACCGCTGAACAAGAATGCTCGAAAAATATTTATCCGTATTCTGTATAAGCTCGATATTCGGCAAAGCCCGAACGTGTGTACAAGGTGCAAAATCAATGGACTCGGCGAATGCCAAATGCACGGTATTTGACACCTTTTTTTCCCGTGTGGGGTATCATATTGTTCTGTGGATTATGTGACGTTGAAGCAAAACGAAGATTTACCTCAACAAACAATTTTTTATTTATTGAATTCACACCACTTCCCACCTCAATCCAATTAAGAACTATGACTAAGTCAAATAAATCTCTTCAATCACATCTTGCACAAATAATACTACTAAAATGTACCAGTCATGCAGCATGAATTAATGGGCAAATTTTCAACGTTATGTACATCCTCATCGACCCTTTCATTTGCTACATTTACACCGTCGTTTTTGACACAATTGTTGACTTTCCGGAAATGGAACACGAAGTTTTTACTGACGTCATTAATGGTAACAACGCCACCACAACCATATTGACGTATGTTGATTGTATTCCATTACGAGGAATTGTACCTATTAAACACATAGATTTGACGGGCGTCACAGTGGCACAAGTAGTAGCAATCAGATTTTATAATATGTGAACAAACACGTATTTGTACACTCGCACCTTTACTGCAACCAGCACTGATGGCATGATCATTTTGACGAATGTTTGTTTGAAAATTCATTCCACCTTTCAAAATAATTTATTTAACATTTTTTTATTGTTCATTTTTTCTTCTCTACCAAGTGCCATTACTGGAGTTGCCGTACCGCAGAGCCAAAAGCCATACATCGACTTCTGGAGGTCCTTCAATATATCAAAATTTCAAATCTCTTGGTTTGCAATTTTTGCCATTTGCTATTTTTGAGTATTTGCGGTACCTACATAAAAACTCAGATTTGACCCGGCAAAAATGTATCATGCTGTTATGGTCTGAAAGAAGAGAGAAACTGTTATATAGGTATATGATACGAGTATTTGACCCTGGATCCTGCCCTTACGAACGAGTCAATTTTTCCCACCTCTCTTGCAAATTTCCTTTATTTCTCGCGAACCTTTATCGGATTTCACCCTATACTCCAGCCCTTACCGGCCTTCCCAAAGATATGTTCAACGGAATGATCCTACGGATAAAACCCTGCTCCACCAAACCCCTCTCGGGGGGTGTCTATGAATTTTACATTGCCTCAGAGTGGGTTAATCCAATTTCCACTCCAAGTAATACCCCTCTGATCCTATTCCCACATTCCGCAAGATTAATAAGAAAGTGTGGCAGTGAACTTGACGATTTCATCGGCTGGTCACGTCGCGAATTTACAGTGCCCGGTGTAAATGAAGGTTCCACAAACATCATGACCGAATGAGAGAAATTTCGAAGAAACATACAACATAATGAAACCCCCCTCATGCTGCAGACAATAAATTTTATTGTAACTTTACACACGACTATGAACCATGAAACCCCCATGTTGAACATATCTAGTATACATACACTATCTTCCTCTACCCCTAATGATTCTACGGAAATAATGGCTCATCTTTGCGGTTTTTGAGAAACCGCGTTGGACCAAAGTTTCACAGGGGTGGGGCCAAAATTCTCAAAATGGACTCAAATAAACCTCAATTTTGAATTGAGGTTTACCGGTAAATGAAGGACAGGCGAAAACTCTGGGTTGGATTTTGTCGTATATGAAAGGAATTAGCGCACAGTGGGCAAAACCGCTAATCGAGCTGGACAAAACCTCAAAATACAATGTCCTTAAAAATACGAAACTCCTATAGAAAATAAAAGTACAGGATCATTCATGACAGGCCCCGTCATTTGATCACTCGTATTAGTCGAAACTGAGCCTCTGAACGGTTATCGTCTTCTGGGGCCTGAAAAATCCGTAATAAAGTGTCGATTGTTTAATATGCAACCCCACACAATCAATTTCAACCACTTTTCCACCCCCCCCCCCATCCTCCTTCGTATGATATGGAATTTTATCTTTGGTGTTTTTAAGGTCACCGATGGCTCCCAATGAATTTTCGAATTTTTGGGGAGTCGCGAAATCGTTGCAGGTGGATCCTCTATTGAAGGTATTTGTTAGCAAAATATTATTTTTTTTTAAATTAATGGAATTGAGTTTTTACAGGTACTTTTCATATTTTTGCCGTTTTCCTCACTAATTCCTCAATGAATTTTGATTGAACCAACAGGAGCCATTCTTCATGTTTGTAAACAGGTATCCAGTGCCTCCGAAACCAGTGAAAATATCCTACAGGGGTCAAATTTAGAAAATTAGGTGTCAAAATCACTTCAAACAGGGTTTTTAAAAAAGATTTTAGTGAGAATTATTAAGTATAGAAAAATATGGTATTTTCGTAATCACCGCAAAAGGTCTTATAAAAACGTACCATCAATCATGAAAAATTGTCATAGTTATAAAATTGTTAAAATGGTTTTTTGAAAATTCGCTCTTTAGTTATTGCTGCATTACTGGTTTTTTCATTCGAAACCTAATTCGTCGTATACCACCCCAAACACCATCACAAACGCATTTGAGTCCGGTTTACACACATTTCGAAGGAGTTATAGGTTTTGCCCAGGTAAATAAGCGGTTTTGCCCTCTGTGAGGTGTGTTGTATTGACACAGCTGCACAGTCCCTGAGTAGCAGTCATAATAATATTATGATTATTCGATTTACCTGAGAGTTTTAGGTCCGTTGAATTCTAGGCATACGTTCGTGGAGGTATTGTATCATAGCAACTTCGGATTAATCTGCCCTTTCTCAATTGACTGTGGGACCGCTTCAGTTCACAATGTCTTGACAAGGTTTGTTTCTGACGAAGCGTTCCAAGTTGAATGCGTTCATAATTATTACGCAACGAGCATTCAAATACAGGAGCTCGTTCCTGGAGCTTACAAGTGACGTAATTTCCAGGAGCGAGGGAACAGTTCTGGACAGGGAAAACGTGACGTTCAATTCTCGGATACCTAAAGAGAATGTTACGCAACCGAAACATGGCGACAAAGGGGTATCAGGTGCCCATGACGGAAAGTGGCATGGGAGGGGAGTGGGGTGGGGGTGTCGACGAGAATTTTTATGGTTTCTTTTTGTGGACGAATATTTGCGTATTTTGGAAGGTGAGCGAAAGAGCGGTTGTCATTTGCAAACCAACCAACGGCGTCTGAAAGAAATTGTTCGGAACCCCTTAACAAAAGACCTTTATGAGTGGAAATACGAAATGAAGAAAAGCAGAACAAACCAACCCTTTCATCATTGTGAGCCCGAAACAACGCCATTCTTTGTCATCTCAAACTCTAATAATGAAGGCAAATCCTTGTTCCATCTGCGATTCCTAGCGGATGACGTCCCTGAAAAGAGGGTCTTACCGGTATAGAAAAACCATGATCAAAGAAACAGAATATCTATTCAGAAAATAGAATCTAATGGTGGATCACATAATAATGGCGCGAACCTTTGGTTCCTCGAGCTTTTGTTTTGAATACCCTTAAATATTGTATACTGCCATCAAAGCCTGCTCGCTTCGCTCGCCAACCCTTTGATCTGTATGAGATTAGAATGTCCTGTTCCGTTGTCCCATCAGTAAAACCTTTTGAAACTCCTTAGTTTCTTGCTGATTCTGCTATTCAAAATTGTTCAATTGACAGCGAATCGACAGTCGACTGGTTTAATTTGAGCTTCGAGATCTAAATTGAGAAAATATACAATGATTTTCCGAAGTTTTATGACGAAATATTCCCAAAATCACGCATCGACATTTCCCGAAATTAAAATATTCTTCGTTCACAAATTCGTTTCCTAATCGGTTAATCGTGAGGACTCCAAGTGTTGTGCGATTGTCATGAGATTGAAAGGAAAGGAGTTACGTTTACCTTGTAACAGATCTGTTACTGCATCTATGCTTGTGTGCAAAAACCAATAATAGTTGATTAAATAGATAGCTACATTAACTATTAATAGTTAAATTGACTATTGAGGTAATTAACTCACCCAGTACATAATTACACATCCGCGTTTGATAGGGAGTCACGAAGAAAGAAATGTTCATGTTAAAATAGAAAGTTTGTGTAGATTGATGTTCCATCTTAACGACCAATTAGCTTATTATTCAAAACTTTCATTTGGGGGAAAAACGCCCACAATTCGTCCCACTGATTGAAGCAGGAAGTTATGTATCATGGATACCGTAGTACACTCCACTCCGTTTAATTGGGTCCTTGGATAATCGGGACAACCGCTTAATTGAGTCATTTCTGATGAAACGGAATCAAATATAGAGAAAACATGACCGCTCGATCGGGACGAACATTGGCTCATTGGGCCAACATTTTTGGATTTTCTAACTTTCCTAGGACAGAATGTAAACAACTATGAGCGTCTCGTTAGTTCGTAGTCTCGTTAGGAATCGAGCAACTAAGCAGTACTTTTGGAACTCCTAAATTTCTTAGTAACGAATGTAAACCAAATTTCAGGGCCCTATTGCACAATATTGGTGCAAGAACTAATAACTCATAATTCCTTCTCCCCCCCCCCCCTTCATTTGGCATTGGCCGGCAGCCATAGCCATGAAGTTATTTTAGCGTGTTACTTCATATTACAATGTTAAATATTTGCAATAAAAGAACGCAAATAAAAACGAAAGAATAATAACATAAATTTTGATTCCTACTCTCGGATAAATGAACAAATTCTTTTGAAAACTGTAAAACTCCGCGAATGCACCATTTCGGGAATGTTAAATGGATTGACCAAATTATGAACGCTTGTACCAAGCAGTCGACGTCTTGCAAGATCGAATTTCGGGCAAATCCTGAATCTGTGCTCTAGGTCGTCTTCTTGATCGTGATTCGGTGCAAGTACGCACCACATAAAGCGCGGTTAGAGCCTAAGCGGGCTATTGCCCTATCTCCGGTCTACTAAGCTCAAACTGGAAAAACCAAGGTTTGACCCCAATTCGAGAAAAATTTGGTAAAATTTGAAACTGATTTCTTAAAAATCAATTATTTTGAGTTGAGGGCAGAATAGAGCCCACGGGAGAAATTGATGTCAGTTCGTAGCTTGTGCTGTTTGAGTAACGTTCACTTACCGTGTTACAATACGTTTCTTGTTATGTTACTTACCATGTTACTTTCTCCTGCGTAACTATTTTCATATCGCTTTTTCTATTTTTTTGTGTGTGTATGTATAATGTCTCGTCAAGTACAAGCAGGAAAAACATAGAACCGGGGCTTACCGGAAATCTTGGAGATCCCAAGAAGAATGGCTGTGCGAATTCGAGAAAATCCGGGAATAAAATCCCTGAATCAAAAAACGAATGTTTATTCATGATCTCCGCATTATTGGTCCTCCTACTTGTTGGGACAAGACAATTTTTCCCTTTATGGCCCAATAAAAGTCGACAGTGTACAAAATTTGCACACCTGATATGCAATTCTCATTTTGGTTCATGTTTTTTCAATAAAGCTCATCAAAACGTAAATTCCCGTAGTCACTCTAAGTTTCCATGTGCATTCTATAAAGAGGTTTCTTCACACAGAGGAACACTCGGAAATCGGTCGTTGGCATGAATCGTGTGTCACGTCGTTCGCCACTAAACTATGAGGGGACAGTTCGTTTGAGGGCTGAAAGTAATAAGTGGGGCCTCGGCTAAGGTGGAACTTTATTGCAGCCACAAAACGGGTGTCGCGTGTGCGGGTTATCACTAATCGTAAAACGTAGAGTTGAGGGGGGAAAAGGTTGTTTCCACAACGTCTTGGAGGGTGCCGGAGGGCGTTGGGATAAGGAGATTATTTGGAGTGGTCCGGCGTGGGAGGCCCAATATCCGCACATGCAGGAAACGTCTGAGGGCCAATAGTGAGAGTGAGAATGAAAGAGAAAGAAAAAAAAGTAATTCAAAGGTGTGGCCTCAAAGATCTTGACTTTCTTACTCGTGTGATATCCATCTGTATTGATGTGTAATATTTTGTACTGAAGACATATTGGTCACGAATTGAGACTATTATTAATAATTAATTATTTACGTTCAATCCTGACTAAGATCAATGTCAAACTGTCCATACCTTACTTTTCCATGTGATGAATGGTTTATGGGTCTTGAATATCTGAAACATGAAATAATTCATAATCAATCCAATTCTTGTAGGGCATCGGGCGCTGAAATGAAAACATACGAGTATATTATCATTATAAGAAGACAAATTTATGAACCCATTTTTCAAGACTTAGAATACCTAACAATATTAGTTTCGAAAAAAAAAATTATTTTAGTACCCATTCTGGGCATTGACCACAGTGTAAGTCGTAAGGTCTACTATGATAACGACATTCAAGTTATACAGTAACTTGAGTTGAACCTTACCAACAATCCGGAAGCGAGATCCATAACATTAAACTAAAAATCTGCTTGAACGTATTCAGCGAGTTGAAACTAATCGAAGAACACCCTGAAGACAACCAGAATCCTTTCATATGATGAGAATCATCGGTTATTTACTCTTCAAGCTTTCAACTTGATGTCTTTATTGAATTCAGTGTGATTCATATGAATGATTCATTCAGTGTGATTCAGATGTCATCGATTTTAAGGAAAAACAAGAGTATTGGAAATATCGTCTGTTTTCACTGAAATATGAGTTCACTTTCAGACCGGTTTCGGTGATTAAACCATCATCAGTAACAAAACAATACTCAACAACAACGTTTGTAGACGGTACAAATTTGCGTGATACAAAAAATTAGATGGCTTTTTGCGCGATTCCCGTGGTCGTAGATACTTGAAATTTGGCATGTATACCTACTCCTTAGGACTTACACTTTAAGTGGAATAGGGCCGGTATCATCTGGGAGATAATTTCCATGCTATTCACTCTATGAAGCGGTAATTTGGCATGTAGCCTCCTTGGGACTTAACGCTGCTCAGGCCCCGGAACAGCTGAGTGGCTCCTGAAGCTAGTTTCTATGCTATTCGCCCTATGAAGCTATTAGTTGGCATGTGGCCTACTTAGGACTTACACTTTAAGCGGCATGGGGCCATGATCAACTGAGTGGCTCCTAAAGTTAATTTTTATGCTATTCACTCTGTGTAGCTGTAATTTGGTATGTAGCCTCCTTAGGACATTGACGCTGTCCAGGCCCCAGATTAGCTGAGTGGTCCTAAAGATAATTTCAACACACTGAGTTATTTACGACCCCCGACCTGGGCAATGCCCGGCTAATCTGGCTAGTACAAAATACAAATCACGTTATTTAAAAATTATTTAAATCAAGATCTTTTCAAATTTTATGAAAAACGGTTCTTGAAGTAAAATTATTTGAAATGGTTTTTCAAGGTAAAGTCAAAAGGTCGTGATGTGATTTTTGTTGATTTTGTTTCTTATGTCGCTGCCGTCGTAATTTCTTCAAATCCCCCAGTGGCTCCTTCCCCCATTCACTTGAACCCCCTTGGCGATCCCCTTTCTTAAATACTTAATTAGACTTTCCACCCTCTCCGTAAAGATTGGCCGTGTCAAGGTGAGGGGTCGAGAAAATGTCACGAAAGAAGAAAACAAGGAGAAAAAAAAACTTCAGGAAGAATGAAGAACTACGAGTTGGAAGGCGAGGATTCTCACAAGAAGACACAGTAGGGAAAATAACACGAGGTCAACCCTTTAACCCTATTCCCTAATAAGAAAATTATTTTTTTAATTAACCCCTTCCCTGCTCTCCCCGAAAAAAAACTAATTCACCTCCCGCCTTCTCTCCTTCCACCAAGGCCAAGATTAGGGTATCCATTAAAACCTTTGTCTAGTCCCTCCACCCCAGAATTAGCAATTCCCTTATTAACATGCTTGAGAGAAAAGGGCCTTCCTCCTCGCCCCATCCCGAATTCCACCCCTTTGGAGAATTTCACGCTGAAACGGGCTTTTCCAGTAGCTCCAACGATATACCTCCGAAAAAGTGACCCATAATTTCAGACTCGGGCATCTGCAATTCTTATCTCCTATAAAAAAAATTCAAAAAAAAAAGGTCCGTGTCCGAAACAGACTTTCTTAAGCCTCAAGGCGTATTTATGAACGTTACCTTTAGTCCTGCGTGGAAAACCATCATTTTCCTTTATTTATGACTTTTGAGACCATTTTCCCTGGAAACTCTGTAGTGAAATGCTGATTCGCACTTTCAGCATCTTCTACCTTGTAAACATTTGCAACTTCATTTCCTCTGTTCCTTTTAAAAGGCATAAAACGAGAGGTTTCAACCGTTGAACACCAATTACGTTTATTTCACGGGCAACAAAGTCTGGGTCTAACGTTAATCTTGCCTTGTAGCTTAAGAAACCAGTCCCAAGTTCGGTGCAATATATTAAGTGGGGTATTGGAATACGGCTTATATAGAGTAATGCCGAATTTCTTGGATACTTTCTTGGAAGTTAATCAAGAGGTTCCATTCCAACTTCAGTTAGGTCTATCAGCGAATTTCCTAATTTGATAATGCAACGCTTTTACCTTTTTTAAACATGATCTTAATCCATTTATGAACATCAAGAATCCCTAGGTGCCAACAATGTCTTGATTTCAACAACAGTGGCCCAATTCTGCTCATCTACGAACTTAGCCTTTCGATTGCTGAAACGGATTTTTCGTGCAAATTTGAAATTTTTATCTCAATTCTATTGAGAGTTATCGTCTGGAATGACAGATACATAAACATATGAACAATACATGTATAAAATATATGAATATTTTTGAAGCACAGAGCGGCTATGAAAATTGAACATAGAAAATTGAACATAAATATATATACTGGATAAATATTTTCACAGGAGGAGAAAATAGAGAGAAAGCCCGGGCTGATGACGCTGTAACGCGAAAATTACTGTAAGATTTACAATTGTTTAAATTAAGTGTTTCTCTCTTTCTATTTTCTCCTCCTGTGAAAATATTTATCCAGTATATCACCGCGAGTGCTTTCGTTTTCACAACATTTTTCGAAAATTCGAGTTTTAAAAATTTTGGACCGGGAACAATAGCTACATTTTTTTTTGAAAATTCGCTAAAAACTGCAGTGTTCTTGAAACCTACACGGTTTCAAATAGAATTTTGGAGCATGGTCGGTACTCAATCTCGACGAAGACGTACCTAAGAAGGACCCTTTCTCGCTCTCTAAGATCACCGTCGATTTCAACGAGTTCAAACAATAATATTATACAATAATAATATATTATATTGCCACTCTTCCGCCCGTATTAAAAAATATAGAAAATTCCCGCCCTGGAGAGGACCGCCTTGGGAGAACCATTTGAAAATATGGTTCTTGCGTACCGTTATTGGCTAGTTCTGACAAGCTGCATCAGTCATTTTGAGCAAATTCGCTTGTCGGGTGATTCGATCAAAATTAATTAATGTTCACGTAATTGTTTCCAAGTGGTGATGAAATCTCGGGAGCTCCCATTTGGTCTTGTGACCCAATATATAGTTAACATAGAGCCAGCGATAGTTTGGGAGCCATAAATTTCTCGAGGGGTTCGAATGCCTGCAGCGGGATAATCCGGCATGTAAAGCAGTCTTATTGATGAGTCGCGGTCGGCCCTGTGATTCATGAATTAGACTGGTAATCACGCAAGACGTATGGACCCTTCAACCGTCGACTAGTTGTAGTTGTAGTACACCCCTTTTCCCCCACCACACGAGTCGCTATACCAACTATCGTAGCCCCCCCTTCAATGCAGGGTGTGACCGGAGGATTGTGGGGCCCGTATTTTGATTTTCCTTCAATAGGGGGGGGGGACAAGCGGCTCGGAATCGAAATGGATGATGCAGTTGCATTCCCCTCGCCCATCGTTAGATGTTATGTTGCCGCTGCAGTCCCTTCCTCGCCCACTCATTAGCCTAACAAGCTGTGGGCGGGGATCAGCTGACAAGAATCATGTTACCAATATGTTCTGCTAATCCTTAATCCGCCGCAACATGCCGCTACCCCCAGTTATTCCTTCAGTCGATTAGTCGGTTTAACGATCACATATTGGCATCATAAATATGAACTGTTACACCAGCTATACAACTAAACATTCTGCCGACAACCAGCCCGGAAACCTTACGAAAAAAACTTGATAATCACATAACGATAACTTCTAGTTCCTACTGGGAGAAACTTCAAATCATGAATATGTATTTTCGAATGAAAATCTCAACTTACCTGCCAAATGCAACAAGCTGATCGAATGATCAATTGGCGGAACAAGCGGATAGGAAAACTTGTCCCATCTATTATAATAATTGGCTGAGTGCACTCGCAATAAAATACTGCTGAAAAACTTCTAGTAAGTGACTTTTTTTAATCATTTCCTTTTGTAACGATCATCAATATAAAACAAATATTATGATGAAAAATAATAAGTCTATTTTTGTTTTTGAGCAAGTGTATAATGGCAACAATTGCCACAATTTTGATTTATTTTAGGTGACTATACTTCATGTTAAAAATTACCAATATCTTGTAAGATAGCTACATTCGAATGAGACCATCTTAAGGAAGCTGTGGTTCAAATTTCAAGTTGATAGGCCGACCAGCGACAAAGTTATGAATTTAATGCATTTAACGCTTTCGTATTTCACCCTCCCCACCCTTAATGGTCGTAAACTACCCTTAATTGTGGTCAGATCTTGAAGTTGACGATCTGCAGCCAGCTAGATTTCTATTGGGCACTACAGATCTTAATCATTCATAACATATCGCCGGTGAAACAGCAACATGGTATAACTCATTTTTCCCAACTTTTCAGGTGAGACAAAAAAAAACTGTTTACAAAACTTTCGTCATCTTCCATACTGAGTCGTGACCTCGCCACAACTGCACTGTAAAACAACTGACTTTAGATTGTTGGTTTCAAACCGAATTATAGCTTGTTGGCCAACACTATCAATAACTTCCCTGGGAGTAGTTTTTTCGAGAAACTCACTTCTCCAGTCGATCCGGCGCGAAAATTTGAATAAGGAATGATGGCTAACTCATTTTGGCGAAAAATTGACTTATAGCATGTTGCTGTTTGACCGACGATATTGTACCAACAATGAGTCGGTGTTGCGAACAATCACCTGACACCTTTTGCTCCACGAGCGGGATTCGAAACATGCCTAATCTTCTAAACCTGGGTTTGCCAGCCCTGAGAACCATATTTTGGAATTCTTATTCGCAGCCTGAGAACGAGCAGATCCTTCATTTCACATGCAGAAATTGCAAAAATATCGTAGAAAGTTGCTCTAGAGAAGAGTTCGCTCATCAACGAATTTAGTGGGTGATGAAGAAAATAACGAACCGTTACAAAAAAATTAGGGAGCAAATTATTAGAAATTAATCATCCTACTTTCTAAAATTATAAAAGTTCAACAAGATATCAATACTGTCCTGAGTTTTCGAACAATCCCCCACAAAATACCAATTTTATATCGGTTGTTAAATAGTTTTTGGGCGATTTTTATGACTTTATTTATTAACCTTGAATTATGCACTTCTCGATAGATGATAGAGTGATAGCATTAATTAATGATTAAATTAGTATAAATCAAGATTTCATGGCGCAACGTGCTGAAGTTCTCTCTATTCGTACGATATTAAAGGAGACACAGTGGTACATATGAGTGAGTAGGTGGGTCAATTCATATCCATCTTAATTCAAGTTGTGGAGATGGATGGGCTCTAGTTTATAAACAAGAAGTTCATTAGAATCGGACTTCGAGTATTAGACCCGACTACACTGAATAGAGGATGAGCTCTCAAGCGAGTCCACCCTTTCGACTTGATGAATGGTTTGTTGGGGCATCTTGGGACCTTTGACGGGAAAAGGAGGACGGTTGACAGATAAGGATTGACTGGGGAAGCAGAAGTGATTCGCGGATGATTCCGGAGGGTCTGCAATTAGTAGATGGGCCCTAAACCTCTGTGGGGCTCCCGGGTCCTATCTGTCCATAGAGATCACCTACTGCCTCATTGATGTATTAGCGGAGGCTGGGCCCCTTCATCAGGCTAAGTACTCTTGGTGCCCTTCGTGTAATCCATCAAGACCTTCACACCACCGCTTCTCCCGTCGTTTTCTTCTTCGCCCACTCCGGTTCATAGGCCGGACCCCGTTTCATTCGGAGATTCCATTTGTTTTCGTATTGGACCACCTCGAAATGGGATGGTCTGCTCTCCAGAACCAACGAATTGGATCGGATGGGAATCGCGTGGCTGGAAAATTGACCTAAACAGGTGAGTGGTGAAGGCAAAACGACCTGACTGTGGCTCACGGGACCCGTTTAGTATCAACACAACATCAAATCATAACTCGTTGCCATTTCATTTGCATGCTCGTTATTTGGTATAACACCTGACGAGTTTCAGAGTGTATTTTACCCTCATGCGGGGGTTATGAGATTGCAGAACTCTGAAATCCACCAACCTAACAACCAATAACTGGCCAATAGAAAACGGGTCGTTTGGTGCAGAGGAGATGAGTATTGGTGTTGGGGTTTTTCAGTTTGCTGAATCTGAAACCCATTTTTCGCTATTAGGTAAAGTTTTCAAGATAAGAGGTGTGCTCAAAAAGTTCCAGGATCTATGGTAAACAGTCATGGTAAATGCCCGCACCAGAATACACACAGATGGACGCACACAATTTAGTGTGACGTCACGGCCCCCCGCTACAATTTTGCGGTTCCGATCTCACTCAGATCGTGGATCTTTACCTTCTTCTTCTTCTTTTTCTTAGATGACTTGGCTTCAGC
Organism: Stenodema calcarata; assembly: GCA_963920205.1. Lineage (NCBI taxonomy): Eukaryota > Metazoa > Arthropoda > Insecta > Hemiptera > Miridae > Stenodema > Stenodema calcarata. The sequence continues at coordinate 19,377,934 of OY986052.1, read as the reverse complement.
CATGGATTCTTTATTCAAACCAAATATCAAAGTTAAGTAGCATGGAAGAAGGAATTCTTCCATGAGTAGGTAGGTAGCTGTAGGTAACTTTCAATTGAATGTTTTACTTTTGATTAAATATTTTGTTACTCGTAATAAATTTGTTCATCATCCCACTTCTACCTACATTCTACATTTCTTGTGGGGTAGTGCCGCTTCCTGCGCTGCCCCGACGCTACGCCCCTGATTATATTTTATATTTATGTGCTATTTTAGTCTACCTTAAGTGTCGGGATATTTTAACAAAATAAAAAATCTTCTTTGGTTTTCAGACGTGTGCGGAGCGACGGGTGGTTAATTATTAGTTCTTAACTTTTTCATCTCAGAAGTGACTGAAGGGATGAAGTGTAAAGCGAAGGGGGGGGGGGGGGGGGTACCGAAAGAAAAGTCGGTCGTGATGGCGGTGGAGGGTCATAAGACAGAAGACGTGAGGGGGCTAATTGGACTGAGACGTTATAAAAGGGGATCCCTCCCTCCTCCCCGTCATCTTCTTTTTCCTTCTCCTCCTCCTTTTCCCTTCTTCTTCTTCCCCGTTCCGTTGACATCCCCCGGACTCCACACGGGAAGGACGTCCACTTAATCACCTCGCTAAGTGGGATCCTCCACTTCCATCCGCCACCTTTTACATCTCCCCCCCCCCTTCACCATACCCCCCTCTCAGAAAGACTTTTATCCTCCCGTGAGACAACGTAATAATATACTGGTGAGGGTCCGCCTGAAGAAAAGCGTCTTCTCGGCCTGTTATTTGTGACGTCAATATACCGTAACCTTTCTATTGACTTCATCGACGCCGATACATCGCCAACTTTTATATTGACTTCCAACCTCCTCCTCCTCCTCCACTTCACACTTCACGGACGTTTAACCTCAAATAAACTTGATTGAGCTGTCACAAACATCATTCGGTCGACGAATTTTGGACAAAAATATCACCAGTACCAAAAACACTGCACCGATACCAACGTTAACTACAGAATTTCTAATTACTGCAGTCTCGCTAATCCGGACTTGACGAGATTAAACGGAATCTACTTTAATACGTAGCTGAAAGAAAAGTCGTAATAATTAAAATTCAACGTTTATTAATGCCTTATAATAATATTGTCAGGCAAATATTGTAAGTGCATAATAATATTATGCACTTATTGTGCGAGCTATTTACACATTGTAAATAAATATTTAAAAAAACAATTCGGTAATGACTACATCAACAGGAAAAATCAATGTTCAAATGACCTGCGAAAAAATACCAAGCGTTAATGTGGAGTGGCCAGGAAAAGTACACGACAGTAGAATCTGGCGCGCAAGTCGCATTAACCATGTTCTTCAGGAATTTAAGGGGCGAGCTACTTTACTGGCTGACTCTGGATACGGTCTCTTGGTTGCTTACCTACTCCTTTCAGGCGACCCCAAACAGATTTTGAGAAAGGAGATAACACTCTACATTGCAAGGAGAGAGTCGTCATAGAACGCATTTTTGGCCAGTTAAAACAGCGGTTCCCAATCGAAATCAAACAAGCTACCTACTCAGTACACGCACTAAAGTCGACGTCGTGCGAAAGGTATGTCTACACTTGTTCAACTTCACGTTCGTCAGAGGCATGCGTCAGAGCGCAATGTGTGACGCACGTGATGAAGACCAAGACGCATGCGTCAGCCGAGTTGAACGTAGCGAACGGGGCAGCGCACGCCGAACCGCACGGGTTGGATTTCTATGCGTCAAACCGTTCAGCTTCTAGTGAGTTTTCTTCCAAAAGTGTCGTCCTCAAGTTTTTTAATATCATAGATCACCATGTCTGATAATAATAGCGGGAATGAAACGCTCGACCTCATCGAGGATTATCGAAAATTACCTGCTCTGTAGAATATAAACGAATAAACGTGGAGAACAAAACCTCGCGGAATGATGCGTTGGCCATTTTGGGAGCTAAGTACAAATTGGACGCCAAAGGTGTTAAAAATAAAATTTAAAAATAAAATGTAATTTCTGATGTAGGTACTCTGTTTGGACACTTTAAATAGATAGAAAAGAGACTGGATCGAATCACCACTGGCCAAAAACCTCAGCGTGATCGCCAGCCTATATTCCGGAGGTATAGCTTCACGGAAGCGTGAGTCCTTTTTTTTCAATTGTGGTCCGAATCAGACGTAACAAAGAAAGAAAGTTGGCCTTCGACAGTCGAGTGAAGTTTTTAAACAAAAAATCATCTGCATTCACTTCTTTCAAAATCGTGTAGTCCCGATTTTTCAAATAGTCATTCATCCACATGGATCGCTTCTTCCTCCGCGCTTTCTTCTTTCTTGCTTGGTCAATAACCAAAAATGCCGCACCAAACAAAAGTAATAACTTCGCATCTTCTGCTGACTCCATCGTGAGGGTTGAAAGAAAACTGACGCTTGAATGTGGACAGGAATCGCTTGCCTCTCGGGTATGCGTCAGAGGCATGCCCCATGAGGCAAGTTGAAAGACGCAAGTTTAAAGTTGAAAGACGAAAGCGCACAAGTGTAGTCATAGGTACCTTAAAGGGATTAACATCAATTACTACAGCTGTTCGGGCGGGAGCACGGTGAACAGCTGTTTTATTGCGGGAATTCATGATCTAAACAAAATACTAGTAAAACCTCGCAAGGTCAGCACAATTTCAACGAGGTATGCCTTGCGAGTAATACCTTGTTTTTATTCACCCCAAATTCGAGCATTAGCTAAGAACTCTCACAAGGCAATAGGTACTACTTTTTATTCACTCCATTCAATATGTTTCATGCAGTGGAGAAATTTGTAAAATAAATTCTTCGATGAAATCTTAAAACATTTGCTCTTATGGCCATGTTGCATGACTCTGGATTTTTTTCGTATTTTATAATCGCCTGAGTGAGCAACGAAAATAACGTTAAGCCTTAGAACCGAAAAAACAAGAAAAAGAAAAAAAGATGTCCCGCATCATTCATAACCCCGATATAACCCCCTGCGAGACAAAACCATTATGTAGGGATTGTCGTAAAACATACTTCGCCACAAAGGTTGGGCGAAACCTGTGACATAGAAATATTACTCCCGCCCTGTCAAACATGATATACCGTCGCACTCCCCGACCTCCGCACGACTCCTTTTTCCTTTATTATTTTCAATATATCGCTCCCGCTCGCCCCTCCCTCTGAAGGATATATTTTTTTCTAATTTTCTATCCATGTCTTTCTATGTTGGGCCGCGACGAGAGAGAGAAAAAAAAAAGAAGCCTTTTCCATGGGAATGGGCAGCGGATTTAATTTCCGGATGTCTGCCGCTGAGTGACAGAAGTCTACCCTTCGCCGTCACCGTTCAAATATTTACTCCTTTCTGCCCCTCACTTCCACCTCCCGCTACCAATCTTCCGTAGTATCCATCCAGACCCCGCCGAATAACTTTTTTTTTTCTCCTCTTTACTTTCCCCAAATTCAGAATATAACTCGGACGTCCAGAGATAAAACGGATAAATTGAAATATTTTCGTATCGCGCCCCGCCAGATTGCGTTGTGTGTACAAACGTCAGCTTCCTCAAACATTCTGCGATGAAGCAGTTGATTGATTTTTTTTCACCCCCTTCAAACAATTATTATTTATTGGCTTGATGCGAGGAGAGACAGAGAGGTGGAGCTTTGTGGAAAAATCCAATCAAGATTCGCCAAGTGCCATTGACAGTTTTGGCGCAGGTACGTGTACAATTAGGCAGATTTGGTGAGTGCCAACACCGTTTGCTATTTTGAAGAAAATGAATCTATTGTTAACCGTCCAAAATTTTTAAAACTCGTATTTCCGAAAAAAAATTTCATACCCAAATCCGTTACATACCGTCCTGAATTCACTGCCAATAAACACCATAAATCATAATATGATATCATAAATTATATTATGTAGGATTAAGGGATGAAATGAAGTTCCCCATACATTTCCAGGGGTTGAGTGTTTTATCATTTGAATGGTTGTAATGCTTTTGACCTTTCTTTTCTTGAAGTGAGGGTTCTTATCGTTTCTGGTTTGTCTTTGTATTTTGCATTTCGGGTAATTGTGTTAGAGAATTTTTCCTTTGTCATTTTTGTGATTTACGAGTTAAAAAACTATTTCGTGATACATTTCAATTGTATTTTCAAGTTATTATTTTTACCTCCTAAGTAATTATTTTTTCCATAAATACCTACCACATTGGAGGTAGGAAATTGATAATGTTGAAGACCGTTACCCATTGTAAACGAGTATTTTGTATTGAAAATATATATTTTACCGTGAAAAAAGAGGTCTCCTTATCTCTGATAGGGTGTCCCCAGGTTCAATTCATAGTGTCCCTAGGTATATGCAGGCATTGTACCTAGGGACATATTCAATTGTTTTTCAAATTTGCTGTTACCCAGCATCATGTCATGGGAACTCATTTAGTTCCCAAAAATATAAGGACACTATGGATGTGGAGCCAATGAGTTGTCCTAACAACGTGTATGAGAAATCTAGCCATAATCATGTTTTTTCGGTGGGTAAATTTAGTATTGAAAAAAAAGTCCCTAGGTACACGACTCTACACTATATATTTATTTATTCTTGAGGCACTGAGCGCGGCTATGAAAGTTAAACATACAAGAGGAAAACTCAATTTGATGCTGATATTTTGTAAGCCAAAATGTCAGTATCAAATTGTGAGTTTTTCCTTTTGTATGTTCAACTTTCATAGCCTCAAGAATATTAAGTTCCCCTGGAACCCGGCTCAGAGCGGGCTACGAAAGTTGAACATGCAATATATATATTTTTTCAATTATAGGCAATAAAACTTCAATAATCCGGACGTCAAAATCCGGACCGTCGATCATCCGGATTCACGTCAAGAAAAAATAAATAAAATGCCAAATACAACTACTGCAGTACAAAAATCAATTTAAGACTTTTTTTATGAGCCCTGACAATGTATACAGTGTGTAATATTCTTCGACTTCGTACTGTACAGTTTTATCTTATTGTACTTCATACATGTACTGTATTTTGTATTGTTCCAATTTCATTGAAGTGCAGTACTAAGTAACACACAGCAGCTTTCACTGTATGTACCTACTGTACTTGTTTACATGCATACATGTTTAAGGGAATTCTCCAGATTTCAGTTGTTTCTATCATTTAAAAGCACAAAAAACAGCCTTTTTCAAACAGATTTTTCGATACTTCGGATGAAGTCTGGTCCCAATTAATACGGATTATCGACGCTCTACTGTATTCATTTATGTATATCTTCGATTAAGAGGAAGTACCACGTATCTAACATTTGCCAACTTTTCAGGAGGATGAGAAAACATGTTTTTGTCTAATATATTGGCACTTCTGTCATTTTTCTCACAATTTTTTATTGTCTAGAAGGTACCTACCACAAGTTTCAAAAAATGGTGAGAAAAATGACAGAAGGGCCAATGTGTTAGACAAAAACATATTTTTTGCATTCTCCTGAAATGTTAGCAAAAGTTAGATACGTGGTGCTGCCTCTTAAGCGACGATATGTCATTCTAGACGATAACTCTCGAGATAAAAAGTTTAATATTCATAATGGAGATTCAAAAGAATTGAGGTACAATATTCAACAGAATTGAGATAAAAAGTTCAAATTTGCACCAAAAATCTGTTCTTGCCGATCGAAAGGCTAAGTTCGTAAATAGGTATAATCGGGCCACTCTAAAGAATCTAAAATTCTTTTGAAGAACCCATAAAATCAGGTTTTAGCCCACTGACACCACACAGCGTTACACTGACGTGTCATTTATAGGTAAGCATTCGTTCCAATTAATTTTCCTACATTATTAATACAATTGGTATTAATCATTTCAGGTTTTTACTCTTTTCATTGTATTTTTTTAGTTAAAAAAAGTCGGAGTTGTGAGATGATGAAGTATATCATTTTGGGATGACTTTTGGGTAAGTTATTATGATCAGGACTAATGCAACTGGAGGGTGGCTCTGTTGAGAGATTGTTACTCGAGATCGTGTAGATCAGAGTGTGATATAATACGTCTTTGTGGGAACAGGAATCACCTGCTATCTCCTTGACAAATCCCGGGGTATTAGCCGTCCCTGGGTTGGAGCTCGGCGTTCATCCCTCCCACAATCCAGTTCTCCCTCAGGGAGTATCCCGAGATTGGCCGCCGACCCACGCGTTTCCTACCTACTAACTGGCTCTGAGGCGTCGACATTGCAACGAAGTAACGCCATTAATATAAGGTCTGACCTTAAGGAACGTACGTGAAAACCTTTCCGGATAAAGGACGCAGTAGCCCTTCATGACAAGACTTGAAGGGGTCTCTTGACGAATCACCTACGGAGACGGATGGGGTACTCGGGGTTGAACAAGAAATCCCGCCCGAGAACCCCCAAGACTAGAGATATCGAGTGTCAGGGCGAAGTCACACTCCGCTGCTTCCGGCCTTCAAGATCGTTTGGTATGAGGGGAAAATTACCAGGGAGAGCTTAGAGCTATATTTATAGTGGTCCGTGTCGTTGATATAATACTCAGACTGGGGTTAGAACAAGAAGATCGAGACCAGAACCCCAGTGGTGACCACCGCCATTATAAAGATACTGTAGCGGGGGACAAACTTCACCACCCCATCATCCCCAAATATGTCAAACGAACTTTATTGACTACTCCATCAAGAGTTATATCCTGAGATTGATCTGATTACAGACTTTTTATTTAGTCGCTGATAGTAAGAGGGAAAACCAAATGAACAGACAAAAATATATAAACAAAATAAAACCAACCTCTCTTTATCTGAGGTACACAGTTCTATCCATTCTGTATTATAATATAATACAGAATGGATAGAACTGTGTTACACATATTTTACTCTAGTTACACATATGTTACAGTTAAACTGTAGTGCTAACGAGGCTGTCAGTGGACGGAAGCCCTCAATACGTTACAAGAGGGATTAAATCCCATCCTTCGAACGATTGTCCAGCAAAAGTTCTCCTTGTATTTGTTCATTTATTAAAAATACGGGCAAGCCCAATTACCATTTGTTTAATAATAAAATATAAAGTGTATAACAAGAATTAGGGAAAAAAAACAACAATAATATCTACCAGAATGACTTGAAATAATATTTATTAATATTATGTTAAATCTAAGGAAGGCTTTGAGTGGCGATTAGGACTATTGAGGAGTATTTCGTCCGTTAAAATCCCACAAGGTCTAACTCACATTTCCCAACTTTATTTTACCAGCGCTATTACAATATAGCTAGCTCTAGCTAGGATATTAAGAAAACTCTGCCAATTCTTGACACAACGGTTTATTATAGATAATAAACCGTTGTGTCAAGAATAAAGTTTAAATAAAATAAAGTTGGGAAAAGTGATTTAGACCTTCTGGGATCTTAACAGATGATTTAGACAAAGATTTTGTTTAGACAAAAACATTTAATGTTTTAATGCGGGATAAGGGAGTGGAGAAGAAATCAAGGTCGGGATGAATCTGCAGCATCGCATTTACTTCACGGGGGATTCTGGAAAGAGATCTGTGGTATAGATAATTTGTTGAGCTGAATGGAATTTGAAATAGTGAAGCCCAGCGAGAATGGAACTGAGGGTTTAAAAAATTGATTTGCGCAAGGAGTGAGGGGCAGTCGATTGGTCCGTTCACCAACCCGTGAAGAAAAGAGATGCCTGTCTATTTACGCCGGTCCTCGAGCGAGTGCAGGCTGCAGACGCGCAACATTCAGTTGTCATCAACCTCACCAGAAGGGATATGTAATTTGAAGGCCTCATAACTAAGAAATTTCTTCTGTACCCGTTCCAATTGGGCTATGTGGTACTTACAATGTGGTGACCACATACTTGAGGACAGGGAGCACCAGGGTCTTGTACAGGACGATGGCAGGAATGTTGGTAAGCAGTTGATGAACTGAATTGCCTGTAAAATCACCGATTTGGAGCTCAGGCCCTCGGCTGTCGTGGTTGGTTCTGCAGTGTTGTCTTCAATCTCTTCAATCTCGATTTCGCGAAATTGTAATTATGGTAAACACTGATTTGTTATCCGTCTGCTAGCGTTCTTTTATCTTGACATTTCTCATCCTATCTACACTTGGAGCTCTATTTACATTTGAATAGCCCACCGTTCCGTGGAGGTATTTTCCTACTATACTCGTAACTTCTTCTGCCTGCTTGGGATGAACGAAACGGTGTATACACCTATAGGCCATACGCACCAACTTGAATATAAGGCTTCGTATAGTTAGTGTAGCGATTGAACCACCTGTCTTTGGAGGATCAATGCGAACAGCTCTCTGATTTATAGGATTCCCCAAAGAAAATGAGGATGGAGAAAAGAAGAAGAAAATAAGAAAGGAATAAAGAAATCTGGGAGAGAGTCAGCGAGAGAGAAATAGCGAGTTCTGAGCATCGCTAACGGGACGATCCAATTTACCGCTGGCGTGAGCGGTTTTTTCCGAGGGTTTACGTTAAGCATAAATATTGCTTCACATTTGTAACTCTAATCTGACAGTGCAGACGAAGGGGTGAAGGTGGTTGAGAATGATTCGCCTTATTAGAAGAAAGCACATGGCTGAAGGGCGGCTGTTTCTTATTAAGGTATAACCGTGGTATAACCTCTTATCCCCTCCGCCGCCACAACTGCTTTCGTGGTTCCTAACCGAAACAATGAGATTCAACCCTGTCGTAAATTGTCGTCGAGGGAACGACAAATAATAAGGAAGCATCCTCTTCCTCTTCGCTCTCCCTTGTGGTCTTAACAAGTTGTTGTTTTATTCTTTGCCTTGAGAAGACTATTGGGTTTCAGTTGAAACACGCGATCTCGTAGTCCGTAACGCGGGATAATGCGGTAGTTTCGTTTCCCTCGTTCTCCTCCTTTCGGTTATTCTTCTACCCACGGGGAAGGTATTAACTGTGGGGACCTTCCTTTCATATAACCCTCTGAGCACCCTGTACGAAGGGGAAAGGGTCTCTCGAATTTCCAACCTGTGGGTCATGCGGTGGAAATGGAGGTCGGTAACTTTAATACGCTAGGGAGGCGGAACAATAAAGGTGAGCTACGGTGAACCAGCCGCAGCCACGTCACTTATTAGTGGCGAAAGCTCTTCAAATCATTCTGCCCTCCGTGTACCACTTTCAACCAATGAAAAAACGAGATTTACCACGGAAGGTTGAAAAACTATTCTGTCACGAATGCCCTGGAGAGATCCTCTCTCTGATATTAAATCTACGAATCGTTCTTTCTGCTCTAGCATGAATTTTCAAGAAGAATAGTCCTTACAACGAGTACGTGATGACGTAAGAAGTATCGTATTTCATGGTTTCGACCTATTTCTAAAGAACAAGCCATACAAGCTAATCCTCTCACTAGTAGCGCAACTGACAGTGAGGTGTAGCTGCAGAGTGTTCAGATACGGCTACAGAACCACCAACAACAATGGAAGGCCGTGGAATAACGTGGAAGAAAATCTATAGAATAGAATGGAATAGAAATATGTTTATTATTTGCATCTTGCATGAATATCCATAACGATGCCCATAAACAATACAGCATGGCTGCATGTAACCATCCGCCGGAGTTTGAGCGTACAAGAAATGACCATGCAAAGCGGTAGTATTGAATCATCTTATCTCACCGTTTACGATATGCAGAACTTCCTCACGAGTGAGTATGTGATGTTCGAAGGCTTGAACCCAGAACTCTCTCAGAGCTGGGCAGATGCACAAAAAGTGAAATACATCTTCACGAGCACGCCAAGTTGCAAAGAGACCACTCCTCCCTTGTTCTCAATCCAAACCGTTTGCCATTCGAATTTATGACTTTGGTCCTCAACCTATGGGTATGTCAACATGGTTGAAGAAACTGGCCACCCTTATATTAGGATCCAGCTCTCTGTACAGTAAGTGTCAGAATCCACCGCTCTCTGCCGAAAATACACGCGTCTTTCGTCCCTGAAACCCTTGAGAAATACTTCGGCGTCTAGGTTAAGTTTTTTGTGCCAAGGAGAGACACCGAGTTTGGGAGATCATACTTTAAGGCCAAAGAGTTCCAGTGGTCCACACAATAAACTCCCGTCCTTATCACTTCGACGGCAACAATTCTTGGTAGACGGGATTCAGCTATTTTCGAAACTTTTGCCAAGTATTTAAAATGCAGTTGCAGGGTAAAGGCAGACAGTGTCTCGAATTCGGTCTCTAAATAAATCAAATAGCAGGGGGTCAACAGGCGATTGGAAGACTTTCTTGGCAAACATAATCTGAACTGATTCTACAATTTTATATTCTAGGAATCCCTACATCTGTGCTGCAAAGGTCTTGCTCTGCCAAAGAATACCTGCAGCATGGCCTATAGAGGGACCAATGTATTGCCTAGAACCCTGCCCCACACGTAATTTTTAAGCAAATGTTGCCGACCTTGCTTTCCTCAGCAGATGCTTAGAGAAGGAGAATCTTGGCGTATGGGTAACTTCCAGAAAAGTATACTCTGGCACTATACTGACATCCCCCTGACTGAAGGTCCACTTTCCTGTTGCTCTTCGACGTCCGCCGTTTTAGAATAACATTATTTCAGATTTAGGCAAGTTGACACTGAGCCCCCACCTGTCACAGTGAGTCTTCAGTGCGTCTATGTTGTCTTGCAGCTCTTTTGGTTCCTCCGCCAGGATAACAAGGTCATCTGCATACAACAAAACTTGGAAGAAAATCTATAGAAAATTTCCAATACTCAAGATTCAAGGAATGTTAATATATGTAGAACGATTTTTACCTAACGCTCAGGCGTCAGATCATTACCAACCACAATTATCTGTTCCTATGAAAACGTTGGAGATAGCCCATAACGTACTAGATACAACCACTATCTCCTGGAAATGGAATTCGGGTTCAAACACACAAACACATTGGACAAATCGTATTGAAGAACAAAGAGAAAACAACACACCCGAGTAAAGTACCGATCATTTTGACCATCTCTCTAACCGATTAATCATTCCAAGCGCACTTCCCTGAAGAAGAGCCATATTGGGAAAAGCTGCTTCATTCCATATCATCTACTGACAAGATTTTACTCCTCCCTACAAGATCGAGAGATGTTGTTTTCAAATTTGGGTCTCGGAAAAATACAGGAGATAACAGGACGTACGTCTTCTCAACCTGCTTTCTCTCTTCAAACCCTCTATCTCCTCGCTTCCGTGAATTTGTGCTTGAAAATAAGCGCTACATTCATTTGCAGTTCAAATGTCACTTATCAATAATAATCGATTTAAGCATCTGAAGAAGCAGTCCATAAGAGAAGAAGTGCACATTGAAGGTCAGTATCGGCACAAGAAGTAACAGAGACCAAGGAAGGATAATATCCGGTTAATTCCGCGAGAGCAGTCGGCTTAATGCGCTGGAAACTCGTATATTCGCAAGCGCTAGCGGTAAACAGAGAGGACCATCCACTTTGCATAAATGCATGTATTTTCTTCGGCCGTAACCCACCACCCGACCGTTGCCTCCGTTCAGCGTTTATTTTGATTGCGCCGCGTAAACCCTTGATTAAGAAGTTCTTGCGAAATGAGTCTCTCTCTAAATTGGTAGCGGCTAACCCTTAATTAATAAAATGATTGGAACGCGCGACACTGTTCCACCTGTTGGGAGTGCCACTCCTCAAAATTTCATTTCACTTTCATCTGTGAAAATGAGGAAAATTACAAATATAACAATTCCTCTTATTATTAATTCAAACTGAATTGATGCATACGTTCCACAACCAGCATCACATCATAATCAGATTCTGATTCTTTAAAATGATCCAGAATCAGATTCTGCTCACATTTAAAAAACATTTTAATAATTTAATTATGGATAATTCGATAAAACTCGCCTTACACGAGTATGAGTAGTTTCTAAATCAACGCCTATCACAATTTTCGATTCCTTGCATCCAATCATCTGCAGATAATGCATAATATGCATTATACTCTTATATTATAAGAGTAATAATAATTGTTCTTTGCGAGAACACGAGTTTGCTGATCCATTCACTTTTTCCCCTAAATAGATTTCGAGTCATAATTTTGAATTTTATGAGGATTTTCGGTCACAAAAAGGCAGTCCTTTACGATGAAACCAAAACATACAGCTACATAGTGTTGGTTTACCTTAACCCATCTACCACCAAAGTTGTACGCCTTAATGATTCTTTACACTGACTTTTTATTATTTTCGTTGACGAATTCGTTTTGCTTTCGTATAGAATTGGGTGTTTGACAAGTTGTACAGCTCGCCAACAAAATTTTACGAATATTATTACTGCTTTTATAGTACATACATAATATGTACTACACGAAGGCGTAGGCGTTACGACCACATTTGAAATGGTTCCATGTGTCTAATATTGGAACTAAATTATTGAACTGAAGCGCAATTCGTAGCAAAAATGTGGAGGTTTATTGTGCATATTATGTACAATAAAGTTCCAAGTTTTTGCTACGAAGTGCGCTTCATTTCAATCTCCTAGTTTCAATATTAAGCACATGGCAACCATTCAAATGTGGTAGTAACATCTGCGCCACCCTGTACAGGGTACTGACTGGTATTGATGGTTGGTCGAAAAAAATGTACCTACCAATAATTGGTAGGTACAATTATTCATAGAGTTTGTTGACTACTCATACTGGAATTTTAGGTAGTTGTTCAGTATCTGATAAGCGAATTCAGGACCTGGTGTAACTCCGACCACGTACAGCGAATTTTAAACCACGGTTTCTATGCTCAACCCCCCAAATGCTCGCTACATTTTCGTGATTGTTTTGTTTGAAAAAAACCTATCATTTGACCCACTTTTTTAATTCAAAAGTTGTAGAACTGATCAATCATTTCATGGTGATACTCAAAACCTCCCTCATGATGGTGTTTGTGAGATTGGCTAAGAAATAGTGAGAAATCTGGAATAAAAATCCGTGGTTTTCTGTTCACCACATCTTAAACCCAACACAGTTGATATTATAGTACGAGAGTTCATCTCGCGACCATTTTGGAAAGCGACGTATTGGAAACGGTGCAGAACTAGGGGAAGAAACTAAAAGAGCAATCCCACCCGACTTTTCCCCTGTCGATTCCAGTCTCAGTTGCCATCCCCGCCCCTCATAATCCCTCCTTCCCCGACCAACCTTCCACCATCGCTTTTCGCAATGAGCTCAACTTTTCTTGGCAAATTAAACCTTATCCGAGTGTAACATCCGCCTAGATTGGATGAGGTCCTGGAAGGTCTGGAAGGAGGTCGGAAGGAGATGGAAGGAGAAGTTGGAAGAGAGGGCAGAGGACTAAGAATGACGGTTAAGACGAGATGGAGAGGGGCGGACGCTCCTGATTAAATTGCGTGGAAAAGGAAAGAAGAAGAAGGAGGAAGGGAAGGGACCGGCTGATAACCGTGGAAAGGCAACATTAAGAAAAGTGTGGTTGAAAAGGTTTGGAGCCACTAGAATGAAAACGAAAGTAACGTCCGAGCGGAAGTTTGTAGAACTAATGTGGTAATAAGGCGAAATTTGGGGTGCGGGCCCGTCCGTGATTATTTTCTCCTACTTGCGAAACTTCCGTACTTTGCCCGTTATGACGGCCCCAACTTTAATGTTTCACTTCTTCAAATCATCCCTCCGTATAAAGACCCCATTTTATCATTAAAGTTCTTTGTTTTCCCAAGAATAATGTTTTAAACGATTTTCTTCATTCAACATCAAGTACACTGTTGAACCCACCATTTACATGTATGTAGTAGGTAAACATTAAAAAGTCCTATGTTTCCAAGCAGTGAGCCAAATTTTACCATTAACGTTTTCAACACACCGATGCAAATGACCCTTTAATTGTCGTATTTATTATCTTTCCACACAGTTCCACATCTCAGCGCATTTCTCATACGTAGTTCCTTGTAAGGTGCACCCAAAAATTTGTGTAGGTATTTGAGTACACATGTGTACAATTTGAACGGAATTACAAGGTTTTTCCATGTTTTGATAAGTGGAACCTTATAGTTCCATAACTTTGGTGACAGAATTAGCGGTGAGGATTGTAGAGCATCCGGATGGTCTAATATTGTTTAATGGGATATAAGACAGAGCAACCTCTGGGCATCGGTGGAAACCATATATTGCTTTATTCCATTGCTTCCATTTTTCCAGGTATTTATCAAATCTAAGAAATCATCTAATAATTTTTCCTGCTGCTCATCTACCTACCCTTTGTATTTGTATACAAAATATAGCGGTTTCAAAGAGAAAACGAATGCGTGAGCATTAAGCAGTACATTTTTAGTAGTAGGTATTTACGTATTGAAAACCCGTTCATATTTATTATATTCTTGTTTCTTGAACTACATGGTGTATTCAACTGTTTAAAATTTTCATACTATTCAATTATTTAACTATTATTATTCAACTACTATTCAACATAACTTTTTCTGAGTTTATGCTAAGTTTTTTTTCTAAGTTTAAGGGGGAAAAATATCTCATTTTGAGCGTAAAAATATCTGTTGAGGAAGGACCAAATGAAAGATATGGGAGGTGTAGCTGGAAGAAGGCCGAAGCAGTTCTGAAACCGGTGATATTCCGTTAAGATTGTTAGTTTAGTTATAACTCGTTGGATATTGCTTCAAGGACCCTTGGAATCTCTACTATCAGACCTATATTCTAAAGGATTAAATAATATTTAATAATAATTTTCTGTATATTATACAGAAAATAATAAACCTTTGTGGTAGAATTCGCAGGGTTTCTGTGTAATGCCGTAGCATTTTACAATTGAGTACTTTACAAGGCAGGGGTTCGTGGTAATGTGAGTCTAAACTTATAATGGGTCGAAGTAAGGGACTTCTTTTCTAGGAACACATTCTGAGGAATCAAAAGCCAGATACAAAACCTGGTCAGAGTTATTTTCTTGTTGACGACTATTTAATGTATTTTACTACGTCTATTCTTCGCGGCAATAACATCCCTCTGGCAGACCTTTATAAAGTGTAATCGTCCCCGTTGAAAAAGTCAGGGAAAGGGGAGAGGGAAAGGTTAACATTTGAACAGCTCGTTGTTGAGAGGGCGGTAAAACTGTAGGGGTACAAGGGCTTTGTAGGCCCCTCGGGATCAGTTAAAGGAAGGTTTTTCCCAAACTCTAGGAGGAAAATGGAGTTTTTCTCCTTCAGAATCCCACCGCGAGTGGGAAGCGGGGCGGAAGAGCCTTACAAGGTTTAATCAGTGCTGGGCCGCGCTCACCGCACGAATCACTCACTTCATTACTCCCATCGTATCTGTTGTTCTCTTCATCCGTACACCAGGAGGATTTCCTTCTCACCTGACTCTCTGGTAGTCCGAAGATCACTTCACTTTCACTCAATCAGGGTGGTGAAGCGGCAAATCCGGCAGATTGCTTCCAAATCACGGATTAGATCTGTATAAATGCCACGCAAACATTTACAAGCATCATTGGGAACTTGGATAAATAGATCTACTGAATGCGCAGATAACATTAATAAGGTAAACACGAAGGTTTTGACATTTTATGTCTTTACTCTGGCACATAACTCGAAAAACGTTACTCAAAAGCGTTACACGAAATCGTCACGAAAATGTCTGATGATTTTCGCTTACAACCGATTTGTTGCTACGGAACTTTATCTTCGCCAGTTATCATCGTACAAAAATAGTTTACTACTCGTTGGATAGCTCTCGATTTACCTAACCATATTACGTTAACCACTGCGGAGTGCGTGGCCGACAAGCTGCGGTATGAGCGTGATTGTTTAAATAATTGTTTACACACAGGTGATCATTCTCAATCATTTATATTGTCTATACGAATGCAAGCTTCATAATTTATGATGAACCCTACAATTAAGTATAACAACTACGCTACTGGGGTAGGTGATGTAGCATTGTTCGAAGGTTCTTGAATCACTTCTTTAAAGACATAAAATGTCCCAATGTGTTGCAGACTCGTATGCAAGCATTTAATTCTCGACTGTATCAACAACAGGATGGAGTTGACATTCTTTTGACATTTTCATGTCTTTGCTATGGCACATAAACTGAAACGGGAAAAATTTGTTTCCTTGATTCACCCTTTCTCTCAGATCACGTCAGAACACAAGCGACACGCGGGCCACTACGTCAGACGCACCTATGACGCACGAGCGTATAACGTCAGACGGATGGCAGGAGGCCAACTAGTACGTCAAAGCCTATGCCGTTAGAGCATATGACGTCAGACGGCTGGCCGGAGGCCAACTAGTACGTCAGAGCCTATGACGCACGAGCGTATGACGTCAGACGGCTGGCAGGAGGCCAACTAGTACGTCACAGCCTCTCCCGTAAGAGCCTATGATGTCAGACGGCTGGCAGGAGGCCAACTAGTACGTCAGAGCCTATGACGCACGAGCGTATGACGTCAGACGGCTGCCAGGATGCCAACTAGTACGTCACAGCCTATGCCGTAAGAGCCTATGACGTCAGAGGGCTGGCTGGCTAGGTGATTGGGTTTTAATAAGCCTCTGGAATTCCGCGCCTTCATTTTGCATTCATTTACATCTTCACGTTGAAAAATCCTTCATCTTGTCGCTAATTTTATTTTCAAGACAAGTCAAAATAAAGACTGAAACATGCGGTTGTTGCAATTTTCACGTGAACAAGATGTGGTTTATTATTTCCAACACTGAAACATTGGAATCGACCAAGAACTCATTAGTGAATTTCCTGTTATCAAATACCTACTTATCAAGTCTACGGGAAGACTATTCACATTTAAGACTATTCACATTTAAGAATAATTCAAATTATTTTAAAGTGATTATTCAAATTGTGAACCTCGCTGAAAATAAATTGTCTGGTACACTTTGATAGCCCTCCTGTTAAACCAAAGTCTGCAACTCTTTATTTCTCCTCAGTGGATGTTTGTAGCTACTTGTAGGTTGGTATAACATATTATGTTGCTGTTGGAAAACAGTTCCCGGAAATGTTTGTTTTTGAACATGCAGGCTTTTGCAGCGGGATTGTCGATATACAATATGAGCATAAATATTTTTTATAATTATTATAGCTATCATTCATCAATATGTATAATACCATGTTTTAGACAAGACCTACCGAAATTCGGCAACGGGTTGGGGGCAACAATAACCACCACCCAGCCACATTTTTACAAAATGTCTACAAAATTGCAACATTATTACACGTTTTTGGAAAAAAAAACATGTTTACAAAATAACCACATTGTTACAAAACTTTGTGGAAAATAAACATACATATCTACCTACTTATATTAGGTATTAAAGCTTCAAACACATGATATTCCTAGTGATCCTTTCATTAAAAATTATTGATCCACTACATAAATGATTCCATCCTTAATTAACGTTTCAAAAGCTCTGGATTTTTCCCGAAGGGGAACGACCTGGGAAGGCGATTGATGGTAAGCCAATATACGGGGTTTTTTGAAAGGCTAGCGACGAGATAATGGCCTCGGTAGGGTAATGATCATATGCTAGGATGGATTTATGGTTTACGAGATGAGGGATTTACGGGGACAACAATTGATTTTGAAAGTGTGTTTTTCCCAAGGTGATACTCCTGGAGATTAGAAAGCCAGTTAGTGCTAGGTAGGATTTAGGGTTTAACGGGATAACGGGAGAATAACAGATTTTGAAAGTATGTTTTTCCCAAGGGACGGCAATAATCCAGGAGATTAGAGAGCCAGTTAGTTTTGGAGATCGGAAAATATGAAATGATTATGGAATTAACATGAACTGAGAGGCTGCGGCCGAACACAATATTATGTACTTTGCGTAACTTCCCAACCCACGGCCTACTACATTGGGCACACCATGTTCTAAATCGCCTATCAGATGGCCGCAATCGCACATTTCGCTGTCTCTTCTTCCTATGAGGTAATTTTAAATGTGATTGCAGTCGTTTGAACTAAAATATCTCTGTAGAATATTTTGGGTCTAGTGACGGAACCCCCGTGATTTACATACAAAGAAATCACTTTTTTTCTAGATCGTGATAGGAGTTAAAATTTTCAATTTCGTTCTACACCTTCCGGGATGAGATAGCGAAAAATGAAATGACAACCTCATTTTTTTTCCTCCCTCATCATTGTTATTGTAAGAAGATTGTATCATGTTCCACAGCGCCCCTGCGGAATATCGAATCTCTTCAGACCGGATTCCCAGTCACGCGCTGCCCCCTTCCCCCCCCCCCCCCCCCCTCAGACCATTTTCCCCAACAATTCTTCGTACGCACGTTTTTCCTCCGCTGGACCACCCGATTCCTTCTAACGGTTGCGTGACTGACCACAAGCTCCTCTCGTGTGCCTCATCTCGAGAATAAATCACTAGACACTAGACGGGGATATGAAACTCATTTTCGCTTACGTAGAACCCCTGAGTGGGTTTTTCAGTTATCTTTAAATTCGAATCCTATTGTTTCTGGTAGCCATTTTTATTCTACCCAGGGGGTAAAGACATCATCATTTTCTTTCCATTATATTTCTCTTTCAATTTAATTTCAAGAGAGAACGTTTGGTTTTTTGCGGCGTTAGCATATCAAGGTAAGAACAATAACAAAAAAATCGAATTAAAAAGAATGCTGCAAATCGATCCGCAATGATCGTTATTTTCTGTATAGATCACTGTTCTGTTTCCATTTTAGAATCCCATAACACCTGCGAAACACTCTGAGCAAATGGTTTTAATATGGTATTCATCCGGTTTTATGGTACATCGATATCAGAACACCGATAACCGAATATTCTGATACCGATATTAGACAGTACAGCCTCGTTTATCCGGGCCTCGGTCAACCGGATTTTCGGTGTAAATACATATTACAGCTGTAAATCACGAAAAATATTTTATTGTGTAAATTGAGTGACGAAAAATATTTTATTGTGTAAATTGAGTGACGAAAAATATTTTATTGTGTAAATTGAGTGACGAAAAATATTTTATTGTGTAAATTGAATGACGGTATTGTGTAACTTGAATGACTGTGTAAATTGTTCTTTCATAACCTAAAGGAAATTAATTGGTAAGTTATAATTTTACATTTTGTTTAGTTGAAAGAGCGAAGCTTGACGAATCTAGATGTAAAGCCTGGAATCTTCTGTATGGCAGGAAGAGCGGGCTACCTAGCCCGATGTTGTACAGATACATAAATAAAGTTATTCTATTCTATTCTATTCTATCTTGGTTGTACAGTAATGACAATGTTTATTCATCATTTTTTGTGTTAACCCTTTAAATATTGCAAGATGCACATATTTTTATTTATCGAATGTCGGTTTGTATGTATCAATATTTAAACAACAGAATGAACAATATTCGTGACAATAATTTGTTGTATTTAATTCAATATTATTTACCTCAATATATCCATTCGTTAAATATCCATGTAAGTTATGTATCCCATATATTGCACCTACTCAGAACAGTGATCTACAATGAAGAATACGAGAAGAACGTTTTATTACTGTAAGTTACGAGTATTTAACTGGCATTTGGTAGACTCCGCTCGTGTTTGACTCCCGGTCTTGGTTCACCAAAAAGTGCTAAATTGCGAAGCAATATTATATATTATAGACTAAATCAACAAATTTTGTTGATTTAGTCTAAATTAGGGTTGCAAATCGATTTCCAATTAATCGGATAATCGGCTACTTAGGGCCGGTTAATCGATTAATTTTAATTGACGTATAGCTACCGATTATTTTGTGATAATCGGTTAGTGTTACTGATCAATCGGTTTTTTAATGCATCAGGATTTTGAAAGAGCATGAGCATAGATGTAGTATGCATAAGCGTAAGGATAAGGAGCATAAGCATCCTCCATCCATGGAGGTAGTAACAAAAACAACGACGATTTGTCTTCAACCATGTCTTCTACTTTCATACCTGATATTTTTACCTTTGAATCATGCTACTATAATATTACAAAGTGAGGCTTTCAGGTTCTTTAAGGTTTTGATCAAGCCCATGTATCCCAAGATCAATACGGTTTGGACGGCTGGAATAGATTACAGCTTTTGCGGTTCTGCTCGTCAACACGTTGAAAACCGATTGCCGGGAAGATAATCAAGAAGCCTCCCGTTGGATGCAGGTTAAGTACAGAAGTTTAGAAATCGAGTCGGCAAAGCTCATTGAGGACCTCCATCCGCACAGTTCCTTCCGAGGAACCTTTCAGCGACGGACGAACGGCGAAAGGGCTACGTTCACGGGTGAAAGCCTTCAATCACGGCCTTAAGCGTTCTGAATGCCCTCGATCGGTGCATTGAGTCGGTGCTAAAGATGGAACTTTCTCCTTCGGATTTTGACTCGCTTTATATACTCACATCGCCGTGAGTAATGGAGGTGAATACAACTGCGATTCCGTCCGGGCTTGTGCCTACAGGATGGTAACTGTCACGTTTGAAATGCTCAATTTGGTGTTACGATTCGAAATCTTTTCAGCGTACTTAGGGAGTAAAATGTGGGTCTGAGTAGTACAGCTGTCTTCCCGAACAACCTTAGTAAGCGAGATTAGAATACCAAACACCAAGTTTTCAGGTTAGAACACCAAGGTTTCAGGGGGTCCAAGGTTTCAGTTAGATTGCCAAGTGAATATTTAACCGACTCAGTGAATTATAGTGAGATTCGTATGAATTAACCATGAAAAACATAATATTATGTATTCACTGCTACCAAGAGCACATGCGGCGATTCCAGTCGTTGCACACATTCCTTGCACACAAACCGGATTTTTACCAGTCAAACAATCAGTTGCTTTGGTGTCCTCATGGCAGTTGTCCTATCGAGTCCTAAAGGAGTTGTACCTACGTGGTTACTCTATCGACGTATCAAGCGCCGTAGGATGAAGCGCAAATTCTGGATTCATCCAAGCAATCAAAGCAGAGAACGCACAGGAACATTCTACACTCGTTTTGAAGGACTAAGGCGTGATGGTATTATGTTTTTCAAGTTCTTCCCAATGTCTACTTAATCATTTGACGAACTCCATGAGAAGTTGGAAAATGAAATCAAAACAGTAAAATGAGAAACTCTATTCCTTCACGAGAAAGGCTTGCTGAGGACGGCCGGTAACAAATCGGTGTGTGCAAGCGGGAACCTCTTAGATCGCAAGTTATGCACGACCCGCATGACTGCTCGGTCTTGTTGTTATGTGTAACCTGTGCGCCGTCTATGTTTCTGTATTCCTAGAAAATGGAAACGGACCGGCTATAATAATTATATTATACTCGTGCATAACTAATAACCTAAAGAGTGACTAATAACCTAAAGAATTCACTGATTCATAAAGTTCATTCTTATTAGATGTGTTGAAGATTTTAATCCATTAAGAATATACTCTTAATATTGGCGACGAGAATGGTCTCGTGGAGCGTGCTGTCCAACGTCCCTTCCCAAAAAGAGACATTTGGGACTGTGAAGGAAAAGAGAGGAGTCCTACACAATCTAGTAGAGAGGGGAGGAAATACGTTGTTGAGGCATATTAAACAATTGCAAAAGGCAAGCTCCAATATAGGCAAGAACCACAAGAATTGCAAGAAACTTGAAAGTGGGGAGCGAGTGTAGAGGCTACTGTTGGGTGTAAACTTCTTGGCTTCTAAGGTTCTGCGCTGTGGAATTATTACAATAATATGTGATTGGTGGATGATTTTATCCGGATTGACCCATTGTTGGGAATTACTTTGTTCTATGATTATTGATTTCTCTAGGATTTCTTGATTTCTTCTTTCCTTTTAAATGTGTTGAAGAACATAACATCCAAATTTGAAGAGCCTTTGAAATTGTGATACATTTGGAAAACGCAATTGTAAGAGTGGTTATGATAGATAGTATCATTTAGGTGGTTAGCTGATACATTGTCGGTTGATTCTTCAATGAATAAATTATTAGGCTTTCGATTGGTTATTTATATCTAGAGCTTATATTGTCGGGAACCCGTTGAAGGGAACCCGTTGAAAACCAGGCTTCATGATTTCACTTCAACCGTATTACCACCCATATCGCAATGGCACAAGCGAAATGAGGCACAAGAGCAAAATGGGTTTCTAATGTTCAAATTAATCCGATCTACAGGATCCCCGACCCTGAGACGAGCGAATTTAATGACCCATTCGAACACGAATCACTCGATTGATCCGATTTGCCCGCAATAATATGCAGGTCTTCTCAATATGCCGCCTTCCTCCCATTGGCAGTATAATAGGTAACTCCCTCCTGCCCCGCCATTCCCCTCGCCAGCCTTACAACACCGTTTCATAATGGAATATCTCGTTCCGCCTACCGCTCTACTATCCTTTCATTCCGTTTCTGCTGCCCTCCTGGAACAAGGCGTCGTTAGGAAGGCCTTGTACGAGTTTCTAGGGGTAGAATTCAGAGTCGTCACTCAAAATCACAAGTGTGTGACTCTGTGTGACTCAGAACGATTTTGTATTCACTGACAATAAACAATTGGCAATTGGAATTCCAACTCACCCTTCACGAGCAATGAAATGAGTGAAAGTAAGAGGATTTAAAAGAAACAAAATAAACCAACGAAAATCCACTTATTGACCTCATATGAATCCATGTAAACATGATGCACAATGACCTGCTGGGCGGAATTTATTTTTTTTAATTCAACTTCGGCAGATTCTTCCTAGCGAGTTTATGTAATGAGAATACTTCGAGACTGGAGCCTAATAACATATTTTACAACAGATGTCAGCGACAATCAAGCCAAACTTCTCACTCCCTCCCCATTAAACGATGAATGGAATACTTGATCAATATTCAATAAATTATAAAGCTCCTTGAGTGAAGTCCAGAGTAATTAATGTTGTCAGGAACCTCTCGAGGAAACTGAGACTTAATGAAGTTTTCAAGTATCGACCTGACCAGGTGAAGGGGAGGACTTATTTCGCCTGACAAATCGCTCGTGTGATCAATAAGTGTTTCCCTGTGTTCCGGACACCCTTCAATACCATACACGCACGAAGTTTTATTTATGGTTTAAGCCCGGTGATATTCATGGAGGTAAAGTTGAATTGTGCAGGTTCATTATTTGTGCACCTTTATCGGTTATATACTTCCGAATTTATGAGATGTGTGGAGCTTATTAAGGAAACGTTGGCTGTTGAATAGATTAGCAGAGAAAAACTGGCAGTTCGTTTATGGACAGGCAATGTTGACCTGATGGAGAATGGCTCTCTCTTGATTCTCGTTCAATCGACTTCATAATTGCCTATCACTATTGTCTCTGCTCCTCCGATCTAATGAAAACTCCGCGGGCAACATGGAATTTCAAACTATTTCTGTGGTCTATCACAACATTGTTCACAGCGATTCAGTGCCTCCATAATGGAACCCTGCTGCGTTCATCTACTATAGTATATTATACCAATTATACGACTGGTAGCCCTTGCCCTAACTAAACCAAGTTTTATCAAGGCAACGAATAACATACTTAGGTACAATCACTCGTATGTATATACTCGTATGTATATCAATATGAAAAATAATATTAGAATAATAATAATATCATTATTATAATCTCCTTGTGTCTATCAACTTTTACCGTTTGGGCGGAGTAAGTTCTACAAATTATTCCACAGCGTGGACTGGAAATAGTCATACGTCCAATATGAATAGTATCTAGACAACTCACCAACCATACTTTCTGTACATACCAACTGCACAAATTCACACTAAATATTCGAATGATATTAGTTTACCTTGCTTGGTTCTGGAGTACACAAAAACAGCAGACATAGATGAGCGGCACACTGGAAATGAGAAATGAGGAAAATCACAGTACTGGAATGTAATGGGGGATAAGAGTCCGTCTGAATATTCTTTTTTGTATACTCACATAATATTATAGGGAAGGGAGGAAATTTAATTATTTATATTAAGTATTTATACCCTATTCTGTTCTAGCAAAAGAAAAGTAGCTTAGTTTTCAATATGTTTATAATGATCGTTCCGATTCTCAATAACATTGTTTTCATATTGGTATTTGACCCACGAAAGAACTTTCTACGTACCTATTATGATTAGCTCAGGATTTAGCAAGAAATTATTCCTAACTACTTAAATCCCCAATTAATTCCCCTATGCACAATCAGACACAATTGTGGCAATTAGAAT
Organism: Stenodema calcarata; assembly: GCA_963920205.1. Lineage (NCBI taxonomy): Eukaryota > Metazoa > Arthropoda > Insecta > Hemiptera > Miridae > Stenodema > Stenodema calcarata. The sequence continues at coordinate 19,353,743 of OY986052.1, read as the reverse complement.
AATATTATACATTTCAAGTATAAATTGGCAATTTCAGCTACGAGTATTTTGTATTGCGACTGATTTCAGACGTGTAGCGTCAAGAATCAGCTAGCGCCAAAAACGTAGGTCATTTCTTTGAATCATTTACTACACCTGAAAGGAAGAACCAATCAATGAGGAGTGCACGGATAAGCTCATGGAGCGGTTTGTGTAGTGGATCGGAATAACAGACGCTGTGGTCCAGTGGCCTTCGAGTAAGGAGGATTTTGCAGTAGCACGTGATGAAATCAGGATATTGAGAACGGATAACGCCGATCTGAAGGCTCAATTGAGCATGTTGAGGCCGAAGGTTGATATGATGAAGGGGACGTAACAATATAATTTTCAATGCATTGGAGCAAGATAGCCCATCTGATCTTATGGTGGGTAGAGGAGCTTCCAACACTGATTAATCACTCTAGAGTTTTCTACGGTAAATCATCTCTTCCAAATTTTGCGGTCGACTTGTGAGAATCGTTAGAATCTCCAGTTTTGGGGGAAAATAACAAAAGTACCACGTTAGCCGGAGTCGGTTTGAAACAAAAATCTTTTCAGAAGACTTAGATCATTTCTGACTCCAGATTTTGATTCTTGGACATCTCTAAAACTGCCTATTCTGGGACACCCTGTAGGTACACACTGACAATATGTTTTCTTCTTCTTATAGTAAGTGTGAACATAAAGTATACACCTACAGACCGAAAAGTATGTCAAAGTCGTGTGAAAATATGCGGCATCCATCAAATTGACTTTTCAATCGATCTATGACTGCACTAGTGTCCTACTACCCTCATACTATTTGGATTGAATCGGGTTCGCACATTGGGTATTTTGTTCGCTGTACCCTTGTTTTAGGTGATCAATAATTTAATTATAAACGGATTGCCCAACCCAGTCGATTCCGCTCGCCAATGCTGGATTTGATAGCTCCGCCCTCCCCATCACAACTTAACCTGTGGTTTGTATGCTGAATGAAATCCATTTGCAAGCCGTCGGTAGCAGATTTGACTAATACTTGAAATCACGTAGGAAATGATAATGAAAGAATTAAAAATTACGTTTATTTACTGTTTCCGAATGGATGTAACGGATATAAATTTGAATAATGATTCGTAACGTTCCTGTCTTTAGTGTCAACTGTATTGGAGGGGTACGAGCGCTTGAGCGCATGCCGAAAACAACGTACATGAAAAGATTCATAGGCGCGTTCAAACCACAGCATTCAGGACTTATTTATAACACACATTTATAAGACATTTACTACCAAGAACCCTGGAACTCTTAACTTTGTTTCACATTTATTTCAACGTGTCTACTTTTTACCCGTATTGTACTCTTAAATGTAAGTATTATTGTAAATACCACTAGCCAAGCTTGACTAAGCTTGACTGCATTCATCACACAACAAATGGTTTATACTTCTAAGAGAGACAAAATTAATTTAATAATAACATAAATGTCAGTCCCTACCCAAGACCTCTCTGGAATTCCTTCAGGCACAATCACTTCCCAAAATTCCTTCGTCTCTATCATAATTCAGTCGCTCATTTGTTGAAATACAACTCGAAACGAAAGTTAAACATCCTTATCTTTCGAGTTTCGACACAATGAAACACAATTTGTTTCAGCATTTTAATTTGTATGTAAAGCACAATGTAAGTAAACCATAATAATGATGTTTTCGAACCCCTTGTAAATCTTTGTCGTTTAAATGATTATGGGTAAAATAAACACTGTGTCGCAAGTACTGCCCGCCCTTCGAAAAACATTGCGGCAACTCGAATAGAACGTTCGACCTCCCGTTGCAAATGAGAATGGAAATGAGATGAAGTTAAAAATATTCCGGTGCACGGTTTATTCATCAATCTGTGTTGACGTTTGGAACAAATTAGATTACTGCTTCGAAGAGCGAGCCGATCAATTTATAATGAAACACTGATGCCCCTTGTATTGTTTGCGAAGTAAAATTGCACTGTATTCATGAGGAAATACTCGTTTACAACATCTATCACAATGTCGGAAATATGAACTTTCATCAGTACCTAATGAATATTCAGTTATGATGTTGTCGTGTGAAGTGAAAGAAATGAGGATTGGAATGTTGAAATTGAACACAAAACCAAGCAGATGATTGTTACTTTGTATGACAACCTTCTTGAAGCAAGGATGGTTAACAAAAACAACGTACCAGTAAATTATCCCAACATACCGTCTAACATTCGTCCTGTTCCCCATTCAGATGAACTGTCAGTCCCTAAACCACCTAAGGGATATGATATTGAAAAGGATTGTGCTGCTGCTGATGATGAAGGAACTGCTCGACCTGGACCTTCACATGACCCTGATTTTGAAGTTGACGGGCCGAACGAAGCCCACACACTTGATCAAATGGAACTGAACAATCTAGTAAGGGATCTTGGCTTCCCCAAGGAAAAGGCAGAGCCTCTGGGACTGCAGCAGTGGAATCTCCTGGGACCAGGTGTCACGACCAGTGAGTACGACTCTCACCAAAAGAATCTCATATACTTCTTCAAAAAGACAGATGTAGGTTGTATAATATGTCATAATATATATTATATGTCAACGGCTTATTAAATCCCCTGAACATAAGTCATGCTCCTGGTGAATGTAGACTCATCAATGCTCAGTTTGCTTCATAATGGTAACCTTTTGGTAACCGTTTTGCTTCATAATGGTAATCTTCTCCCTTCAATCCCCGTTGGGTATGGTGTTCAGGTGAAAGAAACTTATGGGAACATGAAAGTACTCCTCGATTCAATCAAATAAGGAGATCACAAGTGGCTGATCTGTGGAGACTTGAAAACGGTTGCTCTTCTTGTAGGAATGCAGTTGGGCTATACCAAGTACTGTTGTTTTCTATGTTTGAGGGACAGCCCAAAGTGGAAATCTCACTACATTATGGACCAATAACCTCCACGCACACTAAATCCAGGTAAAACAAATGTCCAAAATGAGGCTCTAGTAGATCCACGTAAGGTTGGATGAAATGTTGGAGGAAAAAGAGAAAGCAGCCTGAGAAGCTTTCTTGGCAACAGGGAAGAAGACAACTACCGACAGTTAGTGAGTGAACTTCTGCAAAAGAACCAAGACCTTGCAACATGTCCCAATACATGGGAAACTTCATTTCCTCCACACCCATCTTGATTTTTTCTTTGAGAATTGTGGGGCTGTAAGTGATAAGCACGGTGAAAGATTCCACCACGATATTTCTGCAATGGAACGCAAGTATCAGTGTCGTTGGAACGATTCAATGCTCGCCGACTACTACTGGACTAATACAAGATGTGCAGCGAACACAAAACGAGAAATGAGTCACGTATACCGAATTTCTCATGCACTAACGTAGGTTTTTACAGAATGGCTAAACGCTTATATTTGTGCCACAGCCGCACTCAAAAGGTCCAAGAACAGCATGCGGCTCCGGAGTCACAATTTGCCGACCTGTGCGTTAGTTCATTGACTTCTGTATATGAATTGACCTCATTACCACAAGGAATCTACCAATACCGGAATCAAGACTGTGTAAGAAATACGGATAAGACTGTGTAAGGACTGACATTCGGCCCGATACCGGTTTTCCAATAACAAATAATCGAATAAGCGTTAGAGTCCATCGTCACCGCCCTCACCTCATTAATGAGAATTGTGCACCATCGGCACGACCATCTAACGGAGAACAGAGACAATTTCGTTAATACGGCGGTAGCAAAAATCATGACAGAGCCGAAACCCTTTTCAAAAAACCAGAAGAGGAAACGTGACATTAAAAAACACTTCAACAGCAAAGCAAGGGCTGAAAGGTCAGAGCGCGCCCATCTGGCTCCCTAATTCGAATAATGAGGCCGTCCCAGATTCAATTCTCCATTAGGGGACAGTCCGACATCAGTTCTACTACCCCTCACCCGGCGTTTGTGTTGTTTTAAATAATCCGTCAACGGATTTGCGGACCCTGTTCACCAGGATTTTCCGGAACGTTTTTATGCGGAGCATCCATAACGGGAAACGAGTCGTTGATCGAACTAGAGATGAATTGGCGCAGTTCGTGACGGAGGGGAAAATGCAGCGATGGGGTACAACGGCCTCTGTGACACTCACCACTTCCATTATGATAATGTTATCACTCGGCGTTTAAACGTGTTTGCGTTTGACGAGAGATACAGAAGGGAGTCCGTAAACAGTGGTTTTATTAATGCGTCACCTCTGCCTCGCTGGATCTCTCGTCCTCGCCAAGGGAGACCTCCGATGCGGTCGTGGGTTCCGTTTGCCTGCTCTCCTGCGCCCAACGTTCATTCGGGATGTTAATGTATTCAGCTAATATCGCGTTTACGATCCCCTCCTTCGCCAGTCGCATAATCGTAGGCAAACTCCGGGTGAACTCTGCGTCAGTGCTTTTCTAGTGAAGTGTATACTAGCGGTTTCTAACGGACAGCGGGGCGCTATGTCGCTCCTCGAGAAATGATTTTGGGTTCAATGGTAGGCAATAAAGGGGGCAATAAACCCTTTGCGTCTCTCTTCCACTAAACTCCTGACAACGATAGAGAGTCAAAGATAACACAAGACTTTGAATCAGCTCTAGTACACCCTCATTACAATAAGGAATGGTGGTCTACCGAAGGATGCAAAGCCACCAACTGACTAAATGCGCCATCTTATTTGCAATGTTTAATAAAACCTCTGGAACCAAGCAAAGAAGTTCTGTTCATGCAACCACATCGTTTACAGTTAACTTTAGGATCACCTGAGCGATAAAATGTCCCGATTCCTGAGGAAAGGCAAAAACGAGCCATTGTAGGATTGAGCAAGGATAGGATTCGGTTAGTCGCGAAATATATGAAGGTCGAAAATTGTAAAGCATTAATTAACTTGCATTAATTGAATTTTATATTATCTATTTATTTTATTTTTTTTAAATATTGCCCCCCCCCCCCCCTAACTGACATTTTCAGTGGTCCCGAGCGTGTCCGTAATTTTGAATGTATTACCAAAATTAGTTATTTCCCGCAATGTTCACAATTTCTGGTCTATTCATTCATCAAAAAGGTTGTAATCGATGACGAACAAAATGCGACTCCCCTCAAAATGTGAACCTATGTATATGTTGGAGAGTAGGTAAGGATGTATAAAAAAGTATCGATATTTTTTGAACCATCGATACTTTTCGATACTGTTTCTTAAGAAATGAACTTATTCTTTTTACCAGTACTTATTTTTTTTACCAGTATCGGACCCGGTAAATTTGCAGGGGCGTAACAAGAGAAATCTGTAGAAAAGGTTTCTTACCGCTCGTTCAGAAAATGTTGGAAAAGTATTGATATTTAGAAGTATCGATGCGTTTTCGAAGTATCAACCTGATACTTTTTGATACATTCCAGAAATATCGATACTTTTTAAAGTATCATACATCCCTACTGGAGAGTACGTAGAGCACATTGGTCGGCTTAATCGTTTTTAAGCCTTCTATATTACCATAAATCGTAAAATTGATTTCTAGCCTCCAATGCAACGTTCGTATCTAGCTGAGAAGATCTTGAAGAGGTTTTTCTAACAACCCGAGGGATATTACGAGCGGAAGAAACCCTCAAAAGAATGAATGAGCCAACGGATATGACGATGAGAGCTGACGGGACGGGCAGATAAGCGGGTTGATGAGACATTCAACAAAGTGCCCGGACTGCATAGTCAGCGGATGAAATTGGCACGGACGAACCGGGCAAAGCGAGCGGGCGTCGCTAGTTAATTAAATAAATAAACTATAGTTACGGGCACATATGTGTAACACTAATACTACGTCTCAAATCAGACTTTCCGACGTTCAAATCATCCAAACAAGGCTTATCAATTGACCCGAAAATTATATAATAGCTACAATTGTCTTGAGTGCAACATACCTGGTGGTTGGTGGAATGTTTCTTTGGACATAAGAAACGGAAAAGGTAATAACGAGGAAGTTTTTTATAGTGGTTTTCGCGGTTTTTAACTGTCGAACGAACAAGCGTGGTTTGTTGTGTGTGTTTAACCATTTGTATTGATATGTTTATTGTGTTAAAGGACTCTACACAAACACATAACACAGAACAAAGTATTACTGGGAATTTTGTCAAGCCATTTTCTGATAGTGATATGGATGTGGGAATGAATGTTAGGTATATTGTTCACAGATGGCTACCGCAATTCGTATGTTTCATATGGGTTTACTACAATAGATCGAGAGGTCCTGCTTAACGAAAACTCATTTTTTTATTACAATGTAATAATCATTATGTCATAATCTTTATTCATATCAGTTATGTGGTTCATAAATGTTACAACGTAAAACTAAAAAGACAATTAAGTTCAAAATTCTCCGGTGTAAGACCCCCGGACCCCCTGATTTGAGTTGGGCCAGTTGGGGATCCCTTAGTAGTGTCTCCTTCCAGGTTAATCACCTCCCAAATTAAAATCCTATTTACGCCACTGATGTCAGTGCCTCCGCGGGTGGTGCTAGAGTTCCTGTCGTTATTTAAAAGCCTTTGCTGCATGAATTCCAGAAAGTCGGAGCATTTGCCTCCGCTGACATCTAAGTTAAAATCTCCGGATAATATGATCGGCATCTTTTGGTATTCTGCAAGCTTTGGGATCATTTAGCTACCACTAAGCGATGGATGGTACTGTACAAGGTTCATCAAGAGAAACAATTTAACGTCGGCTGAACTAGGGAGGACGGGTATGGTGCGGAAGGAGTGGAAGGAGTAGATGACACAGATAAGGGACGTAGTTAAGGCGGTTTGGCGTGGGGGGGGGGGGGTCCTTACACATCTTACCTCCTATGAACCCAGTCCCATGTTAGGAGAATTGGTTACACAAATAATCGAGCAAATTCAAAATGTATAGTCCACTTGACATACGATTACTCCGATAACCAAAAAATAAATGGAAAAACGGAGTCTTTAAACTTGAAAATCGCTTAATATCAACTGAAATAGAATATCGTGAGAAGTTTGAAACGCTGTCTTGAAAGTTACTTATTTGACAGTTTGGAGTAAAAGAATTGGTCGAGAGTAGTGATATTGTTATTAGAAGTTTAAACAAAACTGGTTAATGAAACAAAAGACCACAACCCAATTTAATGATCCACCCAAAAATTCATGAATTTGTGAAGAATTGAGTGTTTCAACTTGAAAATCCCTCGAAATCAACGGAAATCCGATACAGTTTTAGAAAAACATCTTTTTTGGGTGGAATCTTCCAATTGAGTTTAAACTAACTTCCCGATGAGTTAGAGACTTGACTTTTAAAGAAAGATCACAACCCGATGACACTGCAACATTTGGTTGACTAAACATTTATTGTATTACTTAAAAATGTGGAAAAAGTTTTATATTTTAAAAAATTGAAGAATGTAATAGTTCTCGTATTTAACCATCTGCCTGCTGAACTTGGTCAATCGGTCCTTGAAAATGTAGAACATAGTAGTCATAAAATTACCCATTTATAAATGTGTAATTTTTATGAGACACGCAACTTTGCGTGTTTGAAGGAAAAGAATTGGCTAGTGAGATTATGAATCAAAATCCATTTTGATGATCCACCTAACAAAAAATCTATTCCAAGAGCCAAAAAAAAAATTGTTCAACCCTAAAATCACTCAATTTTTTGTTGTTTAAATAGGTGGTATATAATATTATATTTCAACAACAATATAAACGTTGAGTGGCCAATGAATTAATTAGGAGGTTTTAAAAACGGTTAGAAATGTTTAATTACGTTGAGATTATATCATTACCACCACGCCATAACCGACAATCTTTTCTTTTTTTTTTAATCATTTGCGTTTTAGTGTACTTTTGGGTACCCTGAATGAGTAGGGCACACCATGCGAGAGCAGACGTACGCAAGACAGTCGTTTTGCGTATCTGTAAATGCACTAAAACGAAAATTACCAGAAAAGCGCCGATTGGCGCAACGATATGATATATTATAAAACTCCGCTTATCGATCCATGCTGCATGACCCTCATCTCGTCACCATAAACACTCTCTTACAGCAGCCCTCAAAAAGATCTCAGTAAAGAAATTCGGTCCAGCTGTAACTTTGAATGTGTCCAACCGGCTGGTGACTTCGGAACGTTTCAAGAGAACCGTCAAAATTTCGACTTTATATTTCAACGACTGAAAGTGAAACTTTGCTGCGAGGGTTTTTCCTGCACGTAGTGTTCACTGAGCGGAGGAAGAAAAGTTGAAATGAGTTGGTTTTTCCTGTTTGAAAAAAAAATAAAAAGAAGGGAAATCATTACTGATTATGTAAAATGTTTCCTTAGGGGTTAAGAGCGTGGAGCTCAAAGCAAGTGAGGAGGAATAACAAGTGAAGGTCAGAAAATAAAAGAGTTGCGGTGGGGAAAAAGTAAAAGGTTGTCGAATGATGGGGAGGGGGGGGGGTGAAGTTTTTCCTTTTATAACAACAATATGAATTGAAGTTTTAAAGTTTTTTCGGTGGTAGGTTTGGAAAGTTGGAGTTGGTGGGGGCTAACAATTATGAGGGTGTGAGGAGTTAGGGATGGTGGCGGACGGGAAGGGGATTTAACATCTTAAGACCTCTCGAGCTCGTCGTTCGCACTTTGAGGATGAACAGAGGGAAAGTGCGATGGGCGAAGTGGTGGAGGTGAAGTGCGAGAGGGGCAGGAGGAAGTGACTAAGTACCCAAGTTTTTTTGGTCCCTACAGTTAAAAAAAGATGGCGGAACGGTGAGATTTTTAGTTGGTGCCTCGTAAAGATGGTGGGGAAGTGAGGTTGAGAAGAGGGAAAGAGGCAGGAAGAACAAAGGAAAGCACCAACTGACGCGCAAACTAGAATTACGAGACAATTGCGGGAAGGAGATGATGAATGGGGGTAGAAAATGGGTGAGGGAAGGGATCGGAAAAGGAGGAAAAGGGGGTTAAATCTTGATTCCCCTGGGGTGTTAAAAAGGGCGTCCACTAGGGATGGGTATTAGTTGGAAAAACATCGATGTTTACACATCGATTTTTTTACTGCAAATATCGATGCCTAAAAAACATCGTGTATTGAAACATCGACGTTTGTTCCGAAAGTACCTTACTTACTGTAGCATAAGTACAAGTACCGACCTAGATTTCAATTTTTTCGGTTTCTGTTCTTATTTCAAAAAACTGAACATGAAAAGTGTACTATTTGACATTAAAAAATACAAAACGTGGATTGAGCGACCACTCAACAAACAATAATTGTTTGGGATAAATTATTTATCCCCAATATTTTAAATTTCCCTGATACAAAAACACGGCCCAAGAAACATGGAACATGCTTTAGCCGTGTTTTATTTGTTTGCTGTTTCGAATGTTCTTGGTGTAATACAAGTTTGCAAAATTTGCAATTTAATGTTCCGCAAAGTTCCTTACTCGCTGTTCTGTGGAAGTAGACGATGACTCACTACTCTGTAAAATAGTGTCAATGACAACAAAGTTATTCCTATTATTAAGTAATCGGAAACATCTAAAAGCCCGTGTTCATAACAAAATCTCGCCTAGGTTTCAAGATCCTTTGATTACATTCGTAAATAGCTACATTTTCTTCGAAAATTCGCTAAAAGCAAGGCAACGAACAACATCAATTAATCCTCTAATCTCATCCTCTGAACTCATCCTCTAATCCTCCAAATCGAATTGTTGGTTTTTACCGCGAATGTTGTTTACAGTTCTTTTGAATCAGAGGTATATCTCAGCTTCGTCCATATTTACAGCTGTTATGGCAATATATTATTTACGGATAAATTGAGGGCTTTTCAACGAGTGGCGAACGATTTTCGAGGAATGAAAACTAACGGCGATACATTTCCCTAGAAACGGGTCGTAAGTGAAAATCATTACGAAATCCCGCGCTACTTTCGTTCCACGGTTTCATTACGTTTTTTCCCAGTTAACATTTTCCATGCTAAAAGCAGTTTTGCAGCCATATCTTCGTAGAGGCGATTTCTAAGTGCGTTTAAAATTAAAACACCTAACACTAGACGTGGTGGTGGTCCTAGTATCTTATCTCGAGTCAAACATGACTGACATAAAAAATAAGTTGAGCTAAAAATTGCAGCTACTGGAGCTATAAAAGGCAAAAGGGCCTCGTAAAACAAGAAATAATTTGGCCGGTAATTAAAGTATGCAATTACACACTGAAACGTAAAATAGGTTTGTAATTGTAGGTATTTTGGGAGAAAGGAAAATACATCGATGTCTGGAAAAAAACATCCATGTGTGATAAACATCGGAAGAAAACTGTTATTCACATCGGTGTTATAGAAAAAACGAATATTTGATACCCACCACTAGTGTCCACTTAAAAAAATACATCGACATTTATATTCGATGTAAAGCATCGGATCTCAGGTTGATGAATTCGATATTTTTTTCAATATCGAATTCTGTTCGAAACGTTCGAAATTAGCAATTGCGAATTGACCGATGGAACAAAAAAGCTACTCCATTGACTCATTTTCTATCAAGATCACAATTCTGTATGGAATATTCATGTAAGTTCTATAACTGTGCGAAATAAATGGAGTCGAGCTAAAATACTGTGTGTTCGTTCTACAAGGTGACCAGATGGTCTTCTCTGAGTGAAAGAAGAGGAACTAGCTCAGTGAAGGTCTCATCAGTTTTCCCACTGAATTCCGATCTGACCAGTAATAATTCACATTCAAATTATTACTGGTGTGGAGTTAATATTATTAGGATCAATATTAGGTTCCTAATATTATTAGGATCAATTATGATCAATTATAAATACCCGCAATCATATCATTCAACTGTGTTTACTTGTATCTATCAATGAATATTCGAAATTACCTTCTTTCGGGAGATAAAAAAAAGTAGGTAGGACAAGAGACTACAGAACAAGACACTCCACATCACAAAACCTCTTGCTTTTTTAATAAGCTTTTCTCCAGTATGAAAATTGACCTGAAGACCACCTAGAGACTAAAGCTTTTTTCCTCAATATTTCCTTTTTACCTCAGAATGTTTCCTCAAAATTTGAATAGATGAGTGAATTTTGAGGAAAAATTCTGTAGATCAAGAAAATTCCGGAATCTATTCAAAATAGAACGAAAAATTTAACCGTTCTTAGTGAAATGTTTAGAGATAGATGACGTTTTAAGATTTTTCTTTTATTATTCAGTTCCTGGATTGAACGTATCGTGCAACGTAAACTCACCTATTTCGATAGGGTTGGGAGTGTTGAACTTTTTTTTTCCCCCTGTCTCGACCCTAATGGTTTATAATTGAAAATAATAAACCGAAACACTTCTGATAATCAAAAGACTCCTCCGTTGAAAGAACGAAGGGACGATCAGAAAACGACATAGACACCACGACAATCGCGAGAGAATTTCGGCGCGGGAGATAACACTGTCCGGTTTAATACTTGGCCAAGCCAATACATCAAGAACAATACAAAAAGGAAGAGGGGAGTACAGGAGAGCTTTGTTTGCTGGTAAGGGACGAAGGTGGAGGGGTTAGGACCGGGTAATCTTTCTATTTCGTTTGGCCTTTTCAACCCACTCAATCAATCACAAAACTCCCCTCTTTGCTCCCATCAATCCCAACAGAAAACCCCTACGATCCACATATATAACATCCGTTTTTACGAAGCGACATCCATTCGGTTGATTGTTGCTCATCTGCTCGGATTTTATCCATCTTTAATATGGACACCCCCCACCACCAACCAATACCAATACTACTCTCATAGACTACTCCCATCTCGTCTCTCCAATACTACTTCACTTCTTTTTTTCATGCAACTTTCCCCTAACTTTTTTTCTCTCATTCAGGAGATGGGAATCGTATATTTTCCGGGAGCTATCATTCTCAGATCCTTTTCGTCGATTACCTTGAATCACTCAACTATTGAAGCATCCAACAAATCACAGAAATATGTACAGTCATATTGCATAAATATGATTGGCGTGCGGGAAAAACGGTTAATTATTTTCTGTGTAGATCACTGTGCTATGTACAATCGTTCCATGCGGTGAACGGGGGAGCCATTAACTGGCTCAGTGGTAACCTCCATCAGGTTTCAAACTAAATTCGATGCTGACCTTACACTATTTTATTGGTATATTCACACGTAAACAGGGATCAATATATTTGTTTCAGGTCGATTCAGTCGGTAAAGTATCAATTTTCGTATTTAACGGTCATACGACCTGTTGTTTGAGTATAGAATGGTACATTACTCGTACATAAGGTGCGGTTTCCGACCACGGGATCTATAGGTTCTTAACTTACGAAGTCAAGGACTCAAATAAGCTCTCGGATCTAAATCATCTTCCTGAGTCAGGGATTTATCTGCGAAACCCGAGGATCTATAAGTCCTCAACCTATTTGAGTCTAGAATAAATATCGAGAGAATCGTACGGTTTTTTGTGTTCTAATCTTGGCATTGGGTGACTGCTCGGGCTGTCTCCAGTATCAGTCAGTAGGTTCGTCCGCAGTATAGTTAATCCTTTACTCGGAAAGCCAATTTTTAGACTCCGAAGTCGAACAGGGCCGTTAGACTCCAGAGTCTAGTTAAGTTCTGGACTTCGGTAACGCCCTGACTCGGAAAGTCATTTTAAAGACTCCAGAGTCTAAAACTGGTTAAAGTTTAGAGCTTTGTTAAAACGAGCTCGAAAACCGCACCTAAGAATACAAAATCAACATTAGACAAACATTACAAAACTCCTACAGTTATCTTCATCTAGGGATAACATTGAACTGTGAATGATTTTCGATGAGATGAAAATAATTTAACAGGTTGACGTAATAATTATGGTGTGTTTTATGGGCTAGTGAGTAGTGAAGGGGCGATTTGGTGGTGCGAGATTATACGATAAAGTCGGAGCTTTCCAACAAGTGGTCAAGGACTTTTCTGAGCCTCGATTTCACTTACAAGGTTTTTGTTATCATTGGTGGGATATCTAGCTCTTATGCGCTTCATTCTTCGTGTTACATGTTGGTGTGTATGGGGAGTAGGAATCGCGTGTACAGATAACCGAACGTGTAATCGAGTGGAATGAGCTTAAGAAGTCTTTTCATTTTCCATTTCATGTTCATTCCAAGAAAAACTCCGTCCAAAATCAGTAAACTTATGTGAAGAAGTAAACTGATGATAACTATCTATACTACATGCAGATACATCGGTACATGAATGTGTCTCATTTTCTCCCTGTAGAATCCTAAGAAGGCTACATACCAATTTACAGCTTGAATGAATAGCATCGAAATTAGCTTTAGGAGCCATTCAGCTCATCATGGGCCTATTCTGCTTAAAATGTAAGTCCTACGGAGGCTACAAACCAAATTGTTGTGGTACCTGCCCATGATTAACGTGGAGTTTTTTTTATTATAGGAGCCAAATATTCTACACATCATAGAAACGATCGCTTCCGTTGCTGACCCACTTCCTGATAACCTCGGTAGTCCGGAGTGAATAGCAATACTGATAATCCGTTTCGTTACAATCATCGTGTTCTAATTATTGGTCTCACTCCGAGCCAACTCTAACAACAGCGGAGAAGCTGGTTATGAGGGAAGTAACTCAACACTTGAGGGGTTTTGTCTATCCTGAAGTTTAGTTAGGAAGTTTTAAAGATCGTGGTAATTACTCTCTCGACGCATCTCTAACGTTGGATTCCAACGATGCTACCATAAAGTGTAACTAAATACAGATTGAGACTGTACCTGGAACTTTTGTCGTTCAGTTGGATCGTATAGTCGAATGTAGAATGGATTGTATATCTGATATACAGATTCTGTGATGTAGAATTATTCGTAAAAGTTGAGACGACGCGTGCTTCACTTGATGCAGTGTTCATTGTGAGAAGCGGAAACACCGAAATCACCTGCAGTCGTTTGGGCTTGACATGCTAGCGATGTGCTTCAACTAGTAGCACAACAACTTGCCTTCCCAAGATGGGCGGTGATGAATGTTAGGGAGAAAAGAGAGGGTCGGTGGGATAAGGCCCGTAAAGGCTTCTCGAGTACCATTGAAAAGCCTCTTCCGCACGTCCCTGGCCATTAAGTGCGGCCTCACGTGGTCGAGTGCATAGACAACGTATGAGGATAAGAGTTTTTTTTCGGGGGTGAAAACTTTCTGAAGAAATAGTATAAGGAGGAGGTAGAAAGCAAGGCTCACTCTGGAAACAGGCCGCACACTTGAATCGGTGGAAGCTCAGAAGAGGCGCCATTGTTGGATAACGCACCCAAAAAGAGCCACGTAATCCGCTCCAAACGAGAGGGGGCTAGCGCCTACCAGGAAGATTATTAACGAATAACGAACTGTAGGAATCTACCAAGAAAAACATGTTTACAACACTCTTTGCTTAAACCAGCTCTTACTCAGTATCTGTAAACCAAAACTGGTTTGATGTTTTACTTTTTGATTTATGCTCACGTTGAAGATTTTTATTGGTTCTACCTTAGAGCCTTCAATGTGAACGAACAGCTGGTCGTACAATGCTCTGAGTGGTCTTCAAAATAGTCTGAATCAATATCTATTCGAATTTGTATTAAGAAAACTACACTCTTCCGTTTAAAATACACGAGTACTATAAATCGTTCCACAACAATTCATTAGCAGGTAAATGAGGCGGTGTACAAGATATAACCCCATTTATATCAAATTAAACTCATTCGCTGGGTCATGGCTAATCGTTTTATAACTAGTGAAGTCATGATAGCTGTAAATTAATGGCTGTCTTAGGAAGGAGAGCTGAGGACTTGTTTCTTAAGAATTATAATAAAGGCGGGGAGAGTCATCAAGAAGAAGCTGCTAACTGTGGGGTGGATTTCACCATTTCACCTCTAGCAATCAGTTTCGCTACAACTAACTATCTGGAGGACAACCCAGAAGCTCCCTCGTTCCCAAGACACGTCAAGTAGCGGAGGAGGGACGGTTCATTAGTCGCCCGCACTCCCTTTAACAGAAGTCCCGCGTCAATTCAGCTGTAAAAGCGGACAGGAAGCCTCATCAAGAGTCGATCCAGTAATGAGTAAGTCGTTAGGGGAGCAGCATCGATCCAATTAGTCTTTAAGGATATGAACTGAGGGAATAATGGGCCTTCAAGAGAGAGGTTGACGCTTTTCAGGGGTTGGAACGAGGGTTTGGGAGTTGGTTGTAAGCCGGAGGTGGGCAGTGGCAGGTGGGATCCTCGCTTGAGTTATGCTATCCTCCTGGTTCTCACCTTATTGTTACATCCCTCGGGCTTATGGACCCCCCAACAGTTCGAGCAAGGCGTTAGGTTAGAGGCCTCGCACAAACTTATCGCCCCCTTTGCAGGAAGGGCTTCACTTCACTGGGAATCGTGGATTTGAAACGAATACGAGGGAGTGAAAAGTGTTGAAAATATCTATCGGTGAACTGAGTTTTGAGTTCACAGCAGTTTTGCGTCCGCAGGAAGCAGCGTTCAGTCTATCCGCCTATATTGTACGCAATACGCAACCGGACCTGTCAGTTTGAAAAACCAGAAATTGGATTGTTGCCTAAATAAGGATGGATCCTTCTACATATCAACTCATTTTGAGAAGGATTAGAGTATTTTCTTTCTTGGTCAACCCCAAAACTTCATTATTAAAAATTCATCATTATTAACTTCATTATTAAAAATTTTAATTTAAATTTAAAACAAACAAAAACCATATTTGAACGAAAAAAGGATAAATTGAATTGATATACATGTAGTAACTAATATTATATTTTAACTCCATTCGAATAACTTCATTTGAGGAGAAGATAGCATATTTAATAAAGCATCCAGATAAGAGCAGGAACTCCAGAACTGGTAAATCCTATTTGATCAGTTGGTTTCGATCTAATACATTGATGTGTAGTGATAAAAAGGTCTCGTCATGGCGCCAAGGGGAGATTTCGAAACGGGTTAAGTGCTTCTGAAGTGGTTAGGACATTTCTTTAGTTGGAAGGAAAAGGGTGGAATAAAGGAGAGGCTGTAGCCTTCCTAATTGAATAAGAAGAAGAATATGGTAAGGGTGTAGCGACATGAATCGTTTAAGAATTTCTTTGGTTGAAAAAATGGGTTAAATCTTTCAAATGGCACTGAGTAATGTTATAATGACCGTTTTTGCAACATTTCAAGACGATTGGTCTTGTTACCCAGGCTGTAGACTGGGTCAATGTGGACACTATCAGCCTAAAAGTTCTGTTTTTTTTTTTTTTGTGTGTGTTTTTCTAAACTTTTTTTGGGTTGAGATAATGGGCTTAATAAGGATTTCAAAAGGCACTGTCAGAATTTGAATCGAAGCCCTGAGCAAAATTTCTAGTCAATCGGTGAAAATGGAGAGGCTGTATCCTTGACCGTCTGAACATGGAGAAGAAGGATATGAACAAGGGCAAAAACCGGGTATTTGAAGTTACATATGTGGCGACTCCACACCATTTTTATTTCTTCATTTATTTTATTTATTTATTTTTCTTTATTTCCCTGTTCGGGCGCCACGTGTTATTTTCTTCGTCAAATTTCCTTTCCGCCATAAACCTTCCTTCACATAACTCAGTTCCCTTTAGACCTAGCGACGCGACAGTTTCAGGGCTTTCTATTATCTACATCAAGGTGACCCTCGCCATATTTCAATGTGATCGGTCAAAATTTGATAGTACCTCGTTTGCTTGGCGGGTCGGAACGCTACCGCATTCCTACATTTGAAAAGACCAATATTGGAATAAAAAAGACCGAAAAAACTTCACAAAATTTTTATTCACCAAGAGGAATAACGACGAGGATCGCATTGGTGAGGAAATTGTAATTTTTCACCACAGTTTACGAGTACGAGTAAAATATTTTCGTAATAAGGGCTAACGTGCATTGGGTCGCTCCCAGCATTGCCACAGCTTCCTTTGCGGATCGATTGAAAAACGCAAAATAAATAGACGCTCCCGCTGGATAAAAACAAGTCGTCCTCCTTGCATATTAGTTCAAATAAATCCTGACGGGTAAGTGAGAGCGTGACACCGGAAACGTCAAATATTGACCGGAAGAGATCGGTCGTTTCACATGTAACTGGTAAATAAACTGTTCACAGTTGAATAACCGCTAGTGTGAATTTTACTGAGGTGGGATAGAAAGTATTCTCGCTTGTATTTGGATTAACAGAAGTGCACACGAATGATATAACTACTGGCAGGTGCAGATTGGAGCGTTTTATGAGTGAACCTACGAGTACATTTCAGAGTACGATAGGTGAATATACGAGGAGGATATCAAGAGGGATTGAGTCGAACGAATCCAAGCTCTGTACAGATTTATCAACCTCCATATTTGAGTCTACTTGAACACAAGGTTTTATATTATCTTTCATTTTATTTGATATCCTACTAACAACCCTTCACAAGCCAGAATTTAACTCAGTTATATCATCAGCTGAGTGGCTCCTACACTTAATTTCTATACTAGTCACACTATGAAGCTATAATTTGATATACATACTACATGACATGTTATAACAAATGTCAAATTATGTCAAATTATAGCTACATTGTAGTCTCCTTAGGAATTTAACTTGAGGCTGCCCAGGCCACGGATCAGCTGAGTGGTACCTATAGCTAATTTCTATGCTATTCACACTATGAAGATGTAATTTGATGTAATTTTGGAGTGCCTGCTTGGGACTTAAACTTGAGGCTGCCCAGGCCCCGGATCAGCTGAGTGGCTAAAACATATTCCATGGTTATAGAAAATTAGTCAAAATTAGGCTCAAAATGAAAGGGTCCGCAGTTTTTTAAACAATTTTTACCTAGCATTTTTGTTAAAAATAAAAAACAAATTTTAAAAGTTTGACTCCATAGTTTTTAAAATTCCACTAGTCTAGATACTTTTCATAGAGATGTGTCCTGGACACAGTGTCCATACCTATTCATTGGTACTCTTTTGATTCTGGTAACGATACTTGAATAGTAGGTATCGCAACATTCCTACTCGTGAGGCTAAAAGTGGCCAAAGAGAACAGAGATATACAAGCTGTTAGGAGTGGGTGATCCGACCCCTAATTGGATCGGGTTGAACAATTTTCGCGAACTATTTGGAGTGCCTGCTCACAGTTTATTTATTCGCTATCCTCCAAGTCCTGTCAGAGAGAGTGGGCGGATTTGAATGAGTAACGATAATGACCATTGAATATGCGAAAGTGGAGTTCCTAATCATTTCAACGGAAGGAAATGTTTTCTTGAAGGTCTTGACTCGGTGAATTCAACTGGGGTGCCTTGAAGCAATTTAACGTCCCTGAAAACAGTCAAAGAACGCTGAGAATGCAAGGGGGATTTCTTGTGTTTTCGCCTTGATTATTCATCAAGGTTTGAATTTGTCATGAAAAATGGAGAGAGGAGGGTTGAAAAGGAAATGGCGATGATTAACGTCCGGATACGTGAGAAGTATCGCGAGAAAAAGAACGAATCCAAAAAAATCCATTCACGGGAAAAGAAGCGTAAAAACATGAGAATTCAATTATATGTAATCAAAGGCGAAGTAGTCCGACAACAATGGGCGGGCAGTGGGAGGAGTGACGTTATTGAGTAGACAGGCGGGATGAAAAAGAAAAAAGTTGGACAGGTTGGGGTTAACTGGTAGAAGCTAATGGTTTTCCGGTGTAGATGATCTCGTGGGGGCGTCAACACCGCTTGTCCAACTGTCAACTAAACGTACAGGTTTTCTGACGTGAACGCCGAGGGTGACCGCGTCCTCTCACTGTTTTAGGTCTCGTGTGATTTCCCGGATAATTTTTCAGTTCCTTTTTGGAGCCCCTTCGTTTCTGATCGCGGTTAGTGATTGCAGTTTTTTGTGTGAGAGAGAAGGTGCGGAATTAAAGCCGGTTTACCTCATTAAGGGGATGATGGATTTTCACTCTGAAAATTGATTTGAGTTTCTGCTAGTAAATAAAAGACGGCTATCGAGAATAAAATGTATTTTTGCCAAAACACCTTTTGCCTTAGATTAATATCAACACAACGTGTAAAGTTACATGTACGATACTAAGGGCCGGTTTATCAATGCCATATAACCAGAGACGAGTAATTGTAGGTCATTTAGTTTCATGATTTAGGTCATTTTTGATAGGTCAATTACGTCATTAATTTTGCCAATATTGTACAAATAGGTCATTCATAGATCATTGCCCCTCATTTTTCAGAACCTAATAATCGTAATCAGTCGTGGTACATTAAAAAATGTACATATAACTCCAGGAGAATCAAAAACAGTCCATATGTACAAACGACAATTCAACATTTTATTACAAACTTTTCCATTTAAGATAGGTACCTACTCGTACGTTGGAACAACAAATAATTTTTCTCTAATTAATAGGTTCAAATGCTCAGAACTTCCACAAGGTCTGCAGAAAAGCAGACTCTACTTCCGAATAACAGCAGCTTTGCTCGTAATTTTTGACATGGTTGGTAGCAGTACAGACTCGCGAATGAGGAAAGTACTATAGGTACCTGGTATACCGTTCCCCAAACTGGTAGTGGAGGGAGGAGTGGGATAAGTCTGACGATGTCTGGAGTGTCCATGAATAGTTCAATAAACGAGATAACGAGATCTCGAATGACTTTTCCCATGGGATTATCGCAAGGCTCTATATTCGTCACCTAATTAACGGTCGAAGAACGTGAGCAAGTAGAAAAGTTCGTTGAAAAAGAGAGTGGTCATTTCACACCCTGAAAACGTCTAAAAATATGTCGGTTTCTATGTCGTTTTCAATTTTTTCGGAGATTTAGGTCATTTTTGAAAAAAACGGCACATTTAGATCATTTGCATAGGTCATAGGTCATTTACACGTCTCTGCATATAACCAACTGTTAATAAGATGATATGAGAGAGATAAGCCTATTTAACTGTTAATACGAAGTGGGTGTTTTTTAATACCCTTTAAAGAACCGATTAGCTAAAACGAACCGTTAAATTTATCAGGCCGAAAAATTATTGAATAGCGGCTAATCAGTTGATTATAACCTCATCTTTTCTCGTTTCGGTGCTCGACTGTTCGTTCATAACATCTGTTTATAACTTCATCTCGCCTCGTTTTCATTTTTAACCCTAAAAAGTGTACCATAAAAAATGAATTCTGATTATTCTTCCGATGACGAATTAATCGGGGAATTTCTTGAGTGGCGGAGAAGACCATACAAGGTTGAACCTGGGGTGAACCAATTCTTCAATCCCGATTACAGAGATTTTTTCATCCGCTTTCGGCTCACGAAACCCACTGTTTTACAGGTAAATACAAACCTTGTAATCTCTCACATTAGTAGGAGACGGTGGGGCAGTTATGTCCACTTCTTGTATTCGTCGGACCAATATTCCAACTAAACTGCCAAATAATACAACTGCCCCACCTCCTTTACCTAAGTAAGGTAGACAAGCCCCTTGTACAGTTTACTACGATATTGAGGATGTATTTGTGGTCAGCGTGAAATTTCCAAGATGACCCAGAAAATCCAATTTCCTCCTTACAATTCACAATTTCCTATGTATATTTTCCATATTGAAGATTTATCATTAGCTACAGAAATACTCAGTACAAGCGTGACCAATGCGAACGGTCTACAATAAGATATGGCACTGTGATTGTCTCTATTATATTATCAATCTGAAAATTGATTTAAGTTTCTTTTGAAAATAGAACATGGCTACCGTAACAAAACAATTAATTAGTAAATTTGTTTTTATTCGATTAGGATTAGACGCTCTTAATTTGGCATCTCCCTATTATATCGATTCTTAGAAAAATTCATTTGAAAATTAATTTTGAAGCACACTAATATGCCAATCATCAATTGGATAATTTCTACTGTTGGAGGATTTCTATTCTGAAGCCTGAAGATCACGACTTCCTGCTTCTGTCGCCAGTGTAATAATGAAGTTGTGCACCGTTTTTCGGTGTATGGGTTAGGATCTTCTTGAGAAAACCGATTCATTAGCCCCTAGTACTCTCCTGTTGACAACATAGTCAATTTTTCACAGCCCTCCCGCCCAAACAGTTCAAGAGAAACAAACACCACTAAAAGATTCAAAAGGGCTAACCACTGGATGGGGGTGTTGGTCCAATATTGAATTTACGTAATTAAATAGAGTTAGTTAAGCATCTCTCCCACTCTCGGCTAATCTCTCTTACTCCCCTTTCGATCCACTTTAACCGATCAGCAAACTTGTTTGTTTTTAATTGTCCGACCGATTCCCTCGCTGTGGAATTCAAACGCTTTCTTTTCACATTTGATCGGTTTGTTCAAAATCCTAGCGGATTCCTCCTGTATTATTTCGTTTTTCCTCGAAGCGTTTCGGCCGAATTCATCGGATACAGTGATTCCCCGAACGGTCGATTATAATTATCGCTCGGCTCCATTCAATGTCAGGCATAAAGTAGAACAATGTGCTGTAATAGTCTCAAATGCTTGAATTTGAACACTTCTGCGAGATTCAGATCGCTTTACGGATACGAATTTCGAATTATTTTCGGTAATCACAGTAGAGGGAAAAATACGATTCTTCAAGCCCCTTGGCATTTTTTGCATGGTTCATGTTCAAGATGCGTAGAATATTCTACGCATATGCGACTAGTGACTTTAAATTAAAACGCTGCAAATTTTTGGGCACGGTTTATATTTCTAATTCTACGTAGTATCTTGGAACGTAAAGTTTCAACTTTTGAGGGGGGGGGGGTCCAGTAGTGGATTTACAAAATGAGCAGACGGGGGTTTTAAACGGGGGTTCTCCCCCTAAAGTTTTAAATAAATTACTAAAGGTTTTGATTGACTTTTTATCATACGATACATGTAGGTTTACTGAATTCTCTACGAATTTATGAAGTTTCTATCTGTACTATCAAACAAAAGTACATGAACTTTAATATAAATAAATATCAATAAATTGCGAATTATTTAAAAAATTAACTTATGTTTAGGCCCGCAATTTAGAAAGGTTCATATTTTGGTTTTCAATCACACTATATAATTCATAACTCTAGATATCGCTCACATTACGTACACAACTCAACATTCATGAAAGATGCTGTATTTGCAAAAACCGATTCCCTTGTGTTTCATGCATATTATGTTCTATCGGTGGGGGAGAAGGGCATTGGGCCATTGATTATCCTCATGAATGTCCACGTATTTACTACTCAAAGTTTGACATCAAACGGGGGAATGTCAACGGGAGGAACTCCCATCGGAAAGTTCGACGAGGTAGTTCCTTTGAAAGTCGAGCTAATTCCGTTATCAAGTTCTATCAAATCGCTATCGAGCCAAGATTGGTTGAAGGAAGGTCTCGAGAGACGCTACGGAGAAGAAGAAGAAAAAAGAGACGGTAGGACGGGATTGGTGAAGAGGGAAATAGAAGGTAGAGAGGGATGAATGAGTGAGGACTTATAAGGAAGAAAGGATGCTTTATTTCTGTAAGGAGTTTACAGCAACGAGGAAAGCGATGGTAACGGAAGGGTAAGGAACGAGGGGGTTCTAGGGAAAATAGAATCATAAATCGTGTTAAACTCCAGATAAAGGCAAAAAGGAAATAAACACGACCAACCTCCTCCACCCCCTCCACGCAACACTCCCTATTCTTCCTCAAGGATATTGATCTGGGTATACAATCTAACCAAGGAAAGAGCCAATACAAAGAGTTATTGCTGGGTGGTAAGAGTTGGTAGAAGGAAACTCTGTAGAGACTCCTGGCGAGGTTGGGGGAATTGAGTGAGGAAAGCAGAACGGTTGGTATTTCTTACATCTAACACTCTGTTAACTGAGTAGATCAACACCTCTAACTCTATGTCGGCCTCTTCCTTTTTTTATGACTCCGTTTTCTCCGGTACTCTATTTCCAACGCGTCAGGAAAGTTGGAGAGGGGGAGAGTGATCTGAGTTCTTAATACACTTCCGAGTTACTGTACTTTTGTTTTTGGCCAAAACTACAAGGAGGTTCGAATAAAAAAGTTCAAGTCATCCAGTATGAGTTCACACACTCGCTTACTCACAAATTGCTTTTTTGTTCGGTACTGTACCGAAAAAACCCACAAATTCGAACCAATTTCTACTTAACCACCACTACATTTGGGTCGTTTCAAAATTATGGGTCATTTCCTGCCACAACTCTTGTGCCTACAGTTTTTTTCATAGACATTCCATTTTTCCTAAATGAACCAACTCACTTGAGGTCAAAAAGTGTATTAGTTCCATAATTAAAAATAGTTAATTACCCCATTTTAGCTCTCCCTACTTATTTCACAAGGAGTAGGTAATGAATTTTCCAGATTTTTATGTTCCCACCAACCCATGTTTTGTTACTGACCAAAACCTTTTCAGCTGCTCTTGTACAATAATATCTTAGGGAAAAAAGGAAATTTCATCATCTACATAGGTATGTATTTACCAGGTTTTATGTCTGTCACTCAGTTTTTTCTCTCTCCCTACAATCTTTTGAAATCCCCCCCCCCCCTCTAAAACCCCTAGAATTTCGTGTTGTGAAAAATCCAAGGCAATACTGCTTCAATATAGCTGCCAGAGCACCACGTGCCATTTTAATACTTTCTCTCTCCCTACAACCACCGCATCAATTAATTAACTATTTAATTAGTCAAATAATAATCAATTATTGTGAATACTACTGTCATGATGTTGTGTTTATTATTATTATTTTATTTTTTTATTTTTTTATTTTTTTATTTTTTTTTTTTTTACAAAAATCTCCAACCTCTGTGCTGCATGACAGATAAACTACAAAACCTCTCTCCCTACAACTAAGCGAAACATTTGGATTTGTAGGGAGGAAGAATGGATTGTAGGGAGATACTAAGGCTTACATTTTGCACGTAATTTGCATATCAGACTGTCTTTTAACCCGGTTGAATTCTCTGTGTATCTTCCTGAATGCGAGATTCGACAAGAATCGGCAGCCTTTGCTGAACCACCAAACCAAAACTCAAGCATCCCCCTCGAAGATGAATTGAGGGCTCAACCTCAGTTCCAGGAACATACATACTGTGATGAAGATAGTTTTCTTGTTCTGAAACATAATTTTATATTCGAATTTCCATTGTTTTCTCTCCCCCTACAAACTTCGTTTTTTCAAATGTTCAAAATTCAATATTTCCCAAACTTTCCAATAAAGTGTGTGCGCGCATAAGGAACTTGTTAAAGAACCAACGTAGAAACACAATATTTAAAGAGAAAAAAACGACGTTTTTTTTGCAAAAAAAGTCGAGCTGGAAATGACCTATAATTTTGAAATGGCCCACTTCACACTCTGTTCACACTTCATTCTTTTCATCAGTGAAAAATGGCTCCAAATATTCCGTATAGTTTCTGGGATGCACAAGGATATTCCAGGCAGAAAATATACCGTTTTGGTAAAATTTGCTGCGTTTTAGGTTTTCGGATTGTACGTATCTTGATACGCAAACCCACCAATTTAGAGAGGAAGAAATTTTTTTTAAGGGTTTTTTGCGGTCCGGTCGATTTTGGTGGTTTATTATTGAATATAACAAACCAAAAGTATCCTCCAAGGTGACGACACGTGGCGCCATCTTTATAAATAAATATTCCCACAATATCAAAAGAAATTCTGAGCGAGCGAAAAACAATGTGCTGTAGACTTGTGTTGGCAATTGTACCTGTTCAAGTTCGACGTTTCTTCGACGGCTCTCGTTTCCGCATTTCCATAAATTTCCGAAGATGAAGCCCCCCCCCCCCCTTGTAGACCTCTAATAATGAATACTCAGTTTGTTTTTAGAAATAATAAAGCCAGAGCCCACAAGTTGAAACAATACTCAAGCTGGTTGCCGCCCCTCCTGGCAATGTCTGGAAGAACAATTGAAAAGGGAGATCTTCCTTTATTTTCCATAGTCAGCTATAAGTGAAAGGAGAGTTTCGGATGAGGGAAAGGGGTGAGAGATGAGAAAACGAACTTGCAAAGAAGAACGGAGAAGAGAGAACTTGGGATGGAAAGCTGCTGACAAAGTTAATTCGCAGCAGCGATTGAAATTCTCCTCAGAATTCAAACTCAAACTCGGAAAACAATGTCTGTTCCGGTTAAACAGGCGGGTAACTGAGCGAGTTATTGAATCAGAAGGGTTTCCCTGCCCCCAAATACTTGTTTAAGTCAAACTAGAAATAAAAACAAAAACCCCCTTCGGGACTCGCTTAAGTGAATTAACCGGATCAACATAGGGCGGTTTAACCCTCTGGGTAATGTGGAGAGTATTCGGGACTGAGTGTGTGTTGAGTATGAGTGGAAAGTGGTCGAGGGCAAAACCGAACAATTTGAATTAAATGAAGTTATAGGATCCGTAGGGCACGGAATCATTCGATTTAACTTTCGTGGAGCTCTTATATTCTCGGTTTACCTGTAGCCTTAGTTGGGATTTTAAACGTTCAACGGGTCCTGAGGACTAGGGACGTCCCAATGAGTTTGAACAAAGAAATGTTTATTCATCGACAAGTAACAGGAATTCCCTGCTTCATTCGTCAACACAAGCTTGAATATTGTTTCGACTTGTGGACCTTGTGGAACTTCTAAAAACATCAGTATGGGTACAAATTAGGGTTTGAAAAGTTCCAACACCAAACTTCAGAAACTTTAAATAGAACCGAATAGACGAATATATGTAATCTTGTTATTCTAGGTAGGTGACCACTATTTACATATATTTTGGTTACCAATATTTTAGCGAATCCTCGAAGAAAATGAAGCTATTATAGTTCTATAATAGAACTATAATTATTATAATAGAAATGATAATAATAGAAATTATTATAAAACAATAATTGTTCTCGGTCCAAAATTTTAAAAACTCGTATTTCCGAAACTTTTTTTACCAAAATCCGTTTCAAACCATCGTTTTCACCGCCAAGACACACCAAAAATTATATTTATATATCTAATATATAATAATATGTATATATTACCTATATATTATGAACTTGAATGAACGAACAGGAGGATGAAAATTATAGAAAACACTTACGTAAATTTGGAAAAAGTGGAAATTTTCGCTTTACAGCGTCGTCAGCCCGAGAAGAAATGGTGGGGTGTCACGACGGGCTGACGACGTTGTAAAGCGAAAATTTCCACTTTTTCCAAATTTACGTAAGTGTTTTCTATAATTTTCATCCTCCTGTTATTATTATTTTTTTATTTTTTTTTTTTTTTATTTTTTTTTTTTTAAGTTCAAGTTAGTCCAAGATAGTTCATGTCCAAGACATGAACTCAGACACGTGGTTATGTGATATCGAGTTTCTTGTTCTGAAACATTTTTAGTGTCCACAAAAAGAAAGTAATTTCGAATATTTTTAAGCAGGTACTTGTTGAGATAAATTATTGTATTCTAGGTACGAGTAAAACACATGATTAATATACACAAACTATGTAGATCAATATAAACCCAACATTCATATAAATAAATTATCACGCGGTCGGTCAAAAATGTAGGTGGACAACTGAATAGACCATCAATGAGCTAGTTACCGACTCCCCCACTTCACTCAGAAAACATCTGAGGCGGATCCCGGTTGTATACTGAACAGTGATCTATACAGAAAATAATAAATCGTTGTGGAAAATTTCATATTTGGGTTCAGGGTGTACTTCGAGTCAACGCACAGTTTCCTATAACGTTTAACGTGGATCATCAGATTATTTTGCGTACAAAAATTGCATTCAATTTTGCCTTGTAACTGATCAAACTGTGTTTCACAACACTTCGCAAATACTCTATAAATATTTATACCCCGTATCGATTGAATCTTGCGTTCATAACGCAGTATTTTCCCTTTCCATGTGATATCGCGGCTTCAAATCTTTGAAAAAGGTTTCCAAGCACAAAACACCCTGTAAAAAGGTTCCGAATAAAAGGAGAAAACGGCGGGAGAGAAAAAAAAATAAAGAAAAAATCCTCAATTCATTTCCCTGTGGAACCCAGGAAGCCGAACCAGAGAAAAGTCAGTCTGGGCCGTCGAACTGTAACGAATCCCTTTGCCCCCTGAACTCGGAGGTTTCTTTACTGTTTCCCGGCCCTCGCCTTCATTTCCTGGGTAGATGGTACTCGTTGTATAAAATTATGACAGACGTTTTGCATCTGTTGCGGGAGAGGGGGGGGGGGGTTGTCGTCGTCATTGGAGGAAATTGAACTGTCTACCTACTTGTACGCTCTGGAAGGAGAAGGAAATGTCATAAGAGGCGGAGATTGTCTCCCTCGTGTGTTCCGCTTGTATGCATTTCTTCAGAGCCAGTCTTTCCTTTGTAGTTTATGTGTTTACGAGCGGGTAACCCGTGTGTTGATCAGTTGGAACAAAGTGCCTTCAAACTCGTCATCTTTGGCATTGTAATCATTATCTCACACGAAATCACAATCTAATAACGAACATGACAAAACCCTAGATGGAAATACCACCTTTGACAGCTTGCTGAGGGAGACAAAACTCATAAGGTTGTTCCTTAGATGGAATTTTATATCAATAACTTGGACGCTTTCGTTGTGTGGACACGAAAGTAATGGTAACTAAAATTCATTCATCATTCGGTTCTATTTAAAGTTTCTAAAATGTGGTATTTTAAACATTTCAAAGCCTATTTTGTACTCCTTCGAATTGACTCATGGTCATCCAAAGTTGCAAGGTGCCCAAATCCCACATCAGAGATGGGCGTATTCATATTCATATCCGTATTCGTATTCATGTTATGAATTATTCATAATTTGGAAAATTTGAACATGAATACGTATACGGATATGAATACGAATAAAATTCATAATTTGGAAACTATGAATATGAATACGAATACGGATTTGAATATGAATACGAATAAAGCCATAATCACATCTTATTGTAAATACTTCCAGAAATTAACATTTGTTTGTTTTGAATTTGCTAAAATTTACTGGGTTTTTTGTGAACGTCACTCAAATTTTCCTATTTTACAATTAATTAGCTTTAGGAGCCATTCAGACGATCCTGGGCCTATTCTGATTGAAGTGTAAGTCCTAAGGAGGCTACATACCAATTTACTTTGTAGAGTGAGTAGCATAGAAAATAGTTTTACGAGCCACTCAGGAGTATCGCGCAATTTTGTATCACGAAAATTTGTAACCCGTAAATGTTGGAGTGACCCTAGACATTAGACATATATCTATGTCAAAAAGGGAAGTTGGGAGCTGAGATAGTTTGACATTTAAGGATGGAAGAGGGGAAAGGAATCAAAGAATGGAACAGATTAGGGGATAAGATGAGAGGGCGATGATGTTCAGAGGGCGATGATGTCCGATACATTGACTCATTATTATCTGGTTGCCTCAACACTGGAGGCGGATTTGAATGAACATTACTTAGCCGTTGCAAGCTGAAAATGGGGCTGATACAGGTTGTAATGAAAAAACGAGTTTGCTGATTTTGCATTTGATTCCTACGAAATGAGACATGATTAGGTGACGGTGGAAAAATCCAGCGATTTCGAGGTTTGCGAAAACACCGAACGCGTCGGTTAGCGCAGGACACCGTTGAGACGTTTGGGGCGGCACTAAAGGGCGGCTAATTGCAGGCGTTTGTCAGGGAGGAAAAGGCGAAAGCGTGAAGGGTAGAGCGAGATGATCTATGAAGCTCTTAAACTAAGCTTCCCGCTCTGAGCCCCACTCTCGGCCTCCCCACACTCAGCACACACCATCACTTCTCCGAGTCAAGTCAGATGCCTCTGAAGAGGTAAACAACAGTCTGGAGTTGAAGCGCTAATGCTTCCAGCACTTCAACCCTCGTCCTCGCCCTCTCCGCCCGCGTCCATTCCCTCTCATCCCTTACCCGAAGTTCTCTGATCCGATGAGCCCCCTCACCTACCGCTCAATTTATCCAACCTGATCCCCCACCTGTCTGTCGATCTCATCCGCCCACCATCGCACTCCACCTTCACTCACCAGCTGTTGAGTTTACCAAATCAGGCACCCCCACCCCCTCAAGTCAGCCCTCGAGGATAAACTACTCCGAGTGTACACCAATTGCTACATCCGTTTAATTAGTTCCATCAACGAGATCATTACTAATTCAAAATACACCAGGGTGTGCTTTAACCGTTGGCCCATTTCTAGAGTTACAACAAGCTCAATAACAACATAAACCGTAGTTAACGCACTTTTCAACAAACACATTCGTTAAAAAGTGCGTTAACTGTATTTTTATATTACCTAGCGAATTTTCGAAGAAAATGTAGCTATTGTTCTCGGTCCAAAATTTTTAAAACTCGAATTTTCGAACAATTTTCATACGAAAATCCGTTTCAGACCATCCTGAATCCACTGCCAAAAGACATCCATTGTATATGTTTATGTATGTGTCTTTCCAGACGATAACTCTCGATAGGATTGGAATAAAAAGTTCAAATTTGCACAAACGATCTGTCTTCGCAATCGACAGACTAAGATCGTACATGGGCAGAATCGGACCACTTTAAGGGGGGGTTTGGGGAGTTTTAGGGGGGGGGAACTCCTCATAAATTCTCAAGATGGAACAATTTGACAAGTAACACCTCATTTTAAAGTTTTTTGTATGCTGAACACGATGGTGAGATCAGAACTCCAATATCTCATTCCGTTATCAAACTGGAGCACTTTGAAGATGAAGAAACGTGGTTGTTACTAAGTACCTAACAACCACGATTTTATCTTCATGGTTATTCTGGTCTAATCTGATGACGGAATGCGATATCGCAATTCTGACTTCACCGTCGTGTTTAGAGTTGAAATATCGAAAAGCTGAGGGGGGTTTGGGATTTGGGGGGGGGGGGGGGGGGGTTCACTCAAAAAATGAAAGTCTGACAAGTGACACCTCATTTTAAAGGTTTTTACACGCTGAATACGTTCGTGAAGTCGGAATAATTCCAATGCTGACACTGGCAGAAACAGGACTGACGTCTCTGTGTGAATGTCCTTCGAGCCCTCTAACACGACTGGCAGTGCCACGGTTTTTGGTTGTCCATGAGGAAGTTGAATTCATATTTTGTCAATTGACGCTGTCCACATGAAAATTTGACATTTCAAATGTGACACTTTGAAATAATGAATCATGCGTTCTTTCAACAGAGAGCACGATTAAACGAGGTCAACTGAGAAGACCGAAATCAAATGGGATACATCCGTAGTAAAGGTTTAGAGAGACGTCCCTAACCGTGTGTGACTTTGGAAATATCTTCTGAACTTCTAAACGTAACTGCTTCTGAGAAACACTTGGATAATCAAAAACTAAGGCAAGCGGCAACTTTTTCATGTGAGAAAGTTTCGGACCAATGATCCAAGCTGGAAGGATAAAGGGTGCAACCTGTGTGATAAGGGAGTGGTGTCCAATCCCAGGCCATATAAATACTTTTTTGTCACAGAAAACTTTCCTTTTTTTCTGTCCTCAACAATTGCGTCCCCAAACGTCCCTTCGAGCTACCATCGTGAAAGGAAACAAGTAAGGAACGTAAGTTTCCGAAGGGTGTTTGTTTCCACCGAACCCTCAATATTGTCTTCCATTCCCTCTCATACATCTGAAAAGCGCCCGGTTATTATAGAGGAAACGCACGTTGTTTCCGAAAAGGAAAAAACCCGCCATGAATAATTTATCCAGGTAGTAAGGACGAGGTTCCGATCAGAACACGTAGAGAACAGGCAACAAAAAAAACTCTGAGCTTTATTGACAAGAAATGTGTGTCCATTTGTATGAAATGGCCCACGTTCTTCAGTTAGGCCCTTCTGAACCCAACCTTTCGAATTACTACAGGCATGGAGAGTATTGAGAACAAGAAGTTTCCCTTGCATGGCACCCGCGGGAAGAGTGAGAATCAAACGTAGCGGAGCTGTAACCGTCCAACTACTAGTTATCTAACTTATTCACATAACTCCGTGAACAAACGTCTTTTCAACTAATTTGACTGAGAAACAGAGTCTTTCCAAAGAATATTCCAACTGAATTGTGTCATCCCGATTAATCAATCAAGTGCCCAAACAAACATCAATTATCATCATGTTGTCGACGCCCCGTCAAAACCACGAATCTTCAAGACCATCCTCCGCCAAAACCGCGAATCGAGAAAATTGAAGAAGAATTTTCCTTGAAGGCTGTGTTTGCTGTTTTGCTCAGAAAAAATTTTGAGCTAGACGCATTTTAATGTTCACCACAGAATTTAAAGTGCCTTATTGAAAGCACCGTTGTGGAGCGCTTTTTACATCGTTAGTAAGTGTTGATTAAGTTTGTGATACGTGGGTCAGCATAAAAACAAGCCACACGTCTTGAATGGCCTCAATGGTTACTGTGAGTCATCTGAATCTTCTTCGTCTGGCTGCGGTAGAGCGTCCCTCGTTGCAGAAGAGTGTATCAGATTTCAGTGCCACTCGTGATACTCCTGGGGTACCATCAGCAAGAGATCGTTGTATTTTTTTGGCTGCGATCGGCAACTCTTCTTTGTAGGCTCGTTTGGGTCTCCATCAGCGTCTGCTGCTGTGTTGGCTGGTTCTTGTGGAAGTTCTTCTCGCCCTGGGGCCGGACGTTGCAGCTGTCAATTCCACATCAGTGAATTCACCATGTGATGTGAAGACTGTTCTCAGTAACATCTGTATTGCTGAATTCCAACAAACACAGCTGCCTTCAAGGAAACTTCTTCTTCAACGCCTCTGCTAGAGGTTTAAAATCTACAAAATCTTTGAAGGTGATTTTGTTGACCAATAAGGATGAGGGTTAGTTCTGGCGCCTCTTATAATCTGAGCCCAGCTCTATATGGGAGTGGATACTGTCTCACTCCATTTCAGTGTGCCCCGGTTCGAAAAAGGAGTGCCTGATTGACTTCAAATTAGGGATGTTTTTTAAGATGAAAATACAAAAAGCAGCCATCAAGGCAGCGACGATGTATAAAGCCGTCAATTAATCATCTTCATTGCGAGAGTATGTGATGTCTACGATAAACTCCTCCAACATTTCTGGCAGATCTAAACGTGAGATGTATCGTGCAATAGAGCAGGTTGTTGCAGGTATGTTGCAGATATTATTCAAGTAACTTCTTACCATATTGTCAACATAATACCGCAGCTAGTAATTATTTCCCGTGCAACGTACGGATGTTCTAGAAAATCGTACAATGGGCAATTCCAGTCAATTTTTTTTATTTTTTTTTTTCCAAAGTACCTTGTCTAATGTTAGCGAAAATCGGGTCCATTTGCCAAGAAATTGTTCACAAAAATTTAGGAAAATAAAAGAAAATTGGTAGTTTGAAAAACAGGCGGGCGAGTGACCGGGGTGTGACGTCAAAAACTTCACCATTATGGATACTAGATTATGAAGCAATCCCTGCATAAAGCATCCACGGATTCCTGTGGCGTGCGGAAGGTTCAATCCTTGTTACCAGAGCGCCTACCAGCGAAGGTTGTGTTACCAGGTTCAAATCCGTCTTCGATACTATTTTGCCTCGGCTTTTTCACACTAGAGCTGGATGCCATTTAATTTCTTAACACAGGGCACTCGGATGAAAAATAAAAAAAGAGAGATGAAAGAGATGAAAATCAATTTGTTATGGCGAACGGCGATAATCAAGCGATAATGCAGAATAGAGAATGCTGGAGTGACGCAAAGATGGAGTGACGCGAATGGATCATTTTTCTTGAAACATCGTGGATACTAAAACTAACTATCCATCCTCGTTTGAGGTGTCCGATGACGTCAAGGTTTGAGCGCGCGTAGTACGAACAAGTACTAGTTTGATTGCATTTCCTACCAAACTTAACGAAAAAACTGATCAACTCATGCTATTTTCGTAATCTTCACACGTCCCTTGACCGAAAAATACTGTCCTATTGTAAATTTTCGGACACAATGGAATTGCCCAATTATTATGTACCTGCACAAATATTTCGAGATAACTTAAAAATAAATTTCAGGTTAAGTTCTCTCTCTTAAAAAGCAACTTGCGTAATATATTATGAATTGTTCAATGTATAATAATTATTATGGCATTGCAATTTCGAAATAGGATCAGAGAAGTTGGAGTTATAGAGGTGTAACTATTAGAATGAATTTCTCTCCTCCCTGGATCAACAAACCTATAATTATAACGTAATGGGAGATCCAATCAATGTGGTTTAGGATTCTGCCCTTTGAAGGAAATTCAGCGTGCAAATAAAATTACCCTACACAATTAAAGTTACTTGCGTTTCGAGTTTCAGAACTTCCTGAACAAAGTGAAATCCTCGTTGCTTGGGAAAGTAAAAAATTGTCCTAATTGTGAGGGCAGGGGTGAGTTGGTTATGTGAACGTGGTCAAACGTGAGATCTTGTGTTCAGAACTTTGATTCGTATCAATCGATTCCAATCGATTTTTTTTATATAGCAATGGAGTAAGTCCTCAGGTGCGTCCCATGAACTCTGACGGTCAATCATCAACCCTTGTTAGATTCCACTACTTCATTGAATCATAAACTACGAATCCATAACTTCAACCTTTAAATGCAAATACGCTTTGGGTTTGCGGTATGCAAAATACATGAATTGCCTCGACCGCCAAATATCCTTGCCGCTGTACCTTTGAGGTCCCATAAGATTGATCTTTCGACCCTCATTCCATCAAAGGAAGGTCGCCGGATCCGATTTCGACGGGTCAACTGAGGCCAAAGTCCACCCCCCCCCCTCCCCATCAGAAAAATCAAGATGGGAAGACCAGGGAGAAAATACATAAATAAATAACTCGGCGATAAGGTTTTCTGTGGAATGAGGGAGCTGTTTAAGGAGTGATTCCGCAATATACATTCATATGATATGGAACTCTGAGGAGAGGATATCCTAGCGTTTCGATACTTTCTGACTTCTTTTCCCCCTTGAGTCGTGTACCTACTTCTGAGAGGGCGAACACGTATCGAGGAATACAGAGCAAAATTGAGGGGAATGGAGATTACCTTCGATTTCCAATCAGATCTCTTCCTCTGACCTTTTTTTTCCTAAGTAGGCTCAGAAAAGTCACTTTCGTGACCAATAGTTCGAGGATACATAAGTGGATTGGACAGCATACCTATAATACTTGTACAATAATTTGAACAATAACAACAGCAAATAACTTGTACAATGAATTTGTTTGTTCGTTCGATATGGCTCGCATGTATTTCGTTTCTGGAAGATGCTAGCACACAAAAAACCATCGATCCAGCTAAATATTAATTTTTTATAAATTCCCACTCGTGGAGGAAAACTTCAGATTGTGGAAATCTCTTATAGTAACGGTTTATGTGCATTATTTCCACGGTATTTGTATGCAAGCGAGGCTATCATCAGTCGGCCGATCAGTAATGTTCACTGTGATGGATTATTTTATGGGCAGTATGAGATCTTAAGATAAATAATAAAGCTTGCCCACGAGTGAGTTTAGATTTTCGTGAGGTGAAAACTTTGTTGGACATGATTTATTGTAAGATGAAACCATTAGAAAAAATCCACAGTCATACAGCAAAGAGCGAATTATCGAAGAAATAATTGGTTTTATGTAAAATTTCTTCATTTAACTAGTTCCATAGGTACAATATTTTTTCTTCTTTTTGCCGAGTATGTACCTATAACACCTCAGTTTATACAATTTTAAACACGATGGTGATGTCGGAATAGCGATATCTCATTTTTCCTCAGATTAGAGCAGATGAACCGTGGATAGCATCTCAAGTAACAACCACGTTTCTTCAACATCAAAGTGCTCCAGTTTGAGAACGGATATCGCAATTCTGACTTCACCATCGTGTTCAGCGTAGAAAAAAGTTTAAAATTGGGGTGTCACTTGTCAAGCTTTTTCATTTTTGGGATTTATGGGTAATTTTTCCCCCTAAGGGGATTCCCATTTGAAAAAACGAAGTTGGTGAGCATTGGGCCAATTTGGCGCAAACAATAGCGCATTTGAATGCAGGATTTAAAAAATTGGAAACACGTGTTTTTGCGTTTTTTCAAAGTCCCTTACAATAAAGAATTAAAATTGATATTCACCAGTTAAGGACCACTCTCTATATGATTTTTTGGTGTCTTTTGGCAGCGAATTCAGGGTGGTCTGGAACGGATTTTGGTATGAACATTTTTCGGAAAACCAACAAAGAACCCTAACACTAACAAACGACATTGTACATCCACGATTCCTAATCACTAAAAACCACAACAAATATTTGTATGTACGGCCGAAAGGAGTCATACGTTGGTAATCTCACTAAACCCAATCGTAACGTTACGCTCGAATTTTATTTATAGGAAAAACCGTTTTAATCTTCTGCGCGCCTCTGTTGGGTTCACCCCGAGATAGTAAACCTTAATAATGCGAATTTGATGGTGAACTACCGTTAGGGACCGTTCGACGGTTATAATACCTAATCCTCAGGGGTTCGATGACCCTCGTTAGCTCAGCTTTGTAGAAGGAATTTCGATATACCACGGAATTCATCAACGTCAGCCGAACTGATAAACCTTGGGATCACGGGTTTAACGAATGTTTGCTTATGATTCACAATAAAATATCCCCTTCAAAACAATTTATCTGTTATTCTTCTGCAACTGATATTTTGTCAACAGTTTACTGTGGAAAGTTGGATAAAAGCATTTTTGAAACGTTTTCACTGTGAAATCATTAAAGAACCACGTTTCTTCATCTTCAAAGTGCTCCAGTTTGAGAACGAAATAAGATATAGCAATCATGAAGACATTTTACATAAAACCAATTATTTCCTCGCAAATTCGCTCGCAAATAGCCATGCTGCATGACTGAGGATTTTTTTGGATTCAACTACCTAACCCGTGCCAAACACATTTTTTGACTGTTTCCCCCAGATTTGGGACTTTTTAGGGAAATTCTACTGAAATCATCCAAATGCATGGTTATAACTAGGGCTTTCGGTCCCGGTTGGGGCAGAATCGAGTACATAGGTCACATTTGTTTCAAAAAAACCAAACCGCCACCGAATCCCACTTCATTTGGCTTCGTTATAAGAAATACCCAAAATCACTGTAGTCATCCCTAACTTAAACTTCAGCGATCTTCATATATTAACAACTCCGCCAATAATTTTTTTTAGAGATATGTCCTTTGGTTTCTAGCCCTCTACCAAGGTGAACAATGGGCAAAAAAAAAATTCCATGAAAATCCAAGGGGGTCATGGTATTGGGTTGCTTTTCTTAAATATTCTTACTCAGTAAAATACTCGGAAACGAAGCCTCTAAAAAAAAAATCTAGGAGGCACTTTTCGTCGCAAATTAGTTGTAGAACACGCGGGTGAAGTTTTTCGGATCATAATCTGGACACTATGTATTGACTGGCTGCGCCCCACGTTTTTCTGTCCATACTTGGAATAAAATTAAAATAAAATAAAAAATAAATATTAAAAAAAATAACTTGAATACTGTAAATTTACAGTATTTAAGTAATTTTTTTTTTTTTAGATTGAATTACCGAACTTCTTATTTTGGAATCGAACTACTATATCAAAACGGGTTGGTTCGGGGTAGGGGTGAAGTAATTTTCACTGTTATTTTATCCTTATTTGATGTTCGATGGTGTTCGAGATGAACTTATTCAACTGTCTAACTAAATTTGTCTGGTATCTTACCAATTTGCTCCTAGATATTTTCAACAAGCCAGTTCGTCTCTTCAGATATGTACATCCATACACAGATATTCCTGATATTCTTCGCCAACGTGCGTGTTTAGTAACACGATGTTAGGAGGCTTTACTCTCCCTCAAGAACACGAAAAATAACCGTGATATACGACACCAAGAGACTACATTGGGCTTCAGTCGGCACAAGAGAATACAAAGCTTCGAATTCTCTCCAAAAAAAACAGATTCGGACAAGAACGGAAAAAGTCCTCTTTTCTTCCCATAAGGCCCTCGAAAAAATATGATATTTCCTCGGATATGAGACACGAGGGGTCGGAAACTCCTGTCTTGTCCCGTCACGATATATTAATAGTCCGGGACACTCCGATGTATCATCCACCTCGGAACCATAATATGGTGTTCACAACATTTGTCACGCCTGTGGGCGTCGTTCGAGGTACCTACACGTTACTTCGTTCCCGCTTTCAATTTTCAAAGTGTTTATCCACTGAGTTACTCCCGCGCTTCCTGCCATTTGTCCTCAGCCTTTCTTTTTTAAAGGTGATAGTACTCGCGGTGTGAATAAGT
Source organism: Stenodema calcarata (assembly GCA_963920205.1). Lineage (NCBI taxonomy): Eukaryota > Metazoa > Arthropoda > Insecta > Hemiptera > Miridae > Stenodema > Stenodema calcarata. The sequence goes on along the minus strand of OY986052.1, from coordinate 19,316,529 downwards.
AACTGTTGTGAATGTTGGGGTTATTTTTCTTTTGGGAAGGAACGTCTTAGATTAATTTCTTACATCTCTTGACGTTACGGTTTTACTCAAACACGAACTCCGGACGCACAGTGTTTAGAGATGGACAGTTATTACCTATTGTAATATATATTGTTATATATTATATTATGGGGGATCTCGACATGGCCTCGACAAGATAGTCTGGCCGAGACATGGCCTAGACCAACCCCCCTGCCTAAAAAGTCATCTAACTGAAACTAAAATGATCAACGGCCAGAATAAGGTGATTTTTCTTAAAAACGACAATGTTTTAGGCTGCAGTCTCGGGTAAATCAAGTCAAATAAAAAGCATAACATAATGATATTATGTTGATATAATATATCAACATATTATGTTGATATATTATATCAACATGTGCTCCAGCAACGTTTCAATGAAATTTTCATGTGACACATTCTAAGTTCCCGAAAATCAGATCTTCGCGCAATTCAAGGTAGAGCGATTTTGAGCGCTTGCTGGTAAGGTTGCGCGCCGTGAAAAAAATCGATCGAGGTGTCAAATTTTCATGAAATTTTGCGTAGAATCCGAATCTGCAATAAAAAAAGGGGGTTCCTATTTGAAAAAATGAAGCTAGTGTTAATTGCGGTCACTGAGACAAAAAGTAATTTTCCTGAATTCTACAAAAATATTATGAAGAATGGCGTTGGTCCCGTTTCTTTATTAAAAAAATTGCTAAATAAGCTATTTATTGCTAAATAAGAAAATGAGTGAGGGTGATCAACCACTTAACAGACACCCTGTACGAGTATAATATACATATTGTGTACGTACAGGGTTTCTTATAAGTTGTTAACCCCCCTGCTAAAATCCTTACGTGACAAATATCGTATTTATGTGCACGTGCGCATGCGCGAAACGTGCAATTTACACCAACTTTCTTACCAACCCCATTTTTTATTGCAGATTCGGATTTTCCGTAAAATTTCATGAACTTTTTACTTCGACAACCTTTTTGTTTGGGCGCACCCAAGAGCGTCCAGAAGCGCCCAAAGTTGGATTAACCGCATTTGTTCGTGATTTCGATAAGACGGAAAACCCCCAGTGTGGCACATGAAATTTGATTATTTTTCGACACTGAATCACGTGGTGATATCAGTTTTTTATTGGACTTGATTAAAAAAAGATAACAGCATGAAACATAGTTTTTTTTATTTTTTTTATTTTTAATCACCTTATCCTGCCTCTTGATCAGTTTACTTTTAGTTAGATGTGTTTTAGGCAGGTGGAAGGGTATCTAAAGCATATTGTTAGGCCATTTGATTCAATTTCCCTCGCCCTTTTCCAAACCGTTCTTGGGACCAGGGGGGGATTACCCACAAACACCCAAAATGAAACAGTCATGCATGTGACACCTCATTTTAAAGGTTCTTTTACGCTGAAGACGATGGTGAACTCAGAATTGCGATATCATATTCCGTTCTCAAACTCGAGAACTTTGACGTTCAAGAAACGTGGTTGATTTTTCCTACAAGTTTATTCTGGTTAAAAACATAAACAATTTTGAAAAAGAGTTTTTTTTACGTAAATAACCGTAAAGGGCTATTCAGGAGCTCTTCATATGAAATTTCCTATAAGATTCCCTATAAATTGGATATTTGTTCATCCCAACCATATTATAGTCGAAGTACTGTGGAACGGGCCAATGGCATTCAGGTAGGTGGGTATGCATCACATTTTCAAAACCCGGGATACTTGGTCCAGAAAACTGAGCGGTTCACATCAATGCAATCGCTTCGCAACGCTGTTATATCCTCCTGTCGAATAAAATTGGACATGATGGTAATGGTTGGCAGTGAATTTGCTGTTGTGGAGGGGGTAACGGGCACAACTCGCGTTCCGTTCGAGCCGACGAACGGGAGCTATTCATGAGTTTTCGTGCATTGAATTGCAAATTACTTTCAGTTTGACCGAAGAGAGCAATAAAGATCGACAATCGTCCGGACTTGAAGTAACTTGGCATTGGAGGTAATTGCGGGCTCTTTGATAGTTTTTTATTTTCTGCTTCACCCTCCTCTTTCTCCTTTTGGTTCTTTTCCATTCCCACCCTTTCAATTCTGTCCCTTGCCTGATTGCCTAGAACCTGAACGACTTTTCAGTGAGGGCTTTGCCCTTTCGGTTACTAGCGTTGTGATGGAACTGATAAATTCTAATTTCAGTCAAGTAATACATCCCACTAAAGACTCGATTCACAAATTATATTCTCCTTTTTCGATTCCATGACTTAGCTCAACTTCTGTTCTTGTTAGCTTTTTACAGTAAGTACTTCACAAGGGTTTACATTTATATTCTTGATCAGCATTTTGTCCACAGCAAACTAGTTCAAAAAATACAGAGTTTTGGAGAAAAAAACAAGGTTTTATATTTATGAAACCCTCTACAAACCGACCCAGATAATCCCAATACAATTCGAAATCGGACGAGTAGCATAAGTAGAAAAGATTTTTCGAGCTCTATGAATTCCACACTCACGAATAGCAGCTGGATTTGGACGAATATCATACCGGACCTTGAACAGACCGATCCTTAACTCATTTGGCCAAATTCTGTTTTCAATGGACCCTACACTATTTCCTAACTCCCGATCAAATGGTGCGGTCGCCAAGTCTCTAGAAAAACTGCTTATGGAAGAAACAGCCAGTTTACTAATAACGCGTTTCAGTTCCAATACCTCTCGTCAAGAAATCCAATACCGCGTGTCAGAATTAAGATTGGCGTTCGAATACGTATCATGGTGCCATAGCTACACTACAACAGATGAAACGAAGACTCTGAAAAAGAGAGAGGGGAGAAAATAATGAAGAATGAAGTGCACCACAAGGGCACACTGTCCTCAAGTTTGATTTCAATTTACCCAGACTTTTCAGTTTAAATTTTATTGGAATTTTTCATTTTATTTACATTGTTAGTACACCACTGTTATTTTACGGTGGTGATTCAGTAATAAATTAATTACTTCAGTAATAAATTAATTTCAAAAGAAACATTTTTTTTCATTTGAATTGCGTTGCAATAACCTCAAATTAACCATTAATCGCACCATTTTCGTGCTGACAATACCACGTATTAGAGTTAGTTTTGGTTTCCAATACACGTATGAGGGTTGTCGTGTTCAGCCATTCAAGGTTTTTTTCTATGTCCATTATTGGAGGGAGTTGTCAAGGCACAACTCGATTTTAAAACATTCAGAAAGACAACATTAACCCAGGCTTGAAAGTTTTTTTTTACGTGAAAGTATTAGGTACACTATGCCACGCAAGCGTGTGTTAGCATATTATATACACTGCGATTGTAGGAGCAACAACAGCACTTTCCACTGCGACAATTTTACAGTTTTACAGCTGTCAAACTGTAAAATTGTCACAGTGGAAAGTGCTGAAATGTTTAATCCATAACCCCAACGTTACTGAAACATTTGAAAAAAAAATCGATTGACCTACGTAATAGATGCCAGTTTTTAATTAGTTGCTCAGGGGTAGCGTTTGTTGATTTCGGTCGTTACCAGTGGTTCATAATAAAAAATAATTAAACGAATAGGTTGAAAAGTAATTAACTCTGGTCTATACGAGCAGTTGGAAGGTGCTTTCTGTATTTCCTCGTCACCTACAATCAATGCGGATCACCTTGCTAATTAACATCTGCACCATTAGATTGGTTCAATGCCGGTTAAGATATCGTTAGACATAAAGGGAGTTGGCATTGCGACATCGTGGTTATGTACACGAAAGTGCGTCTGGAGATGTTCTGATACAAGTGATTACTGTAATACGAAGTTCGGATTACGCAACTTTTTGCAGGGGATCCGAGAAAATGGAACGAAGCGAGTTTTTGCCGAGAGGCAGATTAAATTGGAAAGCGGAAAGAAAACGGCATGAACTAAACTACATAAGACCTAAAGGGGGTGGGAAAGGAGTTAAAAGTTCGAAAAATAAAAAATATGGATAAGTAGTTAAAAGACTAGAAGTTCAACTTTCCCATTTTCCATTCATCGTTCTCTTATATACCTAATATATATTCTCGGCCTCCACAGTTGGGCTCCTCACTGTTTCCCCAAGCAATCCACTCAGCGGTAGTAATTTATACTGCCTGCTATTTGGAGTAAATTAGTTATGGCCGGGCGTTACCATGGCCGTAATGCCTGTGTTCGGTTAGGGTTATGGGCCTTGGTCGTTAGGGATGAGAACGGCGAGGGGGTCATTGAAACCCTTATTTCCAATGGGTGGTCCACAACCCGCACACATGTTGCTTGTCTACTCTCTGGAGTCGAGCCGGGGGATTATTTGAATGAAGAGCATTTAAGAAAAAAAAGAGTTCAAAATTGACGCTTTTCGTTGTAATTATTAAAGGCGTTTGTTAGAAACGTACTAATCCCCCCCCCCCTCCCAAAACTCCGTGTGAAAATCACGTTTTGCCTCGCAAATATCATTCTAGAGCGGCGGGAAAAAGTTATGTTATCCACTTTCCCCGACCACCTTAAAGGTATGTCCAAACCTCTTCACAAGCACCGCACCCATTTCAAAATCTCCCATGGCGCCATGGCGAAACGTTTTTATTACATTCACAAGCAACTAATAAAATAATAAATACAATACATTAAATTTTGTAGTAATAAAAACGTCTCGCCATCGCTCCAAGGGAAGATTGCGAAACGTGTACGTTGTGAATTGGACATCTCTGAAGGCCACCGGCCGGTGAAAGTGGATATCATAACTTTTTCTGGTCGCTGTAGAATGATATTTGCGAGGCGAGTGATTTTTACACGGAGTTTTTTTGGGGGGATGTCAAATCTTTTTGAAGTTGAAAATATGCAAGAATGATTAGGTAGAATAATGTTATAAGACTTATAAGACACTTAGTGTGTTTGTTTATTTCCCTATGTGAAGATCGTAGCATCAAAATTTGATGCTACTATCTTCACATAGGGAACTAAACAAACACACTTATAATATTATTCTACCTAATCATTCTTACATTTAGCAAGGTGTATCCACTTGCATTTCCAGCTTGTACACCTTCACTCATGCACCGGCTCATAGAACTACACTGGATGAGGGGCGACCGGCCCAGCCGCCACCACTCCCGGCTTTTCCCTAATAGAACTGTCCTTAATAGATTTGAAAGATTTAAGGAGACTTTTAGATAGATTCGTCCGGTTACCCAGGCTGTGGACCCCTCAATGTGACAAAAATTAGCCTAAATTTAGGTTTATGTTTCTAATTTTTTTGGGGGTTGAGATAATGGGTTAACTTTTTCAGATGGCACTGGGTGAAGTTGAAACGAAGTTGTATGCAAAATTTCTAGACAATCGGTGAAGGTGAAGAGGCTATCCTTGCCTAACTGAATAAGGAGAAGGAGAAGAAGAAGAACATGGTAAGGGCGAAAAATAGGGTTTTTGAAGTTATATAAGTCGGCTCCCTTTAGACCAGCGACTTAAGACTTTCAGGGCTTTCTATCATTCACACCAAGAAGACCCACACCAAATTTCAAGTTGATCGGTCAAAAAGGAAACGAGATATGGATACCTGAACGCCCGGTAAACATACACTTGGTACTATTCGATTTTCTCAACTTGTTTGCTTGGCAGGGCGAGTTCTTGGATGAACTAAGAGTAGAACGAGTAGAACCATGAAATTCGAAACGTTGTACAAAATATTTAATTAAATATTATTTATGTTAGGTAGCGCAGGGTTTAGTATAGTTTCCAAGATCAATAAACTACCATCTAGTTACCGCCACGTTATCTGCCGACAGACACTCTTTTCTACAACATTTCCCTTACTCCCTGAAGGTGACTCGAACTGTCCCAGAGCAACACAGCCCTGGGAAAATGGACTGGAATATAAATATATCCCAGCACAAATCGAACTACCCACTGATGATCAATACAGAAAATATTAAATTTCAATTCACAACATAATTTATTGTTACTATCTCGTCTTACGAGTTTGCCATTGAATATAAATATAATGAACTACGAAAATACTTGCTCAAATTCGTCTGAGAAACTGGCAAATCGAAAACTTTCAAAATGGACGCTATAAGAGGGCTGGGCTTTAAAAAGCTTACGTATAAGTTGACTTACGCAAAAAAGAAATGTAGGAGCACAACGTGAGGAGAATGGGTGGTTAAGAATGGTGGAAGGAGTAGGGAAGCGAGAACCAACGGCAAAATTAAGTAAAACTTGGCTTCTTCAAAAGATAATAAGACTATTAATAAATTTCAAGTCCGGAGGAGTGGGTGAGAAAGCTAAATAAATCACTTAAAAGGTAAGAGATATGAAGGAGGGGGCAATGGATGGAGGGAGTATGAGAATTAATAACATTTCAGAAAACCGTTGGTTCCATCCCTCGGAGCCCCCCCTTTTTACCGTCAACTCTAAATATTAATTACCAGACTTAATAGTGATAGACTAAGGTAATTCAGCCTTCTAATCTCTTGCACAAATCACGAGGAGTCTTCCTGTTCTGACTCGACGGGGCGGGAAGGGGCTGGCGGCGCGACCAGGGATTACATCTAGTGAAATGATACCGGCACTAAGGTGAATAATTCACTTTTTCGCTACAGCTTAGCAAAAGGCGAAAATTCATAATAGTTTATAGCTACGGTATTTTGAAGTGAAATTGCTAAACTTCGGCGAGAAGAGTCATATTTCAAGACATTGGTAACAGTATTATTGGTAACGGGATGTTTTCGTGTTTATTTCCAAGTAACGTGTGGAATGTCGTCATGTTGCAATTTTTTAATGTTTTTGTCATTTTATGTCTTTACTATGGCACATAACTCAAAAAGTGTGACATTACGGTGTGACGAAGAAAGCGTCACGAAAATATTTCTAATGATTTTCACGTACAACCGATTCGTTGCTATGGAACTTTAACTTCGCCAGTTATCATCGTACGAAAATCGTTCACCACTCGTTGGATAGCTCTCGATTTACCTAACCATATTACTTTAACTACTGCGGAGTAGTTTTTTGTAATTTTTTGTATTGTAATTTTTTAAAATAACAATTTTTAAATAAAAAAAATGAAGTACGAGGTACGTGGTGTGGGTGTGGGAGGGGGCGCAAAGACATAAAATGTCCCTCGTGGTTGTGTACTTGCACGAGGGACATTTTATGTCTTTGCGCCCCCTCATATATGGTTGCTTTGAATTTATGTCAGTCCTAGTTGACTCAAGATAGTAGGAATGAAACCAAAACCCCCACCACGTCTAGTGTAATTTCACTACCGAAGGTAGGAAGCTACGTATTCGTGCAAGAAAACATTACCTATCCTCCAAAATCAAAATTTCCACATGCTTTTTATTATCTTCTTTATGCAGATTACCCTTCTGTTTGAATGAATTACAAATAATTTGTACCAATATGATTCTGGGGTTTTTATTTCCACCTATCTACCTACTTCGGTTGTAATTTAATAACTAATTATTAATTAGGTAGGTACTAAAAATTATTATTAATTATTATAAATAATAATAAGTATCAATTATTATAAATTAGGTATTATTATTTATTAACTCGGTATCATAACGGTAGTTATTCATGCTAAAGAGAAAAAAATTATTTCAAACTTGATCTGAAATTTCAAAATTTGTTTTGAACCCCTTCCCCTCGATCTAGGGTTATGAAAACTGGTTTCAAGGAACCCCGAATTTGCGTAGGTACTTTAAATAATAATCATCAATCTATCACTTAGACAGAATGGTAATCTGCACAAAGAAGATAATAAACCGTCAAGAATTTGCAGTTTTCAAATTTAGTAAGGCACTAAAATGCTTCATTAAATCACATAAAAGGGAATACGAAGGAAGTATCTGATACTGATTTTGAATCACGATTCAGAAAGACGGAGAAACTCTGGATGGCTTTCCTGTAAAATTTTACTTGGTCATTTTTACCAATTGCTTCACGAAATATGGATTCAAATCGTCTGCATAGACACTACTCTAAATTTCAAGTTAGAATTGCATCAGATACTCGATTCAGATAGATGGCAAAGATTATACTATGGGTACTACCCTGAGGTGTTAGGTTTTTTCCCAACCTTTTAGAAATAATCGATCAAACGATTATTAACGCTCCGATTAATCGGTGAATCGATTAATCCAGATATAATAATCGTTGGTCGAAAGTTTCGACTCGAAACCCATCCCTAAAACTTTACGTGGGAATGAGACAAGTTGTCTCAGACAACAGTTCGGGGTCTCATCGTGATGTCCACCGGCTGTTAGCGGTGAGCGCTGGTTCGGTCTCAGAAGTTATCGGGACATCCGGCAGATAGCGTTCGCTTCGCCGTGTGTCAATATTGAAGGTGGACACCCCAGAATTCCAATAGTCATTATCGAATATTGGCCCGTTTAAAAGCGTGAAACCCTACTTTAACAATTAGGAAATTGAAAAATTGTTTATTCGACTGATCGTTTGCGGGAAAATCCTTAATTAGGTTTAGTTCGTTGTTGATCGCTAAATTCTCTGCAGTTCTCGATCATTGTGAACTACACAATTTCATACGGTCGTCCCTCGATTCTTGGAAGAGTAACTCTGGCCTCTCTTCATTACGAATAAATCTTTCGCCTTTTACTAAAGATTTCCGTGGAGAGGGGCTTTCTACTGAGTCTAACTCAATTTTTTGCTAGAGCCCTACCGTCAGGTGGGGACAAAAATAATACAATAATTATAACTTAATTATAAGTTATTATTATAAGTTAAACTTATAATAATAACTTGTAATTTATAAGAATGTTAAAGTTTTTTAAGGCACGCCCAAGTCGACGTCCAATTTTCGAAACTCGAGTTTCTCATCGTCTTGAGTTTCTCCAGTCTCATCGTCTCATGGTTCGTTCGAACTTTGTCGGGAAATAAATGTTCTGCCCCCTACATTCGAACCACGGGACGATGAGATAAGAAGTTTTCTTTAAAAAAAACCCCGAAAACCAAGATACGAGGTTATCATGTGATGTCATCGATATATCGATACTTTTTTACGATATCCACATCCCTAGTCTCCGCAACACAAACCATCCCTGTGAGGGGACTTTTCGTGGTATACTACCCCGAATACTATCTTCGTGGTATAGGTACTACCCCGAATACCATCTATCACATACGCGTTTGAGTCCTGTTTACACACAATGTCATTCTGTAAAGGTTTGTTCATGCTGAACACGACGGTGAAATCAGAATTGCGATCTCATTCCGTTTTCAAACTGGAGCACTTTGATGATGAAGAAACGGGGTTTTGGTGTGGGTTGGGGGGGTTTTGCCCATAAATTCCAAAAATGAAACGGTCTGACAAGTGACACCTCATTTTAAAGGTTTTTACACGCTGAATAAGATGGGGAAGTCAGAATCGCTATATCTTATTCCGCTCGCATACCTACTGGAGCACTTTGAAGATGAAGAAACGTGGTTAATACTTGAGATGTTCTTCATGGACATCATGTTCTTTTATGGAGACATTTTTACATAAAAACAATTATTTCTTCGAAAATTCGCTCTGACAGACATGACTGTGTTTTCTCTTTTTTTTCTGCTTCTTCATTAAAACACTTAATTTTCTCAAATTTTTTGGACTACACTCCAAGATATGAAGAATCCACAGATCTAAAGTTTCGACAACAACCCGTCAGTCCAATTGATCCTATAAACTCCTCACAACCCTCAGTCAAATGGAAGGGCGAAACACAACGAAATTTTCCAATAGTTCGTAGACTTGCAGAAGACCATTTTTCGCATTTTGAATAGGAGGAAGTATACTCCATCATCTTCATCGAATATGTTTTTCCACGATTCCTGTGCAATAAAGAACTTGACGTTTTTTTACCCGAAAAAAGACCACCAACTTACGATCTAAAGCACTCGAGATGAAATCGTGGAAACGCATGTTAAGGAAAAAAAGAGTATTTACAACAATTTATGAACGTGCATTACAGAGAGATGAACTTATATAGGGACCCCAAAAGTGAAAGGTCGAATAGGATTGGTTGATCAAAGTGATAGGAGAAACACATTGCTATTGGCTCCTGAGGTGAAGGGGAGGGGCTACAAAGTGAAAGGTCTATTGGGATAGGTAGCCCCCAAGTGAAAGGAAACAGCTTCTGATTGGCTGATAGAAGGAACGGGTGTGTGTGTAAAAGATTCAAGCTATTATAGAAAATTATTTAAAAAAATGATAAAAATGGACGCAACAATGGAGAAAAGGGTTCATTCTTCATGTAGAGAAGAGTTCTTTGCTGTGCATAGTAGAGATCCTGTGAATGTAGTAGAGATCCGGGCATCCGGTAGGACCAATTCCTATTGTTGCACCGCTAACTCTCGAATATCGGGAGCAATAAGGACGGTCTTCCTCAACAAACCGTTTTCCCGCTCCACTTGCCCATTTCCTTATACCACCATGTTCATGGAACCAAAATCATAACACTGCTTTATCCATTAACTGTGTTTTCATCGTTGATTTTTTCATGTGTTGAATTTATCATTATGCTTCCCGCATGATTTAATATGAGACACAGCACCTAAAAATCAGAAGCTTTGATTCAAGTTATAATATACAAACTTAATGTAGGTTCTTGGAAATCCACTTTTGGAGATCCACTCGTTGCCAAAAGAGTGACTGGAGGTCACTTCAACGTGATGAAAGAGGGTTGCAACACGTGGATTGCGGAGGTTAAAAGGAAAAGGAGATTCCCTTAAAAATTCCTTCAGTGTTTTGAAAGGATTGTCGGGCAGCCTTATGGGATATTTACTATCTCCCCGAGTTTAATATGAGAAGATTAGGTGTCCTACGGTGCAGCCCACGTCCACCTAATGTTGTCGAAAAAGGAATACGTGTGGAAAAGAATAACCGCCTTGATATGGGGACATGAAATCCCATGAATCCCATTAGGGATACATCAAGGTCTTAAATAAGGCGCATGGGTTATATTTCATAACCTCGCGTCTTCTCGCACTTTCACGTGTTCATGAGTTATAAAAAGGTTTTCTCCTTCATAAAGGAGTCCTCGGGAGTCTCAAAATCAAGTCAACCATAGCGTGTTACTGAGGTAGATGTGCCCCATGAGGAATGTAGTTATGTTGATGTTTCAGACATACCCGATAGGATGAAGTTAAGATTTAATTTCTTTTGTACGGGAATATTTATTTCAAAAAATGGATCCTCGTAAATTTGATATATATATTTACTGAAATGTGACAATCTCCTTTTGAGGACAACCTCAAATTTGAAATATTGAATATAATTACTACACCTGTTATGACAGTGAATCATAAATAATTACTGAGGAGAGTTATTAGAGTTGGATTCAGAGAAATTAGGAAATTCTAATTGAGGAAAATAAATAAGTTTTTGAGGCTCACTTTGAACTGATATTGGTACCAGTATTTATGTATATATCTATTTACATAAGATGACATATTCACTGAGACTTATTCATAAGTAAGTCTACATGCGTATGGTAGTCATTATAGGAAAGTGAGATAGGTGTTTAAAAAACCTAAAATGTGGTCTTCAAAATTAAATATAATATATTAATATAATATATAACATATTATGTTCTCATGCAATTCCGAAGAGAATCAAAGAAAATGTCTCTTTTCCTTGATCTGAGTTGACTTAACTGGAATTGACTGACAATATTATCCCTTGGGCGGGTATAAATAAATAAAATTAACTTCTGCTTCGGTTATAAAATTGAGTTCCATCAGAATAAGATACCCCGGCAGACTCTGTCAACATCTTTCTCCAGCCATACTTCAAAGATTCCTTGTGCACTCCCAGTCATTTGGTTACCAAAACCGAAAGGAAGTAAAAGGAGGTAGATGGAGTTTGGGAAGTTTTACTCCACAAACTTCGAAAAGATATTACCAAACTTAAGACGTTGCATTAAAATAATTTTTTCGGTGGAGATGCTCTTTCAGATTTATGCGTTTCTTATGTGAGGTTTTCCTCAAGTATAGTCGTTGCTTACCATAATGACCTTCCTGCGAAATACGTAACTGCGAGTTTAAACGGGGGCATGGCCCTATGGAAAAAGCCGATTATAGTTAGGGGTGACACTTTGTAATCTGTATATAACTAATTATTATTCTAACTATTCATTCGGATTTTGTGTGTATTAAATTAGGCCGATGTGGATGTATGCAGAGTATTTTATCCTCCAAAAAAAACACCCCGCCTCTCAAATCATTCTACAGGCCAGAAAACGTTATCATATCCACTTTCCCCGCCCGCCATAAGGAGATGTCCTAACCACTTCACTAGCAACGTACCCCCTTCGAAATCTTCCCTTAGCGCCATGACGAGACGTTTTTATTACTTTCACAAGCAACTAATAAAATAATACATAGATACATAGTTGTGTAGTAATAAAAACGTCTCGCCATGGTGAACTTTTTCTGGCTGCTGTAGAATGATATTTGTCAGGAGAGTGATTTTTACATCGGTGAAGGTGGCGAGCCTGTGGCTTCGACCGTCTGAACAAGGAGAAGAAGGAGAAAGAAAAGAACAAGGTAAGGCGAAAAACACTGTTTGAAGTGATACAACTTTGCTCACTTTAGACCTAGCGACTTGAAACTTTCAGAGCTTTCTATTATCTACACTAAGAAGACCCACACCAAATTTCAACTTGATTGATCAAATAGGAGTCAAGATATGGATACCTGGAAAACACGTTCCATGACGTCCGATAAAACTACACGTACCTCGTATACCTTGTCATGTCAAGTCCTTCCCTGATCTATCCCCATACGGTTTAGGTGAATAAGAGATATTATAGAGAGTCGTGTGTCTCTTCTCACCACGGTTGGACTTAGAAGCGGATACATGAATGGTTTAGAATGCCATGGCATCACTTTCATTTCCCTCCAGTATTTTCATATGAAACGGGTAACGAAGAGTTTGGGTGCATCTAATAACCATCCTTTGATTTGATCATCCCCGATACCCTTACACAGCCACACCAGCCAACATTTTGGTGCTTATACTACTGATTATTAGAGGATGAACCACCACGACCCATCCGAAATGATGCGCCATGACAGCCGCCCCTTCGTGATTGTTTCGTGTCGAAGATTAGAACTTTAAACGAGATGGTGAATTCAGTTGGTCAGTCAAGTGGGTTATTACATATAAGCTAACTACTGCTTAATAGTAACTCTACTATGAAGCAATCTGATTACCTGCTCCCCATAACCCTATCAGAAATTGCACGTTATCCTTCTGACCAGGCATTTAGAGAATGTTTCCGTTAATAAGAAGCCGGAAGGGTCGTGGATCCAGCCACAAACCACGTACCGCGCTATGCCATGAGAGATGGAGGGGACTTGGCTATACATTTGTCCACCCACGAAGGGGCCTCAGATATTACTTCTTCTATGTCCTAGAGGTACACAACCTCCCGAATGCCATTCCATTACTAAGCAGTCCTACTTCCTTTTCCTCCGACAAACCGCCTTCCTTTATATATATGAAGTTTGTGGTCTCATATCGGGACCTTCAGCTTCGAAGGTAATCCCCCAAAGAGTTAATAATTTATCAGCGGAATCTATATTGAGTTTGGCTCTCCGCCTTCCAACCGCAACATGAACTCTCACATTAGGTTCCTGCATTCACCCCACCACCACTGAAAAATGTATCTGTTCGGCTGTTTGCCCCCTGTTATGCCCTCCCTCATCATGTATTGATTAAACGGGGATTTCGCCCGAACATTTGTAAAGGGCCGTTCCATCATCATCGCTCATTCTCACGGGAAAACACACACATGCACTTATATATACTTTTACATGTATGAGAGAGAACAGGAAATCTATGTAAGTGCTACTATGTATTCTGCAGTCATTGAACCAGGAAGGACGCTGTAAACATTCTTTGGGGTCATCGTATACATAGAAATAGGACTTTCAGATTTTCCGCTGGCAAACAAACCGAAAGTTGAGAGTAATATTATGTACCTACTACATTGATGAAGTTCCAACTTACTTCTTCATTCCATCATTTTCTGTTATATAGATAATCAACTACCAGAATTTTGTCTATTTGTGATAAGCCAAGGAGCATAGTGAACTAGGGGGCTGATTGAATAATCTTAATTGTAAAAACTCTGCAAATTCTTGACACAACGGTTCATTATCTTCTTTGTACAGATCACCCTTCTGTCTAGATCACTAGGTCTAAATGTCTAGATCCTAAATGTTAGATTAATTATTATTATCACTTATCACTAATTATTTACAATTTTATCAAGTACCTAGTGAAAATTATTATAATTTATTGTTAGGTATTAATAATTCGTATTTACTATTAATAATAATTATTATTAATTATGATTAATTAATACGATATAATTCTGGGGTTTTTAATACTACGTCGGTGATAATTTTCCTATAAAAGAAGTACCTACCAACAAACATTCGAAATTACCTTCATTTCCGTAGCACGAAACGCACCTCAGAACAACAAACTCGACATCACTTAAGCCATAATATGGTGTTCCAAAGAGCTTGTTAGTATGAAAATGGACCTGTATTTCAAGTTTGATTCACGATCGTGTTGTGAGGCACAATCTTTGAGCCGTCATTGTAAACGAACGGCTGGTCGTACAAAGCTGCGGATGGTCTTAAAAAATTCTACGGAACAAACTCTATCTAAATATGAAATAAAAAACATACCGTTCTATATGAATTTTTCGAGATATGAGATTTTCAAATTTTCAAAATTCGTTTTGAACCCCTTCCCCTTGACCTAGGGTTATGAAAAGTTTCGAGGACCATTGTGGGGTTGGTCGAAACCCATAAAAAAATTTCGTAATTTTAACTCAACGCTAACTGGGCAAAGTGCCGCGGACGCTTTTTTTTATTCGATTTTCTGAATCTACGTATCTTGAAACGTAAACCAACAAATTTTGAGGGGGGGTTAAAATTTTTTTTTCTTTGGGCGATTCCAATGGTTCATTGCCGAAGATAATAAACCAAAATGAAGTACGAGGTACGCGGTGTGGGTGTGGGAGGGGGCGCAGAGACATAAAAGGTCTCGTCGTATGACGCACTAGTTGGCCTCCTGCCAGCCGTATTACGTCATACGCTCGTGCGTCATAGGCTCTGACGTACTTGTTGGCCTCCTGCTAGCCGTCTTACGTCATACGCTCGTGCGTCATAGGATCTGACGCACTTGTTGGCCACCTGCCAGCCGTCTTACGTCATACGCTCGTGCGTCATAGGCTCTGACGCACTAGTTATCCTGCCAGCCGTCTTACGTCATACGCTCGTGCGTCATAGGCTCTGACGCACTAGTTATCCTGCCAGCCGTCTTACGTCATACGCTCGTGCGTCATAGGCTCTGACGCACCAGTTGGCCTTCTGCCAGCCGTCTTACGTCATACGCTCGTGCGTCATAGGCCCTGACGTACTTGTTGGCCTCCTGCCAGCCGTCTTACGTCATATGCTCGTGCGTCATAGGCTCTGACGTACTTGTTGGCCTCCTGCCAGCCGTCTTACGTCATACGCTCGTGCGTCATAGGCTCTGACGTACTTGTTGGCCTCCTGCCAGCCGTCTTACGTCATACGCTCGTGCGTCATAGGCTCTGACGTACTAGTTAGCCTCCTGCCAGCCGTCTTACGTCATACGCTCGTGCGTCATAGGCTCTGACGTAATGGCCCGCCGGTCGCTTGTGTTCTGACGTGATCTGAGGGAAAGGGTGAATCAAGGGAACACATTTTTCCCGTTTCAGTTTATGTGCCAAAGCAAAGACATGAAAATGTCAAAAAAATATGTAAATAGGTACCTAAGCCCAACTGTAATGTCAATTTTCTGACAATGAGTTTTCGACTATAGTTTTCATACCTTTTTACTTAAGTACTTATTGCAATTTGAGACTGATAATGAGCTGTTTGCAAATAAAAAGTCTGATAACTACTTTATTACATCTTATTAATCTATTTTCAAGTTCCGATTCGCAGTTGAATGTATTTTATTTAGATGTCGTAAAATTCGAAAACGATGGAATGAAGAAACCTGTCGACTACTGACTCAAGTGATACTGTCGACTTCTAACACATGTAGGTCGACTACTAGTGCAAAACTTGTTTTTCCCTTTTCAAACCATGTTGAATAATATTTCCCGCTGCCAGGTCTTTTAGGGAAGGATCTTGGGTACACAATGAACAGGTTTGCAATGAGAAAAAAACCGAGTGAATATTGAAATGTCATCCATTTCTGACCTATATTTAAAATTTCAAGTATCTAGCTCATCATCAAAATTTAATTTGTTTAAACAAATAGGTATTATTTAAACAATTTTACAGACAAGAAACCGAGTGAATATTGCATTGTGATCCAGTTCTGACCTATTTTTAAAATTTCAAGTCAATAGCTCAGCATCAAAATTTAATTTGTATTATTACAAAAAGGTATTATTTAAACAATTTTACAGATGAGAAACCGAGTGAATATTGCAATGTGGTCTATCCCCGACTGACGGTTAAAATTTCTAGACTGTAGTTTACCTGGAAGATGAAACACTAGGTCTACATGTCTAGATCCTAAATGTTAGATTAATTATTATTATCAATTTTATCAAGTACCTAGTGAAAATTATTATAATTTATTGTTAGGTATTAATAATTTGTATTTATTATTAATAATTATTATTATTAATTATGATTAATTAATAGGATATAATTCTGGGGTTTTAATTACTACGTCGGTAATAATTTTTCTATAAAAGAAGTACCTACCAACAAACATTCGAAATTACCTTCATTTCCGTAGCACGAAACGCACCTCGGAACAACAAACTCGACATCACTTAAGCCATATGATGTTCCAAAGAGCTTGTTAGTATGAAAATGTACCTGTATTTCAACAGTTTGATTCACGATCGTGTTGTGAGGCACAATCTTTGAGCCGTCATTGTGAACGAACGGCTGGTCGTACAAAGCTGCGGATGGTCTTAAAAAATTCTACGGAACAAACTCTATCTGAATATGAAATAAAAAACATACCGTTCTATATGAAATTCGTTTTGAACCCCTTCCCCTTGACCTAGGGTTATGAAAAGTTTCGAGGATCATTGTGGGGCTGGTCCAAACCCAGAAACCAAATTTCGTAATTTTAGCTCAACGCTAACTGGGCAAAGTGGCGCGGACGGCGTACGGCGGACGGCGTACGGCGGACGGACGGATTTTTTTTTTATTCGATTTTCTGAATCTACGTATCTTGAAACGTAAACCAACAAATTTTGAGGGGGGTACTTTTTTTTCTTGGGCGATTCTAATGGTTCATTAACGAAGATAATTAACCAAAATACGTACTGATATTCTTACGATGAATAGTGTAAACTAGCTGTCGGGCCCGTCGCTGACGGGCAGAACTCAGGATGTGTCCATCTACCTCTGTTACTTGTCTCTTTACGGATTATAAATTTTACATGTCCCTTTACAAACCCTTATAATCTTAAATACTAAAAATAATATTCATCTTTCTCACGGGAAGGAAGAATTTAAGATTTTTATAGTTCGGCTTCCCCATAAACCCCCACCCCTATGCATCGGATCCGGGAGTGAACCCCCTATGTCCTTCCCCGGTCACAGAAACATTTAAATACAGGAGGAGGGTTCGATCCATTGAGCCGTTTTTGCGTGATTGAAGGACAGACAAACAAACAAACAGACAGACACAAAATTCAAAATCGTCATGGTTCCACTTCATTTCACGCGAAACGAATAACTGTAGTGAAATTTTTAAAAGTAGTGAAGATACCCATGGAACACGAAAGTCGTCTCTGAATTGAGTAATATAGATGAATAGTGCAAACTCAGCGTCGGAAGAACCATTGAATTATTTGAAATTCCCATTATCTTCCTTATTCCAGTTCAATCAGAAATTTGCGTTTCTTTTGGGCCGTCCGAAGAAATAACTTATAAATTAATTTTCATTCGACACAAGCGCGATTGTAACGGATAATACCGTCGCCAACCTCCGCAGTTCCAACCCCATTTCCAAACCCGAATCCAAATTTTCAATTAAAGGCCCGAAGAAGGTATTGAACTGTGTAGCTAAGGCAGGTTCTGTATGGGTACGAGGTAGGAGGGTCTGGTTCCATCTAACTTGGAGATTACACGATCTGATATATAGTTTGAGAGAGGCTCGCACTTTATAGAAGTCCCCCTCCTTCACGAAAACCCCGATCATGGCTTAAATAACGGTGTAGGACCTTCTACTCCGCACCATTTTCGGAAGTTGAACTGACAAGGAGCATTGCCAACTTACTTTTGTTTAATCTCATTTCGCTTCGGTCGTTCAAGTTTTGAATAAATAACAAAAACCACTGCACCCCGTATTTATTCTGTTCTACCTACCTAACCAAAGGGTAGCAAATATCCACGAAACAAAATGTACCGTTCTAGGCTCATACATTTATCCGGAACGGCTTTTCAGTCTGCCACGAATGTTTATCGACCATCCCTAGTTCATGCAAATATTGTTGTATTCGTGCATTGCGGGGAGTCCGGCCACATTAATCCTAGAAAAGTAGATGGACTAGCTTATTACTTATTTAAACAAGAACGTCTAATGTGCGTTCTCGAGAATATCGTAAACGTCAATTGGACCAGAAATTAAATGAGTTCATTCAGTCTCAGCCTGGTACATCTTTTATATCGCACGAAGAAAAATAAGTAACCACAATGAAGTAATTATAATGAACTAATTATGTGAAAAGAAAGCGCTACATGGTAGGTATACTATTGATTAGTAGGTACTTGTAAGCAGTAATTAGGTACTAGACATATCCATGATTTATTGTTTTTCCCATCAAGGGAAAAATTTGAATTGGTCTGGTTCGTTTCTGGGGATTTTTTTTATAATTAGGATTATTATAATTGACGAATCATTGTATCAATTTGATAAGTAAATTATAAAAAGATATTCATACCTACTGAAGCGCTGCTCAGTAAAAGCCTTCAGAGCAATCTGTCTTGTCATGGAAAGATCTTCCTTATAGCAATACTCCATAATCCAAATAAGCATTGACTCAATGCCACTTTTCTCAGCAAAAGCTCTTAGCCTGTTGAGAAAACGGAGAGACTGAAATAAGAATCTCCGTGGGAACTCCTGCAAATGAGTTGGGATTTTCCTATTTAGTGATTAATAATTAATGGGAACTTTTCCTTCCGAATTCAAATGTTCGATTTCCGATGCAAGACGTCCCCTGAAATCTGCATAATCGCCTTCCGACTTGGGGAGGCCCTGGATGACGAATCCCCTTCCATCCACCGAAAACGTTTCGTGATGCACCCCTTCTTTCAGAGTGTTTCAGTGTGATGCTAAGGATCTCGATTTATTCTAGTCACGTAGATGAGTGACCTGGGACGTATACGAGGGGATGGCGGATTCGACACTTCTCACACACAGCCTATTCGACATTCCAACTAGATACTCATCAGCTACTCACGGTTCGACTAGCTAGTGAGTGAGCAAAGGGAGGAGGTATTTTGGTTGAATCTCCATGCTGATCTGTACATCACCTCACACTCAAGTCCGTGTAACCACTTAGTGCACGAATTTTCCAACAAGGTATCTCGAACTAGCAGTCGGCATGAGAGACTCGCACGGAGAAGTCGTCTCTCCAGTGTAATAACGGAATTGAGAAATCCAATATCAATAATCTTGGAAATACAGTAGCGTCCCGCTAATCCGGACTAATTGGGACCGGACCTGGTTCGGATTTCCGTTTTGCTCGGATTAGCCGGAATAACGGAGACCAGTTTCTAGAATGTAGTGTACTCCATAAGAATATATTATAGGTAAATAATATAAATTCACCAACGGCTACTCGTTAATACTTCTGTGCTCAAGGAGTTCGAGTCATTCAATTGGCTCGAATAGTCAATAGAATTTTTAAATTAAATATACGAATGCAAATTCTTAGATGACGCCCCTCTTCATACCTTCATATATACCTACATGTTGTATTCAAATGACCAAGCTAGTCTTTTTTCCGTGTTTATTTTCTCACGACGTTTCGGCAATGGAACAAAGCCCTATTCATGTGAGATTACATGTAGAAGTGAAAATGTTTTACATTAAACTAACGAACTAGTTCAATAGTTCGTTAGTTTAATGTAAAACATTTTCACTTCTACATGTAATCTCACATAATTAGGGCTTTGTTCCATTACCGAAACGTCGTGAGAAAATAAACACGGAAAAAAGACTAGCTTGGTCTTTTGAATACAACCTGCTTCTTCACACTAGTCAATCCCATCAACACAATATACCTACATGTATATACGACTCGCTAATGATCAATCAATTCATTCATCAAATTCTTTTTCATAATCTAAGTTGTGATGAGGAAAGGGTCAGAACTTCCATAACAATTACGCCACTATTCACTCATCTGAACCAAATTAAGACACGGTTTATGTGTGAGATGCACGTATTATGTGAGAAATGTGCAGCTGAAGTTATCCTCACTTGAACTACTCGACAAATAACAGAAAACATACGGCTTTTATTGTCACCACACTGTATGGAAGAAGAGATTCATTCAGCAAAGCAGTTGTTTTTAATCTTTGAGCGTGCTTTTATGTATGAAGTAATGGGGCAGGTTCATTGTTTCTCCTTTAAAAAACAAGCGAATGCGAAATGGAAGTGAGAGAAAGGTGTTGCTAGTGGAGTGGAAGGGAAATGGAGAGGGCTCAATGGGCATTTGGAACCTTTCCAGGGATTCAACAACATATTCATTACATGCCTTTGTGAACTCGGGCGCTTACACTATTGTACTACACAAGGGGATTGCCCTGACTCACTCCGAGTACAGGGGAACCTGTTCTCGTGCCAACTGTCCTCATCGGGTACACCCGAGTCCCCTTTCCTGCTCTTCAACTATCCTCTTTCCATTCTACCCGTGTCACACCTCGTACTCGCCAGGGAATCTCTCCTTTTCAACCCTTTTGGCCTGAAAGTCGGACATTCATCCCCTTTCCGCGATATTCTCTCTTTTAGTGAATTTACGATGGAGGTAATCAATTTTTGAAAATATCCGAACGCTCCATCCCTAGATTTCAATATTATTCTGGCAAAAAATTCTTCCCGATATGGCCGCATGACAAATCCCCAAATCTCACCAAAACCTAGATACCTAATATTTTTTTTTTCCGTGGATTATGAAATGCTGAATCGAGTTTCACACTTTATATCGCAGTTTCGTCGACACTGGTTGTAATAGTGGCGCCAAAATACTTGTATGTACCTACCTCCCTTCTTTATGCTTTCTGGAATGCTGTATCCATTCTTCTGAACAGTGTTCAGATTTTCGGCCAGTATCAATTTCATTCCAACCAATTACTTCGGTATTGGTTGGCCAATCCAGTTGTTAGTTTCGAAAATTTGTCTATTAAGTCATTCTGCGAGATTGGAACAGTTTGTAATCTATTCAGCCACATCGTAAACCACGGTGTAATTGGGTTGTAATCGTGCACAACTCTGAACGTGAGGCGGGATTGAGATTCTGAGGGAAATTGGCTATTTAGCATAAACATAAAGCCAAGGATAGTTTTTCACCCGCTTTTCCTCAACGTGCGGCGTCTATCGAGATTTCAGCTCGAGTTTCCGAGAGTTTGAAAAGGAGAAATGAGTCGAAGAAAAGGCGAAGCCCTGAAAGCTTTTAGCGGCTACGTGAATAGATTATACGTATTGATGTTAAATTAACTCACTCCCATTGCCCCTTCTCTTCGCCCCCAACCGCCACTTCCTCTCTTGGTTTTGATGTTCAATTACATTTACTCCCCGGCAATTTCTATGGGGTTTCAATGGGCTCCGGACTGTGGAAGGGGGAGGACTAGCAGAGCAAGGAAACCTCTGAAAAGCGGTGATTGATATCAGGAGGTTGATTTCCAAGGAGAAAGTACTGCTTGGGAGCTGAAGGAGGTTGAAAACGATGGGTCGAAGGTGAAGGAGTAGTGGAATACTTAATTAACCCTTTGTGCCTTTCTAGGAGCAGTTCTCAGTGAAACTCCCGTTTTTCATTGTGAGGAGAGGGTTTGTCGGTTTCCAAATTGAAAATACAAATGAGGTAATCAAATAAAGGCTATCACGTGCCCATTGTCAATGACAGAGTAATTTATCCGAAGACGTAAGTTTGCTTTCGAAGACAAGTAATTTTGTAAGGGTAACGATATGATGGTTTCCAGGTATTTAACTCTCTCCCCATTCAAATAAACGAAATTAGTGTAAACAAGTTCAAGTCCGAACATCTAGCTACTCTTCCGGTCCCTTGCAGTTTCAGAATCATTTCGCAATTATAATATAATAGTTGTGTGTGATTTTTTTGACCGTCAGTAAGAATGATGTTGAGGGATGTCGAGTTGTTACTTCTGTGATCTGGAGGCAAGAACTTCCCTGTTGGAGTCCAACTCCATCTTGTACACTGCCCTGAAGATGAAGAAATATATTCTTCGAAACGTTGGCACATAAATCAATTTTCATATATATATCATATATATATATACATATCATTAATATGAACTTGATTGAACGAACAGGAGGATGAAAATTATAGAAAACACTTACGTAAATTTGGAAAAAGATTTGGAAAATTTTAATATCATTAATATAATAGTCATAATATATGTACCTATCTATAATGTCGAGGTAAAGCTTCTTGCCAGGCATTTTATGTGGAGAAAATGATTACACCCCTTGAACATGAGAATCAACCAACATCGGTCATCTGTCACCAGAGGACTGGACCAGAGAGTTCACGGATGATCCACATTTGATGACTGCTTCAAGCTAAAAGTTCTCCGTTGCCTTCCAACATCAGCTTCAGATCTGCACGTGAGGCAATCGGAACAAGCGCAATCTAATGTCTTGGGAGCCTGTACAAGGCCTGGTTTGAATTAGTACCGATAACGACGGCAGTAACTCAATGTTTTTTCTATTACTTGAAACAACATCAAAATTACAAACACATTCTCTCAGACCGTCGTCACAACTTCATTCAAGACAACCTTGAAATGTGTATTTTTGAAAATATTAATTACGAAAAATGGGCAAATCTGTGAAGAATATGAAAAATATAGAAAATTATTTTAAAACTGTTGTGTTCCATTTGTTGTCCAGTTGTACTTTTAGTTCAATGCCACAAAAATAGTAGAATTTGAGCCAGATAAGTTTGATTATAATATACAGAAAAAATGAGAGATACTTATTTCCAACTGTGGATATTCCTACTCGTGTTACTGCAAAATGATAATATGATAAAAGTAACATGGGTAGTCATTGTCACCAATTGTGAAATTTTGTTACGTACGAATAGTGTGAACGTAGCAAAAAGTTGTAGATAGTAAAACAAATAATGTTCTATAAAAGCAGCAATAATTGCTGCTTTTATAGAACATTATTTGTTTTACTTTTGTTTTACTGGTAGAGCGGTTTTTTCCAAGTACTGAACTTAATTTCTCGAACGTAACTAGTTTTTTAATGCATATTTGTCGCATATTTCATCAGTTTTTACTGCATATTCTATGGCATATTCGGGGCAACTATGCTGCATAGAAATCCGGTCTTTAATTATAATATATGTAGGTATATTGGACAATAATTGTCCAATTATTGTGGCCATTTTTCAAGCTGATTCCAAGGATTTTTTTTTTTTTTTTGGGATCGTTTAGGCCCTTAACTTTAGGGGTTCCGACCCGCCTGGCAAGGTAGGCAGACCTGCCAAACAGCCCTTGTTCGCTGTTTTCAGTCGTTTTGAGGCCTAGTAGCACTCAGATTTCGCTTGAAATTGATTTTAAATGTAAGATGTACAAAAGAAAAAAGGAGGTGATTTGGGGCACAGAAGAACATTCAAAACCTCTTTCAAATCACTTTTTTTTCTTTTTTTTTTTTTTTTTTTAAATTTGCTTTATTTGGCATTACAAACAATTTGCATACAGCCATATATAATGTAAAACAAAGTACAGTTATTAATTAATTACATTTATACTGAGTCATATTTTAATGTTACACTTAGATAAAAACTTAAATATTTCTTTGTAGACCTCTACGTTGGCTGATGACAAAAGTGAAAAATAGTCCAAACTGACATTGGTTTTCCTCACAATCGCGTTAAATAACCGGATTCTCTCGTTCTCGTATTCGGGGCATTCCATAATTAAGTGCTCCAACGTTCCACTGTGATTTCCGCATCTCTGACATTGTGGTGACTCCCTAAGGCCGATTTTGTGGAGGTAATAATCACATACGCCGTGGTTCACCCTTAGACGGAATATCGGTCGACACGTTGCCTTCTCCAACCCTTTGTTCTTAAACCACGTTACATGCGGCGGGTACGGTTGAATCTGTTTGTACGCCCTACCGTTCGGTGACTCTACGAATTGAACCTTCCATTTAGCGTAATAATTTTTCTTTATTATGGGTGCAAATTCTTCCACCAACACTGGATGGTCTAGCGTGGCTCCCGAAATCGATCCCTCCCTAGCCAACTGGTCCGCTCGCTCATTCGGGATGAGTCCCACATGTGCTTTCACCCAAATGAATACAATGACCTGGCCGTTATCCTTGATGTCCTTCAGAAGTTTAAGTAATCGTACTATCAACCCGTTCCTCGCCCTTTGAATCCCACTGGACCTCAGAAGCTGCAGAGCGCTCAGGGAGTCAGTGCATATTAGGTACGTTCTGTTCGTTGAGTTTCGCAATATATACCTAATGCTTTCAAAATTGCAAGCACTTCGGCATTAAAGGACGATGTAGTGTGAGGTAGCTTAAATTTCTCTTCGTATTCAGTCAACACTTCATAAAACGCACATCCCACAGAATCTCCACACTTCGATCCATCAGTGAATATGAGCGTGGCATCCGGCCACCCAGAGTTGACAAAATTGCAGAACTTCTCGTTAATGTTCATCCCTTCTCTGAGTTCATACGTAAAAAGTTTGACTTTCACGGGCAACATCAACTCTTCATAGGTCAACAAGAACGGGCTTGGTTTACTGACGCAGTAAAGCTTCGTCAAATTCAGGGTTTCTTGCGTGAAGCTGTTCACGAGCAAAGGTACCTTCATCCGCATTCTTGAAGTCAGCAATTGTATGCTCAATTCGCAAATGTCCCGAACCATATGGCAGTTGTGTGCCCTTATCTTCATGTGGTATCGGTCACAAAGCATCTGAAAGCGGAGTTTTAGAGGATATTCTCCCGATTCAGCTAGCAATGCATCGAGTGGCGTTGATCGAAGCAATCCCATACATTGGCGGATGCATTTATATTGCAGTCTCGATATTTTGAGGAGATTTGAGTCACTTGCATTTCCATAAAAGATTGCCCCATATTCAATAATGGCTCTGATCGTGGCTCTGTAAAATGACAATGCTACCTCCGGATCCGCTCCCCAATTGAGGCTTGTAACCATTTTTAATATATTGAAATATTTTTCGCTTTTCGTCATTACATGGTAAATATGGTGCTTCCATGTAAGGGTCTTGTCCAGCCATATCCCGAGAAATTTGACCTCATGACGCACTTGGAAATGATCCCCAGCCATTTGAACACTTGATCCAATGTGCAGGCTTCTCTTTCTTGTGAATGGGACCACAACTGACTTCTGTGTTGCTAGCTGTAGACCTTTGTTGTCACACCACAACCTCAGTCTACGAATAAACTCCTCTAACATCACTATTCCCGATTCAACATCCGAACACTGGACATACGCGCATACGTCGTCAGCAAATTGTACTAGTTGGACACCGGCCGGTAGTATTTCTTCAACATCTCCCACGTAGATCGCATAAAGTAACGGGCTTAGGATCCCTCCTTGCGTCAGACCTCTAGACGTTGTCCTGGGGCCATACATGGTATTGTTAACCCGTAAGTGAATCTTCCGGGCTTCGCAAAGTGCTATGACACTTCGGCTAAATGAAGAAGGTACGCCAACAGTTTTCAGTCTTTCATACAGTATATCCAGCAAAACAGAATCATAGGCACGGGATATGTCAAGGAAGAGTGATAGAGTGATTTTACGGGAAAGCAGTGAGTCTTGAATGTTTGTTACTAATTTTGTCAGCCCATCATATGTATTCCTCGATCGTCGAAATCCGTATTGGGACTGTGGTAATTTGTCGTAATATTCCAGATACCACTCCAGCCTCGTTTTCATCACACGCTCCATCGTTTTCATGTAGCAAGAAGTTAGGGATATTAATCGATAAGAAGACCAAACTAACGGCGGTTTGCCAGGTTTCTGTAGTGGTATGACTACAATGTTCTTCCATTCTTCTGGAAAAACTCCTGTTGACCAAAATTCATTGAACATCCTGACCAGTATTTCTTTTGTTGAAAGGGGCATGTTACTGATAATCGGATAAACCACATCATCCATTCCTGGCGCCGTGTTGGTAGACCGTTTGAGGTGGGCATCGAGTTCATTCAATGATATAGGAGCCCCTAGCGACTCCATACCTAATGACGGATTGATCGCCTCCCTATCTGAAATGGTAGTGGGTACCCAAGGAGGGGTGTAAATGTCAAAAAGATCCGTAATCCAGTCCCCTTCTTCAATCGGCTGCGTGTTGGAACTTTTCCTATTTTTCAGCGTTTTGATTTTCTTCCAAATCTCTCGTACGGGGGTGGATTTAGTTAGAGTCGAACAATATGATTTCCAGCTTTCCTTTTTGGCTTCCCGTGTGATTCGTTGAAACGCCTCGTTTTTTCTAGCATAAGCTAGGAAATTTGTGCGTGACTGCAGTCTGCCATATGCTGCTGCTGCAGCCTCTCGTTCTAGTAGCGCAGTTTGACAACTTCCGGTCCACCAGCAAGTTCCTGCTTTAGCTTCCCTATGAGGGGTATTTTGGGGCATTGACTTTTTACATGCCTTTTCAATTTCGTTCATCAAGCTTTTAAAGTCAATTAGTGTCATATTGTTTTGATTTACGCTCAATATTTCTTTGTACTTTTCCCAGTCTGCCTGTTGGGTTCTCCATTTCCTAGATGGATAAATGATGCGATTTGGTTCAAAATTTGTGGTAGAAAATAAGATTGGGTGATGATCTGAGCCCATGGGATCACTCATCACTTCCCAGGTACAACTGGACGCCACGCTAGGCGTGCATAGTGTAATGTCGACGGCTGATATTTGGTTGGAGTTCACTCGTGGCATTAGCGTACGGCTCCCATCGTTAAGGAAAACCAGGTTTGACCCTTCCAAAGAATCTATCAAATCCACTCCTTTTTGATCTGTGTAGCTTGAACCCAAGCATGCATGGTGCACATTGAAGTCACCCCCAATAATTTTAGGATTGGGTACTGAGTTGAAGAATGATTGCCATTGCTGTACAGTAATGGAAGCTCTGTTATTGTTATAGAGTGAGACGACATGTAAGGATGCTCCATGTTTGAGTTTAAGTTTCGCCCCAACATATTGGAAACCACTAGTGGGGGGTGTTATTAGACACGTTATATCCTCGTAATTAACATCTTGATGGATTAGCATAGCCGAACCCCCCCATCCGTCTAGTCTGTCGTCTCTCAAAATGTTGTACCTATTCATGAGAAATGATCGGTTCAACCCTAGCCATGTTTCACTTATTAGGGCCAAATGTATGTTACGTTGTTTGAGTAGTCTTTCCAGGTCATTCTTTTTATTTCTTAATGATCTAGCATTCCATTGGAATGCCCTAAGTTCGTCTCTTCTCAGGTTAGTTGTCATTTACTTTTTGTCCTTAATTTCACAAAATGAATGTTCAACTTTGTAGTAGAGAAACCCCATCTTTTCTCAAATCTCCATGTCGTCGCCGTCAGGTTGATTAACAGTGACATTGTATTTAGTTTTGGAGTCATTTGCTTTATCACCTGATTTGATGTTGTCTCTTATTATTGTTCTTAGAAGTTCGTCATCCATGTCGGCCGTTAAGTGTGGTTTTATGCCCATTAAGACGGACATTATGGTATCTATAAGGAAGTCTGTACGTTGGGTTGTATCTCTGCAATTGTTTTCATTCATATGGTGTGGTGCCGAGGACAATTTACTCGCGTGGGGGTTGGTTTGGATAAACCCTCCTGCTTGGTTACTTCTGGTAGGAACTGGCAGTAATAAATCTCGCACTTCATGTTCATTAAAATTAGGTGTTACCGAAGGTTTTCGTTTATTTGGATTTCTAGATCCCGTAACAAATGCACGTCCCAGTTTTGAGTTTGATTGAATAGGCGGAAAATCTTTAACATCATTGAAGTTTGGTTTTTTTGTTTGTTCTGCGTACGTTTTCCCAGAAATGAATTCCTTAGCATCATTATATGATAGATTGTTGGTTCCCATTAGGATTTTTATTGATTTCTCCGTTTGGAATTGCGGACACAAGGATTGACTAGATGCCGCGTGGTGCTGCTTACAGTGAACGCATTTCCTGTTAAGAATTGGTGTTTCACAGTTAGTTTTATCGTGGTCATCACCGCACAATTCACACCGAATCGGGGCCTTGCAATTATCCTGGAAATGACCGTACCTCCAGCACCGAGTACATTGGATAACCCTCGGAATATATGGTGTAACGTCGCATCGGACATATAGGATTGTCACGAAATCGGGCGTCGATTGACCCCTAATCGTAACAGCTACTGATTGCGTTGGTATATACTTGTTTGTCTTAGTCTGGTCCTCCTTAACTAGTCTGTTAAATCTTTTGACTTCTATAATGTCTAGTGCTTTGCCGCGGCTATCACGTAGATGATACTTGATGTCACTTTCTCCCAAACCTGTATCAACGCCTCTGACAACAAATTTGCGCTTAATCAAGTACATTGGTATTGTTGCCTTGAAGCCCTTATCTTTCAGGATTTGAGATTTTAATAAATTATTCGCCGACACGAAGTTGTCTAATTCGACCCGGATTCTGTTACGGCCAACCTTTTTAATGATCTTGATATTTTCAGAGACATTTGGGTGTTTTTCGTGGAATAGTTTCCCGAGAGCCATCGGGTGAAGCCGCGATATTCCATTTCCTTCAGGATTTAAACTTTCAATAACAACACAAAAAGGCCCCGCATCGTCCACCTTATATTCGTCGGGAGGTTTGTCCTTATCTAGGTCTTGATTGGTCATGATAACAGTAGGTTACAGTTGACACTCTCAAGAACGATAGCTTATTATAACTCGAAGAGATAGCAACAGTGACTCACCAATCAGCAACTCGATCTGTAAACAAAACGGAAGCTCCTCGCTTGTTTTTTGTCTTAATTTGTTATTTGACAGACAACAAATTACCAAGGGCTCACTAAAGGTAGCCCCATCCCCCTTACCCTCCCAAAAATTCCCCAATTAAATCCCCATTTTAATTGCTTCATGCAGGTAGATATGCAGACAACGAGAAAACTGCCAAAACGGCCACACAAGTCTCTTTTCACCATTCTAAAACCATTTTGCGAAAAACGCTTAGGTTTGTGTGACGGAATTTGCGTGCGATGACAAGGCTGCTATTTGCACCCGATGATCTTGTCAGATTTCTTTTTGCATTTGGCTCAGATTTGGTCCAATGAGTGAAAAACTCGTATTTGGTCGTCATAGTTTATGATGTCTTAGATGCAACCCATAACAATCCCACAAATTCAGTAACACACACCAAATGTTTCCCCGTACGACAAGAACGAATAGACTTACAACCATGGACTTAAATCTATTTACAACTATTATGTAGTTACTCCCGCCAGGGTGAGCGTTCCCCGTAGTGCATCTAGGTGTTATTGACAATATGTTTTAATTATGAACATGACGACGTGAAGTATCAGTGAGGTCGATATTTACTGAAGTTAAAGTGGTAACTGAATATTGTCATCTCCACACTCAAAGTGCCATCAACGGCGTAATTTACCGAGGAGGGAGATGGTGTGCGCTGGTATAGTTCAGAGTACAAGGTTGAAACGTAGCCTCCCGCAGCTGCTGCCCCAATCATAATTTAGACTAGGCTTAGAGAGGGGAGAAACGCCACATTAAATCTTAGAGCTTCCCCTACCCACCCGACCAACAGAACTGGCTTAGTTTCACCAAACTGTTAGGATTAAAGTGGATATCAACTGTTTGTGCCATGAAATACAGTCTGAGGACTTATTACATCCGAATAACTCTGGGTGCTGTTCAAATGGCGGGCTCGACAGGCTGCACATCTCTTTAACGGTTTACCGGCGACTTTCCCCGTTGAATTTTCAACCCAAATTAACCGTAAAAGATTATCGAGCACAGACTTCAAACTGCCCCCAACATTGGAATCTTAAATTTGAGTTTGATTTAACATCGTTTTGGTCCGTCATTTCGGAATTCTATAGGCAGTTTTTGATAACCATTTTTGACAGCTAAACCTTCTTACCAGTATCTAGACTTTTGTAGGTTCCGGAGACAAAACTAGAACAGAAACCATGCAGTAAGATGATATCAAAACCATCTTCACGATTCACTTCAATTCATCAGTCTTTTGGAAAAGAAACTCCTAAAAATTAATGTACAATTCATATTTTTGGTTTTGTATTGTTGGTTTTTGAACAATTGACGGGTCCAAGTGAAGGACTTGATTGGACAAAACACTTGATATTTTCCAAAGGAACCTTGAGGGTAGGTTATACATACTGAGTTTGCCCGAAGTGAGCTCATCAATATCTTACTTACGCGCTGTTACCCGCCAAGCAAAGAAGTTGAGAAAACGAACGCTGTCGAGTGTATGTTTACCGGACGTCACGAAACGCTTTTTCGAGGTATCCATATCTCGGCTCCTATTTGACCGATCAACTTGAAAATTAGTATGGGTCTTCTTGGAGTGGATATTAGAAAGCCCTGAAAGTTTCAAATCGATAGGTCTAAAGGGAGCCGAGCTACATACCTTCAAAAACCCGGTTTTTCGGCCTTAGATTGTTCTTCTCCTTCTTCTCCTTCTCCTTCTTCTCCTTGTTCAGACAGGCAATGCTGGAGCCTCTCCACGTTAACCGATTGACTTGAAATTTTGCACAGAGCTTCATTTAAGCTTGAGACAGAGCCTTATATAAGATATAACCCATTATCTCAACCCAAAAAAGTTTTAGAAACAAAAGAACAGAAACCTTAGGTAAATTCTGTCCACTTTGACGAGTCTACAGCCTGGGTAAAAGGACCAATCGACTTGAATTTTTTTACATATCTTCTTTATAGCATGGCTCAGTGCCATTTGAACGAAATAAGCAATTATCTCAACCCAAAAAAAAAATTAGGGACAAAAAAACTGAAATTTAGAGTAATTAAGGCTAATTATGGCCATATCTCGGCTCCTAGTTGACCGATCAACTTGAAATTTGGTATGGATCTTTTTGTTGTGGATAATAGAAAGCCCTGAAAGTTTCAAGTCGCTAGGTCTAAAGGGAGCCGAGTTATATAACTTCAAAAACCAATTACCATGTTTTTCTACTTTTTTCAGTCGGTCAAGGCTACAGCCTCTCCACCTTCGCCGATTGACTTGAAATTTTGCACGGAGCTTCGTTTCAAGTGTAGCAAGTGCCTTTTGAAAGATTCAAGTCGATATCTTTAAAGGGAACCGAGTTATATAACTTCAAAAACCCGGTTTTTCACCCTTACCTGTTCTTCTTCTCCTTAATCAGTTAGGCATTTCCACCTTCACGGATCGACTTGAAATTTTGCACAGAGCTTCGTTTCAACATCAGACAGTGCCTTTTGAAAGGTTTAACCCATTATCTCAACCCAAAAACTTTTAGAAACAAAAAACTGAAATTTAGGCTAATTTTGGCAACTTTGACGAGTCAACAGCCTGGGTAACCGGACCAATCGACTTGAAATTTTGCATAGACCTTCTTTATAAAATGACCCACTTCAACAACAAAAAGATGTGATATCCCCCCAAAAAACACTCCGTGTAAAAATCACCCCGCCTCGCAAATATCATTCTTCAGAGGCCGGAAAAAGTTATGATATCCACTTTCCCCGCCCGCCCTTTTCCTCATTAAGGAGCTAAGTATAATGAAAAGCTTAACCACTTCACAAGCACCGTACCCCTTTCGAAATCTCCCCTTGGCGCTATTGCGAGACGTTTTTATTACTTCCACAAGCAACTAATACTTGATGGTGGTTAACGTTTTATACAAGTATTAGTTGCTTGTGGAAGTAATAAAAACGTCTCGCAATAGCGCCAAGGGGAGATTTCGAAAGGGGTACGGTGCTTGTGAAGTGGTTAAGCTTTTCATTATACTTAGCTCCTTAATGAGGAAAAGGGCGGGCGGGGAAAGTGGATATCATAACTTTTTCCGGCCTCTGAAGAATGATATTTGCGAGGCGGGGTGATTTTTACACGGAGTGTTTTTTGGGGGGATCTTACTTACGCGCTGTTATACATGTCATAGTTGCACAATATTTCAGTGCCGAATCATCTCTTCCCACCCGCGCTCAACACCCACAAAATATTGAACGCCCTTTCTTTGCACATTATTTCTCCTCATGCTCTCAATGTTTTAGCACTAACACGAAATCTTCAAAATATTGTGCAAAATGTTTGCCATGGTGAGGGCCCCTTAACACATGTCCGAGCTATGATCTATCTATCTATCTAATGGTTATGTCCGAGCTATGATCTATCTATCTAATAGTTTTGGTTTAATGCAGAATAATATACCAGCATAAGAAAATTCCTAGAATAATAATTCATAGGAATTGGAATTTCGAATCAAGGGAAAGAATGAATCGTGAATTCTGCTCAGTCGTCCTTGACCAAATCCGGTTTCTCGCGCGGCTCAATCGGTGGAACAGAGTCGTAAATTTTCCTTAGAATGAAAACCGATCGGAAACCCTCGCCCATTTCGCTACCCATACCCGTTACGTCTTGAATAGCTTTAGTAGATAATAGCCTTAAAGGTGAGGCACGGCAAGGAAATTGAACACTATTCCATCATTTCAAAACGAGGTGGTAACGGTAGATTAATGGTGAAGCTATCTTGCGAGAAATACCTCATTGGATAACGTATTTACAACGATTTAAATTAATTGGAGTGATGCGGATAGTATTGAATGGGAATGAACCCCCGATAATGCTTCGAGTTTTGGCATACGAGTTTTACATACAAACATAGCACAGTTTGGGACGTCGTTCAGCTATGCCCTTCCTCATGAGGTATGCAGTAGGAATGGGTATCTATGTTTGGAAACATCGATGTTTACTCTTCAATGTTTTTTGAACACTGATGTTTTTCTTCTCACACTTCGGTGTTCGGTACCTAGTCGTTATATAGGTACTTAAAAAATCTATAAACCTTGATGTTGTTGATCTGAATCGAATCGTACTCCGAGAAAGAGGATTGGTATCAGTGTTAGGTTGGGTAACGGGATTTTCTCAAGCGGGAATCATTTTAAGCCTGAGAAATGGCCTCTCTGAGGAACTGGCCTCAAAATTAATTTTTCTTCATGAGGCAGAGGACCGATTTTGGAAGTTATAATTTTTTTTAAATTTATTGTCTACTTTTTCTTGTTTGTCTGATTTCTAGAATAATTGCCTATTAATTTAATTAAAATTTGAATAAGTTGAAAGAACGTACCTAACAAAATTATTTTAAGGTGTTTTCTAACAAAAACATCGATGTTTCAGGAGGGAAAAATCATTCTTCATCGATACCCATCCCTAGTATGCAGCCGTTTGCGTGAAAGTCCAACGTGGCTCTACAGCCTCGCAGCTGGGAAATACCTACGGAGTTACAGAAGACAGAGAGATATCTTTTGACACATTAGCGGTTTATATCTATCCACTGTTGTGGGTTCAAATTACTTTGATCTGATAAACTTCTAACTCAGTTTCTAGCCTGGAGAAGGGTGTTGGACTAAGGGTAGTTGGATTCTCTCTGGGTGAAAAGAGGATCCGCTAGCGTTTCCAAACTTGTTCGTGTCCATCAAGAGGCACAGCATAAGTACATTTCTTAATTATCCTTTAACAGCCTCAACATTTTTGGTAGGTTTTCTCTGGACGATCTTGTCTGACGACGAAACATCGCCTACAAGGTAAATAAGAGTTCGATTTCGATGTACAATCATTATTAATCTTTGGTAGATCGCTTGATTTGTGACATTTTCTCAATCATTTTGCGGCCAATGAATTCCTACCATACAACTTCGTAGAAGCCCTTCATTCTATGACATGTAAGTTATTTTTCAATTCTATTCAGTTTCGCATCCCCGATCTTTGGTTACTATTTCATTATAACTGTTGAGAACCCTCAACCGATCAAGGGAAAATTCTATTTTTCCAATGGGTTTTTGAAATAGGGTTAAAGTAATAAAACCTGAAAATGGATCTGTATCTACCATATCAAAAAATATTGTTGGCAACCCAGTGGACAGATTTAATCATGGCGTTGGGTTTTTTAAAGTTCACTAAAATGTTGATACAATGACTCTTGGAATCATACTGGTGTTAATATAATGGGTAACAGATTTGAAAGTGCTCCTTGATGGTATCTGATAGGTTGTTGAGGATATTGGTTTTCACGAAGAGGTGATGAAGAGCTGTGAATTTATATTGGTTGAGGATGGTCATCCCCCCCCCCTTGCGACACACCGCACATCCTATTAATGAAATCCATTAGCAAGTGGTCATGGATAACGTTCGGGGTGAGTGAGAAAACTGGTCACGTAACAACCATCTGTCTCGCCGTCATACAGCCATCCTCACCATTCGGTTCGGTTCCTGGGGATATTAGCGGTCTGGAAGGATGACGGGAAATGTTTATTCCTTATGGAATCTCACTTCCTATCAAACCCGCATTAAGCCGGTGGGGCGAGCGTTGGGTGTTTTGGGGCAATGCTGCAGGTTTCCGCCTCGAGAAACGCTTGGGAAATTTCGGACTTCGTGTAAACTCGAGTAGAAGTCGGTTATTATAAAGCTGTTGGCTTCAAATACACCTACAAAATTAATTTAAAAAATATCTACCTACATAGGCATTGCTGTGAGGAAGTACGATTTCCAAGGAAAGACAGTTTTGACATTGATGGCTTGGACCCTTTGTTTTTTGACGATTCAGCCTCCCATGGCGTAATAAACTGGAGATGTAGGATCTCCGACGAATCCGAAGGTCGACGGAGTTTCAGGCCGACACTGATGATAAGAGAAGAAAACCCAATGTGTAGGTATCCCCCTCGCAAAGGTCAGTCCATCTATGAATACAGTCCATCCATTGAATACAGGTGGATGAGAGCATAAGTTATCAGAAACTAAATAAGGATCTGCAATCGAAATTCAGCAGAGTATGACATACATAACATTGTTTTGTCATGAGAAAGCCTTTTCCAGTAGTTTCAAGGAACACCCAATACCACAGGTCTGGGTTGTTCCTGAAACGTGGTAGGTACGTTGTAATGTATGTATTGCCAATAGATTACTATCCATATGACCACGTTCAAGCGAAAATTGAAAATAATAGAGGAAAATCTACTCAATGCAACAAAAGCTCTATTCTTGAAAGAAATGCATACATAAGACAATAAATACAGTACCTTATATTTCTCATACATAGTACCCTAATGTCTTAGTATCCTGATGCCTTCATGCTTTCATGTAATTTGAAATAATCGATATTCCCACTGTAAATTCTTGTGCTTTGCAAGATAAATGATCTCTCGAATATCGCTCATCCACGTCCATTTTTCGTAGAGATTTACTCGTTTAGGAAATTTTAATAATTTGCACATGAGCGTTGCTACACCAAGTTCCTTACGCTCAGCGATCTTCAGCCACCCAAGCTTGCGATACGAACGTGTAACATGATCGCTCAGCCTCGCAACGAACTTTATAGCCATGTTTTGGACTTTCTGTAGTTTCAGGAGGTTTACGCTCTCAAGATCGTAGTGAGCTGAGGTAGAGTAATCAAAATTTGGGATGACCAGGGATTCTATCAAACTCTTACATACTTTAGAAATCTGGTCGTCTAATGACAGGTCACTCTGAACGAGCAGCCCAAGGCTCTTAACAGTGTCTACTAGGTATGCTCTTCTTGCAGAGAGAGTCCTGCCAGAATTTTTCCAAGACGCACGTTCCTATCGAAGTATTCAATGAGGATGAAATGGATCTGGTAATGGATCCGTTGGTTGATCAGTATTAGTCCAAAAATACCATCAAATTTCAATATTTACAACCCTGGTGCTCATTTCCACCTGATAGACTTTCATCGTCAGCCTCGTTATTATGGTGA
This sequence comes from Stenodema calcarata, assembly GCA_963920205.1. Lineage (NCBI taxonomy): Eukaryota > Metazoa > Arthropoda > Insecta > Hemiptera > Miridae > Stenodema > Stenodema calcarata. The sequence goes on along the minus strand of OY986052.1, from coordinate 19,280,283 downwards.
CATTTGTCGTATTAATGTTACAACTCGTCAAGCATTACATTTACCCGACGCACAACCCTTCTCTCTCACCCCACCCTTAGGGTCAGAGAAAAGAATGTTTCACGCGGAGTTTCGGAATAAACAAAGTTAAAAACGGTAGCTAATTAGAGTCGGGAGGAGCTGCGACTTCAAAGGGTTTTCACGCCTCCACTCACACATCCCACATCTTTTTCCCAGCGGCTTTCCCGCACAACGGATACCACACACGCATGGACGAACTACAAAGGCTGCTGATTTTGAGTTGTTTAAATTGAATTGCTCCCCGAAATACCACTGAAAAATAATAGGTTTTTCTCTCCCCTCGGTTACAGTGATAATCAAAGTTTATTGCCGCGTTGCGAAGGGAAAAGGATTGTCTAAAATAATCTGAAGTCTTTATTTCACACGAGTGCCTCGCCAAGGGTCACGAGTGTAACTAATTTCGAGGTAGTTAACAAGAAGTGCGAGTAAGTACATATGTCCCCAAATGTTGACAAGTTAAAAATGATCCATACCTATTACGTTATCATACAAGTATGAGGCATTTTTTTCATAGTCTCACAGCCGACCAAAAGCATTGAAGCGACTTTGAGCAACTCGCTCATTGTCACTGTGATAGATTATGTCTGGAAATGAAAGGATGACTAGGATCAGCATTGATCAGCAGGTTTTTAGCGCGTTTCTACTGGTAAATAACGTAGGTTTGGGTAATTAATTAACCTGCTGATCAATAGCCCCACTCATCGTTTCATATCCAGACAGTTATATTTACTCGTAATAAATAAAAAGTAGTACCTAACCTGTGGTAATGACATAGTAACTTACGTAACTCGCTAATGGATAAATAAAAGGTACGTTAGAAAGCTGTAGGCGGTTCTACTTGAGGAGTATTAATGGTTGACCGAGGTAGTACGGTGAAAGTAGTTCAAAAACAGGCCTAACCAACAACCAAAGTAAAAGTTTCCCCTCCAACTCCAAATAATTTATAATACCTAACAATTATTGTAATAATAACAATTATTGTTCTATACAGTCCACAGTTCGTTTTGATAAATGTTACACCATTTTAAGAGTCGGGTTTGGAGTTGGTATTTAACTCGTTTTTATCGGGGTTTCTTAAATATTTAGAAAACTATGCGGTCTAGCGCGTAAAGTTCCATAATTATACAAAAATAATTTGTGGACAAAAATGCATAATCCTATGCATAATCTTGCTGATGTGAACGGTCCCAAAGTTACGCAGGGTGTTTTTCGTTTTTTTTTTTTTTTTTCAGTTTGTTGGACAAAATAAAGTTTTGCGTTGTTATTGGCGGGTGGTATGTTAGTGATAAGCTCTTAAAGGACCGACCACCATCTTAAGGGCGTTACAGGACTTACAGGACTTACTTCCACAGGACTGGGCCATATGAACCTGTGGTACGGGGAAACCCACGCTGAACTTCCACTGACAAAACCGCATGTCCCCTGGAGGGGACTATAGGCGTTCGAGAGTTAAGAATGAATTTCTTTCCAGCGTAAATGATTGTGCAATATAAAAATATTATCTGTATAATAATCATTATATATAATTACATCATTTTTAACAAATTTTAACATTTTTAACAAATTGGGTGAAGTGGCAACAAGGCCTACCTCAAATGGGGCTGAACAACACTACTACCTGAGATCAACAGGGCTGGTCAACATGGCCTAACTCAAATAGTACAGAATAACATGGCCTAACTGACATTTTAGGCATATTGACTTTTTTTATTCAGCGGGATTCAAATTAAAATTATTCATCATTACGTAAGTTGTCTGTGTATAGTTGCAAACATTCACGTATATTAATTATTAATAAATATGATTAATTATTGTTAATTAACTCGATATCTGAAAACCCTGTGCTGTTCGAATATTTGGAATCGACAGTTGACGCCTAAACAACTGGCCATTCAAAAATTGTGTAGGTAATTAAAAAATATACCTAGAGGGCAATTGAACGCAAGGTAGACCGGTATGCTGATTAGGAATTAGATTTTTCCTTACTCAAGTAAATGTTCAAAGTATGTTACTTCTTTCGGCTCACCATCCAGACCCTATAAGAATTAGTGACATCACCACGGGCCATTTCCCTTTTTCATGGTTACCCAGACCACTTTACCCCATTGTGTAACTGACCAACTCTCTCGGGAGTGATTAGAGCATGACTCTCAAATAAATTATTGTGCCGAACGTTTTCACGCGGTTGTTTTCACGAGGGACCAAACTGAGTACTGGTGATGAGTGTTTCGGCGCTATAGGGACGCAAAATGCCTTCAGAATAATTAATTTGCGGTCATTATGATGCGTTTACTACCGCTACCAACACTTCCGGGCACCCTCCAGTTTGTTCCGTGTACCTACCTATACTGTTCGGCCGGGAATTCGTTAATTAATCACAGGATTGTGTGGACCCTGGTGTAGAGGCACCTAATAGGTAGAGGCGTTAGAGTGTGAAGAAGGGACGGGACACGGTATTGTTTTGTCCCTTGAATGAGGCGGCCACCTTGAAACAGTACACGGTTTCATTTATCATTCCCTTCAGTATCGAAGTCATTTCCTAGCGACCCCACTCCTCATCCTGCCTTTCTCACTCGGGCATCTCCCAGGGACATCTCACTTCCTCGCCAATTCCCTTCATCCCTCTCAATACTCAGTGCAATTCGTTTCTATGGCTTTCCATCACCGTCCTCGATACATCATGTCCGTCACACCCTCACTCTAGAATCATTGAATATATTATCATCTATCCATTCGCGTTGTCACATTTTTCTTCAGAAAAATTCTCTTGGGAACAGAACTGTTCACCGAATTGAGCGAAGTACCAAAACCTTGGAACTGAAAGATACTTCGGAAAATTTCGGTGGTCTTCTCATGCTGAGTTCCTCTCTAGTTTGATCTGAATACTGTTGTTCGGAACAACACCTCACATGGCGGAACTAGGGTGGAGGGAGGGGGGGTGTCTAGCCCTCCCCCTATCAAAATAAAAAATGTATGGTTACGAGCACATTACAAAAGCCTATTGTCACATTAAATAAATTTGTTTTTATGCGCAATAATAAATACAATTTAAAAAAATGAAAATCAAAACTGCCTACGCCATACAGTGGGCCAAGTCCCAAAAACCTAGCCATAATGCAAAAAAAAAAAAAATGTTTCTAGTTCGGGATTTTAAAGGTTTGATTAGGTAAACGGAGGGTCTAAGTGTTTGTATTTACCAATATTATTAGTTTTGTTTTATGAATTATTAAGCATTATTGTAATTTGATTATTGTATTACGTATTATGATTATGTATTATGGGGTACGGATGTAAGTTTATAGTAGTTTTGTAAAATTGATCGCCCGCCCAAAATGCCTATTAAAGTCCACGGACCCTTTGTCGCGCTGTAATTCCAGTCTGAATCATGTGAGGGGGGGGGGGGGAGATTCTTAAGCAAGGGTGGTTTTTTTAAGCCAGTTTTAGTCGAAAAACATTAGATTATTGCTTTGCTTTCATTGATTAATGAAACAAAGCTTTAGTAATTATTGTAGAAAGTGTAGCTTCTATTAGAATCCCTACTATACCTAAAACGCGCTTTTGTATCCATGTGGGGCGCATTTTTGAATCCGCAGCCCCCCCCCCCTCTGGATCCGCGTGTTCAAATAGCTGCCGTTGTATTAGGTACATAATATATTATATCCAGTCGACTTAAAAAAAAAAAAAAAAAATCCAATGGTTCGTTATCGAAGATAATAAACAAAAAAAACCACAAAAATTCGTCATCTGAAGGTCAGTAGAAAAATTTTCTACTGACCTTCAGATGACGAAATTTTTTTATGTACCATTTAATGGTACATACTTTTTACATTTCATCTGATAGAAGGGGAACTGACATGTGTCCATGTCAATCACTATCAATCACATGTGTACATGTCACTTTTTTCTTCCATACCTACATAATTTGAATTTCAAATTTTCAAATTTTGAAAATGCATTTCGTAATGGGGAATTTGCGTCAGTTTTTTTTCCGAAGGTACAAGCTAGCAGAATAACGAAAAGCTACCTGAAAAATCTTCCCAAAAATGTAGGCGAGACAGTATGACGTCACGCGGTGACGTCCATCTAGACTGAAACCCGGCGATGTCAGCCCCCAACCGTGGGTTTCGTCCTGTCTGTGACGTCATACGGTCCCCTCGATTTTCGCTGCTTCTTTTTTTAAATAATCGCCATAAATAAATGTCGCTGGCAATACACCTTACTCTGTGGCTGTACATAATATCGAACAGGAGGATTATATTCGAATTCGACAATTAACGAAAATTCCCCATCGTGGAAAAAGTAATAGTGCACCGCTGCGCACCGCTAGCAAACCTATTTTTGGCTGTAGGGGAAAATTTCAGCAATGAGATTTGAAAAAAAAAAATGTCCCTCCAATGTCCCCCGAACCGAGTTTTACGTATTTTTCTATGCTTTTGTGCGATTCAATGCGATTTTTCCGAGTCACTAGATTAGAAAAATAGTATTATGTCAATATTTGATGTTCCAGTACCTAGAGACTGCCAACTGTATTTGATATGCAACGACCATTCTTACAATTTCTGACAGAACAGGGAAGGATTTTAATTTGAATATCATTTTTCCAGGTGAACTTCAGCGACAAGATGATTGATGCGGAAAGGATTGTTCTATCTAAAGAAGGGTGATATGGTTGGAGAAGTTTATGTAATGAACGGAAATATTGTTTTGAAGAAACTTCAATCACCCAAAATCCCCCGAGTGACAATTGTCAGGCATCTTTGTAGCCTCTACATTAATTAGTATCCGATCCAATCCGACTCGGACCTGATTCGACCCTGAGATTCAGGTCGCTGTGGGATCAGAAGAAGTGTTCACACATGTTATAAACGCCTCCGACTCCTCTCATTCGCTGTGTCAAAGTGATTCTACATCCAACACAACATATATGCGGATTTTAGTACCACTGATTTGGCCATTACGGCAATTTGTTTGGACGACAAAGAAGAAGAAAGTCGTTTCGAGGAAGAAGAGGGAGCGGAAGTTTTGGGTGCACCCAACTTGGAGACAAAGATGTGTGGAAGCTTCATCTAATGTGTGGAAGATTGAGAGAAAATTTAAATTCAGATAAGAAATCTGAGTCGATGCTGCGCGACTGATTAGCGGGGTCAAAGATTATCTTGTGATTCGATTTAGCATTCGAGTTTATAATGGGATTCAGTTTTTGGGGAGAAGGAAATGAGAATGTTCCGTTTGATATGTGTCATTGTGTTATGCATTGGATTTTCGATCGCCAAAGTCTATAAGCCATGTGAGTTGGCGCAAGAGTTGCACGAGATCATCAGTGAAAAAGCAAAAACCATACGCGATCCACAAGACCTATTTGCAAAAGCTGTTGTCCAATACCTGGAGGACATTCCACTCCTTGTATGTATTGCGGGTTACCAGAATTATACCACGGACATTACCTACACACTCAGGTACTTATTTATGTGATGAACAAAATTTCAAGCGTAGTCGTGTTCAACACTGTGCTCTTTGTATCATTTTCTACAGCAGAAAATTTCACTCCTGGTGAAGCAAAAGAGGGACTGGGATGCTTAAGAAAAGCCTGGAATGGTGAAAGATGACTATTTTTTTATGCCTTGGGGCTGTCTAAATGGACTAGATGCTGAAGAGGCCTTGAGATGCTCAAAGAAGGCTTGTAATTATCTAAAGATAGCATAGTGGCGTATGGATACCTAATGAATTATGAACAGGTATCTCTGGAAAGTTAAGGGGGACTTGAAAAGGTTAGGGAAGGCTGGGGTTAGCTAGGATGGCATAGGGAGGGCTTGAGGCTGGGGTGTTCTATATTGTCTGGGGAGAGCTTGAAATGGTCCAGGAGGGCTTGGAAAGGTTAATAATGACTGGAGATGGTTAAGGATGACTGGCGAAGGAATCTCTTGCGGTAGGCTCTAGTCTAAACCCCACATAATTGAAATTCTAGCTACGAAACTGACAACCAGGTAGTAGGTTCCTAACGAAATGAAGGACACCGGGTCGAAAGTTGAGTTGAGATGAAAACTTCTATCAGACTGTCGTCGACAAATTACTCTGGTTTTCATCTCCTACTCTAACCACTTATTACTGGTATTAACATCATCTACCAAGTCGATTCTTTCTTGTGCAGGGACGGTATCCGGCGAGAGGGGATATTTGGAATAGTGCCGGAGCCCAACACCGGAGAGAGCTACGTCGATGATGATCTGTCGGACGACCTGTGGGCTTTCCTCTCTGGAGCTCTCTACATTGGCTACCACAGGTACACTGTTTTCCAACAATAGGGTCTCGGCATTTTATTTCGGTACCTTCTTATGATACATGCCACTGGATGGGATGTAATTGTAGTTGTGAAGATACCTAACAGAAATTTAGACATTGTACAGCCTGGGTAAACTTTTCCCAAACCCAAAAATGTAATTGTAAATTTCATTTCCCCATCTTAAGAAGAATTTCCCGTGCATTGCATTTTCGCCCTTGCTCGGTGCAGTCAGTTACCAGTCGCGGAATCTTCAACTTCTCTCCGTTGTGAGAATTCCAATATTTGTATCATACGATCGAAAATGTGTTGAAGGATTCCGAAATATCACCAGATTTAACACCATGTGACGACTATATTGAGGCACCAGGTTGCCTAGAACTGCCATCCGCAGTGACGGGAAAAATCTTGCAAGTGTACGTCCTACGGGCAGTAATCTAAGTACGGAGTTCATAATTACTAACGCTATTTATTACACTACAGGAACACCATCGTCCACCAGTTCTACTCCAGTGCCTGCGTCAATAACAAAAATGCTCGCCGCTTTTACTGTTACCTCAGCAAATACGTCTTTGGAAGTTTCCCCGTCCTAGTACCCAAGAACCAACTTTTCCTGCAGATGATGTATCAAAACCCTCAGAAAAAAAAAGATGAAAGTTCTGGCTGACGTCGAAAATAAATCACGTTCGTATCAGACTTGTTAATTACCACTGACATCCATATCTTCAAATTTTATACAAAATAGATTGTTGTTATTGCAATATGTGAATCCAACCCTTGATTTCAACATGTAAGTATGTGTGATGTCGGCTATGTTCCAACACCCAAAACTCACCTTGATCAGACCATACGAAACCAAAACGAAAACATTGGATTCGTGATTCAAAGCAACCAAAAATTGGGCACAGCTTTCGTACAAGTACGCAACCACGAGGGACATTTTATGTCTTTGCGCCCCCTCCCACACCACGTACTTCCTTTTTTTTTATTGTTTAAATTATTGAGAATGATCACCTGTGTGTAAACAATTATTTAAACAATCACACTCATACCGCAGCTTGTCGGCCACGCACTCCGCAGTAGTTAACGTAATATGGTTAGGTAAATCGAGAGCTATTCAACGAGTGGTGAACGATTTTTGTACGATGATAACTGGCGAAGTTAAAGTTCTGTAGCAACGAATCGGTTGTACGTGAAAATCATTAGAAATTTTTCATAACGCTTTCTTCGTCACACTTTTTGAGTTATGTGCCATAGTGAAGACATAAAATGTCAAAATACTGAATGTCCACAATCCGAAACAAAGACTTTAGTATACTTAGTATATATTCAGGGGAGTACAAAAAATCGCCTCCGAGTACAAAAGAACGGGTCCTGTGAGTTGTTGGGGACCCATTCGTAGGCGATTTTTGGTTTATTATCTCCGATAATGAACCATTATAATCGACCATGGAAAATCTAACGCCAGGCGGCAAGTCGGGTCAACGGTCTTTCTAGGGAAAGCTGACTCAAACATTGTTTTGTATCATCGAGTTGCTTGCCCCCAGATACTTTCGTTTCTGCTATTTTTCGAAAATTCGGTGGTTGGTACAAGTAGAAGTCCCAGTAGAAGTACCAATACAAACTCATCCTAACCATATGTAAATGTTTAACCTATCATTCATATAAATAATTTATAACCCATCACTGAGCTAGTTACCGACACCCCTTATTTGTCGTCTACTTGAACTAATATTTTAGCGCTTCACTTGACTTTTTCCGAATAGTTTGTGATCTTTTTAGCAGATAATAAAGCGTTGTGGAAGAATTTGCAGAGTTTTTGAGAATTCGCTGCCCAAAGAGCAACAACAAAATTTGTTCATTTAATGAAAACCATAATACTTACCATTGAATAGGAACACAAATGAATCTGTCATATATCCTCTTGTTCAAATAAAATACCACTTGTTACGCATGTTTTATTATATAGGTAGTTTATTAAATAATAATATTGTTTCACACATAACAGAATGTTCAAAGATCTATTGTCAGACAATAAACTCAAATAATATTCCAATTATTGACTAAATTACAGTAGCTCATGTTGAAAGTAGTTTTGTAAAAGTGTTTTAGAGAGAAAGCTACGAAAGCAAAGAATCTGATGTACTATATAAATAACGTTTTTGATGGTTATATTGAAGTACAACACTGTCAGCTCGATATTGCATGAGACAGGAATTTTTCAAAGTTTATTAGAAGTATAAATCATAACTTATTCACAAAATGCACAGGGTGGTTGCTCGGAGTGTGATTAAGCTGAAAAACAAAAATAAAATAGTATTACAACACTTAATATAGTATTAAAATAGTATTACACAATCTGAAGTAGGTGCTGGGTAATCCCAGGCGAATAGGTGTGTTTTGAAATATTCACATCGTTTTCACTATTGAACTTTTCAATGTAACAGATAAATTTGAATGTTACTCAATCATGGAACAAAAACAAGTGTAGACAGGAAATTGGCTTGCTCGCTATCCCCATATCACTCGGTTGATTTTTGGTCACCTCACTCCATTTGAGGTAGTAGACAGAAACCTGTCAAGATGTGGCACATAACTGAATTAGAAGAGTATTCTAATCTCGTAATCCAGATCAAAATTGAGAGCTCCCTGAGTGAATTGGTTTAATATTTTGTATTCTTAGTTTTGTTTTCTATTCTCACTTGTTCAATTATATTTTTTCCTGCCTTATAATATTAGTTTCTCTTCCTGTCTACGAGGTCTGAAGAACGCAAGTGCAATTATTTGGATTTTTATGAAATTCACTAGGGACACATTTATCGACTCATATCGTTTAACCCAAATGATCTCTCAAAATGTTATCGATATCAGACGAATAGAGCGGGTTTTGGTGTTTTATGCAAAAATTATCGAACTAAACTTGTTCCAAGTTTGAAACGCAAAATGCAGGTAGAAATATTGATTTTTTCAGGCTAATCAACTAGTACTTGAGATACAATAAATGTTGAAGAACATCACGGCCGTGCTCTTGGTCGTTTACCTAGTGATGATCAGTTAAATAAAACTCCTCATGTCTCATTTCTCCAACACAAATAATAATTTATAATGACGGATAATATCAATCAAGATCACTAACCTTCTAACTACGACAGTTAAGTTGATTCAAATTATAGAAGTTATGTGAGAAGTGAGTTAAACATCAATCAACTTGGGAAAAGCAACAGTACTTTCACATGTTCGATCAACGGTGATTTTCCCACATTGAAGAAGCCCTACAAAGACATTAGCATCAACCAATCTCAACACAGGTTACGGAGGTTGAAAAATTAATTATGTATACGAAAGATTCTGAAAAAAAAAATTAAAACCTTACTACTTGTAAGCTATTGAATAGTTAACTGCCTACGAAGTAAGATGTCATCACTTGTTCACGCATTTGGTACCTAAGGTCAATCTAGACGGTGTAGAGGTATCGAGAGGCAGAAGACTTATTTTGGGCGGTAGGTGGGCGATGAGTAGGTTTTAGACGGTATTGTTGTGTACAAGCGAGCACCTTTAAGAACTCCGAAAAGCTTTCGAAAGGTGCCTGCCTCAACAGATTCTGGAATCTTTTTGATTCAGTTCCTTGAAGAGAAAGAACATCTGAGAGACAACTTGCTGCTATTCAGAAACGATGTAGCTTACTTGATCGATTTATTTGCAAAATTCAATGGCATCAATTTGCAACTTCAAGACGATGAGCTCAATTTGATTACAAAAAAATCTGTTATTTCTGCCTTCCAAAAAAGGTCACTTTGTGGAAGCAGAGTTTCGACCGCAACGAGTTCAGCCAGTTTCTAATCTTGTCGGAGCTTCATAAGCCTGAGGTCAGTGAGATAGTGAAAAGTCTTTGAAAGCTCTTATCAAGGAACTTTTGATGCCTCAAACACGAAATTCCATCAACGCAAAATTTTGGTACAGAAGTGATTCGGTAGACGTGAAACGTCTTATCTATATTTTGTAAACTGTTTTCAATGTGGTGAGGTACTGGTAAATGAAATCTCTAAAGTCAAAAGAATTCAATTTTGTTTAAATTGACACAAGTGAAACGTATTTTGACAGGAGTGTATCGTTCGTAAGGAATAAAATTAATTCCTATAGTGTAAAGAAGAAAAGTGCTATTCTGGAACCTTGAAACTGGAAAGAATTTCCACGCATTCATCGGTTTTCTGATGAGCCAGTTCAACACGAAATCCCCTGAAAAATCGTGTGATTCAAGTAGTGGAATCTTTTATTAGTGGAATTATTAAATTTTGAGACGTTTTCGAGATCCTTGTACCCACGAACGTAGTGCAAAAGATTAACACAGTAAAAAAGGAGTTCTGGGCTACGAAAATTGAGTCAGTCGCTCGGAGATCGCTGGCAGACAACAACTAGTGATAAAATTGATGGGTACCCAAATTGAAGTTGATGGGTAAAATTTTGGGTACCCAAATCTGCCACATGATTCTATCCCAAACGATTTAGTTACTATCCTTGTCTACAAGTAAGGAAACCTTGTCGATTTAGAAACGCGATAGTAACATAGTGAGTGTTGGTGATATGTACAGTGATTATATGGCTGCTGACATACTAGATAAAACCTACGTTAATTACACTAGGTATCTCTCCTGGTTAAAATATACCTACCCGAAATGAGCACTTCCCACTAACATGTTTTGACCGTAGGTTTGTTCACGAGACTCGGTTTACACGTGATTCCAGGGCCAGATAGTAACACAAATGTGTGACCAAGCGATGTGGGTTATGATCACAATACATCTAAACTGTAAACCATCAACATTATTAAATCAGACCCCCAGCTGTAGTACGCATCGCATGAAGATCACGAGCGCATATTTTTACTCGTTCTGTGGGCGAAGAACGTAAAACGCCCTGAAATCCGGCAGAATGTCAAATATTGAGCCGAATATTATAGTTTGAGAACATGAGACATTTGAAACCGATAAGCAGGCTGAGAAATCAATTATTGATTAAGAGCAGGACGAGTCAGAACATTATACCTGCTATGACAGCCATGGCCTCTGAAGCGAAATGTTTCACGTCGACATCATCATCGGCATTCAATTTCTCGAGAACAGGCTTGACTTGAGAGTTGATAGACCTGTTGAAACACGTAGGCGTGTTAATAAACCCGAATAACATGATATAACACAAAATTATTACTTAATTGAATTCAATACATCAATCATACAATTGGAATTACAACGTTGAAAAGCTGAAATTTGGTACCAGGATATGGGAAGAAAAAATCATCTATTGTTATCAACGTCACAAATCAAATTAATTTGTTAGTCAAACTTACGCTTGATCTAAAACGGGGCCAATTTTCTGCAGGGTTTTTGCTACGTTGAATCTCACATTGGGGACTGAATCAGACGCCATAGTAATGACTGTAGGGAGCATCAGGTTTGCTGTTACTTCACTACCACATACTTGAGCCAATACCTGAAAATACGGATGAAACAAAGGTTTCTTCAAATTGTACTGACGATCACATATTTATAGCTATATTATCCAAATAAAAAACTAAGAATTAGGAAGGCAGGACAGACAAGATAGTTGTACGACACTACTATAAGGCTGAGGTGGTCAGCGTAGTACAGGTTCAAATATGATTACAAATAAAAACCCACATTTATGCTGAAGAGGCAGGTCATTCTGTGGAGGTAGTTGTGGTCGTTGGACATAGCTAGTACTTTGGGAATGACAGTTGTTTTAGCCCAGTCTGCGCCGAATTTCTCAACGAGTTTCTTCAGATTAAGAGTAGCGGCTTCTCTGATAGCGTAAACTGAAACAAAGAACATACAACAAAATAGAATAACAATGAAAAATCTCCATATTCTGCATGTGCACCTAACAAAGTTAAATATGTCTAACTTTCTGGGAATCACAGCCAAATGGCTGCTCGCGTTTGAATACAGTTTTTGTTAGATCCAATTTTTGACATGTCCGAAAACATTCCTGGCCAAAATAATCCTACTTCGCTTTTCCCAGCGGCCTCAGGATGGCACCGACAAGCCCTTTTCTCATGTCTTGCCACAATTAGGGATCCCACGCATAAGACAATTTTCTAAATCCCAGGGGTCGTGTGCCACGTTTTCAGGCTTTGCGTCTACACAATAACCTTGTAATTGTTTTACTAGTCTATGGATGTGATTGCCTAGATCATATTGTTGATTATCATCTACTGGCATAAACGCACCCACCAAACAACAAAACATAAATGGTACCATAATAAACAAGATCAGTAAGCGAAAACGTTACTTGGAGAGAGCTTTGCGTTACTAGTAATAATTACTAGTAACGCAAAGCTCTCTCTCCAATTATTGGGCCACAATGCACAAAAATACCAATTAACATAATTAATCAACAAGCGGATACCCGAACCAAGCGCACGGGTAAGTGTCTAGTCCAAAAAAATTGATTTTCGTTTTTTGATAGATTCTGCGTCCTTTTAGGAAGAGCAAACGTTGCAAGTTTTTTTTTTTTTTTTTTTTTTTTTTTTTTTCAATTGCTCACTTATAGATTTCATTCATGCCACATAAAACCATGTGTATTGGAAAATCTCAAATCTATGTCAGATGGGCGACGTCAGTAGTTTTTTTCCTGCTAACTCGGGTTCTGTGGACTAGTCGGGTTTCTGAAACGACTGATTCAAATGTCATCTTTGTACCAGCACTTAACAGCACTGTTCGCGATTTGACTGTAGTCTTACCGTGATCGACGAGCCAAGCCATGCAGAGAGAGTTGAGTTTTTCATCGAAAAATTCAACACCAAGTTGTCCAGCAAGGAGCGGCATGTATTCGATAATAGCTAGACGTACTCGCCATTTCGAATCTTCAGCTAGTTCCACAATAGCAGGGAGAAGCGACTGGGACAGCTGCAGAAAAACCGTACATGCTCGAATGAATAAGTTATAATACATCAACACAATTACATTTCATACCTTAAATTAACCTCAATATTTTCAGAGCTCACAATTTATCAGCACTAAGCACTACAAAGAGTATGGTTTGCCAAGTTATGCTATTACTACGAATTCTATTTAAAATCTATTTAATAACATTTATCTGTTTAATAAAATATATTTAATAACATTTAATAATTTATTATTTAATAATATATTCGAGAGAGGGGAGTAAACAAATTCTTTCGTACTTCGGGACTGACCTGTTGAATACCGATTACTTCATTGACACAATCCAAGTTGGAGATAATGTTGAGCCTAACTTCCGGGCAATCGTCCTTCAACTGAGACAGGAATAGCGGAAGTAGGTGTTCGATAGTGCTGCAACACAAGAAGAAGTGAATGAAGAATATCGTCTGTTAAGATCCCACAAGGTTTAAAACTCACTTTTCCCAACTTTTCAGGAGAACCAAAAAACGTTTTGCCAACCTCTTGAGTTTTCTGCAATTAAAAAGCCTTCTCCTCTTTTACAATGAAGTTATTTAGTTGAAAATACCAAAATTACTGAAATTGTGGGTTTTCATTCAATTTTCATGAGATAGCTCTAGTTGAAATGTTTCCCCACAATTGATAAATTTCATTCTAATACATTTAACAAATTACATTTGACATGAATGACTCTCTTAATTAAGGAAGTTGAAGGCAAAAAGTCAATACAATTGATATAACGACAAAATTTTAAAGTATAATGGTTAAAGATGGAGAGCACTTATTAATAATAATATATTGCAGTAAATAGCTTCACGCCTACTCTCAGTTTCACAAGGAAGTTTTTAAATTCATGTTTCATCGCACTATGGACGGAATGGCACTCCATGAAGGTGTGCCCTTGTACCAATAACTTTTATATGATGTAATTTTTTTCCTCGCTCAAATGTAGAAGCTCATTACTATTTTGGTAACCACATCCATAACAAAACCGGTCTAATAATGTACTCATATTTCAGAGGAAATGGAGGATTTTTTCAAATACTCTTGTTTTCCTTACTATGATTGAAACTGTACGAATATATCCGCAGGAGCGAGATGATAGGTAATACCATAATTGTTGCGATAGGCAACCCAGCACCAATTCAACACCATCGCCCATTAGTAATTTCAACACTTCAAGTAGCATCATGATTTGAACTTGTGTATTTCAATTAATAATGATTCCAAAGAAACCAGTATCTAAAACTCACTTGTGTTTTCCGAGAATGGGGGAGAGGCCCATGATGACGCTGGCCAGCGCTGCCTTGACATGCTGATTGGGATCGTTTACGAGCTCTTTCACGTAGAGGAGGATGTTCGACATGATGAGTCCTTCCCTGTATGCCGGGTCCAACGCTTGACAGAAATCTTTCACTTTGTTCGCGGCAGCTGCCCTCACTTCGGCCTCAGAATCCTTCAGAAGGGATTGCAAGGCGGACACCAATTCAGCTCGAGTGATCTCAGGTCCGACGGCAGCCTGAAGCTGTATCACAATCAAATTCAATATCATTCACTCAGCTCGCCGCAACATTCAAAGAATGTTCGAATTCATGCACTAACGTGATACTAGAAACGTGATAATAGAACGTGGTTCTGGAATCGTCAGAGCAATATTGTTATAGGGAGTCATCAACGAGAAATATGTGTGTGTTAACAGAAAACATTGAGCTACTCCTTTAGGAAATATGTGTATGTTAACAGAAAACATTGAGCTACTCCTTTTTGAGCTCCCGATTTCTTTGAATTTTCGTGAGAAGCTGAGCACTGAGCCACGAATCGACCGTTAGCAACTTGACAAGAAATCTGCCACATGCACACTAACGTTCCAGAAGACATCCAGTTCAAAGATTGATGGGAAATTATTTAATTGTTATCACCACCAAAGAAGAGGTTTCGTTCAAATGAAAAACGAGGGAGTCAAAACGTACGAATGGACCACGATTCATAAATGTGAAAAGTGACTGTCATTTAATAATTTTGATGGGACACTGTATCACTTAAGAATCGTTCAAAGAGATAAACCAAATTTTAAGTCACCTCAGTAAATTTGTCAGCCACCATGTAACGAACCCTCCAAGAATTGTCGTTGGTGCACTGGCGAAGAGTCGGCATAACCAGCTGTTCCACATCTTCCTGCTGGAGCAGGGATGCGATGCTGACACAGGCCTCGACAGCCAAGAGACGAACTGAGTCCTGAAATAATTCATGAACATATCATGACATACCTATGAGTTTTCTAGACTTACTTTTAGTTTATCATCTTTAGCAATGAACAAATCGACCAAGAAAAGAGCTTTTCTCTCAAAAATTACCGAATTTGTTTTGTACGGGTTACTAAGCCTAGAAAAACAGGCAGTAACGAAAACGTGAACCTACTCAAAATGATTCGATGCTAAGATAAGAAAATGATTCTATAATTCGAGATAAGAAAACAAAATGCCAACCTGTTCATCCTGAGCCAAACTGACGAACATCGGAATCAAATCTGTTTTCAGATATTCGGCCTCGACCACTTTGGCGAATTCCCCGAATTTGCTGGCAGCAGCCCTTCGAACCATGGGAGTATCATCCTGGCATAAAGTTCGGAAGTGTTGACGAAGATCAGCTGAAAGCATTACGAGACATTATGAAATGCATCCGCATGAAAATTGAACTCGTTTCAACTCGTAGGGTTTCTATTGGACTACACACCTTTGACGGAGCTGTTGACGCGCGAGTAACAAACTGAGAATAATCCGCAAGCTGATGTTCTTGAAGTGAACCAATCCCCGGATGACAACCTCGTGACGAGGGGCACAAACCTCGCTTCCAGGTCAGCAGGACTGTGCTGCGCACAAATCAATCTCAGGGATTCGACTGCTTTGTCCCTCACAACTGTCTCCTCGACGGTCGCTAGGGACTCCAAAGGGGGCTAAGGAAAAGGAGATGCTGGATATTAAAAATGCAAATTAAGGTAATGAGACCGTCATACTGAAAACATAATCAACATAACGTGTTGATATTATCAGCACCTAACCAGTTTGATTGCTAAGAATGAAAAAATAGGAATAATCCTCAACTCAAGCTGTGCACATTTCAACTACGTGTCGTAGATTCTTGATACTTACCAAAAGACAGTGGACGTTTTCCGGCCCACCAACGAGAGGCGTGAACTGACCAAGTTGTTCAGCAAGGGCGAGGAGAACCTCATCTTCATCGTAGATTGTATCGGTAAGGAAAGGAATGAGCTCGGTTCGAGTCCTCTCGACACCCAGAGCCAGGGATATGGTTGAAAGTTTTTTGATGGAGTTCAAACGCAACTGCAAGCAGATTAAGGATTATTACGTACAAGTTCTCCAAGAAGTGGTGCAAACTTGGCTTAAAAGAAGTAGCCAGAAGAATCATTTGCGTTATGATGAGTTTTGAGTACAATCCGTTTTAAAGCCAGGGACGAAAATTGTCCATTATGATCGATTCAAGGACCATACTTAATTAGGTAGCTTGAATGCGCATGAGGACTGGCATTACACTTAATAAGCTAGTTCATATTAAAGACAACAGGTGCTTCTAAGCCTCAAATTGTAATACAACTTTTATCAATTCAAAAGTTGCGACTCTGTACATCAACAGGGGCATGATTGTTCATACAAGTTTTCTGTTGTTTGAGTTCAGAATAGGGTAGAGATATGCCCGCCTTCAGGATGTCCGTGGTCTTCACATGACGAGCAATACCACCAAACCGGCGATTAATCAATTGAACAATTACTCATAATATATTTAATGGTTCCAAACTCACCTGAACATCATCATTTTTTAGTTCATCGATCAAAACAGCAATCGGATAAAGAGAATCTTCCGCAGTAGAGTCGGACGCAGCCATTTTGTCAAGATGAGACTCAGAAGTGAATCACTGCACGATGAAAATAACAGTCGCGAGCACTCAACGCCTACACGGAAATTTTATAAAACGATCGATAAGAAATCACTAAAAAATATGAATGCTCGGCAACAAACCAGCATTAATCGTCAAACAACGATATATACACAACGGTTCGCGAAAAAATTGGGTTAGTTTGTGGAAAAGTCTGTGGAAAAGAACATGGAAGAACCAGGGTTGCCACACGTTCCTCTTTGGTGCGTAAAGACACTAGAATAATGATTTACATAGAAAAACGAAGTGGTCAACTATAGGTAATCATATCATGAGTATCTAATCTTATTCATGAAGAATTGATATCCTGATTTGTGCTAATCGGTCGTCGTAAAATACCTACTAACGTTACTGTATCTCAGTGATGTCTGTATAACTACAGAAATTTTGTTGGACTTGGCGGCTTTCAAGAACAGTGTTACCACTTTCATGGATGTCGCGTGACCATGTAGTATCCATAGCAGCAGTGTTGCCCCGTAATGTTAATATTATGTATGTGTTGTCCAATCTGTTCATCGTCAGTCTTCGTAATCTTTTCCGAAATCGACAAAACTCTAAAATAAATGTTGAAGTAGATTCAATAGAAATTATATTAAATTAATCAATAATAAATAATGAATTTAGTAGTGGTCATGGAAGAAGGGAGATCTCCCTTCTTCCATGAGCCATGGTATACTCGTATGGAATTATATCCCTGTATTATAACTTATTGATGCTATTCATGGAAGAAGGACTGCTAATATGGAGCCTTCCAATTTTCCCTGCACGTACAGCTGTCTGTGTAGTTGTATTCTCCAGTGGATAGCGATTTACAGTGTTTGGTTTCGTGTGATGAGCTGGCTGACGTAATGTTTCTCTTCTCGAGTTCGCGACTTAGTTTTTCAATTTATATTTTATGTTTTCTAAATTTATACAGTGCGGAAGTTCCGAAAGCCTGGCTATGCGCCGATGCAAGTTGTTCAGGTGAGTGAGTTGGAAGACACAGGCTAATCATAAGGACACGTAATGCCTTATCAACATTCTCGCACTTCCCTATGGATTTCGGTCTGTTAGAAAATATCGTATTCTGGATGACATGAAATACATCACGACTATAGTTATTTATTTTAATCTATGTTGAGATTCAAATATACCCACACAGGGATTTTTTGCCAGAATTTGATTACTTAGGACAATATCTGTAGTCAATTAATTTAACTAACTGTTATTTACTTTGAAGGCCCATGAAGTACTTGTGGTGTTGTCCCAATTGAAACTCAAAGATACCGTTCATGCGTAATTAGGTGAATCTGCTGAGTAATCTTATTCAGGTTTGCTTCATACATTGGATACATACCGTAATGAACGGTTTTCCGAATAAAAAAGGGTTTTAGTTGAGGTACCAACCCACTGCTTGTTGCAATGTTGCTTGTCGAACAAGGCTGACTCAAATCAACAGACGTTACATTGCCTACTTGTCACACAACATAAAAAAAGGGTTTTAGTTGAGGTACCAACCCACTGCTTGTTGCAATGTTGCTTGTCGAACAAGGCTGACTCAAATCAACAGACGTTACATTGCCTACTTGTCACACAACATTATGGTACGGTTTAATTTTCCCCTAGAGCTGATGAACAAATTGCTCTACCCCCCCCCCCCCCATTCGGTACGTATACGTCCACATACCGACTAGTTAGATGAACGTTTCAAAAAACTGGGCGCTAGTAAAGTGTATGTGGTTGGTCTTGTTGTTAATGAGGTGAGAAATGCTGATTCTCTCTTCAAATTCATAACATTTATGTCGAGTTCTTTATTTTAATGCTATTCACACTATGAAGGCGTAATTTAGCAAATAGCCCTTTAACTTGACGCATCCCAGGCACCGGATCATCTGAGTGGCTCTTAAAGCTAATTTCTATGTTAAGTATTCACTCTATGGAGCCGGCCGAGTTTTTTCAATGACAACAACGTTCCCAATTTTGAATTAGGATTATTATGATTGATAAACGTTGGATAATGTAAAAAACTGATGTGGCACGAGGTTGAGTACGAGGGGGGATCCAAAAGAAACAGGAATTTCGTCATAACTTATTTATTTCTTAATATTTTTACACCAAATTTTGATCACCTGTTAAGTATTCTCCCTTTACCACGACGCACATCTGCAAAAGATCATTGTTCAAAACATTTTTTCAATGAATGTTTCGCTGGATGTTCTTAGGCCCGCGATTTTTGTTTTATCTTCTCCACTTCTGAAAGTCTTAAGTCTGGGACCAAAAAGTCATGATGGAAGAACCAGTCGCCTGCGCGCCAAAGGTCTGCCCTTTTGTTTCGGACACTCTCCCTTAACCTTTCAAAATCTCCAAGTAAGTACAACTTTTGGTTAACAGTTCGACCCGGGGAACAAACTCCTTGTGCACAACACCTCTGCGATCGAAGAAACAAATAAGCATTGTCTTGATGTTTGACTTTACTTGGCGAGCCTTTTTGGGACGAGGAGAGCCAGGTGACTTCCACTGGCTCGATTGCTGCTTTGTTTCGAGATCGTATTCATAACATCGCGATTCATCACCAGTCAGCGTCCTCTTCGAACTGATTTTGATGCTCAAAACATGCTTGAAGTCTTCGCTCGTCTGTGAGAAGGTGAGGGACAAATTCGGCGGCAACTATCCCCATGTGCAAATCTTCCAAATCAAATGCAAATCCTCTGAATTGAACTCCATGATATTCCACCCATTTCATAGAGTTGATCAATGGTTCCGCGACGTTCTTCACGAACGAGAGCATTGATTTTATCACTTCTCGACGTTGGAGGCGTCCCGAACGGAGTTGGTCTTTAATTGACATTTCTCCATTTTTAAAACGCGAAAACAACTCGTAGGCTCTAGTTTTACTAGAGGCAATCCCCTAAAGCAAGAGATTTCTGCGGCCGATTTCCCCAACAGAAAACAAAATTTCACAGTCGTGCGTTACTCGACAATCGGCCATCATGTTGTCGGCGGTATGGAAAAACTTATTTCATTATAAAAATGCACAAGGACGAACCGATGTACTCACAGAACTTCGCACACCAACTTAGGAGACGTCTTACTAACGGAATCTTGGTCGAACAATGATAACCCCTATTCTCCCTCTCCACCGCAGGCCAATTCCAATTACTTTTGGGCACCCCTCGTACGTTAATGCGAAAATTCGCTGATTAGTCAGTGACTGTAACTATTGATGTTATTATATCCCCCCCCCCAAATTTGCCTCGCTTTATACATAATTGATGTTTATTTATAACGTACGTTTTGTTGATATAGAAATCAATGTTCGACCGTCGTCAAACAGCTCTAGTTTTGTTTTCGCATTGTTGCAACTTTTAGTCGAGCACAACTTCAACATTTTTACAGCTCCTATCTCAGAAGCCACAGTGCAAAAACCATACTGGGCAGACAGTACTGAGAAAATCAGTGTTACTCAGGGCGAGAAGTTGGAAATCCTCAAAAAACCCGCAGATGGGTCAAACAAATATTATTTTGTACGGGTAAGCAAACTCTACTTCATTTTCTATTGTATTAACCATCAAGTACGTTATTGTATTATTTACAATCTATTTTATTAATACAATCTATTGTATTAACCATCACTGTGTTACTGAGAGATGTGCAGTAATAGACCTTCATATAATTTATAAATGTTTTACTCCATTAGGAGGTAGCTTTCTCCTTACAATGAAAATAAATGTTTATTCAACAAAGTCAGAAAGTTCTGAGTACTTATTTAGTAGGTAACCTTTAAAATTTGTTCATCAACATAGGTAAACATCCTACACATTCTTCCAAATTTGGTGGCAAATCTTTGCGAAAATCATAACTCTGGTCCCATTCTTAGAAATTTTAAAAGTTTTAAGTTTTATTTCACGCTTGGTTCATAACAAATGGTTCAGAATGATTTCATTATCATGTAATGGATATTCAAGGAAGCTACGAGAATGAGTCTAACCATGGCAGACCTTAAAAAGAGGTCAGATTGTAATTGAGCGGTGTTGGAGCTTGAATTCGTATGGTCACTCTCATGTCTACTTTTTTATGAAGAATAAATCATGTTAGAACAAACAAAGAAGTGTAATTAGCTGCGTTGGTCTTTTCGTCTTCCGTTTTCAGTCTTCAACAAACCCTTTACTCCTGATATGAGAGTACCTAGTTGCTTTTTTGTACAGTCCTGCATAGTTATGGGACAAGTTGAAGGTCAATGAAAAGTATTGAGCTGTATAAAATATCGTCGTGTTCTCCGAGTAAAGCACCGAGTTAAAATGTTGCTTCTCCGAATAATTAAGAGAATCAACTAATGTTATAATGGACGACTGTTATAATGGCGATGCAGAAAAAACTTATCTTCGTTCAACTGCGTCTTATTTCCTTGAAAATGTGGAAAATCTATTTATAAAATTTGTTTCAATGTCTACTACCAGGTTCATACCGCTCTTTTGTTTCAGACCAAGGGAAGGGAACAACGCTACGGGCTGCTGAAGGTAGATTTCTTCAAAGAAAAAACAATTATGGTTCGGAAGGAGAATTTAGTGAAAGTCGAGTCGACAGTTGAATCTTCAAAGAACAAAACACCTGACACAATTTCATCTGCACCGAGTGAAATTATTGATGGAACGTTGTTACCGTTAGAACCGTCATATTCGTACGAACCAACGCGGGATAACGGTCGAAATTTTATTGGAAGCCCCGGAGCTGTTCAAAGTACAACACCTCCATCAAATGAGGCCTCGCTCAATGGAAAATCCAAAATTGTAAAAAGTGCAAGTGCCGCTGGTGTACAACCTAATGAAATAAAAGAGGGAAATGTCCAGCCTCACAGTGAGAACCATTCCAACACTCCCCAAAATTCATCGACTGAACAGAGGGACACATCTCAAGTTGAGCAGAAGGCAAATACTCAATCTACCAATAAAACTGAAACAAAAATTGTATCTAGGGAACTTGATGGAGAACAAGAATCCAAACTCAACGATTATACGCCTACTAGCACTAGTAATTATCATACACCAGCGACCAACAGTTATGATTCCCTGTCTAATAAAGGTTACGATAAAGATGTCGCCGCTACATATGGAACTACGGGCTCTGCTACGACCAGCCCTCAGAGTATTTCAATTTCAACTCAAATCGATGAAAGTCAAACGCCCGAAAAGACAACTTCAGGCGAGGAAGTGCGTACAAAAGGTGTACAATCAAATAAAAGTGTAGAGGGAAACGTCCAACCTTGGAGTGAGTATCATTCTAACCCTCTCAAAATGTCATCAACTGAACGTAACGAATCATCTCAAGCAGCTTCAAACCCAGTTGAGCAGGAGATGGATACTCAATCTACCATTAAAAATGAGACAAATGCGAAATCTGAAGTGGGCACTGTTAAAAGTTCCGCTGTTAAAAGTGTAGCATCACCATCAAGTGAGAATTCGCAAAAAGTCTCTGGTGGAGAACAAGAATCGAAAACAAACGATACTATGTCTTTTAGCAGTAGCGAGGAAGTAAATGGTGCAAGTGCCGATGAAGTACAATCAAATGAAAGTTTAGAGAGAAACGTCCAACCTCAGAGTGAGCATTATTCTAACGCATCAACTGAACAGAGCGAATCATCTCAAGTAGCTTCAAACCCAGTTGATCAGAAGATGGATACTCAATCTACTATTAAAAATGAAACAAATGCGGAATCTGAGGTGGGACCTGTTTCAGAGAGCTCAACAAACCATACAGGAGTTAGTTCCGCTGTTGGAAGTGTAGCACCTCCATCAAGTGAGAATTCGCAAAAAGTCTCTGGTGGAGAACAAGAATTGAAAACTAACGATACTATGTCTTTTAGCAGTGGCGAGGAAGTAAATGGTGCAAGTGCCGATGAACTACAATCAAATGAAAGTTTAGAGAGAAACGTCCAACCTCAGAGTGAGTATTATTCTAAAGCATCAACTGAACAGAGCGAATCATCCCAAGCAGCTTCCAACCCAGTTGATCAGAAGATGGATACTCAATCTACCATTAAATATGAAACAAATGTGGAATCTGAGGTGGGCACTGTTTCAGAGAGCTCAACAAACCATACAGGAATTAGGTCCAGTGTTGGAAGTGTAGCACCTCCATTAAGTGAGAATTCGCAAAAAGTCTCTGGTGGAGAACAAGAATTGAAAACAAACGATACTATGCCTTTTAGCAGTGGCGAGGAAGTAAATGGTGCAAGTGCCGCTGCAGTACAATCAAATGAAAGTATAGAGGGAAATGTCCAACCTCAGAGTGAGCATTATTCTAATCCATCAACTGAACAGAGCGAATCATCTCAAGCAGCTTCAAACCCAGTTGAGCAGGAGGTAGATAGTGAATCAAGAACTGAATCTAAGGGAAATGTTTCAGGGAGCATTAATGGAGATATTAACATTGGTAGTAACAGCTCTGAGGAATCTGCAGTTCACACTAAGAATCTAATTGAACATTCTATCCATTCAACAGATGATAAGTCTCATTCTCTCTCAACGAGTCATCAAAATATCTATACTCATCATCATAATGAACAATTAACATCACCTATGAGTCTCGTCAGTAGGCTGGCGTCCCACGCAAAGGACTCTAGTGTCGAAGTCCCTGAATCAGCGACAGTACATAACCCCACAAACATTCCGGCAACGACCCAACCACAAGACTTTGTTTCTGAAGTGAATGTAGATGTGACCACAACTCCAATGCCCTCACCATCACAGCCACCTGAATCAGATCCTTCTACAATTGTGGAACCTAACAGCGAAGTGCAGGAGAACACGTTCGAAGAACTGCCACACCCCATCCAAGAAGATTCCGTCAGTTCCTGGTACTCTAGCGTTGGCTCCATCTTTACCGGTATGCAAGAAATGTTTTTGAGCGGCGAGACCGAATCTGACATCATTCCTTCTGAGGTGGCCCCTAAACTCCAAGGTGATTTCAGATTTCATTATACATTCTTCTTCGAAGATAAAAGAATGTGCTCGAATCCTCCCAGACTTTCCTTTACTTTACTTTAATTTTTCGACCTCCCTACCAAAATCAGTGGTTTCATTTACCTATCAGCCAAACAGTTAACCCACTTTTAATCTCCAGCAATGTAATAAATGAGCAATGTCGATTATTCATAGGTTTTGGGTCTAAACAATTTGAAACAACCATTTCTACACATATCTCTTATTGTAAAATCACCTGCGGTGGGGTGCATTCGAATAGTTTAGGGATTGCACCGTACTGCATAGTAAAATAGGGTCTGAACTATTTGGCTGCATATTACTATATCCGTCGAGTGGCAATCTCATCTTAAATCTTTGGTTTCAGTAGATGGCGACGCCGTGGCCTGTACTACCAATACCTGTGATATTCAACCACAAATTGACCTGGTGAGTTGGAATGAATTACGTATTAAATTTCGGATCTGCTGACTTCTTTGCAGTCCAAATCTCTACAAAATGCTTCTTTCCGTTCTGCCCCTTTCTAACGTTCTATTGTGACCGTCTAAATTACTTTGTATACTTTCAGGGAATTGAAAAAGATAACAATCATCAGATCATTGACTACGTATGGATGTCTCCCGGTGGCATTACCTTAATGATAATCTCAGCCATAGCAGTTCTACTATTTTCTTTGGGATACTATTATTTGGAGGTACTGTGCACGGTTTTGTGTTATCTCACACTAAGGCGCTTTTCACGCGCCGAGCTTCGCGTCTCTCGCTCCTACCTACCGCCCTTTCATACAGGGAGCCATTTTAGTTCTGGCTCCTTGAGCTCAGAAAGCAGAATGGAGCGCATGCGAGCGGTTGCCGCATACCTTCTCTACCGTCGACACAAACATCGACGACAGAAATACCAACGATCAGGAATGTTTTGGGTACAGCCGATCAACCAACTACGCGTTAAAGCAGGAGTTTTTGCCACACTTTATAAAAAATATAGACGGGATGAAAAAAAGTTCTTCTTGCGAATGTCTTTTGCTTAATTTGATGAGCTCCTTGACAAAGTGAAGAATAATATTTAGCTCGAAGATGCTGATTAATGTCTCCACATCGTAATGTACCGCGTCAATTGGGGACGAGAGTGACAGCCGTTTTCACTCTTCCTTTTTGACGTGGCCTCTCGTCTCCCAAGACGGGGCCACGTCTGCATTTTGGTGCTGGGAGCATTTCTTTCTCTCGGGAGTGACGGACATGAAGCTCGCCGTGTGAAAGGGTCTAAGTAATTCCTCTAGTGAAGTATGAAATGAATATTAGTACCTACTGAATATAATATATTCAGTATTATGCATATATGCTATCATCGAGGTCAGATTGGTGCGGTGAGGACACAATGCTTTGTTATTTTTGACACGATGCAACTATTTTCTATTGGACAAAAAACATTTTACGAGAGCAAAAATCTTCGTTAGGCGAAGAGTATCAAAAGCTCTTCTTGATATATTCGACAAGTACCTACACAACGCGAAGGTTTCCGTTGAAAATAGCGGTGTCGTTTTTGGAAAACAGAACGTTGACCAATTCACACTAATATAATATATTATATTAGAGTGAATTGGTCAACGTTCTGTTATATTAGTGTTATATATTATATAACACTAATATAACCATCTGGCCTGGTATTTGGCTGATTTCCAAAATATTGCGTATTTATTGTATCAACATCTCAGTCAACCTTTTCTGCCAAAGGGCCTTCTTACTCTAGGTCATTAGCTAGCTCTAGTTAACAACAATCTCATTTTATCCTTTTATGTCATACATAAAACTAAAAAGTTTGTATAGCTTGGATACTTAGTGAATGTTTCCGTTTTAGAACCTGAGAAGAGATGTTGAATTAGTGACCAAATACAACGATTTGGCTGGTAAACTTTTCATTGAACAAAAAGAGAAAGAAATGTTGGCCGAGAAGTTGACGACAGTCAACGAATCCGTGAGTAATTCCCTTATTTTTGTTCATGATAAATTAAGTCTCCATCCTCCGCAACCATCCTTTTTAGCTGTTGTATCCCATTCTTGTACTCTTTATAATGACCAGTAATACCTAATAATTGTGAGTGTGTGTCTACTTAGTAACTTTAACGGTAGAACCCTGTCGTATCCATAGGAATATAAATTTTAATAAACATTATTGACAATTTGTATACGGAAAATCGTATATTGACTGAACCTCAAAAACCCATTTTCCAATTATACATGTTCTACATCTGATCGTATAATATATATTCATTTATTTATTTTTTTAGATGAGCCAGATGTCGTACGATTCGACGAAATACGACGAAGAACTTAGCGAGTTAAAAACTCGACTCCAGAAGTATAAGGTAATGTACTTACCTTTAATGGTCCATCTTTGTTGGTTGTACAAATCTGACAATTTCCTTCAAGTTATCTCCAGTTTCTTCATCTTCATTACTGTGTTAGTAATTTTAAACTTTTCAGGAAGAAAAATCTGCGATTGAAGAAAAAGAAAAGGAGACCCGAAAGAAGTTCATGATGGTTGATAAAAACTACAACGAATTGAGAAATATCCTCTCTCAAAATAAACAAAAAGGAGAGCGATCAGCGCTTATACTCGACATTAAAAACTTGAAGGACAGCATTGCCGGTAATAACGTCGAAATCGCGTCCCTCAAGGAGCAGCTTCTCGAAAAGAAAGAGGAGGTTTGTGCAACTATCCAACTAGAACTTGAATTTTATGTAGGTATCCACTAATCAATTTTATATTTGTGTGCTTTCTTTGTAGATTAAATCGTTGAATACTAGAATTATGGAGTTTTTGGAAGCCAATAAACAGTTGGAAAGGAATGTGGAGAATGCGATTTCTGAGAAACACGAAACAGCACAGAAATACCAAGATAATATTGCCAGACTTGAAAGAGTAAGCAGAAATTTTAATAGTAATATTGTAGATAACTTATTAATATGTAATTTATATTAATAATTAACTGGGCCAGTATAAACATTGAACCAACAGGCGGCCGCATGATTTACGCTCTTGTTAACGACTTTCTATCTGCTCCACCTTTGAGCCCGTATTGTGAACGAACGGCTGGTCGTAGAAAGCTCCGGATGGTCCTGAAAAATTCTCTGAATTAAACCCAAATCAAATAAGAACTAAACATTTTACGATTCCGTTTGAATTTTTCGAGATATGATGATTTCCAAATTTTGACCCCCTTCCCATTGAAGTTTCAAGTTAACCAAATTTCACAATTTTAGGACAACGCTAACTGTTCAAATTGACGCGAACGGCGTTCGATATTCTGATATCGTCCCGTAACTATACGACGTCGTGTAGTGAGCTAAAATATTGTGTGCTTATTCGATAAGCTCACCGAAAGGTCATGTCTTTAGTTTTCTAACTTGAAACCGGGCTGAAGTATTACATTAATGAAACCGGGCTGAAGTATTAATAATAATTTATACTTGTACATGTAAATTATGGATTAAATTGTTGTATGAAGGGTGAATTATTTATAATTCAGGAAATTTTTTAACCTACGTTGGCAATAATTAAATTATTTTAATCTTAAATAATTTCGAATATTTTTTATAAATCATGTGCTGTTTGAATCAGCTGTTGAGTGTGAAAATTAGCCTGAAGCTCTACCACTGATTCGCGCTCTTGTAAACGATTTTTGTCTCGGTTATACCTTCGCGCCCTTATTGTGAGCACCCGTTTTAAATGCAATCGTGGCCTAAAGTCGCAAAAATATATTTGTACTCTGTACTTATTCATGTTACATTAACATATAGACTTGAATAAAGGACATCTCGTACATAAAATTCCTGTTTCAGACCATTGAGGAAAATACAGTTGCTCGGGTAAAGTTGGAGAAGGAATGCGCTCAGTTGAAGAAGGAGAAAGAATCTTTGGCGATTGAGAAGGAACTGGCGGAGTCTAGTCTCCAGAAATTCCAGCGTTTGAAGCCTTCGAACGCACTGACTGAGTGGTTGGATGCAAAGGAGGTCAGAGTCTCCCTGTTGGCTGCTGAAAAGAAAATTGCGGAACTTACTTCAATTCGAGACGAGTTAACTCGCAATAAGAATCTTGCTGAAGGTGAAGAAAAAATTTAATACAAACGTAAAACTAATTGTTGTTGCTGAAACTAAAACAGTAGCTATTTTCAGGACATTAAACTTTCTAACAGTAACAAAAACAGCTAAGTTTGCTTTTATGTTCAAAGCGTTTGCCACATCTGTATTTTCTCTACATTATTTTTCAGAGAAAGAAAAAACGCTAGTTGTTGACTTCGAACAACTAAACGAGAAGTACGAGAAAGCAGAGAAAGAGAAAATCGAAGCCCTTACCAAACTTCAAGTCCTGTCGGACTATTTCAAAGAAAAGGAAACCCAACTTCAGGAGTAAGGACGGTTGACGTAACTCTGAATAATTTGAATGTAGTTATAAGTACGTAAGCTACGTATTAATAATTTATTTTCAGGGAGCTTGGGACGAAAGAATCTTTATGGCTTCAAAAACAGAGTGACGATCGCACGATTTACGAGCAAATGAGGTCACTTAGAGAAGAAAACGCTAGCTTCAAGTAAGCCGTATTATTTTTCTTGGTTATCACGATTGAATAGTGTAACCGTTTCAATTCACAATCCGTACTCTTTCAGAAACCAAAATGAAACCCTGAAGAGGGAAATCCTCGATCAAGAAGCGTCGTTTAAAAAGTTGATAACAAGCTCGGAAGAGAAAGCTCATGAAAACTGGGTGAGTGGTCTTATTTTCACATCTACCATCCCATTATGAATACTGTACTAGGATTTTACGGTCATTTTTTTTCACTGAGAAAATACCTACGAATCCAACGGACATAGGGAAATGTAACGTTATTTACGTATGGTTCACATACAGACTACCTACGGTTGGTAGGTCGATAGGGAACTAGAAAAGGTGGTCATCAAGGTCAGTTCGTACTTGAAACTACATTTCCAAATCACCAATGTGGACCACCAGACCATTGAAATGTTACTAATTATATTGGCCCTTGAGTTGTGTTACTGAAACCGGTCAGAAGGTTCCAGAAATACGGCAAGGAAATAACACTTTCTCCCTCACCTCTCATTCATGTACAAGACCCTAGAAATGTTAATTCGAAGACCCTCTTGTAGACTACACTTGATGCTATGATGAATGAACTTGGGAATTATACTAAGAAATTAGTATAATCCACAACTGAAATTTACTACTGTTTTATACCGCTAAAAATGCAAGTTAATTAAAATGGAACGAGATTCAGGTTTTAAAAAACACTTTTATTGCTCGTTAAGGGATATAGAGGTATGAATGGGTTGACTAACAAGACCGGCTCTCGAGCACTGAAGGCGCGGAGCTTTTATAGAGTAGGAGCTGCTGATGTCAGCAAAATAATTATACATTATTGTGGGTTGTGTTTTTAATAAAACCACCTTGTAGCAGCCAATAATGAATAACCGCAATCAGCCTGGACGCACCTACCACACCAAAAATAATTATAGGGAGAACTTACAATATACGTAACTTACAACAAAATTATTTCTTCTGAATTAAATTGAAAGTAGTCCATCTGTTTTCAGGCTAAAGTAGCCTAAGCTATAAGGAGCATTCCAGCATTTGCATTGCGTTTCACATCTCAGACTTGCGAAACGTCCCTGAGATTGTTAAGAATAATCAGACCTTTTCTGTGCATGAAGTAGGTATTTTGACTTAGAAGTGTTGTTGCAGGTGGCGTTGCGTCATCAAGAGAGAAGGCTGAAAGAAGCCCAAATGGAGGCAGCACAACTGCGGTCGAGACTCACAACCCTTGAATCAGCGGGAGACCACTCTGATGACAAAATAAATAAAGGTATTCTATTTCCTTCGTGTTCTTAGGTAATTTTTGGTGGACCATGATCCCTTATCCAACCCCCTAACGATATTCTATAGGATGATTCAAAACTAGCGCCGGATTTAAAATATTAATAATTTTCAATAATTTGATAATTGAAATCAGCATTTCTACCCATTTAAGAATGATAATCAATATCCAGCAAATGAGCACTCCTACTGCGTCTGCATGGGTGTACTCTTCTGCAGTGTTCCACATCAAGGCTTTCAATTACTCAACGAATTTCTTGCTTGAGCTGGGTTGTTTTTTGGCTATCGTTTCCATGCATTTTTGACTTCTTCAATGGGGTCTGCGCATGAGTTTTGTTTAGAATTTTTATTGATAGAGAATCGCTTCAAAAACGTGAAAATGGGAACCATTCGTCAAAATTATGTTTCTATATCTATAAAAAATAATATTTTTTATAGATAGAGAAACATAATCATGTTCATAAAAAGCGCGCGATGACGTCAGAACCGCTGAAGCATTTGGTTGGACGGTAAATCAACGCGGCCACCACACCAACACAAAAATCGGTAGAAGCTTCCTGACACTTGCGAGATGGGTGGGGGGGGGGCTATTTTACATCTACGTTTCAAATCAATCAGATTTCAATGTTGATTATCGATCTCTGTGCAGTTTTTTTTAGAAACTAGGAAACTAGTGTTTATGTGCAATAGCCACTCAAATACAACATAAATAACCGGGGTTATTCTATTTTAAGTTCTCAAGCGCACACCCCATTGATTGAAAGCTTTGATGTGGAACTCTGCAGAGGTGTAATGGGGAGTGGATGTACCGCACTCAATTCAACTCCCCCTCCCTCCCTCCCACGTACTTCCTAACTCTCTCATTCTAAAAATGAAAAAGTGAAGCAGTTCTTAGCAAGCTGTTTGTTCAAAGGAATTGTATTACATTAGTTTGAAGAATGATGCACATCCAACAAAAGATTAATACGAGGGCTCTTCCCGAATTTTAATACAGCTACAGAGGAAAATATGTGAAAATTGCTACACTGGTGTTTTTGAGCAGCTTTCGACAAATTTGTAATACTAGAGAAAGTTTGTAATACTACAACCTGATAACCATTGGTATCTATTGTAGTTCTCAACATTAAAATGTCGAGTGTTCTCACGATCCTTGACAACTCCCTTGAGATCTATCACCTGCGAGGTCGAACTGCTGGTTGTAATTATGTTGAATTTTACGCTAACATTTCGAAAAATTAAACGAACAATCAAACAACAGCAAAATCCGTAGAACAAACAAGTCTCCAAACCCTTAAAATGGATGACAAGTTGGTGTTCTGAAAGTGGATTGATATGGAATTGATCGATATTATAGATCCTCCGCCCTCCCGCGATCTATCAGGTGGCTGCATTGGCCTTACCTATGGTAACCCAGTCAGGAGACATACACACGCACGCGCCAGAATAACCAGATTAATGCTGTAGGGTGACGTCACTCTTCATTTCTTGTGGGGAAGCGCTTCCCCTGTCGCTTTGCTCCTTATACGCATGACGTCGCAGTAGGTGTGCTAATTTGCCGGATATTGTTTTTCGTTCTTAAATGGGAAGAAAATTTAATGCTGATTTCAATGGTATGGTTTTTTTTACCAAATTTATTTTTTCTTAATAAAGTGATCAATATTTCACATCCGGCGCTAATTTTGAATCACCCTTACGTTCTGCTCCTAATTTAGCTATGGTTTAATATTTTTACATAGTATTGATAGATCTGATGAACAAAAGAAGTTGATATTACTCAAAACTCCCATGTAATGATAAGTACGAGTATTATCAGACAATGACCCAGTTAAATGGGTAAAGTATTCATTCTTCCAGCGTCACCAGTGGACCGAAAACGATTCACTAGTCCACCATTCCTGCTTGAGGAAAAACCCTGTTTCAATACAAGCATAACCTAAGCTGATGATAAATGTCTTTATTTTTATCTCATTTCTAAGCCCTTTGCATTTGTTTGTTTGTTTTAGGAGAAGTGAATGGTGATATGCCGCCATACGGCAGTGCTACTTCCCCTCCATTTATGTTGTACCCTGAGTTCGTCCCGCCTCCTCCCCTCCTTACAACAACGCCGTCACGCCCGCCACCATTAGGCCGGATATCGTCTCCTCCGCTGGGAGACTTCACTCCTCCACCTCCTCTCGTTCCTTATGAAATGTTTTTACCACCTTCGCCGCCCCCTCCAGCTCCTCACGTTCTTCACAAACCGCAGCCTTTGGATGGAAGTCACAGGATTCAAAAAGGTCCGACATTTATCAACTTTATTCCAAATTACCTTCATACTGGGTTCGTTCCATGTCTGACGGACTGTTAACAGAAGTTGACGGAGACGTGCGCAGTACGCCCGACCGCTGTTCCAGGTCGAAGTCTTGGTTGACAGCAGTTGAATGGAAACAGACCGCTCGGAAGGTTGCGGTCGGGAGCTGCCAAACTGTAAAACCGTATAGATTTTGAAACCTCCGTTCTTACCTTTTCATTTGGTTCGTGTGCTCGAGGAGCCAACTTCTCTACAACATTACACTACAGTCCCTCGACTCATCAAGTGTTGACTGACTTTGGAATTTATTTATGTGACTTGGTTTTCATGTACACCAGTGCAACTCCTTCAATGTTCATCCAGCGGGAATCGTTCACCACTCGTTGCCCAGCCCTGAATTTCAGGCTGAACATGGTAAGTGCAGATCTCAATGTGCGCGACCTTGGAAGGTGTCCTGTGATACCTAGGGATTCTAGTTCACTTACCCAAGATCAGCGGTGTCCAAACGTATTCACAATCCCCCTTGGAAGATCAAGAAGGCAATGGACCGCTGTAGACAGTGATTAGACGGCGCTGTCAGACCTGGAGCGACCCTAAAATACCTTCTCTACCTGACTGGAATAATAGAGATATTCCTTTTTTTCTGAATGATCACTGATTATTCCACACTCTAAATCGTTTGAACTGTATCACTGTATGTTTCAGATTCTCAGTCATCCAACCATTCGTCTGAATCCGCACCAGATAGAACGCGACGGAACAAAAGATAGTGCGGTTATTTAAAAATAATGTAGGTACATTGCAAATTGTTCAGGATGAACCTCGATGCAGCAAATAAGTCAAGGAAAATATACAAAAGTTTATGTTGTCAATTTATCTTCATTTGTACATACGAAATATAGTGTAGACAATTCACCGAGGTTTAGGACTTGGCGGAAAAGTGATTTTATAACATCAAATGTCTTTAGCTGACTCGGTAGTCCAGGAACTCTCATCAGAAGCAAGTGGTATTGTACCTTATAATAAGGGTACCATCCTATGGATTATTGCCAAGTTATTCGTGAAAATCTTCCATTTGCAAGGGTATGGAAGACTTCTCATCGTCATCTCCTTATAAAATTATATGTATTGAAAAAAAATATATTTTGTATAAATTAATCAAACTCTTGTTGATAAGTAAGTTCTTCAACTCCCCTTCTTCCTATTGAAAAACTCATTTATGAAAATAAAATAAAATCATGTATTACGCTGAACTATCGATGTTCTCTGGGCTGGTGTAATTTTTCGTATCACAATATTTCTTGGCTCATTTGAAAATTTTGAAAACTCGATGACTTGTAGTACACAAGGCAGGTGTACCATACAAGATTGGTGTATTTGGATCAACTGAAGGAAAAATTGTAACTTTTGGGACCATAGTAATATTTTTCTATATATACCAATCAGAGCCATGTATAACCCACGGATTAACCTTAACAAAATGTTTCTTGCTCAGTTAGTGTGAGTCTTTATCGGCAATGAATGAATAAATATCTTTATATTCTGTGTTGGACTACATATTTCAGATCTTCTCACTAAACAATAATCTTTTGCGTTAAAAAAAAAAAAAAAATGTAAAATTGAGGACACTTATTCTTATTAAAATCAACTTTATTTTGATTTACAAATCAGAAAATTTACATAGGGGCTTAATGATACTTCAAGTTCGAACACCTAAATTCAACTTTATGTGTTTTAAATATTAATTTGCTTGCTAAATACCTATTAATGTCTAATTGCTACATATTTACATTAATTAACAACGATATACATGGTTAGTGTATATTAACTAATGATTTTTCGTTAATTAATTTATTATTACAAGTACATCCCGTTGACGAGAAAATCTGCGTCGTGCGCGTAGCCCTTTCCTCCTCTCCTCATTCTTTTGCTGACCATCCGCATCCGGCATCCTACCAAGATGAGCATGATTCCCGTGATGCATAAACCTGAAAATTATTACAGACTTTTGATCAGTTCAGGCAATCACACCCTTGTTAAAGACTAGTTTAGAATATGCAATATCAGCATCGAAGGCCGGTTGTTGTGGAACAATCGGTTCTCTTGGTTAGAACTTTATTCAGAACTGCTGATCTTGTTCAGGACGGCGTCTTCTCACTCAGTGCAAAGCCTATTGCCATCCGGAACTGACTGATCGATTTTTATAATTATTATAATGAAGTATATGAAAAGAGTGTTCAAGGGACAGTACATAATTATGAAGAAAAACAACTACCGGTCCAATCAGAATTGCACATAAGCTACCTGTGTTCTAGTCAGCAGCCCCTGGACCATCGTCGTGGGACATGAGTTCATCAGTAAAAGGGTTAATGACCAAATCCCCAGTATATGGGAGGGAATATGGATAGTGACGTAAAAAAATAAGTAAATCGGTGGAATTGCAAGAACTTGGTGTCCCCATGTCGAATAGTAGTCCTAGCTTCGGCCGGGTTGTGAACCAAACCATTCTCTTCCCTGGATTTGTCATTGACTGAACGTACCCATAGTTAGTGACAATACGGCTCCTCGAGGTGTACTGCTCTGTATCTCCTCCTCCAAATTAAGAATTGATTCTTTCAACCTGACGTCAGCGTGCAATTGGTCCAATTTTCTGTGAGAAGATTTAGTATGATCGTGATCATGACTGGTGGTTTCATCCTCTTCTTTTCCCTTGGTCTCTGACCCTGGAGTAACACGAGAAATGCCCATTATCCGTCAATCCCTAACAATACATTTATTACATAACATATCTAAAGATTTTTTGCAATGAATCAACAAAGCAAAATATTATCTGTACGGTTTGAGCATTGCCCTTAGTTATGATTTAGCACCAAATAGATGCTCTCTCATATTATCCTGACCTTTTGTCTCTGCAGTAGCAGTGGAAGTGGTGTGAGCTGTTGGGGGCTCGTTAGGTTCGGGATGTGGCTCTGGTTTCAATGACTCTTTTGGATGGGCGATTTCCTGGAAGAAAAAAGCAGTGTGAGTGGTTTTCTACAGTATACCAGGATGAAGGTCAAACATGTTATCGTGGTTGGGACAGTCACCTTCAGCTGAATAGGTTTGGGAGCTGCGACCAACTCGTTAGGCTGCTGATACATGGTTTGAGCTGGAGCCTGGAATGGCTGCTGTTGCATCTTGTTCTTATACATTTCCTCGTAGTAGTAGTCTGGGTAAGGGCCGCTTTGTGGAACTTCACTTCGACTTCCTGATATTTCATCCAACCCTTGAGGAACCGACTGTTCTGGAACTTCAAACAACGTTTCTGATTTGCCTGCCCATTTACTTCTCCCGCGCTCCACTAAGTACCACATTTCAAATGTTGATCAATTGAGTTCAGAGTTATGGAAAAGATTTAAAAATTGTAACGCTTACTATTCAAATTATGAGGCTTGGGTGGGGATTGCCAGCTATTTGGAATTGAACCTTGACTGCCATACATACGGTTGTATTGAGGGTTTTCATAATATTTCGCGTAGTCCGCCGGTGCTGGCTCGTTGTACTGCAGCCCAGACCTGAATAGAGCAAAGTATTACAGAACGGATCAATTCATTTCGTTATGGATAACCTTACTTATTACAATACGAATTTCACACTCCGACTTTGACTTATGTAATCGATTGTGAACTTATTTTCATAACAGATCATGATAGGCTACACACTTGGGATATTATAAACTTAAATAGTAATTATTGGATTTTTCGTGAGAAAAAGTCATTTTGATGTGGGTAGTTACCTGGCTGATGGTTCTTGAGGAATATAAGAATGTGGTTGCTGCTGAAATCGGTTAGTCTGAGGCAGTAACCCTTCGCCTTTGTGAGTGAATATTTGGCTCCCTGAAACATTTGAGCTATTGAAAACCACTGTCGAAGAATACATTGATTTTGATCTACGAACTATACAATGCTCGTTTCTACCTTGATTGTGATGGTACTGAGTAGCGCTCCAGGTAGAGGATGGATCTGGACCGTGGTAATTGATCAACTCTTCTCCTTCGCGCCCATAACCTGATCTAGGTACATCCTGACCATTTAGACCGCTCATTTGAGGTACTTTCAATTGATATGCACTACCCAAGCTTTGATGGTTCTTCGCTCCTGCTGACATAGTTATCATTGTTTTTTTGGACGTCTACACTTACATCATTGTGATTCACAACATGGGCCCTACTGATTTTGTGATCACAGAGGGGTGACTTCTCGCTCTTTGAACACGCACCTTTGTGTTCGTAAAATCAATTTCAAGTTGAGATAATTGAATTCAAGGTTGAGAACCCAAACATAACCGATTGATAATGATCCAATTGTAGCTGATGTAATGGAATTGGAACAAATCCTCTTGCAACCTTGACAGACCATTACGTAAAAGCATACTAAATGAATGATGAAATAAAGTCTAATTTACATTCAAAATGAAGATCAGACTTTATGTGATACCTAATTTGTAGCATTACCGTAATCTTCACTTGAGGGCCACAGTTTGCGCACTGGTACAGGGCTCATTTCTCTATTCACATTCGCAGCGTCTCCATTTAGTTCAGTTTCTGGAATGTACTCCTGCTGTTGGTGCCGAACGATAGGGGCCGATGTTGGGTGCACATGTACGTGCTTTATTGGAGCCATTATGGTAGCTGCAGGGAAAATATAATTATTTAAGCACCACGTTTTGAACTAGTAGGTAGTCCCCTAAGAAGGTTTACAAGCACTTCATATTTTTGTTTTCTATTAACTTAGATTTATAAGCAATCAGTAACATGCATCACAATTGCCCCACATTAACGAACTAAGACAATTGAAAAAATATTCTTTACGCGGCTTTAATCATATTATGAATAAAGGCATGTAAAGAATGGTGCGAGGGATCAATGAGAAGGCTTGCTATGAGAATGGCGATAGTAACACGAGAGCTACCTGGCGTTCAGGGATCAATGTGTTGTAATTAGTTAATTACGTCTTATTTATTAATTACAGTTCGTATTGCATGACTCAATGGATTGGCGTCTAGTATTGTGTGTCAGATGTCCTCCCAAAATATTGTTGAAATGTCTATTTACATGGGTTAACAAGGCTTTATTTAATCATATTTGATTCGGAATGTAACCTTACTTTGCAGTGCAGGGCAGCCCAGTTCTGGTGATTCGTCACTCCCATCTGAACATTGAGGAATCCCATCACAGGCGTTGTAAATAGCTATGCATTCTCCGGAGGAGTGACACTCGAACTGATTTCTTTTACAGCCTCTCTCTACGCGCAACCATAAAATGAACAGTTCATAGGTGACGTGTAAATGAAATGCGTTGTCCGTAATTCTATTACTAATTCCAAACACCTTTATACGATACCAGTATCTTACTGTACTTACTGCTATTCCCTTGGTGACTTGGAGACAGTTCTTGGGCATATTGTTCCGGCACTTCCTTGGTCTTGGGGGAAACAGTCGTTTTATGAACTGCTGATGGCTCCGTGGGTAAAGAAGGCTCCCTAAAACCCAGTAGAGACTATAACTTTTAACAGAACACTCTCAAAGATGGCGAAGATTTTTGTGTTGACTTGAGCTTTTACAGCTGTGTTTGAGTGGTTGTAAATAAAGTGTGAATAAATACAGTTTAAATACAGCCTAGGTACCTTAGTTTGGCCAATTCTCGTTCATGCTGCGAATATTTAATTTGACTCTCCAATTCATGTAATTGTTGATTCACGTTCAGGAACCCACTTGTATAATTCTTGTATCGAGTGAATTTGCATTTGAAGTCTTCTGGTGGTCCACATTCAAAAAGATAACATCCTCCTGGAACCTGCGAATCATTTTCAGATTCGGTTTGTTGCGAAAATTACCACTTTGAAAAGTCTCAATGCCGATTCTCACGAAACATTTTTTATATACAAAAAAAAAAGGTCTAGGCCAAAACTAATGATGATCAGGCAGCAGAGACTTATTAAACAGAACACTCTCTCATTTAAATCCTCTAAATCTATCTTAAATCCAATTAAAAAAATTACCTTCAGTTCTTCGAAGACAAACACATCGCAGTTGTCCGACGAGCAACAGAGCTGCATGCACTCTTCTCTAGAAGCCACATCCCTTTCATTGAGGTACCTGAATTCATATTGAGAATGGCATGATAGCAAGTATGGAATGAAGATTTGGGTAACAGATAAGTGCTAGTCTCTGCTATGGGTTCCCTTCCATGGTGTACATTGATCCTTGGATTGGTATGCAAACCAGCTTGACTTATCGGTCTTGCGGGACAGGAATTAGCGGTCGGACGAATATACATATTTAGATACGTAAACCATTTGTACAGGGGCTTGAAGATAAACCTTCTCCGTCCATAGTAGTGGAAATGGTGATCTAAACCCCACACTTCTCTCTATTATGAGTAAGTCAAAGTTGTTCTCTTCTATTCCGAATATAAGACTTATACTTAGTAACTACGCACTCATCATCCTCCATTTACGGAGCTACCGATTCTCTAAATACCTAGGCACTGAAATTGTTTGTATACAGGAACATACGCCTGTTTGACGCTCTCCGACACTGAAAGACGTAGCACGTGAAATTCGGTAACTTGAAAATGACTGTTAAAATCCCCCAAACACCATGGGAATAATACTCGTATTTGTATTGAAGCTGAACCCGAATCAATATCCAAGCTGAATGATATCCACGTTGGTGCCCAATTTATCAACGATTTCGTTCACATGCAAATCGACAATAGTAAACAGGTAGGTATTTCAACAGGCAATTTTAAAACTCTTACTTCTCACGTATATCAAATATATTCACCTCGCCCCCATCGCCTTCGAGTCCTGGGTCCTTATGATTTTGTCTTTCTGGATATCAAAGCTGTCCCTGCAGCTCGGGAAGTCGTGCAACGTTCGCTTCAGTGAAGTCGACTCCTGGCCACTTTCGTCCCGATGGGCGAACGTGAGGGTATGACAAACCAGGAACATGATTTTACATAAATGATAGTGCAAGCGCATCTTTTAGAGCTGTGTTCAGCCTCCTCGTACCTCCCAAAGGCACCTTTTCTTGAGATTTCGAAGAAATAATCAACACTCACGCATAGGTACGTCTGATGACTCGTGGACTGGAGTCACTTCGTGGTTAAATAGGAAAGTTTAATCCCCAATATGAAATCCACTTTGTTTGGTCATTCGACAGTAAAAATCAATATTTCACGGCCTCCTCATTTACCCTCCAGCTGCTTTGCAGTTGTACGAAAACCTGTTGTCATCATTACTTCACCTATCTTCAAATATTTGTACGAACGAAAGCATCTAACGTTTCCCACCCGTACTAAAGTTACTTCAATAAATTTATAATGAACATCACATTTTCGAAAGAAATGAATTCATTTGGTGCTGCACTCTGTTCTCTCTGCCAGATTCCAGTTCGATCGTGGGGCGGAGGTTGGGCGTGGTTCCTCTAGATGGCAGGTGCCGACTACCGGTGATCAAAAGTTTCAACACTCGGCAAAATGACTTTGGCAAACAATTGGTCAAATTTTGGCGTAACAATGAAATTTACATGAAAACTTTTGAATTTAGACGAGTGATCAGCGATTTCTATGAATAATTACTGCTTATGAAACATACCTACTCGATGATTAGATGTCCAGTTGTTAATTACTTCTTGAAAGGACTTGTGGGATTTAACAAACACAAGTCCTTTCAAGAAGTAATCAACAACTGGACATCTAATCATCGAGTAGGTATGTTTCATAAGCAGGTGTTTCTATAAGTAGGTATGTAGATTTCAAGGTGTTTCCCCAGAATTCAAAACTCTCAAGTACCTACTTATCTCAAGTACCTACTTATCTAATTATCTAATTCTTAAATCACTTTCGTCCTATTCATTCCCAATTTAAATCAGGGCAATTGATTCAGGGTAATCCGTTGCCTACGTAATATTATAATGTTAATCACTAATAAATGGTTGCCTACGTAATATTATAATGATAATCACTAATAAATGGTTACCTACGTAATATTATAATGTTAATCACTAATAAATGGTTGAATAGTATTTTTCACTAGCGACGTGAATATGGAGTAATTATGAACGAATGTAATTCATCAACATTCAAATATTGAATGGTGATTATGGTTTCCTATTCCCTTGACACCTTTCACGTCCACCTGGTTGGGTGAACAAATCCCCACAGTTCGTGTAGAACAAATTTTGGCGCGTGATATTACAAAACGATCACTCGATCCAAGTCACAGAGGAATACATCGATTATTTGTTTCGATACGGAAGGTAACCTCGAATCGAGTGTGAGATGGCTGGCTGGCCAACCTTTTCCTCTTTTCTCATTTAGTCTAGGTGTCATGGCGGCCATGTCATGAAGGTCCCAGGTCAGTGCAGTGGGTTTACAATGGAAGAAACTTCTCCTTCGGCGAATTTAAACGGACAAATCGGACCCTCGGGCGGCGGTGTGAATTCGGGGATAAAACAATCCGATGAACAGGGTCAGCGGATACAATATTCGATACCCGGGATACTCCATTTCATTCAACACGAATGGGCCCGTTTCGAAATGGAGAGGTCCCAATGGGAAGTCGATAGAGCAGAATTACAGGTATTTACCACCATTTCCATCCATCGCATATCATAGCAAGTTAAAATACGAGCACCAAGCAAAAGTTGGCGATCCGACAAAACTGATTACGAACCACTCGAGTTCCAATTCTTCGAAGAACAACATCAAAATTGTCCGCCTTGGTTTGTCGAACAAGTCGAACCCATCCTTCAGCTTACCCCTCCTTCCCCTACGACACAATCCGTGTTTTAATTTCTAATATTAGATGTACACACCATTCCGCCCTACTAATTATTTCATTACGACTGTGGTACTCCCTGGACGGTAATCGTGGTTTCTGTGCAAGTTACCACTTTGATCAGGAACTTGCCTAAAAATAACCTCGATACTACTTCCGTTCTTGAAAGTTCTCAAAGTACTCGGTTTTGCTTTTCTATCGCGTAGGTCATTTCACAAATGGTATTTCGCACAATGAATTCAATGACAGAGGTTTAGAGTTGTACATTTTCAAGAACAGACCTGGTCTATCAAACCTTTCAGTCTTATTGAATTTTCCCGAAGCAGGACTGATGTTGTTTAGTCAATGGTCAATGTTGCTTAGTCGGTGTAATATTAAATCCTATGAAGGAAAAACTAATGAAGGAACTAAATCATAACGAACGAATATACTTAAAATGTTTATATTCGTTCGTTATGATTTAGTTCCTTCATTAGGTGCCTTGTTTTCAACAAAGTACCTAGGTACTTGGGTCACATCACTCAGTATTGGACAGGGTGGAATTGTTTTATTGTAATAGTTTCAGTAGGTAATCCAATAAGTGGATGATGTTCGAATGACCACTATGTAGGCAAGTTAGTTCCATAAATAGGCGAAGGAGACAGGAGGGCTTCTTTATTTGACTATAATCTTTGTATAATTAGGTATGTGCTGGAATACTTGTCCCCACTCTGTGCAACAAAGGACAAAAAATTAAGATCATAATAAATATTTGTCACCCTCATCAAAATTGAGAGGTGTAATGTACCAATGGTTAGTTCCTAGAATCTTTTTGTCAAAAATAAAGGATAAACTTGATTCTAAATAGTTCAGAAAATTCAGATGTTCATTAAATGTTTTATACATATTTAAACATGTTTTCACCATTGTTTCTCAAATTTTGAGAAACAATGGTGAAAACCTGTATAAATTCAATGGAATGGTTGGGAAAACAAGTAAATATAATGAACGTGCCTAGTGTTTTCCAATTTTCATTTCATTGCATTCCCTGATTACACTATGGCTTGTATGCTACATGTGTACGTATTACGTTATGTATTACTCTGATCCGAGCGTATATACTTTCACCTTGCACAAATACAACCTTTCAAATTTTGATGTGAAATCCCTACTATGATTTGTATTAGGACGCCCTTTCCTTAGTTGTGAATCGAATCAATATTGGTGCAAAAACCGCTGTTAGCCTCTATTCTTAAAGAATATAAACTATGTCCTTGGAATAGTTGGTTTGATTTTCTCACATGATTGAAATATCACTAAGTCATAAATGTTTGAAGTTTTTCAGTAGGAGTAATAGCTGGTTTCAACGATCTCGAGTGTGACATTCCTACTAATTATTCTACGTTGCCTAATAATTAGTTGTCTACATTCGTGGATGTTGCCAAAAATGTCTCGCTATCGACCAGAGTAACATTGATTGGTTGCTTACTTGGAGTGTCAACGAATGATCTATCAGCAACAAATATTTTCGCCAAAATAGTCGCTTATTGTTTCGTGCAAAGTCCGACATGGTAAAACCGCAATTTGTACAATGAACGGAATGAACAGATTTTCCAACGTTTCACGACATTTTTAGTACAATCCGCAGATTGTAGGTACAACATTATTAGGTATAACAATGTCGATTTGGGTGTCAGCTGTGTACAACCTCTCTTATACAAAGTTAGAAATTCATGGAATACAGAATGCCACAGTTTATGCGCGTGAAGAAGTTGAGTCAATTTTTGCCATTTTGAGAAATCAGCGTTTGAAATTTCACTCAACATTTCCTATCGTTTCTCGTGATCCCTAAACGTAATATGCGACCTTTCTTAGTTACGCAAATTTAACTATTCAGACCCTAGTTTTACTTGGAGATGTATTAACTATTTTGTTGTTGACAGCCCCTTTGAGCCCTTGAGCCCTTTAAAACCAGGTTGAGGAAACAGAAATTAATCATGAAAATGAAAATATTGTTTCAGAGAAATAATGATAAGTGTTTCATCAATAACGCCCTACTGGTGCCTCTCTGACGGTATGGCCGAAAGTCACTTGGTTTGTGTCAGTCCTTTTGTTAAATTAGTATCACCTTGGGGGTATTACCTGACCAAATGTATGTCTCAAACATAATACAGTTGCTCTTACAGTGGAGCTCTTAACCACTCCTCATCCCATCGGTGATGCTCATACTAAGATTGTGGAAGCTTCTTGGTCACATTCGAGAGATTGGGTTAAGTTCCTTGGTCACTATCGCACTCAGGCTAAAATTATAGTATAACGTACTCAGCCCCGATTTTTTAAAACTATTTTAGTATGTTACTATTACGACCAGCAGAACAACCTAAATCAATGCCCGCAAAGACTGCCCTACTTCAATCAGAGTCTGAATCATCCCAATCTACTGATTAGTACCATATAGATCAAATAGACTGGTAAAAAATCTATATGGTACTAATCAGTTGATTGGGGGATGTTTTTATTCCCCCAATCAGATCCCCGAGTGAGATAAAATGTGTGGGTTTCCGGAATAAAAAACATCCCCCATCTATAATAATATTATAGATTACAACTAATCTATAATATATTATATTATAGATTAGTTGGACCATAATAGTAATTACCATAATATAGACCTGTCTACTGCCGCACCTATTTCGAAGAACGCCCGCAGACCGCGCCTTCGGAGCCTCTCTCTCAGACCATGTTTACTAAATTCACAAAACAAATCGGGGCTGAGTACGCTATACTTTTACTGTACCTACTCAGTTCTTTTGAAATTATATTAGTGGGAGTTCAATTACCTGACAGCATATTTTCATAATTTGGGCATGTCAGGGATAGTGAACCGAGGAACTATCACGACTGAGTCAAAACAGTATTTTTTATAAAATTTGATTCACTATGGATGCTTTGTGCTCAATGTTATCTGTTGTCCAGATCAGTAGCAAGTGTAGATTGATTGTAGAAGTTATGATCGCTCGTCCGGTTGACACCTTCTCTGTGGGTTCGCTTTCATGAAAAGCGGTTACGTAAAGCCAGTCGTTCGATTTTCATCCGGCGCGAGTTGTTAACGTTTATTCCGCCCCTCGTGAAGTATATGAGTCCCGTTTGTTGAAAGAGCCTGAGGTTAGTAAAGTGTTACCCAACACCCCCCTCAGGCTCAATTGTTCGGCAACGTGCCGTGCAATTTCGTTCTATTTGGTAATTAACTACTGAAATAGTACGCATTTTGGACTCACTGAAATGTTCTTGTTTGTTTAGATACGACATTATTTCCCAATTAAAGGGCCTGCAGGGCGTATTTTGGATATTTTTTGAAGGATATCTTAAGCTGTGATTGTCTTTTAAATTGTCAATTAAAGGGCCTGCAGGGCGTATTTTGGATATTTTTTGAAGGATATCTTAGGCTGTGATTGTCTTTTGAAGTAAATGTCTAAATTCACTATATTAATAAGAGAAGGAAGGAAGGCTAATAAACCACAAAATGCAAACATAGCAGAAAACACGTAAAATAAGCGAGCAGGTTCTCAAATAAATTTCTTCTTATTTGGATGTCTTG
This sequence comes from Stenodema calcarata, assembly GCA_963920205.1. Lineage (NCBI taxonomy): Eukaryota > Metazoa > Arthropoda > Insecta > Hemiptera > Miridae > Stenodema > Stenodema calcarata. The sequence goes on along the minus strand of OY986052.1, from coordinate 19,235,525 downwards.
GCGCTTCTATCTATATTGGTGGACAACCTCCCCCCTTCCCCCTCGTTGCGCATTTCAAAACTTCAAATCAATCACAGCTTGAGATTGAAAATAATCAAAAACATTCCAACCTGGGTCCTACAGGCCCTTAATAAATCAATCTGCACGAGTACGTCATTACTGTGCCCATCACAATGAAATTCTGAGGCTGCTATCCTGCTGATGAGACTAGTGTGTGTACCATTTCTCTATTAATCACTTTTAAAGTTCTTGATTGGACAACATCTAAGTCCGGAAACAGCCTTTTCGCAGAATAAGCGCCAATTTCGACCTTCCAAACGCATTGCGATATTTTTAGTATTTACTTTCCCGTTTTGTTAGCAAATTGTGATGAATTACCGTAGTATATTTAGCCCACTGTTGGCAGCAACTGCTTGACTACACGTTGCTATTTCATCTCAGAGGCTCTGTTAATGTTGGAGGTTATATATAATTAATTAAATTTTAACAAATTTTGTTAACGTGGGTGAGTGAAGTTTCCCTAATTTTACAGGAGATACAAAACACTGATTTTTTTTCTCGTTTTTGCAAGACGCTGCATCAGGTTGAAATTTACTATATGAAACAGCTGAGGTGTTTCATGTTGGTATCACGTTTGCGATAGGCAGTGTTGCTAAAACTCGCTTCCTTTGTCTTTCTGGCGAGAAAACGGCAAAACTAACGTCGCCAGTAGTACCACCTCTAATGTGGCCAAAAAACGAGTTTTGTCATGTTGCTACTTCATCCTCGAAATTCTTCAACCATTGGCGTATGACTGAATAAAGTGTTCATTGGCCTGTACATGGAACTTTGATAAACATCATCGTGCGAATAGATTCGATGGTCGCACTTGTTTCGTTCAGCACTTGGATATGGTGTTGATTTTACAGGAACAAGGGATCGGTTTCAAAACCTTGTAGCTTGCTCCCAGCAGCCTCGCTCAAATAAATGGATTAGAAACGAAGCTACTCACGTTTCGTTAACAACCTGATCCATTTGTCACTACTGGAATTAATTAATACTTCGTCCGGTTGTTATGAAGACAGCCTTCTATTTCGGTTTTATTAAAGCACTAGGGATTCGATTCGAGAAAACCTACCTGGTTGACCTAATATCGACATTCGGCTCCCATTTGTGCCGTCATTTATGTCTATGGTGGGATTATTGACACGTCCTTTCGACAAAATATGGAAAACACCTCTAGTTAATTTCCCGTTTCTTCCAAGGAAAATATTTTTGTGGTCGGTGACTAATATTAAAACCCCAAGGCGAGTTGCAGTCTAGTGATGACCAAACATCTCAATTGTATCACATTTAGTAACGATTGCATTCTAGGGCTTACAATAACATTCTGGGCATTGTTTTTCCCCTCATTCAACTTCCTTTCTCTGAAACGTGAAAATGAGAAATTCTTGATATTCTCATAACTGCGGAATTTTAGAACCAATTTTACTGACATTTCTTGGGATCGCGCATGTAGAATATACAGAGCTACATGTACCATCAAGTACTACTAAATATATTGAATTAATGGTCATTGATAAACAGATAATTGAAACTTGATAAACAGATGGATGATGAAACCAATTATCATCAATAGCATAGGACGGAAAAGAAACAACATCGTTGATGTTACATATGGAATTGAGATTTGATGATATTATTCCTCCTTGGAGTAACTTAAGGGTTATCTGACTATTGCTTTAATCGCTGTTAAAATACATAATAGTCCAGTAAAATAAGACAAAAAATACAAATCAATCATTGATAATTCATTGAAATTGTACCTAGCGGTTGTACTCAGTTCAACAAGCGACAAGCGATATACTTCGACTTTTTAATGAAAATACGCTGCTAAATACAAGAAATAATGGCCCAGAAGTAAGATGTAGGACAAAAATTACTGTTTTTGGAATCCGGCATATAAGTATGGTTAAAATCGACCAAATTTTAAAATTTAGGTGTTCTCCGAACTTGGCGTTAAATTTTCTACAACTTTAATTCTAAGAGTGTTTTGATAGGACCAGTACTTTTGATACTACAGACGACAGAAATTCGTCTAAATCGTCTAAAATGGTACATTTTATATGGGAACAATTGTCGTTTTTCAGCCGTTGATTACTACCCTATAAATTGGTTCACGCCGGTCGACGCAGAATCCCTAGGTAATTTTTTCGCTGAGTTGCGTTGCTTAGGAGTTACACAGGAAAAACCGAAGAAAGTCCGAAAATTTAGACGTTTTGGGGCACCAAAATCAACCATAGGGGGAGTACAATGTTAGATTACTCAAGACTATCTTATGGTTTTAGAACGATTTTTAGTTCCCCCAGATCGCTTCGAATAGTTATTACAATGGACCAATCATTGGAAAAGTGGATAATTCCTCATGCGCACCAATTTGAATTGGTTCGTGGAGTTTCATTAGTATGGCATACATTAGTATATTATACTGTGTTGGCTCACTGTCGTTTCATTTCACCTGTGCATGTGCAACACAAGTAAATCGTCATCATATTGATCCTTCCCTGCAGCAAACGGAAGGATCGATCTGTTCCAGTTTTAGAACAGTATGAATCCCCATCTAGGCCTTCTTCGTTGATTTAGAATTTCCACTTACATAATGTCTTTTAATTTTTGTTATGTTCAACCTGGTACGGACTTGGCATATTTTCTTTCGAATCTTCAAGGTATTTTTGTGGTGCGAAAACACCGAATTTTGTTGTAAAAACACCCTATTGTGCATTGAACACAAATTTTCTTATTCCTTTGCAGGCGCGGATAGCGTTCCTTCAGGGCGAGCGGAAAGGGCAGGAGAAGCTGAAAGATGATTTGGTCAGACGAATCAAAATGCTTGAGTACGCCCTCAAACAAGAAAGGTATAAATTTAACCTTAAGGGTCCCAAGAGGCCTATTGTAAATGTTATGCCAATAAAGGTCTACTTACAAGTATTTGCACATTTTATTTATTTGCAAATATTTATATTACAAGTATTTGCACATTTTCTATTATGTTATGAAGGTCGAAGATGAGGTCCTGTGTGGGGGTTGTGGTTTCTTGAACCACCTAATAGAAAACCAGGATAAACCCCGAACCAATCACTCCCCAGTCTTTCGCCAATTTACTCAAGATTGGATTGTTTATAATTGCTGTATTCTATTGATACCCAGCGAAATCATTTAATCGCCAATTCTCTTAATAAATTATTCTCTCTCTCCTCTATTTAATCACTGTTCTATTGCTAATTTGAAGGCCTGAGAGTTGTTTTAGACATGACTGTCGTACTGCAATAATATTTGTTGACGTTTTCACATTTCCGACCTTAGTTTGGTTCGACCTGGAACCTAATAATACCTATCAGTATGACCCTCTTTTTGCTAGATGCCCGATGTTAGCCATATCAAAAACAATTCACTTGTAAGCTTCATTGTGTACTTATCTCTATTTAATAAATATTATTATTTATTTTTAATAATTGTTTTTCTCAGAGCCAAGTTTCACAAACTCAAGTATGGGACGGACCTAGTGCAAGGAGACATGAGGCCTCCGGTATTTGAGGAAGGCGGCCCTGAAGTCACTGCTGACGCTGAACAGCCTTTTTCCTCCGTTAGTAACTTCACGTGGAAGCAAGGGCGGCAAATGCTTCGGCAGTGAGTCCAATATTAACCATTATTTTTCATCTATGTATTTAATGTATTTTACAACATGCTTTGTATGAATGTATCATTATAACAGCCTCACAACTCAATTCGTTGTTCTCTGCTTTTCAGGTATCTTCAAGAAATAGGTTATACCGATACAATAATCGACGTGCGATCTAATCGAGTTAGGACGTTGTTGGGTTTGAATAACAATGAAGAGACAGGAGGGGTGAATGGGAATGAGACAGGAACGAACAAGCGGGCAAGCAGTGAAGGTCAAGGAGGGGGACGGAGGACTCCAGCTAAGAAACCACCTCAAAACCAAAGTGGCTCCACTGGTAAAAAATTGTTGAAAAATCTAGCTAAACTATAGCATCATGATAGGTTGTCCACTTAATGCACTAAGTCTGTGAAACTGCTGTATTCCCAACAACTCCAATCTATCTAACATCTATGAAAGCTCAAAGTATATTGTCCTGTAAATTTGATCTCACTTATACCTTCCCAAAATGAGCGCTTGGACAGGAATTAAAAACTCCTGAATGGGCTAAACCACAGATTAGCTGTGAGACTGAGAGAAGGTTGCGGAATAACATATGTTATGAGAAAGGATACTGGACAATTTTCGTTTGAGCCCACTATGAATACCTCATGCATGAATAATTTCCGTAGTTTTCATTAAAAGCTCTGGTTCCAGGACCATCTTCTTTCCCCGAGGCCATGCTAATGGACACAGAGGCTGCGGTGATCGCCAATTTCGAGTTCTTTGCGAGCCAAGCTGCCGTTGCTGCAGCTGCGGGGGTCGACATCAGCGATGAAATGGATGATGAGGACGACCTGCAAGACGACAGTGACGAAATTCACGATCAAACGATGAGAAAGAACCCGGTTTGTTTCTTCGTCAATTTGCAGTTCTCATTAATTTATGAAAACATCTTTCACCAGCTAAAAATTCTGGCATTGAGGAGAAAAACAAATTATTTTACAAAGTTCTGCTCCAGGCTTTTGCTCTTAGGAAGGATCTAGTTAAGGATCCAATCTTAGTTAAGGATCTAGGATTTTTCGTTGCTTACTTATTTGAGCCACTTAATTTTGTTCCCACCCTCCAATCGCATTTCACTGTTCTGGTTCAATGCAATCAAACCGGGTCAATTTCGGCTCGTTATGTCAATCTGTTTCCTTAGTTGCATTATACAACTGACTATACTGTGCCGTAGTCTCATCGATTTTCCTTCAATATTATCTCGGCATTTAGTTGTCAACGCCATTATCTCAAGTCTGTCAGATTACATGTCTGTTAAAATTTCGTGATGGACAGTTGTACAGCTTGAGTTTTTCTTGTCGTACCTAAACGCCTTTATCCATTTCTCAGATAATTTTAATTTATAATTGTTTGATCAACTGAACATGGTCGCTGATTGTTCCCTTTCTTGGGTTAGTTCTTCTGAAACAGTCTTTTTGTCTCATAGCCTTATCGAGGAGCTCCTCTATTAAACCAATTGTTCGGTTTAGAATTCCTTGATGGCGCTCGGATTGGGGACCCTAGGAGACCACGACGATGTGGATGCTGAAGCAGAGGAAGTTCTGAATGAGTTGAACCTTTTGACTCAAAGTGAAGGAGCTGGGACCGCACAGCAAGGAGAGCAACCCAACTGGAGTACGTACTAACTTTAATATGATAGTTGTTGTTGTATAAGTGATCATTACTTCCTTATGTCTACTATTATTTGATCATTATTTAGTGACAAGTTGTGATGAACTATTTTCGTCTATTTCTTCAAGTACCCCTTGCCAGGGATTGTACTGCCCATCAGTAGGTCTTCCCTGAATTGCAACCAGCTGGCATCCGGTGATACACCCTTCCACTTGTTCCACTCTGAATATAAGTTTTGTTCCACTCTTGAATATAAGAATTTTCCTACCTGATTATAAGTACCTAACCCTCCTGTCATGGCATTTGCTCATACCGTTGTCATTCACCTATTTCACTTATCTTAATTCAAATTATACTATTTTTTCGTTTATCGTTATTTTTTAGGTGGTGGAGTGTACCCTGGTGGTGACGAAGGGGCAAAAAGAGAAGGGGAAACAATTGATTCGACATTGGGGTTAGGGGAATTAGCCCAGTTGACTGTCAACAATGAAGCGGAAGCTTCTTACGATGTGAGTACATGATCGAGTTTGGAATTGAAGTTTGTTGTGTACAGCACAATAATAGAATGGAAGAGCCAAAGGTTCGTTATTGAAAATAATAAACCAGAGTGTTATTTATACATCAAAATATGATTGTGGAAGTTGAGTTTTATGTTTGGCCTCTACAGCTTCCCACTACAACAAAGGAGTCACTTCGGAAGACGTGGACTGCCAAATACACTCTTCGGTCACATTTTGACGGTGTCCGAGCGTTAGCATTTCATCCATTGGAACCAGTGTTGATCACTGCCTCGGAAGACCATACGCTGAAACTCTGGAACCTACATAAGACTGTTCCAGCGAAAAAGTAGGTACCTAGCAGATAGATGATACATGTTCAGCTCAATTCCAAACGGTAATTAAAAGCCTTGCATATTATGCAAGTAAGTGCAGTGAAGCCTACATTCAATTATCATCTACTATTAGGCAATATAAACGTCGATTATAATCTTGGAAAACAAGTGGAAATAATCCCAGCTAACTACATAATAGCCATCAAAACATGATGAATGGAGGCAGCACAAGTAGCCTCCAACTTTGAAACCAACGCTGTTACTTGGAAATATTGAAACCCGTAATTAACTTACTTTGACTTATTAGTTGCTGTTATTTTTCTTATCTAATACAGTACCTATCCTGTTTCTGGAAATGTTCCAAGCGAAGTGACATTTTGAGGGAATGGCCAAAGATTACCCCAAATTGATTGGTCTCTAGGCATTTAAACCATTCCTTCTGTGTATGTAGGCCTCAGCATCACATGCGCTCATTAGGAAAAATATCTAATTACTACTCCCCAATATGCTTTTGATGCCGTTCAATGCGTTATTCATCTCCATCTTAGTATTAAGAGACGCGAAGTCTGAACCCAAACCAACTAGCTACTACCCTGCAGAATATTACTCAGATCGGAACACCACAACCCAAAACCGTTGGTGCAAGTAGCCCTGAACTAATAGGTACACGTTGCTGTCGCTAGTTAGACAGTATAATAATTATCATTATAATTATTACTACTGTATTCGTTCCTATATTTTTTGGCATGTTGAACTATCCCTTCTTAATTTTATTAGGTCGACGTCGTTGGATGTTGAGCCACTCTACACGTTTAGGGGCCATTCCGGCCCAGTTCTTTGTTTGACGATGAATGCGTCAGGTGACCAGACGTACAGTGCTGGTACAGATGGAATCATCAACTGTTGGAATCTACCATCTGTGAATATTGATCCTTACGATTCTTTTGGTAAGCACAGCATTAGTTCTACGTATTATTATAATCATTATTTTGTTTACGTTTTAAATGTTTGTATTGAAGGTTATTTCAGACACATCCTATAATGCACTACCAACTTGTATAATGTTCACAGAGAGTAGTGTTCTCAAGAGCCGTTTGGTTGGGCACACGGACTCCGTATGGGACCTCGCCACTCCAACAGATCTGGGCTACCCCCAACAGATTCTCTCTTGTTCAGCCGATGGGACGCTCAAAGTTTGGTCGCCAGGTGCCAAAACAGAGCTCCTTCATACTTACTCTTCTGAACAAGGTAAAGTTCCTCGTTAAAAACAGCTAAAGCAGCATGATCACGACTTGCCCACTAATCGTATTAATCTACTTTTAGAGGTCAAGTGGCAATTTTATGACCTAACTTTAGAATCCTATATTCATCTCTATAATTTTCTCCCAGAGCACACTACTTGGGGAACCAATGTGGTCAGCCGCTGACCACATTGGTTCCCCAAGTAGTGCCACCTAAGGCATCCCATTTCTTCAGTTTTGTGATGAACGGGTAATCAGCATTCATCATCAAAGCTATCATCTAATCAGTAATCAGTCTCACAATCGTCTATTTTTTAATATACCTTATGCTTGCTGGTGCAGATGGCATACCAACATCCTGCGACTATGCAGGAACAGACAAGATGGTTGCTGCCTTCACGTCTGGTCATAGCATCCTTTTTGATCTGGAAACAGGGAAACCTGTTACTCGTCTCGAATCCTCACAAGTGAGTTAGTTTGTACCATACAATGATGTCATCATTCGAATAAAATTAAAAATCTACGTATCTTGAAACGTAAAACAACAAATTTTGAGGGGGGGGGGGGGGGGAGATCAGTTTTTTGTGTTTTGGGGCTTTGTCTGTAATCTCTTTGTACTTAGGATTTGCAGCCTCGTAGAATGATAGTGTAGCAGTACTTCGTGGATTTGGTTGGTTGATACTAGTATCCCCCCCCCCCTGCCTTGCAGACCAATCTGTTCCATAAGGTAAAAGAGAGTTCTGACGTTTGCATCTCAACGCGGAAAGAAAAATCCACAGATCGATTAATCTAGCCCTGATAGTAGACTTTTTTTTTAATGAAGCGGGTGTTAGCAACATTACTGCTCGACGGATAAAGTACAAGATTTAGTTTCATTCAGAGATGAAGAGGTGGAATTTTGCACCAAATACTCAGCTATCAATAATAATTATTCATTATTCAAATAATTATTATTGAATTATTGAATAATTATTCATTATGCAATTAATTAATTATTGAATTATTCATTTCGGGCAATAGGTAGTGGTTTTGGTCAGTTTCCCGCAGATAGCATCAAGTCGACTGTAAACGTGCAACTCAACTTTCCAGCAGTTTCAATGTCATGAAATGGAAATAAGCACGCTGATAGATCCCAGTAGGCACAGTTAAAATTATACAAAACGATTCCGGACTCGCTGACGATGTCAATTGTGAAATCATGAATAAACGATGCCTCGCGCTTGAATTTTCAGTGTATGGTATCTAGACCGTGGCACTTCCATTGTTATCAGAAAAATTCTACCCTCGCTTTCATTTTGTAATAGCCCACGAATTCTACTTTTCTAGCCTTATTTTGCTCCAATTTAAGAGCTTGGTATTTCTCCTACCGCCATTCATTTTCATTAATGTCAAGATTCCTGAACCTAGTTTTGTGATTGCAGGACATAATAGGTAACGAAATAGGTCGTCACATCTACAAGACAGTCTCTCATCCTCTGCTGCCGGTAACCGTCACGGCTCACGAAGACCGGCATATCAGATTCTTTGACAATAACACGGGTAAAATTATACACTCGATGGTCGCCCACCTCGACGCTGTCACGTCTCTTTCTGTCGATCCCCACGGCCTCTACCTTCTTTCTGGAAGTAAGTGAATCTGTTGCAGTTCACTGATTGTCGACGTGTTGACGACCTTTTGACGTTTTCCTTATGCATACTGAGATTCGATTCTTGTTCCAGGTCACGATTGCAGCATTCGGTTGTGGAATCTGGATAGTAAAACGTGCGTTCAAGAAATCACAGCCCACAGGAAAAAGTTTGACGAATCCATTCTCGACGTCGCTTTCCACCCTACCAAACCGTTCATCGCGTCTGCTGGAGCAGATGGGCTTGCTAAAGTTTTCGTATAGTAAGTTCCGATTACGATGATCATGAACTAGATAAACACTTATCAATCTTGGCCTTTGATGAATTTCACTGGAACCAGTTGGTTTGGCTGGCAGCATAGGACTTACAAAGGGTAGAATGAGGTAGAAAAGATGTGTCGCTGATAGGATCGCTCGTAATTTAGATCCAACAATGGGGGTTTTCATTATAAATAGAAACGCAATACAATGGTATTCGATCTGCTCATGAATCCAATTAAAATCAAACTTAATTTATTTAAATTTATGATAAATGAATTTAAGACTGATCTTCATCTGAGTAGCCAGAAAGCGAAAAGTGTACATCAAGCCAACTAAGAAGTTTTTGGTCGTCAACTACGATCACGTAATATATAAGGGGTCTTCATGGTCCGCCGAATCTTAGAAACTTGAGTTCCGAAGGGAGCCAATGCGCATGCGCTCCTTCCAATTCGACGATTCGATTTACGAAGGCGAAAGTCATGTCGAATAATCGAAATGCAGATCGTTGCGGCAGCTATCCGAAGCTCGTGTTATCGCATAAGAACTCGAAATTCCCTGCAGTTTACTTCAACATTCAAAATTCATTCATTCTCTATCGTTCATTCATTACGTAATTACATCAATTTCGAATTGTCAAGTGTCTATAGTCGAGAGACGGATGCTGTGGTCCGAATTCTCCCTTAATACGTACCTAATAGTTATACGTAATCCTCAATTATTGACGATCCAGTCGATGCATTTCGCTTTCTGACTTTTTTTTCGGCATGATTAGAACAGATATATTTATTTTCATAAACAACCGCGGATTGATAACGGTGGACGCCTATAAGGATAAGAACTGATTTGGTTTCTCAAGGAGCGCTAGCGCATTTTGATTTTCGACGATTCGACGTGGAAACGGTTGGGAGCCTTGTGAACCCCACGTTTTCGATTTAAGACGATTCGACGGTCAAATCGGAAGATGAATACCCAGGGGTTTTTTTTCTTTTTTTTTGGCGGATTCATGTAGGACGTAACCTAATGGCAAGGATTCGTTTCCCGCCTGTTGTTTTCCTTATTTTTGTGGATGGATGGTTGGGAATCAGAATCGTTGGTAGGGTATTGCTCTTTACAGAGAGCTCTCATACCCCTATGCACGTGGTCTGTGGTTATAGATTACCTTACCTTACTGTAACAATGAAGTGCCAACAATGAAGTGCCAACAATGAATACTTCTTGCGTGTCACAAACAAACACTGAAATGAGTAGCCGGCCTTCACACCAATTCATGCCTCTCTGTTTCTACCTCTTGTGTTTCAGGAGCTCCACATGAAAACGAACCCGTTTTTGTTGTTTACTCAATTTGTTGATTCTTTTCCCCCCTCTACTCTTAGAAACAAAATGAACTATATTGTAGCGGAAAAAATGAGGAAACAGCAGCGCTTGAATCGCTTCCTCGTTCCCCTTCCCCTGGCTGTACCGGCAATTTTCTATCGCTCGCCATACTTTATACCCCTCTCAAACCACGGTCATTTTTATTTTTTTAAATAAAATGTGTGAACCTACTTCCGTTTCGTCTCAGTAGAAAAGAAAATCATTTGAACCATTTGAAAAACTCACGTTTTGTTCAAATTTAAATAGATTCTTTCATGACACGGAGAAGTTCCCCAGGCTCTGTAATTTATTGCATATAAATCATTGGAAAATTACAGATATTTGCCTATAATTTAAGTTTATTATTATTGTATAAAATATGACAACATAGTTTTAAAGTCGTAGAAAGTAACACACAAAAAGTTATTTACAAATAATCATAAATTAAAAATGTTTTATAGATTGTACTGTAGCCTGGAAATTTGTCTCTGGTTTTGTCTGTTTTTTATAGAATTTTGTCGCGCATTCTCTTGTTTGTTGTTTACATCATTGAAGTTTTGTAGTCGTTACATCTGAAGTTTCAAGAAGAAATGACTACAATGTCATGTTCTTTCCCTGAAATTGAATGTTCGTCAGCAGGCTACAGACTGAATTATTATAGTTTTCTTTTCTTTCTAGTAGTGTTTTTATTTTATATATTTTTCATCTTCCAACTCCCGAAATGGCATATAAGTTGGTGTAGTGACCATCGTTGTATATATTTTGAGATTAGTTATCTTTTTGTATTTTTCTCTTGCTTCGTACGATTGTTTTGTGAGAAATTTAATTTATTGCATTGATTAAAAATATTGAATTCAGCTGTATATTTTTAACCGATTTGATACTCGTGGGATTTCGATGATAGAAGGGGAAATGAAAAAAGAAAATATCTATAATAACATTTAAACATTGTATGAAAAATGTATAGGAACATTAAAAAATGCATAAGCAGTAGAATGATATACAAAAGTAGAGCAGCTGTGGTTTAAAATGCACGTTGTAGCGTTTGGAAGGACATATTTTGAATAATTTGTTACAATCGTCTACTACAAACGACGGTGGGAGAGAAAAAAAGGTTTCTATTATTATTTTTCTACGATGATGTAGTAAATCCGCACTTTTCTATCGATACTTATATACAGCATCGCTAAAAACGGTCGTTTTTTTCTAGTCTGGTACGTCATACTTTTTTTCTGTTTATCAATTATCCTTGTGTTGTTCAACCAAGTTTCCAAGTGCGTGGTGGAGGGTGAATTTATGGCTTCTCGTCTTGGTGAATTTCCTTCAAAAACTTGTTATTTCTGGGTTTTCTCGTGATCAACTGTACACTACGTCGATCCTCACCGCTAGTCAAAACTTACAACGTACAACATCGCCAGCGTGTAAATCGTCGGACCATTGTTTTAAATTTTTTATTTATTTTTTTTACTTGTTTGAAAAGTGTGTTTTTGAAAATGAAAGTGGCCCGTTCTGATAATCGTTTCTGAACTCGTAAATCGGCGCAATTGGAAATCGGTCGCATTTACTGTTTACACCGGTCGTCAACGTCTTACGATCTAGTTTCTTCATATTTTACGACATTAGCTTAAATATTCGCGCAGACGCAACGTGAAGCTGTTACATCCCTGTTCCACGTTGAGCTTCGAAGGGTGAAATCACAATATCACCCTATCATAATAAATATGATTTCACCCTTCGAAGCTCAACATGGAGCCAATGTTATTGGCTAGTTCCATTGAACTGTGTTTAATTTCAATTATTTATAGGTGTATATTGTAGACCTACGTCAAGAACACTGCCTCATATCAGTATTCTTGAAAACATTCCTACTGTCATAGAACTGGATATGTAAGAACCTTATAGTCACATTGAGATCACCGGTCGTAATATTTCGTTGGGTACTTCATTGATTTGTATTCTATTTGTAAATTGTTCATGATACATCTCACTCTCTACGACGTGTTCTTATTTGTCGTTTCTCCGGAAGAGTTTTTGCTTATCCACTGCCCTCGAGTTTATCGTGAAACCTTTTGCCCCAATTGCAATCACTTCCTTCCTTCACAAACGGAAAGTACAACCACAGTACATTCAAGAAACCTGGGCGAACTTATTTTTTTATTGTATTTCTAGGCATGCTATATAATAAAAGCTATGATTTGTGTGTGTGTGCGTGTGTGTTTCCTGTACATAAACTTTAACAAATACTCATTTCACTAACCACAAACAAAAAAGGTTCATCATTAGAAATCATGAACCGAAAAAATATAGCGTACCTACATTTTACTTCTAACTACGACTTTGTATTATCGCTTAGGTATCAAATACTAGAAATTTGAAACAATATAAACTTATTCGTATATCAGTAATCTGTACATTACTTTTTAGTGCTGGAAACTTTCGTTTGATTTTATTTATTTTTTCAGCGGCATGGTTGTTATGTAAAAAAAAATAGAATATGTACCTATACATACTTTATAAAATTAACATGATAACATATAAAGCTAAACTTGTAAATGGAGGAAAGACATATTCAGTTGTTTTTAAGACCATATAGTGCTCTGTACCATGAGTATCATTAGCAAAAACATTGGGGTTTAAATTCGTTCTATTAGAATGAGCGAAGTATGTATTCAATACTTGTTGTTGGTCAGTGTCTGGTTACACGAACCAAACGAACGAAATTGTACTGTTCTTTCACTAAATCTGCATCTGCGGTGAAATCATGTTGATTGTGGTGTTGATCATATGTATGCTGCCACTACAAACTACTGACAAGTTGAATTCGATTCATTAGCTCCCGTATGAGTTCCACTGTGGAAAAATACCGTCCTGTTCTCCAATTCCCTCGTTAGCATCTGCGAATAGCTGGTTATGTCTACGGATTCGGAACGGCCAAGATTCAGCCTTCAGATTTGGGCGGACACAGAAGTCACCGTTTGATTATCGTCGTTGAAACGGCAAATTTACTTTGAACTCCGCACATTGAATGACCAATAAAACCCTTGAAAATTAAAGTTCCCCTTCGTACAATTGACAATTCGCTCATTCGATTGTTTTGAAATTTAATAAAACACAACTCAATATACTTGGGGAATAACAACAAAAACCCCACTGGTGGGAATTTCTTACATAAAAGAACACGTGACAGATCTTTAGTTTGTAGTCAACTACCTTAAATTTGTGTATTTAAGTTTACTATAATTATAAGGTTTTTTTTTAAATAGCTGTCAAACTTCCAACAGACCAAAATAGTTGTTTTGGACTCAGTGATCCTTAGCAATAATGAAAATAGATTCTGTGAACCTACCTTGCGATTTCACCGTTCGTATCAAGTTATCCCTTGTTCGAGGATTATTACGATATGAGTTTTGAAAACCATGTTAAGGGCTATTTTAGAAATTGACAAGACGTTTCCTTTTAATCAATGTTTGTATATATGTATCTACCTAGACGTATATTGAACAAATTAATATATTAAAAAGTATCAAAATCCTTTCATTGTATGCATCACAACCCTCGTCGTTTATTGTACCCTTTGACAGGTCAGGTATGTTATCGATGCGATGACCGATAGAAAGTGTTCAAATGTAAGTACTTAATTATATTTCAAATTTTGGTTGGTTTGGCACATGCGAGTTTGTGGAGAGGTGCAACCAAGCTTGGTGCCAAATTGGCGTATATTTCGTCAAATCAACAAAAATGTACTACCATTAGCTTACACATTAAATAGGTAGTTACTCGAATGTGTTAAAGGATTTTTTGTAAGAGTTCGAATTGGGGTTTTTAGGTGCATAAAACGTGAGAAATTTTAAATAATCGTTATTTAAATAATAACAGTTATTTTGACTTCGTTAAGAACGTTGTACCTATAGGATTCACATTTGTTTTAGGAAGTGGAAATGGTTAGCCAAAGGCTTGGAGTGTTAACAGTGAATCAATAGGACTCAGATCTTAAATTTTTTGGTACTTGATCATTCCTAGCCCTAGTGGGCTGTTAATGTCTGCAGGTATCAATGGGTCGATCTTGTTACTACATAATCATACACAGATTGCTTTGAATTGCGCTTTATTGTTCTTTGGACTGGTATTACTTACTATTTGACTTTAAAAAGTTAAGCTTTGGTTCTTTTCATATTATATTGTTGTTCTTGGGAGGGTTGAATGCTGGATTCACGCCTTTTCAAACTGTTGAGATTATGGGTTGACTTGATTGTACTGGAAGGTATTGCTCTGGCTCATTCACCCTGTAGTAGTTTTGATCCGCACGGAAAACTCTATCTTGCCTGTAGACGGGCCGATACCTGAAAACAAGAAATATAGAAACTTTAGCTTGTTAAATGATTTTCTATTGTGTTAGATGTTGGTTGTAATAGCAGTTCAAGAGACAAAAATAATAGGAGAACTATGTTGTATGCTTTTCCTATGATGGGAATGGTATTGGCAGAACTGTTCTCGTGAGAATGTTGGTGAGATCAGTTTTGGGGTATTCCAAGTAGGTTGAGTAGATGGAAATTAATACTCTAAACACTGGTGCTGGGTCCAGAAACCCATAAATCTAGACCTGGAAGAGGATCCGTAGGACAACCTCACTACTGGGATATAGCATTTTCAAGTCAAATTCACCATTTTACAAACCAATTTCACCCTTTTCCAAGTCAAATTCATCCAAGTAATGCGTTGAAGGGCGAAGAAATAGGAGTAATAAGTGTGTGTGATTTGTTGACCGTCATTTGACCGACCCTCGACATCCCTCAACATCAATAGGAGTAATGAGCAATGCGAGCAATTTACATAAACGTATAATACATGATATGTATTACATAGGTACCTAATATTATTACACCTATTCTATCGCATTCAGTTCCTTTTCTTGGCCCTTCGACGCATTGCTCAAAGAGGGTGAATTTGGTTTGTAAAAGGGTGACTTTGTCTTGAAAATGCTATAGTGCTGGAGCCGAAGCTGATCTGATACCTGTTGATTGGACTGAAGTGAGATCGAGTCGAAATTATCTCCTCAATAGGTTCACAGGGAATGATAGGGAGACTGGATGTGCTCCCAAGCGCCCTGATTGATCCCTAGAACCGGTATGAGGACGAGCTCATGCTTGACTTCCTGAATCCTCACGACAAACAGAATCGTCGCGACGGGGAGAATGATCCTCCACAGTGTGGTGTTTGTTGCACACCCAAGACCTCTGACCATTTAAATGACTATCCTCACAATGGTCGAAACTAAATTCACGACCAAAATTGGCGTGGGATAAAAGGGGTATTCAAAGTGTATTGGTGCTTTACCTTCCTTGCTCGTCGAGGTAAACGAGAGCCGTAGGTGACCGGGGCTCATCAGACCTGTACTGCATGTCATTATTGGTGTAAAGGAAGTCCCTGCTGCTGATGCTCCTTCCCCTCCCTCGTCTGTCCGACATCCAGAGTGGGTTGATGTAGCCATTCAGGACTTGCCCAGTTGCAAGTGTCACCGCTAGGAGCAACCACAGTACTTTCATCGTGAATTTGTCCTGCTTAGAATAAAAGTTAAAAGAAGAGGAATTCAGTAATTACATCATTGGTACCAAAGCTACGAGTATTAGGAGATATCACGAGTTTTATCATAACATAGTTTTATATTAACGGGGTTTTCAGGAAACAAACATTTCAATGATTTCTGTGTTTGGGCAAAAAGAGTGTTCTGCTGTAACATAAACTTGTTGAACGTAGGAAATTAAATTGTGCTTCAAATGAGTCTAAAAACAACAGAATTTTTAGTCTCTTTCGAGCCATCTTTTGGTGAATTCATTCCGCCCTAAGGGGAATTCAACTTAGAATCTACTCAAGTTTTATGAACGCACTATAATTATACCATACCATATCTGGTCATCATGCCAGTGATGATACTATTCGTTGGTTCTCTGATTAGGAAATCTGGTGGTGGTTTCTTTAAGAGAATATCGTCAAATAGTAAAATTACGTCATTGGTATTGTCATTACGTCCTTAGATCTAGAACGTGTCCTTTTATTTTGACCTGTTGGATCTTGAGCAGTTTTATCAAGTGCAACGAGTAGATCATCTAATTTTAGATTTGATAGATAAAAGGACACGTTCTAAGAGACGACCCCTAGATCTAAGGACGTAATGACAATTCCAGGTTAAAGAAGGGCCAATCCAGAGATAATCTGTGCCTTCGCCATAAGTATAACCGTTCCCCCATTGTAATTACTCCAATAAACCTCAAGTTCCATATTTAATTTATGACACACATAAGTCATCTTATAACCTTAAGGTCCATATTTAAGTTATGGACACACGGAAGACATCTTATATTGGGAAATGATATATTAACGTTAAAAACAACAATTATCCATAATATTTCATTGTCATACGAGTATAATTTTCGACTGTTTTTCAAGTATCTCAGCCACAAACATGAGCCAACATTAAATGTTGTTAAAATTTTTATGAAAACACTTCTGCGAACATGTGCATAGAAAAGGAATAATGATTAGGTATATTTCTTCTCAGATACAATAAGAAAATGTATCTGAGGTTCTCAGATATCTCAACTGTTTACTCGAGGTTCTAGGCACATTTTACTTTTGAAAGACCCTATCCAATTTTCCCTCTTGATCAATCCATTAAATTTAAATTGAGATTTACTTGCCATGGCAGACGTGAAGTGAGTGAACGGAGATGGTGGTCGGTCGGTAGTTGGCAGACAGTGTCTTCCGGAGATGTCCAGCCTCCGGTTATATATTTTATACCGGACCGCAGAGATGAAGAGGAACCTTGGCGGCTGCTTGTCCTCCCACTTAAGGTGACCAATTGTCCGGCAATGCCTTCTGTGGTTTTACCTCGAATTCCGAGTTCTTATTTTGTTGTAATGAATAAATAAAGTGTGTTTTACGTTTTCTCCCCAATCTCGTCAGTGATAATGCGACGTAGATTTATAAAATATAGCTGCGTAATTCTGTATTACAAGGGACACCCATGATTGATGTGCAGAATAATACACTTCTATGGAGTGGTTTGAAGAATCAGGTTTTATTTATCTATGGAACAAATCGGAATTGACCAAAAACGCCTTACGAGTAGGTACTATTCCTTAAGATGTGAGGTTAACGTTAAAGATACCCGAATATCGAATTTGAAAAAATACGCCCGTCTGCGGCATTTTCCTCTTTCAAAATAGACCTAGAACTTTGAAATTCGGCATGTGGGCTCCAATGAGGCCGATGAGATGCTTATAGGTATAAGGGGGTTTTTTTTTTTTTACAAATTCAAGTAGGTCGATATTGAAGTACGTTTGCGATGAGGCTCCGAAGAACCGAATAAAAATAAACATCCAAATTGTAAAACTTCAGGCCCATTGTTACAATGGGGACAGCTGATTCAAAGCACGCGTGGTTCTACGGTATACGAGTATAAGGAATGAATCCCCCATCCCATGGGGAGATTAATCATTTCGTATATCTACCTATTTATTGTGAGCTACTTATCGACAACCAAGTACTCGGAGGTGGCCCATCCGGTGTGTTGGTGGCACACTCGAACAAACACATAATATTTCATCTCGTTAGTCACCACTCTAATCGTTTCGTATAATAATTATTATGGTATATACAAGGAGAAAAGGCCATAACAAAAATATTGAACCAATGTAAAAGAATTTGCAGCGGTAAAAAAAAAAATTACTTACCAGATCATAAGCTGGTAAGTGCTCTTTTCCAATTATTTGAAGTTCCATGGTAGCCAAATTCTATATTTCAGACAGTAATGTCATTACAGTTATCAGATTGAAGAGATAATATATACAAAACCACCTCCGAATTGATTCATTCCTAACATGGGTTTACAATAAGTTACTAAACTTAAACGAAAATTGGGTAATCTCCGTTATTTAATTTTTTGGTGAAAGTGGGCCCAAGTGCATTTATTGTACGTATTTAGTAATCATTATTGCATACATATTCTATAATTCAAAATTTGTTATAAAACCAGTAAAATTGAGAAATTTTACATGAAACCAGTCGTTACTTCGAAAATTTGCTCTTATAGCCATGCTGCATAACTAGACTGGATATTTTTTTTAATCGGTTAGCTACTGAGGTTTTGGAGACATTTACATTTTAGTTTTTGGATTGTTCGGACCATTTCGATGGTGAAGTGGCAACATGACAACTCATTTTTTTGGCCAAATTGAGTTACCTAGTCATGTCATTTTTGGCCAAAAAAAGAGTTATGTTGCCACTTCAATATTATACCGAATCAATTGGCGGCATTAGTTTTAGCATTTTCTTGACAGGAAACGTGATATTAACATGACACATTTCAGCTGTTTTGTAAAGTCCATTGCAACCTGCTGCAGCCTCTCAGTAAAACGCAAGTATTCATTATAATTTTTAGTTTTCATAGTTTTGTAGCTGTTTAGTTGATCAATAGTGCATTTTAGATGTTTATGTAACTTACTATGTAATGTAAATTACGTTGAAGGCAGTAAATAAGGGGATAAACAGTTTGATTGAGGTAGGTTACATTATGACTGCAAGAATCGTTGATGTTAGAGGTAGGTCATGGTTTCGTAGCTGAATGAATGATGATTTTATCTCATTATTGAAATTTTAATTCATTATTTGGTTCAAATAATTATAAGTACTCTTTTCATTTACCTGGGGTATTTTATTTTCAGATTGATGTAGGAGGGATTTAAGATCACAAGCAAAGCGATACCCTACCTCAACCGAGACTTCACTCAACTTGGCCTGTCTCAGCCAAAAATTGAATGTCGTATAGTTTTAGCAGAATTTCGGGGTTCCATGTAGCTCCAACATAGTGACCCTGATCTTTCTGGCCACAAAAAGAAGTCGCACGGGGTCAATTGCCTCTGAATGAGATAAGCGCTGCGGAAAGTGGTCCCTCAACAAAGCCATCGACACCCTAGCAGTGTGAGTGGTTGCTCCACCCTGATGAATCCATACGTCCCATAAGTCTAGTTAGTTCATCAAGTTGGGGGACAAAAAAATCCTCAAGCACGTAACCGACCTCCCATCATCTTCAAAGACCCCCTTCAAGGCCCCCTTTGGCGAGTGCTAAGGCCTCTGATGGAGTTCTCGGGGGGGATGGGCTCAGCCCAATATCGCATGTTTTGTTTGTTGACGCATCGGCTCCAGTGAAAATATGTCTACCTATTGGCTTCAAGAGCCACTCAGCTGATCCTGGCCGGCGTCAAGTTAAAGTCCTAAGGAGGCTACATACCAAATTACAGCTTCACAAAGTTAATAGCGTAGAAATTGGCTTTAGGAGCCATTCAGGGCCTGGGCCTATTCTGCTCTCGGGCCTAAAGGGGTTACATACCAAGTATAGAAATGAGGTGTAGGAGCCACTCAGGAGTATCAAGCAAATTTTGGAATGACCCCCCAGGCATCAGACATATCCATGTCAAAAATATACAGATATCTTGAGTATTTCTAGTTTTATTGCGATACGAAATAAGTTATGCTGCTCCACTTCGTAGTTAGAAGCTCTTATTGGAAAATGAACAAACACCAATACAATTAAAACGTAGGTATAAACTTTTATTAAAATATACATCATGTGGAACTAAGGTACAAAATTCGGTAGAGATATGAACAGGATTCTGTCAGTTCTTAATGATCATTTCCTTAAATAAAGTTCGGATGGTAACAAAAAGTCTTTTGAATTCGAGACCGCAGCCTCTGGACAATCGGAAATCGAGAAAAGTACCGTTGCCCACTTCCATCAAATTGGCTTTGAAAATCAACGCGTTCTTCCGGCGATCCGTGGTGGTTATCGTGTACTGTAACAAAAATAAGGGATTTTGTTAGGTTGGGTATAGTGAATTGCTATTCTGTGTGGTTATGGAGGTGTTAATTCAACTGATGCTCAGGGGACGACATGGGAATCACTAAGCGGATTTCTGAGCTCTAGTAATCAGATTTCTTTATGAACATATTTTCATTAATTGAAAACCGTGCTCTTACGTTCTTGATAAGCCTCGTATTTGACAATTCGCTCTTTTTTTTCAATGAAATGTCTAAATTGTTGATTTATTCATCATCTCCTGTTTTATGGCTGATGAGTTCGCGCAATTTGCGGCTTGAAAGGGAAAAACGGGACACTACAGGTGGTATATCAAATTAA
Source organism: Stenodema calcarata (assembly GCA_963920205.1). Taxonomy (NCBI): domain Eukaryota; kingdom Metazoa; phylum Arthropoda; class Insecta; order Hemiptera; family Miridae; genus Stenodema; species Stenodema calcarata. Next base: position 19,214,710 of record OY986052.1, on the reverse strand, counting down.
TATCACTATAACTTACAAAGTTGGGGAAGTTGGCTTTCCATTCGAATTTGAGATGAGACAGGGTGGCTTCAAGCTCTTCTACAGCTTCGTTGACCTTGAGATTCACGTTGAACCTTGTCATCCTTCGAACAACTTTTTGCATGACATTCTGCAAACAAAAATCAGTGGAGATGAGAATTGACAGACTGGCTTAAACGAACAAACACTGAGCGTACAATAATCAAAACTCCCACATAATAATTCCCATAGGGCAATCCAATTTCAACTATTTACATCCAAAGTTCAGAATATTGGAGAATATTCAGAATACTGTACTTGTTCTTCGTTGAACAACTAAGACCTTATCCTAGTTCCGTGCTCATTGGTCATTGTTCCATGCTCATTCATGTCTCCCATAAAGTACATGGGATTATGAGTCCTTATGATGGTAAACACCTTCACCAAACTTAGTATAGAACCTTATTCTATTCTTCCTCTGATCCTGATCACTCTGTACAGAACACCTCAGTACTCCATCTTTACAGACTCGATAATTCGTGTAGGTGGAGGTCCAAGAGATAAATGTTCATCCCGACTCATGACTCCATCCCTCAAATTTCAGGGTCGTCCCATTGATTGTATTCAACATGTTGACTTTCCGACTATCACTAAACTCTTGATTAGTGCAAAGTTGGTGTTGATCCGTCTCTTTAATAGAATGATTTCAAGGGTTGATCAAGTCATTTTCGTCTGGTTTCCCACAAAACAAACGTTATTTCAAATTCCGTTCAAATCGGAACCACCAACAACAAGGCTCTTGTCAGGATCGTATCCTTAAATATCGACTTCAACAAAGTTACGAATTAATAAGTGATCGATTATTCGCTAAATCCAGTCCTTGGGTTGCTGGCAAGTAGCAACTAGTGATCCCATCCCTGCCCTCATACCAGTAGAATAAACATTGATTAGCGTCAAGTCATAGAAGAGCAATGCAACCTAGGCTGGAATTTAAATGCACAATACACATTCAACGATCAATCGAGTTTAATTTCATCGAGCTAGTTTTACCTGCGTGGACGATGGCTGAGTGTTGAGGAGATGCGATGATACGAGCATGTCGTCCAGGCACGTGGGTTGGGACAAAAACGCTCTCATAGCCTCGTCGCAGATATGAGGACGTGTCACTTGAGACAAAGACGTTTCTTTGGCATCCGTCACGTCGTAATCATCCTCCAATGCGCGTTCAGCCCGCCTCAGTGCTTTGGTCATCTGTCCAACGTTCTTCTGGCCTCCTGAAACATCGAGGACGTCAAAATCTCGTACGACGATTACTGTGATATTTGATAGTTACTGTTTGGCATAGAACTTTCCAAGCCAGTAGTGGCTCATCCGAACCACTGGTCAGGTCCTGGCGGTCATTCACAATAAAAAGGGTGTACTAATTGATTTAAAAATAGTACATAAGCATTCAAAAGATAAATGAACTCAAATAACATATTATATGAAAATAATAGACTTTAGTACGTAACATAAACATTGAAATCAGTGTGTATAATTCAACATTTCAATATAATATCAATGAATTTGTATCACAATGGAAAATACACAAAATTACGTACGTAATAGAAGTAATTCAACTCAATTAATACTTTAGTTTGTCAGTGGACCAACATTACATGGGTTTATCTAGATATAAATAGACATTATTAGCCTTTTCTGATTACCAATAGGAATGGGCTAAGTACATACGATTTGGATAACTATAACAATATATTAGATACAATGACGAGCAAGGAGTTTTTAATGTGGGGATCAGGTGGATTGATCCACCAACATGTTATAATTCGAGAAATCATAATCATTATTATTATCATAATAATTGTTCAATTATTGAACAATAGAGAACAACCATAATGAACAATAGGAGTAACCTATTGTTACAATACACAGAGATCACTTTAAAAAAAATATATAATAAAATCAAGTGACAAACAAGGAGTTCGAGAGGAGGATTTGGAACTTGACTAAAAAAGCATAGTCCGGAGATTCGGAGGGGATGAATGTAAACTTGATTACTTTTACTGTACAGGATGTAGTGGACAAGGAAATACTATTGATAATAAATAAAATTATAATAAAACTCGGCCTGGGAGCCTCGCCAAGGAAGGGGGAGGGGGCTGCGTCACCTGGACCCCCCCCCCTCTTTTCACCTTTCGTTTTGAGCCTTGCAGCTGAATTTCTATAAGCATGGAACATGCTTCCGTCAAACCAGTTGCTGATAAACTTGAATGCTCAAGTCAAAATGTCCTCGTTTTCAACCACCAAATCGCATACTCGATTCTACATCGCGTCGGAATGGATTTATTTCAACATGGAACATGTTAAAATAAGTAATAAACATAGTCACCATGAATGAGGTGTCGAAGATCGCGACATCGAACTCTTCTGTGCTGGGCGTCCTTCAAACGTTAATCCTGTTTTCCTGACTTCGGTAATCTAGCTTTATGATAATCCAAATAAAGGTCATACAGCTTAGATCACCAAAGAGAGGACAGCAGTACTAACCGGAGACAGCTGGCGGCGTCGTATCGGCTCGATTTTCAAATCCACAAGGCGTTGACAGGAAGCAGTGCTTTGGTAATCTAGCTTTATGGTCAGTATCACCCATACAGCTGTCTTACCAAAGGACCGCACACCCGCCAGACAGTGATAAGTTTCGGAGGAGTTTCCACAGATGAGCGTCGTGGTTTCTGAAGACGAAGGCGACAACCTGGTCAGGTACCAAGTGCCTCCCAGGACCAACTTCCTCAGAGTCACTCAGTACCTGTACAAGTCGCTGCCCGATAATCGAAGACGTACATAAACCGCTTTGAGTGCTTCATAGAATAAATCGTTAACAACATCCTCTTTCTTACAGTTCTAATTCTTTAACGGAACGGAGGTCAGTACAGAGAGAAATTCAGGAATTGTGGATCAACGACGCACTAAAACCGTCCTACGTAATACATACATGGTGTGAATTACAAGCCTGCAATGGTGTAACCGATTTTGCAACCCATTAAATTAGTATCTTAAAACTACCGATAGAGCTAGGATCTTTTCCTCTTCGTTATACTTCGACTGTATGGTGATTTATGAATGTTCTTTTATATCAATAGAAAAATAGTATTACGGCATGCGATAGTAAAATCAATAGTTTTATATCAACACCCTAAACTTGCAACTAAGACTAGATGAAACAAACATTTGGGATATCCTCTAGTTTTGTAAAATTGTCTGAAAAGGCAGCCTTTTCGCAATCGAGATGTTTTCAATCAAACATTGTAGCCCGAAATTACTCAGATGTAGATGGGAAACTTCCTAACTCCAAGATTTGTTCAGGCTGCACAAGGCTCAAGCCTCTACCTACTCCCTGAAGTTGCAATTATATTGTTATTAATTCATATTGCAACTGGCTGAAACATAATACCACGATGAGGATCGGAGAGTACTTGCCCTGTCTGAACTCCTGCTTTAACCATCTGTTGCTCTGGATCTGCGCCGAAGTGAAGCGAGACGACGGGAGCGGCGCCAAGACATTCCTCAGGAGTGACAAAGTCATGTTGTCCAGCTTGGTCCAGGGAGCCAGCCGAGTGTAGGCGCCGGATTTCCAGTTTTTGAAGTCGACACATTCCTCACTCGCTTGGTCCCATGGTAGCTCTATCCAACAAAGAACGGTTTGTTTAGAATACACGGAAAGAACGAATGTGTTGAAAGAATAATTTTATTAGTGCAGGAGAATTAACAAAACCTTTTTATTAAAAAGGCACTTTCATAGAATTTTCAAACGAGTGGGAACTCTTGTAAGTAGGTACTCAACCATTCGATACTTCTTGTTCTAGTATCTATTGATTGTGTTGCCTGTTGTATTCTACAACCGCCTTCACTCAAATGTCGTAATTTACTCACAAGCAGTAGAGACCTGTATACAGGTCTCTACTGCTTGTGAGTAAATTACGACATTCAAAATTCAAAATGCGTGCTAAGTTGTATACATACAACTTAGCACGCATTTTGAATTTCATCACGGATCATTAGGAACACCAAATGCGAAATTTCTTGAGTTAGAAGGAATGTGAGTACTTACAGTCCTTCATACGATCGTATCTGTATGGAAAGACTTAAATCGTCTGAACCTATTCCTTAATCACGTGCACAGTTTAAACGAATTTAAAATCAGTAAACTGATGTTGAGTATCTACACCACATGCAGATACATGGATATGTCTCATTTTCTCCCTATAAAATAGGTGTTTCGTTTGGACCTGGGCCTATTCTACTAAGTGTAAGTCCTAAAGAGGCTACACACCAAATTTCAGCTTCATAGAGTGAATAACATCGAAATTAGCTTAGGAGCCACTCAGCTGATCCTATTCTGCTTGAAGTGTGAGACCTAAGGAGGCTACATACCGAACTACAGCTTCATAGGGTGAATATTGTAAAAAGACGAACAACTTTCGGTGGAAACCAGAATTCAAGTCATTTTATTTTGGAAACTGATAACAATGTCAACACACTATATAGCAACACAAACTCACAACATCATTCCCCTTCTCCTCTTCTGTAGGGCGAGAGTCGGTCTGCATGAACCACAGCCAGCCTCTGATTAGGCATCCGAATGCGGAACACTACGTCTGATATGACTTTGACGATCTGACATGGTCCTAGCCATGGTAACTGTAGTCTAGGGCATCGTCCTACCATCCGCCGAGGGCTGAAGCACCACACATTGTCGCCCAGTGCGAATCGTGGTTGTTTTGCCTTCACGTCATAACGCTTCTTCATGTTTTCCGCTGAGTTGAGGAGCCGCCTTCTTGATACAGCATGTACCTCTTCCAACTCTCTAGCCAAAAGATCTGCGTAGGTTGTCCGAGGGAGGCTACCTGGGGATGGTCCGTACAACAGATGAACTGGGAGCACCAGTTCGCGCCCAAAATTGAGGCGAGCAGGAGAGAACCCAGTGGTGGCCTGTTCAGTAGCTCTATAAGCCAAGAGTGCGCAGGGGAGGCGCAAGTCCCAATCTCGCTGATGTCCTTCAACTGTCTTGGCTAAGAGGTTCCTCAGGGTCCGGTTGAAGCGCTCCACAAGACCGTCACTCTGTGGTCGTAGAGGAGTTGTCCGGGTCTTGTGGATGCCTAATAATGCAGTAACATCCCTGAAAACTGCTGACTCGAACATCCGGCCCTGATCAGAATGAAGCTCCTTGGGGATGCCAAACCTCGAGATCACATTGTCCACCAAACCCTTCGCCACTGTTTCGGCTTGCACGTTGGGGACTGGGAAGGCCTCAGGCCATTTGGTGAAATAGTCCACCACAACGACGATGTAGCGATTGCCTCCGTTCGTCACTGGTAATGGGCCCACGATGTCGATTCCCAGCCGTTCAAAAGGGATCCCAACAGTGTACGTTTTCATCGGTGCTTTGGCCCTGGTAGCTCTGCCTCTCCGACCACATAGCTCGCAGCTAGCACAAAACTGCCTTATGTCCCTGTGCATGCCTACCCAATAGTAATTCCTTCTGATGGTGTTGATGGTTCGCCGGCTCCCAAAGTGTCCAGTTGTATGGGCCTCTACCATCACTTCTGTTCTTCGAGACCCAGGTACCAAGAGCTGCGAGGTGTTTCGCAACCCAGCAGGGGATTCCCAACACCGAATGACTAATCCCTGCTCTAGCCTCAGCATGTCGTACATAGCCCAGAGTGCTTTGGGTTCTGCCCCTAGATGTGAAATCTCCTCCCATGTTGGCTTCCTTCCTTGACTTAGCCAGGCATGAGCACACTGAATATGGGGGTCTGACTGCTGTTCCTGTTCCCAGTTGATGGTGCCATCCACGCGAATCAGCCGCCCTTCAACGATCTGATCGTGCTTCTTTTCAACCCTTTCACAGTACTTGCACTTTTCCCCCTCGCATGGCCGTCGGGACATCCCATCAGCGTTCTGATGCTTACTACCAGCCCGGTACACTACCACGCAATTGTAGGGTGCTAGTTGCTCTAACCATCTAGCCAGCTGACCATCTGGCTCCTTGAATGTCCTCAACCATTTAAGTGAAGCGTGGTCAGTTCTCACTAAGAACTCTTCCCCTGAGTCTAGCCCATATGACTGAAAGTGGCGAAGTGCTTCTACCAGACTCAATAACTCCTTACGTGTGACGCAGTAATTTCTCTCAGCCTTCTTGAGGCACCGACTGAAGTAGCCAAGAACTCTTTCTTGTCCTTCCTGGATTTGAGACAAGACTGCACCGATAGCTTTCTCGCTGGCATCTGTGTCAAGCACAAACTGCCCTTGTGTTGTAGTGTGGCCTAGAACTGGTGTACTGGTCAGTGCTTGTTTCAGGGCATCAAAAGCGTGCTGACAGACTTTGGTCCACTCAAACTTGCTCCTTCCTTCTTGTAAGGGGTACAACGGGGCTGCTAGTTGTGCAAACTGAGAAACAAAGGTCCGATAGTAGGAGCAGAATCCCAAAAAGGTTCGGAGCTCTTTAGAATTACTTGGCACTGGCCACGACTCAACACGTTCAATTTTCTTGGGATCAGCAGCCAGTCCCTCTTCAGTTACTATATAGCCCAGATATTCCACTCTTCGTTGTAACAGCTCGCATTTCTTAGGGTTCAGTTTCACTTTTTCTTCTCTGAACCGTAGGAATACTGCTTGTAGCCATTTCAGATGCTCCTTCAGAGATGCAGTGTGGATCAGCACGTCATCTAAATACACCTTGACATGTCCTTTCATCAGTTCGTTGCGCAGCATATTGTTCATGGCCCTTTGAAAAGTGGCAGGGGCATTACACAGCCCAAAAGGCATAACTATGAAGTGCCACAACCCCTGTGGAGTGCAGAAGGCTGTCTTTTCTTTGTCCTCACTGGCCATTGGGATCTGCCAGTATCCACTCTGCAAGTCTAACGTGGTAAACCACCCGCTACCTGTCAAGGCTCCAAGTAGCTCATCCACCTTGGGGAGGGGGTGCGAATCCTTTTTCGTGATTGCATTAAGCTGCCGATAGTCAATACAGAATCGGGTTGATCCATCTTTCTTTTTGACTAGAACTATCGGGCTTGCCCATGAACTTAGTGAAGGCTCAATGATTCCATTTTCTTCCATTTTCTTGATGAGCTCTTCAACTTCTGGCAATCGATGAGGGGGCAACCTGCGGGGATGTTGACTGATAGGTGTGTGAGACCCCACATCCACTCGGTGTTCCGTTCCTTGGATGCAGCCCAGGTCTGAGTCATTTTTGGCAAACACATCAGAAAATTCCATAAGGAGTTTTTCAATCATTTCCTTCTGCGTGTTGTCAAGCCCTTTTACAGCCCTGGTTGCCAAATCTTGAACATGAACTGGCATGAGCCCCCGGTCGTCTTCGGTTGAACAGCAACATACCTCTCCCATTTCCAGGTTCTGCAACCCTGAAAGGGTAAACTTGTCAAGCCTGAAAGCAGCAGAGTTACCCCATTCTTCCTTGTATTCTTCAACTGGGGTCGCTGTGTTGATCATTGAATCCCCAACCTGTACCTTGCCTTCCGCTGCGCTTATTCGAACGCTGTAGCTTCCCAGAAAATCCATTCCAAGGATGCATTCCTCCTGGATATTAGCTGCAAGGACTGATTGTGCCCTCTGTTTTCCATCGCCCAGGTCCAAGTTCACCTCAGCGCCCGCTGTCACTGGGGTTTTATCCCCCGTTGCTGTTCTTAGCCACCCACTCTGGAGGCTGTCTACAGCAACCTTGGATGCTTGCAACACATCTGGTCGTATGATTGTTCTAGTGGCTCCTGTATCAACTACCATTTGGCAGGGGAACCCATTTATGCGACCTGCTAGCACGATGGACGAAAACCCCCCAAGTCTGTAAGCAAGAACCTCTTCTACAGGCGTCTGTGTGGCCGAGGATGTGTGGCTTGTCAGACTGTGGCCATTCAATCTGACTTGCTTCCGTTTCCCTGGTCGTTCTTGCGCATAGGGCACTGGAACCAGAAATGCCCAGGCTTCTCACACCTCCAACACAGATATCGTTTCCGCCCTTCTCGTGCTACATCTCTTCTGGGCTGTTTTGATGTTGATGGACCAGGCTCCTCACTTGGCTTACTATTTCCCTCCCTGTTAGGTTCACTAGTTAAAGCGCGGATATGCGCCTTACCAGCCAAGGTCACTGCTGCTTCCATCTTGAGCGCCATTGCCAAGGCGTCCCCCATTGTAGCTGGCCACTGACTTATTACTAATTGTCTCACTTCCTCGTCTCGCAAGCCTTTCATAAACTGGAAGACCACTTGCCCCTCACAGGCGCGAGTATCTGATGGCCATGCTTTTCGCATCAGCTCCTGAATTGCCTGGTGGTACTCTCTGATTCCTTCTTTGGGTTGTTGCGACCGCGAGTTCAGCAGCGTGATATAGAGCTGGCTTTGATTTTTCTCCCCAAAGCGGTCTTCTAGGGCCTTTACCAACTTCTCATAAGTACTAGGCGGCTCAATGTACGCAAGGACTGAGAGGGCTGCACCCGCGAGCACAGATGACAGGTGAGCACCCATGGTTTCATAACTCCACCGATTCTCTCTCGCTATATCTTCAAACTGCCTATGGTATGCCTCCCAGTCTGACGTGCCATCATAAGGTCTTGGTTTTATACCCGATCCTTGATGACTAGCCCCAACCCCACGGTCCGACGAGATGAGACTAGTCATTTCCAAAAGCCGCTCGTTCAACAGTTGTATCTGAGCTTCTAAGGGTGCTACTCGTTGCTCAAATTCGCTCTGCACCACATCCCTAACTTCTGCTAAGCAAATTACCTTTATCCGGTCCCATGGGTCATCCGGGAGTACATCACCGCCACCCTCCAAAGTTGGAGGTCGGTCACTTTCGGGTTGGGCTGCGGTCACGTCCATTCCCCTCCCGCGTCTCGTCCGACTTCTTGTCTCCATGGCCAGAATATCAAAATAGGGTTTTTTCTGTCACTTCTGACACCAATGTAAAAAGACGAACAACTTTCGGTGGAAACCAGAATTCAAGTCATTTTATTTTGGAAACTGATAACAATGTCAACACACTATATAGCAACACAAACTCACAACATCATCATAGAAATTAGCTGTAAGAGCCACTCAGCCGATCCAGGTCCTATTCTGCTTAAAAAAGTACTAAGGAGAGGCTACATACCATGATCCTGGGCCTATTCTGCTTAAAAAAGTCCTGAAGAGGCTACATACACGTTGCATGATCCCCAGCGGTAAGTTTTGTTATTTCCATGTCAAAAAAATGTTATAACAATTTGGTTGTGTGGTGGATTTGAAGTATGTCGTCGGACTGTGTCCATGCCATAAATTCTTCAAGGAGGTGCACAAGCTAATTATAGAATTTCTAAACGAAAAAGTGACACATAAGTTCCAGTCGATCGGCATCCTAACCAATTCTACGGAATTACATGTTCCTCACGGATCTTATACATTTCTACAAATCTTCTACGAGTATGGCAGAGGAAATATAAACGTAAAATGCCCTAACAGAATAAAACAAATGAATATCCTACAAATTACGGCATTGAAAAGGTAAGATCATTAGACTTCCATTTCTACACCAAGCAACTATCATTTATTGTAGTGGTTAGAATTCACACCCTAAAAAAAAGTCTTAGTTAGCAGTTTTTACTGATAACTAGATATCAACTTCTTTTTTCTCGTCATTCAAAGGACATGTAGTTGAGGAAATACTGCCCTACTTATGCAGCTGCTAACGAGACATTTTACGTTATCTGGTTTCAAGAAGTGCGTGAGTCGCAACTTCACTGATAGGACATCAGTCAATGAGGACAAAACCAACGCTATCGTGATCTGGTTAATGCTGAACTGGCACGTGTACAGTCGTACAAGGTCACGGTTTGGCACTAGGAACTTCAATATGCTCGACCCCTAAACATTCCGTCGAAATATCGAAGTACACCCAAAACTGTCGTTTTTAATTTGTTAGTCTTGTGCGAATAAATTTAATGTTCAGATACTCACCCATAATATAGAAATCGGATACGAACTAAACAACTCGCGACGAAATAGTAGAAACCCATGTTAAGGAAAACCAACAGTATTTGAAAAAATTGTCTATTTCCACTGAAATATGAGTACACTGCAAGACCGGTTTTATCACCCAAACCAGTCTAACAGAGTACTGATACTTCAGTGGAAATAGACGATTTTTTCAAATACTTTTGTTATTGATACAAATTGGATTAGTGTTTGAATCATGGAGCAGAGCTGAAGTCGTACAGTGGTGGGGGGGGGGGGGTCCAAGGACACACCAAAGCACGGTATCACATCTTAGAATTGGAAAATTCATTCTATAAACCGTCCAAAAATCCCAGGTATGAAAGCATATTCAAATAACGTAAGGACTGTACCAAGAATAGACGCGGTGTTGGTGTAAGATGGGGGATTGGCCCGCACAATGGAACAATGGGTAATAGACCCGTAATCGGAATAGCCATAAAAATTAAAGACGACTGCATAAAACTGAACGATAAAAGAGTTATCGAACACTATCCTGTTCCAACCAACTGTGGTTGAAATAATGTGAAGCTGTGCAGAAATGCATAATATTACGAAGGGAGATAAGTGGTTAATGATGTAGATGTTCAATTGAAATTTGAAATGATTTCTGCTCTACAATATATTGATAATATATTCATTCCGACTGCCCACACTCACCCTTCAAATTTCTCTTCATTACAATAATTTTTTCATCATAATACATGCTCCAATATACAACCCGAATTATGTTTGAGGACACAGATAATTTAATTTGGGGAACAAATATCGTTCTAGAAACAATTCTAGTAGACTCGAACGCGGATTGTTTATTATATAAAAATGAAAAAGATAATATTTTCAAATTCAATGTATATCAACGTGTATGTACGAAATAAACAAGACATGCATTGTGGAACGAATAAACGAGCATAGAGTACTTACAACAATGTGAAGCGTGAAGCTCGCCAACCCGACCAGTAGTTTGGTATGATAGCTTTAGGGAAATATAAACGCCTACAGCTAGGATACCAAAGAGCTGGACGGGTCGAGACTAGAAAGCTGATAAGATGCAATTCTTCCATAAGGAAAACAACAAGGCGGTGCGATGGTTGGTGGCGAGGACACAAAATCTTCAAAATTCAAACGAGGCCGTGACACAGTACTATGTGAAGCAAATGCACGACTGTTTGACAAGCAAGGATTGGTGGAAGAAGGTAGATTCGAAAACTAGCATGAAGAATGCAAGTGAATTCGAGCTAATAGCCGTGCACAATCCAAATAAAATATATATAAATAGTAAATTGGTGATGGCAGACTACGATTTATTCCATGTTCATGATTTGAAATCTTTACAACAAATTCAAGTATAACACAACATTAAAAAATGCAAAAAAAAAGAAAGAAATTTTTAAAAAACACAACAGCAAGCTTTACAAGCTAACAACTTGCAAATAGCTCAAAATTCAAATCATTGGTTTCAGAATCAGTTAAAGTTTCCTCCAGGTAGTGAAATTAATACTCCTAAAAGGCCTAGGCAACTGAGTCGGATTTCCAAAAAGTGCTCTCTAACATTGACATGTACAGGGTGGGGCAAAACAAACAGTGCAGTTTAAAAAGGGCTATAAAAAAAAACGGCGCAACATAGAAAAATGCGGTTTGTTTTATTTGATTCAGTATTTCACCCCATTTGTTTATTCAAGTTTTAAAGATTACATCAGCAAGATGATGGCCTTCAGCAGCAATGCACTGATGGAGGCGATTTCTGAAACTTTCGACAGCCTTCTGGCACATATCGACTGGAATTGTGGCGATTTCCTCTCTAATTCGTGTCTTCAGCTCTTCCAAAGTGTGAGGACGATGTTTAAAAACCTTTTCCTTGAGGTAGCCCCACAGGAAAAAATCGCAGATGCTCAAATCTGGTGATCTCGCGGGCCACCCCAGGTCACCCCTCAGAGAGACGAGGCGCGCAGGGAACATCTGCCGCAGTTTCGTCATCGAAATGATCGCTGTGTGGGCCGTAGCCCCATCTTGTTGGAACCAGATATCCCCCAGATCTTGTTCTCCAGCCAACTGCTCCAATTCTGGCTCAAAAAACGTTTCCAGCATGGAAACATAACGCTGAGCATTGACAGTTGTGGTTCGCCCATCCTCCTCAAAAAAGTAAGGCCCAATCACCCCGAATTTCGAAATGGCACACCACACAGTAACTTTCGGGGAGTGGAGAGGTCTCTCGTGAAGTTGTCGTGGATTAGTGTCACTCCAATAGCGAAAATTTTGTTTGTTCACGGCTCCAGACAGATGGAAGTGAGCTTCGTCACTAGAGAAAAAAGTTGACCTTGGTGGGATACGGTTTAGCATTTCTTGGGCGCGATTAACACGGTTTTGAAAGTCTGGGGGCATTAACTCCTGAACAATCATCATCTTGTAGGGATGGAACGTTAAATCTTCATGCAAAATTCTCCTTAGCGAGCGGTTAGACATGTTCAATGCTGTTGCATGCTTACGGGCAGAGCGCCTAGGCGAATGTTCGACAGCTGCTCTCACAGTAGCCACATTTTCTGGTGTTCGAACCGTTTTTGGTCTTCCCATACCCCTAGGCCTTGTTGTGGATCCAGTTTCTTCCAATGCACGAACCCAAGCCGCGATAACATTGCGATGAGGGACGGGATCTCGACGTGGAATGTTGAAGTGCAGCCGGAAGGCCCGCTGGGTGGCGATGAAAGAACGGCCGCTTTCGAAAAACGTGCGGACAGCGAAGCCTCGATGCTCTCCGGTCCAAACCATGGTAGTGACTGAAAATGGGGTGAGTGGCCGGACACAATGAGACCCCTCCCAGGTTCCTACCACTTCCACGAAGGATTTAGTCACCCTTCAAAACTGCACTGTTTGTTTTGCCCCACCCTGTATAACCATCAAACGGCTAATTGAGTAATAGGAACAATGACGGGACGTCAAACAATCAAGTAGTGCACACCAATTGACAGACATACATTATCTACTCGTTAAACACGAATCGGCCTTTGACATTAGGATCCAATAGGTTCTGAGGAACGATACGTGTTTAATGACCCATTCTGTACATGGAGTAAGCTTACCTCCTGAGAGCATGGCGACCAGGACGATACCACAGGACCAGATGTCTGCGGGCTGAGCAGCGTAAGGCCTAAGGAGAACTTCAGGTGCAACGTAAGGTAGAGTGCCACATTTGTTTTGCAATGTTCGTTCCTTTAATAAGAAGTGATGTTGATTTACATTAATATATTAGCCATGAAATAAATTAAGTATCTCAAACGTAGGTACCTACTATGGTTTCCACTTATAAGAAGACAAGGTGAAGCCCAAAATCTTATGGTTTCTCTAGCGTAGAGGCAAAATACACCCATCATGCAAATGTGAACATCATTTCTACATCTACACTCTGCGACATATCCACAAGTTTTTGGTCATCACTTACTTTTCCCGCGGCTCTGAAAATGGTGGCCAAACCAAAATCGGAAATCTTCAAATTGTCGTTTACATCCAATAACAGGTTCTCAGGCTTGATGTCTCTGTGGGCTATGCCACGGGAGTGAAGGTAGTCCTGTAAAATGGGATATCAACAAAATTTTTAGCAACCCTTTCTACTAAATCGAGAAACATTCAAACTCATATTGTATGTAGTGATGGTGGAAGTTTGAAATAAGGCTCCAATTGCACTTACGACTCCTGAGAGAAGCTGTGACATGTACTTCTTCGCCTCCGCCTGGCACATTCCGACGTCCGGCTCAATTTTATCGAAGAGCTCCCCGTGGGCGGCGTACTCCAGGAAAATGTACTCGTGAATCCCATGGGACCGCGAGCCATAAAACTGGATCACGTGGGGATGGCGGAGGCATTTATGGATGCCGACTTCCTTCTTTACCTCCTTAGAGGCGTCAGGGTGCTCCCGGGTGTTGATCATTTTCATGGCCACGTATTCATTCGTCTGCTTGTTCATAACGAGTTTTACTCTGCCAACACAAAAGGACAGACGGTTATAAGGGGGGAGGGTGATGATCAAGATCTAGCCTAGAACGTCAGGCTCATGTTGACCATTTCATCCAAATATTGAAGAGATAGGTAATGGCATTATTGGGGTTTAAAGGTTTTGACACAGGCAGATTGAAGTATCTGGCACATTTGTATCCGGGTTGATGAATAAATGGGGATAAAAGAGCTTTATTGACTAAAAGTTCGTAACTTAATACTTCCCGTACTCTTCAATTCAGTAACGTATTGATTCTAGAACAACATGATGCTGTAAGTTACAAGTAGGTACGTACTCGCCATATGCCCCTTCTCCGAGCGTCTGAGTGATGACCCAATCTTTTACAAAGTCCATGGTCAAGGTGGCACTAAGTCTTCAGCTGCAATTAAAATCACACAATTATTGTTGAGTAACTTCCCATACCGAAAAATTCTCAAAAAATTATAGCCAACAGAAGTGCTGCCTAGCTTACCTAAAGGTCGTGAACTAAAAAAGAAATATGCGAGCGTAAGCGTGATAGTTATACTCGAGTTTTCGATACCTGCAAACGGTGGCGGTGTTAGGATTCTGCTGAACTATTTACACTTCATTGAAGGTCAAGAATAGGGAGTGTAGATTCGTATCACCGAGAAATACAGCTATTAGAGTGAGCATGGTTGATCCTAACTCCTTGGAAGTACAATAATAATACGTTGTTGCCAGACTCGATAAACCTATCATGTTGATAACTATTTTACTGTCAATCCTTCACAACGGTGACTGAGTGAAGATTTCTAAACTAAAAACTTCCCAAAATAACAGCTCCTTAGAGGCCAAGCCAGGCCCAAGGCACACATTTTTCATCAGCGTGGGGAGTGAGAGGCAGTAGGTACCTTCAAAAGGGAAGCATACCTCATACTTCCATAAAGGAGTAAAACGGTACATGCTTTCATCGTGTCATCATGGTATCAAGTAATATTGGGCCAAGTATTGATCGTTGAAGTCTAAATTTGGGTATGTTCAACTGGCATGAACAAAGCTCAACCTGGTTGAAAATAGTCGATCGAGCTGCTGCACCCTCTAATTCCCCCACCACCTTTGAGAGTTTTGTAGTTCGTAGGAAAACGCTGACGATCCGACAGGTAGTTATGGACAAGCATGTTCTGGGGGCGATCATGTGAAATTACTCCGGACTTGCAGACATTGGAGTGTAAATAATTCGACTTCCACGATGGCTTGATGTTGAGAGCCTGATGTCTGCAAACGAAGAACCCGACAGTCCAGGGGCTATCGTATGAACCCTGCAAGGCTCCTGATAGTGCCAAAAAGGGTGTGGAACATGTTCCCCTCTCTCGAACTCATGAACTATCCAAGCAGCGGCCCAAAGAAACCACAGCTTCCGCCAGCGTTGCCAATGAAATGGATTGCATCTTGAGCAAATTCTTTATAGACCAGATCAACCTGTAAAACACTCTGAAATGCTCGAAGAACAATCGAGTTGGAACTCTGGATGTAAGAGTAGACTTACTAGCCATATGCCTACATGCTGGCTTGGAGAGGAACAAAAACAAGGGCTGATCTGCTTCAGGACGATCTCTACAGAACTGAAACTGAAATGTGTAAGTGGCACATACAAGACTTTCCATGCTCAAGGCACTACGCCATGTGTCACGGAGCATTCAAATAGTACGAAACACCATCCATCCGATCCCATCCAGGGAGGTCACTCGTACCTCGCCACGTTGATTGGTTTCAATTGAAATCATAGCAAACGGTGATCAGGAAGCAGTGAAGAAGCAGTACTGAGAATACACCGACGAGAAGTACCCAGCAAAAAATTAATGGCAACTTCTCGAGAACCCGGTCAAATAGTTCACGTGATTTCAGTAGCTTGCAATAAATCCACATCCTTTTGGGGCTACTACCATTCGTCATTCAGAGACTCCCCTCTTGATTTGACTGTATAATCGCTCGTTAGCCCCGAGAATATCCACCTAAGCAAGGTCTTACTTCGAAGAGGCGAGTTGTACCTATAACGAATGAAAACCTCAACAAATAGAACCAATAAAGTATGAATGGCTCGAAAAAAAAAAAAAAGAATACTTCCTACTCTAGTAACTGTCTCCATTTGTGCTATGAGTCAGATGAGTCTGTAGTTTGGCAAAAAGATTATTTCCGACCTTGAATAACGTGGGGAAATCTGAATACCTATATCTACGTAAGTACAATACACAACCAATAATTAGGAGTAATTAATGTAGACACGTTTAGTATGAAGCTGGCATGCCAAGTAAACCAGCTAAATAATGTTAGGAAATTGGACTAACAAAGATTCTCAAACACCAAACGAGTTGTGTTTGAACACGAGACACGGAACTGAATTGGTCATACCAGACTTCACGCATTATACATGGGTGGGATTTTCCGTGAGTCATGATGGAAATGAACATAAGTTTCACGCAAGTGTACATAAATTGTAAATGATTAACAACGGGTAGTAATAATATAATTGGCCCTCTCAGTATATTTTAACAAAGGAAGGAATGTATTAATAATGAATACAGCTCAAAATAACCAAAAAACCACCATCGCAATCGCCTCGTGTCTACCAAAAAATCTCTCTCACAAGAAATGTGTGAAAGTTGACCCAAATATCCCGTCAAGGCCGAATATTACAAAACAATGTTCGGGATCTCTTCGAGTAGGTAATTACGTTGGGGTCTTAGCTTTCGATGGATTTGCAGAAATCAGCAGTGTGGAATAGGTGAGATACTCACGTGAAACTATCAGATATTTTGTGTAAAAGTAATTCCAGGTTAAGTCATTCAAATCTAGTATGAATGAAATATGCACTCAGAAGGGTGAAAGAACAAGGAAATAGAAGTCGAGAATGTGGTGGAATTGGGGCGAAAAAAGAAGACATACCTGCCAATATTGGATCAAGGTGGGCGAGAAGTGGTGTTCTCTGTAGATAAGGGAAGGCGTGTTGCATCGAGCAATCTCTTATCCTGTCGGCAAACGCACTTCGACTTCATAACAAACGCTCGAATCGAAAGTTTCGTCGAAAAATGGAATTCCGAGTGGTCAAAGTAAGAACGGAAGGGTTTTTGACATGATGTGTGCAATATAAATGGCGAGGCCAGAAGTCTGGGATATGGGAACGGGGCTACGAATGCAAGGTGAAGGGCGGGGCGGAGGGGGCTAAAAGATCGTTACCTCGCCACCTCGCTTTCGTCCGTTTTTCGGGAGTAAACATCGATTCTCTCCAGGAAAACGGTTCGATTATCATAATCGAGAGGGGGGCACCAAATGAAACCAGGGTTGCCAACTTTGAGTAGGATCGATTTTAAATCTACACCGAAAGATGTTGACGTAAACTCTGCGAATAAGATTCAAAACCAAAATCAAATCGAAATGGATGAACTAAAAAAACCGCAATGGTAACGTTTGTTTTCAATTTTATTCCTGCAGATTTGAAAAACTGGTAGTGGCAACATTGATGTGTAAAATCAAGGCGAGGAGTGGAAGAAGGGGTGGTCTGAGCAGACCAGAAGAAAAATATTATCGAACATACCCAGATGTCAATCAAGCAGACCAACACCGAATTATTTTGTTAATGGTATGGTTACATAATCTAGAAAAAATAATGACTAGGTCATTATTAGTTAATCAACCGGCTGAAAATTAGTCCCCTCATATACCTTCTCTCTGGGACCAGATAACATTCGTTATTTAATTGTTTTGCCGACAGCAAATTAACGTAATTTGGCCATATTTTGTTTACACTAGACACATGAAAGTGTCATAACAGTAATACTGAGAAGGTGGAACCATTGTGAGGATTTCAATGTTTTAGGTTCACGAGAGGTAAATAATCAAATTGTGATCTTGAGACGTGTGAGTACGAAAACTAAACATTAGTTGAACATGAATTTCTCCATACAGGTATTTAAAGCGTTGGGATGTCTATGACTAGCACTAAGCTGGACGAATAAATAATTGGTTATTATAATTGGAATTACTTTTTAATGAAGACAAATCAGTTTCGGTGCATTAAACTTTCGTAATATACAAAGAAGCATCCACTCAAAATGTTGGTATAGGTACATTGAAGGTACGACGAATCCAAATGTTAAATGAAGTAAAATTGCTATGTCCGTAGAGCTTTAGCCGTTACACAGGGGAATCTCATGACCATCCTCAGTCAAAAGGAAAGCGATTCAAACTCCCGGGGCTCATCGTGAGAGATCGACGTCGTCGGCAATTGATGATTAAATCAAATTTTGATGCATTGAGGAAAATGCATTGAATTTAATCCTAATTCAAGCTTGGGATTTTAATAGAAATTCTATGTGATCACCGCTCAGCTAGTTTTAATTCACCCTCAACATTTGACCTAACGAAGAGCAGGTTCTTCAAGAATCCACATTCAACGCATGACTACCTGACTTGTGTTCAAGTCACGATTCTTTTATTTTGTTAATTTCTTGGCGACAAACGACTTAAAATTTCTCTCAGACCAAAGTATAGAGGCCTAAAGGGGGGATGATGTAAGCTTGGATACATTTCCTTCCCTTATAATCCGACTGAAATAAAAGATTTTGTTTTATTTTATTTCTCTTTGTAAACCGCCTAAAATTGTAAACCGATAAAATTGTACAGTTTTCATGTAGACACAGGAACATGTCACATGTCCAAAAGAGGAGTAAACTGGATTGAGAAGACAAGCAGGTTTCCACTGAAAAATATGGCTACATAACTTAAAAAAAAAAACGAGCAGTCTACGTAGACCTCTACCACGACCATTCAAACTACCGAATAATTTGAATTCTAATTTAAGTACATTATGCTTCACTTGTCTGGTATAAAAAACCAACTAGTAACCCAGAAATCCACGAAAGAAACTGTTGAGTACGTTATGAACTCTTCGACTCTCAATGTTTGGTTTTCTCTCTCGCTACACAGGAATAGCAACCGGATGAAGTTATCAGAAGGATAAATACACTCAAGTAGTAATCAAAACCATGTAAATTCGACGTCACACTTTTCAAGAACACAGGACCGTAGCCTACCATGATGGGGACCTTCAGATCAAGTCAACCTAACCTCTACTGACGAAGCATGCTTCTCAAGTTTGGATTAGACAATGTTGAGATGTGCGTGCAATTAGACGATAACGCTACCGATTGCAATAACTAATACGGATCATTATTACCGCAACCTTTTACCATTGTGAGGAAATTAATCATTTTCCCCGCACGTTGGATGGGCATTACATGCAATCATGCGCTCCAGTTTCCAAGGAGATGAAGATACGAGAACTTCAATAAATAATCGACATTTTACAAGAATCATCTACAATCTTAACGTAGTACTCACTGAATGATGATCAGACATAAGATCGAAGCTTTATTCAAGACCTGTTTCACCCGATAACCTCCATTGCAACTCAAAACTAGAGAGAAAAAAGTGCTGAAGATTATGCTCAAGATGTGTATGATTTACTTACGATACGCTCGCAATTGATTCATCCCGAGTCCATCTTCGGGAAATGCATATTTTCCTTTTCACGACTGGCGAATCCAAGTTTTACAGAGAAAATCTTCGAAAGGGGGAACAAGTCTCAAGATGGCAGATGGCGGACTGACCGATTTTCAAGGAGGTTTCGCGCCTAGACCGAAGAAATGGCGATATGGTCCCCACGGATAATGAAACGGCCACGATTCTCCCAGTTTAGCCATACCTATCGTATGATACACAAAAGGCTTCGCAAAACGTACTTTCTGAGTGAACTAGATAACTGAGAAATCAAGCGTAGAAAAGGTTATAAACCGGTTAGATGATTTACAAATCCCGGAGACATTTACCTGTATCACAGTAAACCTACATATTATTGGACACGAAGCTGAATTTAAAAAGAAAGAGAAGAATTTCCTAATTTACAAGAAACCTAATGATCGAATCGCCACGAAACATTAGTCAACAATATTTTCACACCTCATGAGTAACAACTTAGAAATGAAAAAAAAAATGCAAAGAGCATGCAAGGTGGTTTATCGGATCGCTAGGTTGATTCTGATTGGTCCTCCATTGAGTTGCAATCGATTGACTCCATCGATGAGAGCTGTGACCAACATAAAAAAATTATCATTCTACTTTTTAAGTGAAATCCTTTATGCAAAATATTTAGCCGCGGAAGAAAGCAGGAAAAAAATTAAGTGAGTTATTAAGGTGAAATTTTATCCATAGATCCATACGCATCTCTTCTCCATGAGCTCTTATCGCGGGTAAAGACAATTCAAACTCATGAGTGGGTGTTTGCCAAAACTGGGTCCGCAAAAGTTAGCCAAAACTCGAATGGGTTCCTGAGGAAATCAGATGGAGGTAAAAAGACGAGACGTATAAAAAAAGTTTATAATTTGGCATGTGAATTGTAAATGTACTGAATCACTCATTTGTATCAGTAGGAAGATAAGTATTGAGTACCTCCCTAGTGTAATTTTGACGTTAGAGCTTCCAATCCAACTTATCTCTTCGCCTTTTAATCCATGACGTAGAATCAACAAATGTAATGATCGCTGAGGACATGATGAGTAATGATGCATAGGACATCAAACTGTTACATGATCTCACTTCCTGATCCCATCATGCTTTATGTACTTACCATTCTATTTTTTTTCATGACAAGTTTAGTGGATCCCCAGAGTATTACTTAGTAGACTGTTAGATACTTGATTATATTTTTCAATCTTTGAAACGTTATAGTAATACTTGGTTGTTTCAATTTTATTCGTCTCCCAACAAGAAAAGCATACTTATGTCCCTTTGAAAACTTAGTCAAACACTTTGTCCCTATGAATACTTAGCAGAAATAGTAGAGTTTTGACGGATAAGGAACAGTGAAGACACGCGAACCCAGTATCATCTCCAGCTGTGTTAGATCTGTATTTCTTTGACAGTCTTTTAGCAGTGTTTAGTAGTCTTCAAACACAAATTACTAGGCGTAGGTACTCAAGTTGTTTCTAATCACTATTGAGTTGCTTTTTTTAAAACTCCGACAATTCAATTTGTTTTTGCCCAGTAGGTACCTACCTACTTATTTTTCTCATGACTATAAGTAAATTACTTAAAGTAATCTGTATAATTTACTTCCTTTCTCATGACTATAAGTAAATTACTTAAAGTAATCTGTATAAATTACTTCCTCTGATACCAGTATTCTTCATTTCAAGCCATAATTTACCTACTAAGTGCTTACAGTCAATTCAAATATGCGTTCCTTGTAATTTGTTACGTTTTAGGGAGAATCTAGTAGAGTTTTTGATTTCTATTTCTTATCGATTGTCGGCCACTCGAATGATAAAACCCTTATCAGTCCCTTTATCAGTAACAGTTTTGCCATGGCTCAGCTATGGCTAACGTAGACATTTCATCAAAATTTCAGCGAGATAAATTATTATTGTGATAAAGTCGCGTGATTTTTACAAACGATGCCTCTCTATAGTCAACAACGAGTGGGCGCTTTTGGGAGAGGATCACGCCATTCGTCATCAAACTCGCTGGACTAGTATTGACCGCTGCAGTGTTATTGGTGTAAAGTTTAGTTTTTGACATAGTTACACGGAAATTCTGGATTCCTTATCCCTAACACATTCTGATGCTTATCATTCACTTCGATTGACTACTTTTGAAAAACTATACATACGTATAACTGATGTTACTGAAAGAAATTGTGTGGTTCATCTGTAGTTGTGAAACGTACTAGTCGTCATGGTAGGTTCAACTTTGACTGCTTTGTTTTACGTCATCACCTCAACGAGCGTGTTGACGGCTCTTTGGTACAGCTTTTACGTGGCATTGAAGACGAGGTATAGCTTGGAAGGTGAATACACCACTAGAATCATCGCTGCTTGCCATGGAGCTCTTTGCGTTGTGCTGGCAGCCTTCTGCATGACTGGTGGTACTAATCCTCTCTATCACCCAGGTAACCTACCAACTTAAAGGCACGTTGAATAGTGTTAGTTAGTTACTTATTTACTGGTGGTGCATCCGTGGGAGGGGAAATGGGCAACCATTGCTTTCGTACCTTAGTGAATACTACCTATATCTAATACTAGAGGAATACTAGATCGAGCAGTTGTTCCTTGATGACCTGAGGTTCAAAAATACATCCTAGTTGTTGCTGGTTGCTCAAATATTGGAGTATACTATCCCATTTTCTTACATCCACTGTGTCACGCAGCTCTTCCCCAGTGAGGAGGGGTTTTTAAAGCACCAAGTAAACAGTCTTTGGACAGTACATTGGCTCGTCATTCGAGGCTACTTTTTGAGTAAGATGAAATTGAGTGGTATTGCCTGCGCTTTCCATGGTGTTGATATCTCAGTATACGAGGTGCCACAATTGTGAATATGAGTGCACTCGTGTGTGACCACCTGCTCTCTGCAGCCTCCCTACCATTCAATATCCAGCAAGTCTACAAGTATTGACAACAAGGCATTCTATGCCGTTTGAGTGATGTCAGCTACATGGTGAATAATGTATTCGATTCCTAGTCCAGACGTCGAATAGAATGTACATATTCTTATGATATCCTCCTACAGTTCTGAGCTACCCTTTATTTTCGGTTCATTAAATATTCATATTGTTATTCTTTCAGGCGAACCCAATACCGTGTTGCAAATCGTAACTATGCAAATCAGTGTTGGATACTTTGTATACGACTTTGTGTGGTGCGTCATCTATCAACCTGAACCCAAGATAATGTTGATCCACCATCTCACCAGCATTTTCGCCTTGTCCTATATAATAATATCTGGCCGATCAGGTATGTATGTTATGATAATGTAACATTTTCCTTATTATTATTATTTTTTTAGTTTATTAAGATTGAAAAATATTAAACTGATTTATTGACAGTTCATGTTATTATTATTTTTTAGGAGCTGAAGCCATAGGAGGTCTATGTAGCATGGAAGTCACCAATCCCCTTTTACAAGCAAGGTGGTTCTTACGCTATCATAATAAGAAAGATACTTACCTGTTTTGGACGGTTGAATACTTATTTTTTGGTGAGTTCAGACGCTTTTTTACACTATTAGATTTCAAAAAGATGGTTCATACCAAAGTCTTTATGTTGCCTTTATGAGCATGAACATTACTGTAGAACTGTAGAATAACAACTGTAGAATAAAATTGTTGAAATCCTCTACATGGTGGCTATCTTGGTACGTGATCTAACTGCAATTTTACGAATTCTATCGTAATAATCTTCATGACTTGGTTGAGTGGTCAGCTGTTCAATATATGTATGGCATGGGTTGGTCTGGTCGTCGAAACATCACATCTCAACTTAGTTTTCCGTTCACATACGAATAAATGTTGATTCAGAGAATTTTTTAAGACCTCCCACAGCGTTGTATGGGCAGCCGTTTGTTCACAATATGAGCTCGAATGTTGGACCTTAAAAATCGTCAATGTGAGTGTGAATTCAACAGCGGGACTCCTGTCGAGTTTTCATACTCTGGCACAGCTGATTCAAACAATACATGATTTGGTGATCCTTAATGTGTCACTAACGGTCATGGGGGTCATAACAGCTTGAACAAAGCTAGAATTTCCTGGTAGAATGTATTAGAATTATTTCAAACACAGTCATTGATTCGAGCATTAACATACCACCAAGAATGCCACTTATGAGTTTTGAAGTCTTCGGTTTGCTCAATAATTACTCTTCATAATATGAAAATATATTATATTTTCATTCGTTTTTTCTATACTATTGGGGGAAAAAGTGATCCATATTAACATGGAACATGTTTTAGCCTTCACATAACTGGCCAAAACCGAGTTCCGTCAGCAGACTTGAAATTTGGCATGTAGCCTCTTTAGGACTTACACTTTAAGCAGCATAGGGTCGGGATCAGCTGAGTGGCTCCTAAAGCTAATTTCGACGCTATTCACACTATGAAGCTGTAATTTGGTGTGTAGCCTCCTTTGGACTTAAACTTGACGCTGCCCAGGCCCTGGATCAGTTGAGTGGCTAAAACATGTTCTATGCTATATAGAAATTTAGCTGTAAGGCTCAAAACGAAAGGGAAAGGGTGGTCCACAGGGGGCGCAGCCCCCTTTGGCGAACCCCGTAGGGCCGAGTTTTTACGTTAATTTTGAAATTTCATTTAATGCCCCCTCTTTTTCGACGTCTCCTTGCTATTTATGCGGCAACTTCATGATGCCACTCTCCCAAAACGATTTTTCCTAGGAGGCAAAAAGCTGAGCTAGCCAGTTTTCACATGCCTCCCTCCCTTGAGTCGAATTTTAGATTACTAAGAGCAAACGCATGGACAAAAAAAGATGATAGTCGCTTGGTGCCAGGTCTGCATCATAAGGTGGGCGCATCACAACCTCCCAGCCTAGCTCCCTGAGCTTCATACGAGTCATAATGGATGTGTGAAGTCTGGCGTTGCTTTTGGTGGAATATAACGCCCCTTCTATTGACCAGTTCTGGCCTCTTCTGGTCGATCGCAGCTTTCAATCGGTCCAATTGCTGGCAGTAGAGGTCCGAATTGAGGGTTTAGCCATTCGGGAGCAGCTCATAATGAATGACCCCTTTCCAGTCCGACCAAACACACAGTAAGACTTTTCGGGGCGTCAATCCTGGTTAAGCTACCGTTTGGGGCTCTTCGACCAGGTTAGTTGTCGTTCGAAATTGTCATACATGACCCATATGTCATCGCAAATTGTAACCCGGCCCATCCGGTTTTGGTCCGTCAGCTCGTGAGGCTCCAAAACATCAAGTGTTTTTTAAAGCCCAGCTTAAAAAGTAAGTAAAATGTAAGTGGTTCAGCACAGTTTTGTGATCGATATTTAGCTCCTGGGCAATGCTGCGACAGCTCTCGTGTCGATCCTTCATCGACGTTTTCGACGGTAGACCTTCCTGAACGTGGAGCACCTTTCACATCAAAATTTCCCGAACGGAACCGACGAAACCAAAATTGAGTGATTAAACACTGACTTGACAATTTCAGCCGCCTGACTTGCGTTCTCCCCTTTTTCGAAAGAAATTGTAAAACATACGATTTTATCCTTGTTCACTTCCATCATCAACGCTCTAGACAAAACAAGATAATCGCCAGTAACGCCATCCAGCTGCAAAATAATGGATTACTTTTTCCCCAACCTTTTATATGTTCTCCTTACAAATGAGAATAAGAAAATGATGAACGGTTAGTTTATGAACCTTATGATCCATCAAAGTCTGGATCCACCCCAGCTTGGTGTGGGAACAGGATTGCGCACATGATAGAAAACTTGTTGACTGGGGCTGCACATCACAATATAATATATTCAAGGTTCATGTATTATATTATATGCATTACACACATGGATCAGCTTGTAACTTGTATCATCTTGGAAGCAGATAATTGTTTTTCCTATAAGCAATACCAATGTCAAGGTTGGACGCATCTGCCACCTCATTATCAACCTTCATTCACAGGTTTGTTCCTGTCTGTGAGACTCGTTTACGGCTCATATTTACTCCACGCAGTACTCATGTCAGAAAAAACCAACGTGGTAGTCAAACTCAGCACCATCTCTTTGTTCTTAATATCTCTCGCTTTCGTGCAAAACATCGTCAGCATAGTTCTGTTTCGGATCCGGAAAAAGAACAAGCCTCCGCCGACTGTTGCTTCTAGTGCACTCCTTCGACAAGACAGCAGCCCAGACACAAGGTCGTCGTTGTAATTCCTCTTACCCCAAACTTTTACCAAGAGCCTTTACCCTTCATCCCACTGTAAGAAGTTAAATGTGGGAATTATCTCTTGTGTTCCTATCTTTTACCAATATTGGATTCAAACTCTTTATACCAAGACTATCAAAAATTATTTTCACCAAATCTGAGTTTACTGTGACTCAATCAAATAAAGTAATAATTTATTTTGTTTCATATAAACTAAACCATTTCTTGGAGTTATAAACTAAACCATTTCTTGGAGCACTGTAAATACCACAGAAATGTAGGGGATATGAAAATGTGCTGTATTTATTATCAATTCAGGTATACGGTGGGTTTCAGTTTAAAACCTTCTGCTTACTTAAATGACCTAATCCTAATTATCGCGATGATTCATGAATATTTTTGGGGTTTCTTCCCTCTTCTTGCGAAAACGAAATAACTGGTTCGTCAATTCGACACAATTGTTTGTTATGGCTGAGCTTATCATTAGAATTTAACTAATAGCTCATTTAGCTAATATGATCTGTCTGAATGATATAGTAGATCTTGGTAGATCTGATATAGTACATGCATGTTGTCAATGTAGTTCCCATCATTACAGTAGATCCTTGAATCTATACTCCACACCCTTCCGCTGCTTGATTCTCTCGATATTGATTAGAGACGTTTGACATTATACAGGACTTGACTGAGAAGTAAGCAGATGGCTTTTCGGGCCTTCGCTAAACCAAGGATTTTTCGATTTTGCCCTCTCTCAAGATGTTGACACTTATGCGTATAGCACCAATACTGAACCAGATTTCACACCTTTTTTGGTCAGAAAGGCAACTTTTTTGGTCATCTTAGAAACAAGTGGACCACCCCAATTCGACGGTAGACCTTCCTGAACGTAGAGCATCTTTCACATCAAAATTTCCCGAACGGAACCGACGAAACCAAAATTGAGTGATTAAACACTGACTTTACAATTTCAGCCGCCTGACTTGCGTTCTCCCCTTTTTCGAAAGAAATTGTAAAACATACAATTTTATCCTTGTTCACTTCCATCATCAACGCTCTAGACAAAACAAGATAATCGCCAGTAACGCCATCCAGCTGCAAAATAATGGATTACTTTTCCCCAACCTTTTATATTATAAAAGGTTGGGGATAAGTAATCCATTATTTTGCAGCTGGATGGCGTTACATATTATGTTCTCCTTACAAATGAGAATAAGAAAATGATGAAAGGTTAGTTTATGAACCTTATGACCCATCAAAGTCTGGATCCACCCCTGCTTGGTGTGGGAACAGGATTGCGCACATGATCGAAAACTTGTTGATTGGGGCTGCACATCACAATAATATAATATAATATATGAACCTTGAATATATTATATTATAACATATTCAAGGTTCATATATTATATTATATGTAAGTAAGTAAATTAAAGTAAAGTAAGCAACCATTTCAGGTTGAATTTTCGTCCGACTGCCGTTTTTGGCGTCGCGGACGTCATCGGCTGTCCACCTAGGCGGATCAGAATTGTTCCGATGATTTCGCTTAATGCTACTCATTGCCTCGCCCCCTTGAGTTGAGAGGAGATCGCCGTACAGGAGCGTGATAAAATGGGTAAGACCCACTTACCAGCGGTCTCCCATCCAGGTAACAACCACGCCCGACGATGCTTAACTTCCGTGATCTGACGAGAACGGGTTTGTTGCAACGCCTACCCCTTTCAAGATTCAAGATAGTTTATTAGCAGAAGTATTTACAGTTTAGTACATGTAGTCGTAATATTAGATTTTTACCATACCGGCCTATTGACCTTAAATGTTTTTTAGACTTAATAATATGGTTTTAATGACAGGAATATTTAAATTTATAAAACATACATATGCTTAAAAGAGAAAATAATTATACAAAAACTCTTTGACAGGAGGAGTGATCTAAAAATTATATACATTTAACAGTATTTACAATTTATACAAATTTATGAACATATTTACAAGGCAATTTAGATTATTTACAAATTAACAACGAGTGAGCTCAGGGCCGTCTTAAATTGGATCCCCAATGGGGTTTGTGGAGTGTGGTGATGTGGTGGAGGAGGGTGTTGGGGTGAGCACGAAGTTTGTCAGTGAATTTGTTTTTCATCTTGGTTATGAATGTGTCTAACGTGTCTATGTTGTATGTTTTGTGTAGGGTGTTGATGTTGCAGCGACGTGATGTGTGCATAGCGAGGCGGATGCATTTGTTTTGTGTGACTTGTAGTTGACTTGACGCCTACCCCTTATATTATATGCATTACACATATGGATCAGCTTGTAACTTGTATCATCTTGGAAGCAGATAATTGTTTTTCCTATAAGCAATATCAATGTCAAGGTTGGACGCATCTGCCACCTCATTATCAACCTTCATTCACAGGTTTGTTCCTGTCTGTGAGACTCGTTTACGGCTCATATTTACTCCACGCAGTACTCATGTCAGAAAAATCTAACGTGGTAGTCAAACTCAGCATCATCTCCTTGTTCTTAATATCTCTCGCTTTCGTGCAAAACATCGTCAGCATAGTTCTGTTTCGGATCATGAAAAAGAACAAGCCTCCGCCAACTGTTGCTTCTAGTGCACTCCTTCGACAAGACAGCAGCCCAGACACAAGGTCGTCGTTGTAATTCCTCTCACCCCAAACTTTTACCAAGAGCCTTTACCCTTCATCCCACAGTAAGAAGTTAAATGTGGGAATTATCTCTTGTGATCCTATATTTTACCAATATTGGATTCAAACTCTTTATAAGACTATCAAAAATTATTTTTCCCAAATCTGAGTTTTACTTCTTCGCATACATTTACTGCGACTCAATCAAATAAAGTAATAATTTATTTTGTTTCATATAAACTAAACCATTTCTTGGAGTTATTAAAAAGTTATTTAACCGTGAATGATGGAGCAACTGCTTAATTATTCAAATAAAGTAATAATTTATTTTGTTTCATGATGGAGCAAATGCTTAATTATTCAAATAAAGTAATAATTTATTTTGTTTCATGATGGAGCATACATTTACTGCGACTCAATCAAATAAAGTAATAATTTATTTTGTTTCATATAAACTAAACCATTTCTTGGAGTTATTAAAAAGTTATTTAACCGTGAATGATAGAGCAACTGCTTAATTATTCAGTTTCGCTTTATTCATTTTGAAAAGTTTCTTTTAATTTTGAGAATTTACTTAATTTAATTTTAATTTTGAGGATTTTTTACTTTAAAAAAGTTGTTAAAGTAATTTTGAGAAATCTCTAAGCTCGCTCAAATTGTAGAGATCCAGTATTTTATACTTAAGGCGTTCGGTTTAATCTCTGAATTGTTTGTATCGCAGAAACAGTGACTTATTACAGTGACTTCGCACTGTAAATACCACAGAACTGTAGGGGATATGACAATTTATTATCAATTCAGGTATACGGTGGGTTGTAGTTTAAATGAATATTTTTGGGGTTTCTTCCCTCTTCTTGCGAAAATGAAATAACTGGTTCGTCAATTCGACACAATTGTTTGTTATGGCTGAGCTTATCATTAGAATTTAACTAATAGCTCATTTAGCTAATATGATCTGTCTGAATGATACAGTAGATCTTGGTAGATCTGATATAGTACATGCATGTTGTCAATGTAGTTCCCATCATTACAGTAGATCCTTGAATCTATACTCCACACCCTTCCGCTGCTTGATTCTCTCGATATTGATTAGAGACGTTTGACATTATACAGGACTTGACTGAGAAGTAAGCAGATGGCTTTTCGGGCCTTCGCTAAACCAAGGATTTTTCGATTTTGCCCTCTCTCAAGATGTTGACACTTATGCGTATAGCACCAATATTGAACCAGATTTCACACCTTTTTTGGTCATCTTAGAAACAAGTGGACCACCCCAATATGTATTTCTGTATAATACCGTTTTTTAACGTTTAAAACACTTTGTAAGTACAAAAAAGTAAATTGAAACCAAACCTTGCTACGTCACACGTGTTTTGGACTCTTTTTGGTTTATTATCTTCGATAATGAACCATTGGAATCGACCAAAGAAAAATTTTTTTTAACCCCCCTCAAAATTTGTTGGTTTACGTTTCAAGATACGTAGATTCAGAAAATCGAACAAAAAAAATCCGTCCGTCCGCCGTCCGCGGCACTTTGCCCAGTTAGCGTTGAGTTAAAATTACGACATTTTTTTTTATGGGTTTGGACCAGCCCCACAATGATCCTCGAAACTTTTCATAACCCTAGGTAAGGGGAAGGGGTTCAAAACGAACTTTGAAAATTCGACAATGTCATATCTCTAAAAATTCCCATGCAACGGTGTAATTTTTAGTTCACTTTTGAATGACCTGAAAAATTACGAATTTTTTAAGACCAATTGGAGTTTTGTACGACCAGCCGTTCGTTCACAGTGAGCGCGCAAAGGTTTAGGAGAAACACTAGACTTCGCGTCAAAAACGGCCGTTAGGTCGGTCAACCCCCCAGACGCCCATCATTAAAACTACTTTGTTTTCATCTTCCCGGTAAACTACAGACTGGAAATTTTAACCGTGAGTCGGGGATTGACCACATTGCAATATTCATTCGGTTTCTCATCTGTAAAATTGTTTAAATAATACCTTTTTGTAATAATTTGGAATAATAAGCTATTGACTTGAAATTTTAAAAATGGGTCAGAACTGGATGACAATGCAATATTCACTCGGTTTGTATGACATGGTATATTATTGTATGTATGATTTGGTATAGTACAGTATGGTATGATATGAAAGAAATTCGTATGGTATTTTAAATTTAATTTGGTTGATGAGGTAGAGTTTCATCTTACAGTTCGTTAATTGGATTAGGGTGATCTGCTCAGAGAAGAACCGTTGTGTCAAGAATTTGCAGAGTTTTCCCAATTTACAACGAATGAGTAGGTTCCTATGACCTTGTAAAATAAGAACAAACTACTTCCTATTATCCTTAATTTGACTCCCTTTGAGAGATGCGTTCCTCACTAAAATCATCCTTGTACTAATTGAGTCAATTTCTCCTTCTATTCACAATTTCGACGTTGTTTCATACGCCCTCCAAAATAATTTAAAAACGTCTAGTCATCCCATCCCAAACATTATGTACTTCAAACTTGAGCGATTGAGAGTGTGTTCAAGTACCGCCATGAGCTGAAACGTCCTGACAGTTTTTTTTGTGATTTCAAGGGGGTTGTTGTCAGTTTATCCTCACTATTTACCCTGTTCAATCTATTCAGCTTACGTGTGACCCAATATATTCTTGAATCAATGCCTTTCTTGGCTCATAAGTTGAAGGTACTCTCAATTAGGAATTTCGTGTTATCAGGAGGAGAAAGGTCTTCCCCTGGCTTGAACTCAGTGCCTCAATTCCTT
The DNA here is from genome assembly GCA_963920205.1 of Stenodema calcarata. Lineage (NCBI taxonomy): Eukaryota > Metazoa > Arthropoda > Insecta > Hemiptera > Miridae > Stenodema > Stenodema calcarata. The sequence goes on along the minus strand of OY986052.1, from coordinate 19,183,557 downwards.
ACAGTAACAGCACTACAGAGGCTGCTTGAGTATTAAATGAAAAATACCAAAGACAAATCATTGCTCCTACGAATGATTATAATTTCTCATGATTTGTTAAATACTTTTTTATTTATTGTGAACTACCTACTACAGACAAATTTTGTACTTGAGTTATGTTAAGTGCATCCACTTCCTAATGATGCATTTTTATTGACGGATTATTCATTTAAACATCATCTTCTTAAAAACAAGTGATTTACTGTGGAATATAAATTATTTCAATCACCGCAATACTCATCACGATCACTTTATTATTGATTAGTTAGTTATACTATTTAATAATAACCCATATTTAAAATTGTTATGAGTGGTTTTCTTTTGTATTTCTATCGCACTTTACGCTTTTATTTACAAGGTAATACCGATGGCTTTATAATAAGAACGCGTTTACCTTATGGTAGAACATTGACCACAGGCACAAAGCGGGAAATTAATTCGCAAACAGTATTATTTATTATTATTTTAAAGTTAGAATTCTAAAATTGTTTATTACCGCTAAAAGTGTTTCATGAAGCACAAAGCTTCCCACGCTTGTTTTTTTAAGCTTTCCTTAATTAACAAATTGTCATTGTAATTATGTAGGTAAATTCTGTGAGGTGTGTTTCTTGAATGAAATTTTGTGATGAAACTGTTACCAGTATAGCGAGTAGTTTGAACAAGATGATCGGAGAACTGTGACTCTCTGAATACTCATAGGCTTTATAGACTTGCACTGCTAATGTTGATAAAACTTAATTGTAAGTATTTAATACACCCATTGTGTTTTTTTAAATTTATTTAAATAAACTTGCTTTACACCAAAAATGAATGCTTTAGTAAAAATCATGTAGCATTTTATAGTAGTAAAGTACTATGTTTGGGAGGTAGTTCTATCCTGCACCTACCTCATGTTGATATTACTACTCATTTTGCCAACCTTTGAAACACGGGATGGCCAAAATTTAAGAACCGCTCAAATGTATTGTTATTATAATATTAATAACCTCAAAGTAAATGGGGTGGGTGCTAGAGGTATTTATTATTATTTTTTGGACATTTTGGTGGCCATGTTGATTGAAAATGTACTTACGCATTTTGTAAATTTGTGTCTTAACCTCGACTTTATTGTGATATATTACCCACGAATTTATTAACTCTCTTGAAAGTATTATTATACTCATATAAGATAAATGTCGTTCAATACCCAGTGTCGCTACATCCAGCAGCCTTAAATTCATGATTCAATGGTGGGGCGGGGGGGATTTAGGTGGCAACTCCATGTAGCCTGTCACTTTCTTGAAGATGAATAAGAGTAGAGTCGCTGGATTCTGGGCCTGTTCAGTGGGGAGTAAATTATAATTTTGAGTAGATAGGTCAATCCTTCTAGAGAATCAGGGAACAGTTAATTAGTAGATGAGATCAGTTGATCTGCTTTTTAACCAAGCTGGATAGCCGAAGTACATATTATGCAGAGCTGCAGGATGGAGGAACACTGGTCTTTTAGCCACCACATGATTTTCTTGGTGCAATTTCGGTAATTAATATTTATTTGCTCTTTTAGGATACTAACGAGATGTGGTGAATCTTTCATAACTTTATGGGCTTTGAATGATGTGTGATAGGTAGTTGTCTATTTAACAGTCCATTTCCAACCTACCCGTTTCCCTTATCAACAGATCTCTCTCAATGTATCTGAGTTGATATCCAACTAATTAGATTGATGGCATTCAACTCATATTTTTCCATCCTCCTGCCTAGTAACTCAATATGTACCTACTAAAAAATTTGTAAACTCCTCGTAGTTAACCTAGATAGCGACTGAGTGTCTAAATAAAACTCCCATTAGACTAAAATCAAGTAAGCAAACACGAGTTTACCTTTCACCGCCTTCTTCATTCATTGTTGAATCTGAGTATCACGCGTACCTAGTGTTTGATAGGACGAATTAGTCCACTAAAACATGACATGTTCATCGACACCAACTAATGTGTCAAAGTACTATTAGTAACTATATTTATTATCTCTCTAATTAATGTTCCACCTATGTTGTCAACCTTATAAAAATTGTTACTAGTCGCAAATACAATTTTTAAAACCCTGATCATGTGTAGTTGATGTAAGACTACAATAACTTACCCTAACGTCTCATTTCGTCCGATTGTACCTTTGAACGATTTTTGGTGAAATTTCAGTTAATCCAAATATTTTTTAAGGTTTTTTCGGGTTGAGGATCATTCTAACATTTGAAAAAAGCTCGTTTGAACAAGAAACAAAAAGTGAATAAAATTGTTTATCGACTACAAACATGAACGTGTTGCACCAATAATAATATTTTTGTTAATTCTATGGGATTGGTTGAGGCTGCAATCAGATTGTCGATACAGGGACTCTTCTCTCATATGGCCGTCTCGGCTAACTTAGGTTCATATTAATGACTTAGGTTGATGACTTAGGTCATTTAATGTTCCTTTCAAACATTCATACACCACGTTCTTCTCATGTCTGGGTTTTAGCCATCTTGAAAGCTGCGCTGCTGGTAACCTATTTAAGTAAGTTGGTGTGCCAATTTTCAATTCAGTTTTCTGCAAAATGGGCTCTATGTGACATCACACCTCCAAGGCACTACTGGTGGCAGAGAAAAAAAAACGAGAAGTTCAAACCACTCCCTTTCTGCTAGAGAGTTTTTATAAAAATCTAAATTAGTTGGGAATTTTAGCGGAAAAGTAGCTACTAGTAAGTTTGTCCAGTCATTTTCTGTTTTGAAAATAACACTGGATTACAAAAAAAGGTCCGGACTATTTGAGGGACGGTCAAAAAGTAAGAATACTAAACGTTTTGCGCAGCAGTAAAATTTTTATTTTCAAATGTGGAACCCCCTGCGTTATGGGCGGGATCATCCTGAACAAAACAAGAGGTCCGGCGTTTAAATGCGACCGTTAGTTTGCTTTTGAGACCATTTTGAAATGTGCGCTTCCATGAACGCTCCGGCCAACTCCGCGGGCAAAAATACGTCGGAATACTGTGGTCCGGCCAAGTAGGACCTAGTCCGGACCTTTTTTTTTTGTAAACCAGTGTAATTAAACTAAATGTCATCATTTTGTTAGGTTGAGTGTACAAACTGTTATTTGCCACAAATATTATCACAAAACATCTAGGAGCAGCTAGGAGGGGAGAATGATTATACCCTTTTCAAACACATCAATAAATTCATACTGTATTGAAACATACAAATACCAACAAGTTGACAAATATACACAAATAACGTTCAATAACTGTTTTTCCCTTAAATATAAATTGAATTATACCTACAAATTAGGGTATTATAATTATATCACAACTAAATCCATTAACAAGCAGTTGACAGAAGAAAGCTAACGAGCCTAAACGCTTCGAAAATGAAGTAAATGAAGCACTTGTACGAGTTTCGTACTTGACATCTTTACACGTCCCACCAATCATCAAATACAAAGAATTTTTTTAATTGAACATAATTTATTGGGCCAACGAGTGTTGCGAATCCACTCCACAAAAAACTGTGACGAGGAAGAATATTTCACGAGAGAAATTCAAAACAAGGACGAACGATACTGAACCCAGCACGAGATTCGTGTCACAGTAATAACGCATCGATATGAAAACCACGTGCCATTCGGGTCATCTATTATCGATGAGTATAACTTAATAATATACCTATGTACGTACAAAATTACAAACTATCATTATAGAACAAACATCTTGAAATATGGTAAAGAGGTTTCTCAATAATTCAACCATTTATGGCGATCCGTTTATGTAGATTTCATAGCGAAATTTACGTTTTTATAATTACGATTTCCACACAAATGTTTATCGTCATATTTGAGCAACGGTGATTCAAACGTACTTTTGCCAACTAAATCGATTCTCAAGAAGACTGGATAAAAGGCGATGTCCAAGTAAAGCTAGATTTTTAGGAAAAATGGAAGGAACTGAGATTAACTTCAAATGAGATTCTTTGGCACATTTCATGAATTTTGATCGTACCAGGACAGTGTTACTGTATTCATGTACATGATTTTGTGTGACGAATACATATTTCCTCCACAATACATTTAACACACAAGCTAAACAATAAACGAGGTCGGCACGTTCTCTCGAAGAAAACTAAACCAGTTATGAGAATCCCTAGTTCAATGAATGATGTAACTCCAATTTATAGTTGATTGATAACAAGAAGCACTAATATACTACTGTGCCGTACTTTTACCGAAATAACGTCAAAGCCATCCCATATACACGGTGGTGTAAACATCTTTCCAATTGAATAATTATCACAGAACGATTGAAGGACTAACCAACAAATACAGCTAACATCAACTTTTAAACAGTTTTGGTCATGAATAGGCAAGCATTTTGTTCGGAAAGATTTTATTACCTAATTGTAACCAACTAAATTTAATTTAAGACTTGTCCGCCTATGGGAAAATCGTGTATGATCGGTGTAAATAGTAACGGCTTTCAAAACTACTCTTGACCATCACTGCTTTTTTTTTTAAAAACCCACTCACTCACCTGGGTTTTCACTCGACCACCGAATCTGTATACGGTTGTAGAATATTAACAAGAATACAGTAGAAAAAATACTGAATTTCTCATATGAGAGGAAATTCAATTTGGTTTGAAAGCAGAAACTATGAGAATCCGTTGCGTATGTTTTGGATCGCTTGTGATTTAATCAAAAGCTGTGTTTCCTGGCCGTAGGGCTTTTCATGTTCGCCTTTGAAAATGTCGTTGCAAGACTCAAACAGTCTGTTCACTTTACTTTTGGTCATTTTCAGTTTTTCCCCCACAGAATCCCTGGACGTTTCGATAATTTTCAACTCCACATTTTTCGTGGCGTCCATCCTGCTGTTGTTACGAGTTATTTCTTTTTTCTTGAGGTTTGTTGTTCCTCCAAAACTTGTGGGGACATCTTCTGCGTCCAGTGGGTGGGACTGGGTTCCCAGCTCGAAGGAACTTTGAGTCACTTTGAGTATAGGAACGTCTTTTCTGAGATCCGTTTTACTGTTGTTCTTCTTCAAAGCTGCATTCCTCGCTATTATAAGCGCTTTTTCTTCGTCCGAAAGTATCCTCCCGACGTTGGGTTTAGACTCGTTTTCCTCAACGATCAAACCGAGCGTTTCTGTCAGCTTTGGATCGTCAGACAGTTTTCTCGTGAGCCGCGAGTCGTCTGACATCCGACGGCCGTTGCTCTTGGTGTCCCTGTCAGTCAAAAGGCTGATATCTCCGATTCTGATGTCCGGGCTGCTCATCTGAGGGCGGAGTTTCTTTTTTTGAGAGACGTTGATCTGAGCGAGGATCCGGAGCACGTCGTTGGGTATCTGCACATCTTTGTGGGTGTAGCCCAAATCGGAGACGTACTGCCCTAAGGTAGCTACAGTGACTTCCAACGTCTTCACTTGGGTTTCCAGCTTGTGTAACTGGGATATGTGAGAAGATCGAGAAGCTTCTAGTCGATTAATGTTGCTGGTCGCAATCTGAAACCAAGAACGATTTGGATGTAACATGACAGACATAAATACATTAATAAAAGTTAGGGATGCATGACCTGTTGAGCGAATATTGAAAGTAACGTACGAACTAGAAGCTCGTGTCGATTGCTCACTACACACTCAGTAAATATCACAGAAGTCATTCTTCCATCAGTGTACTCATTAAATATGTACTCGTCCAGTTGGAAAAACAGTTACAATCAAGGAATGGAGTCACAAGGTACTATTTAGCAAACTATGTTATAAAACCCATTGAAATAACGCATTTGCTTTGGCAAATTGCTGAAAACTCATCTGCTAAGGTCAGTTTCTAACCTGGAGTTGGTGGTTGAGGCCTATGATTTGCTGGTTAAGCGCCTCATTCTGAGCTTCCAGCTCTTTAATTTTCTTGGTTTCAGGACGTGGAGCTGACATTTCTTCTTGGAGCACGTGGTATTCTACCCCGTATTCACACAGTTCCTTCGTGATGTCACAGGCCACCACCTGAAAATGTGGATAGATTGATAATACTGGAAAATCGTTATAACATTTTCTTGAAACTGACGATCAGCTATATTATTAATAAAACCAGAACTTCTACCGTTTGATTTGGGTGAATTAGTAATAATGGCCTGATTAAGAGAGTGGAGACTGCAAGGAGAGTTCACCTGCATAAGATTTTATGAAGTTAGGGAATATTAATATTAATATTAATTACCTCCTTGACGAGTTTATCCATTGTAACAGTATCCACCTTCGGTAGCTCATTCTTCAGGAAGCTCATAGCACCCTCGAAGGTATCGCATTTCAATATCTCATCTTTATGGTGCCTCAGTAAAACAATGGCCATTTTGAATAGAACGTTCGGTGAATCTGCAAAAACTAGATCTGGAAAAAAAGTGGGCCATGCTACATTTTTGGTTCCGATTTTCAACGAATTCGTCATTATGACTACGTATAGATCTTGAAGCATCAATATTGGAAATGATAGTTTACCTAAGACTCTGGCTACAAATCCGAGAGAGAACTGGGAGGCGAAGAAAGTCAAGAGCCAGGGCGCAGCGTAAAGCGTGGGAGGGACATCGAGCATATCAAAATGAGCATAAAGATCAGGAAGTTTGTCATGAAGAAGTCGAGATAGCTGGTAGAGCGCCACTTGAAGAGCAGTCATGTCTGGCAGGTATCTGTTGCGAAGGCCGCGTCGAAACATGAGTTGCTTCAGCATGTAAAAAGCTTCACTTTCACTCATCTAAGGCCAAACATAAGAGAGTTACAAATTAAAACTTTGATAATTTGATTTGTCATCAACGAATGATGCTGTAATGATCAAAACTACAGGAACTGGTCTGGAATCATAGTCATCTAGCACTCAGGAAAGTCCTTCACTTATAATATAAATATTCTAGCTCATATTATGTCTTTTATAACATTTAATAATTACAAGAAAAAATTAAATAATTATGCCTGTTAATTTTGTATTGCATTTATTAGGTATGTAGATTGTTTCAGTTGTTTATTTATCTGGAAAAACTCCTGCATTCTAGTGCACTATGACTATTGTACAATTTGTAAGATGCCTGATCACGATAATTTTGCTTCAAGTTTTTCCAATATTGATATGGTGGTTCATAGTTTTCTTTTCTTGTAGTTCCATCATTACAAACAGAATAGGGTCTCCTTTTTAAAAATTGTTTGTAGAGCGACTTTCCCATGATCATTTGACTGTAGAAAATGTGGAGTTGAGCTAACATGGTTGAAAGAACACTCCTCTGAAAGTAGACAGTAAGTCCTCAACTTACATGAAGAAGAAGTACAGCAGCAGGAAAACTGAGTCCTTGGCAGTAACCCACTTCAGGGTCAAGAAGAGAGTATGCTTTGAGGATATTGAACAGAGCAAGTTGTCCAGGGCCCAAGGGTGAGCTAAAATACTCATGGCCGGGGAACGTTCGCCCTGAAAAAGCAAGACGTACATACATCGTTGATGTTCTCTCGTTTAGTTTAAGTTTCTAAACACAGATGTTTTCTAACGAATTTCAAGTACTGATTACATACCGAGATCGATCAGTATGGCATGCTGGCACGACGTGAGCTGCTTCAGTATCTGCTCGTAGGAGACGTTATAATTGGGGAAGTTGGTATCGTTGAATGGTGGAAGTTTGGATGAAAAATGTCTAGCCAGGAAAAGCCAAACCTCGCCTCGCTTAGCTTTTGGTACGCCTGTTCACAAAACAAGAATTCCCACTTGAATAAACCTGGCTAATCAAACGAAAAACCGTACATCTAGGCTCATGTGAAATTATAGTAGCTCGATCATACCTTTCTTCATGGAGTTCAACACGAGAGAGCTGTCCAATTTCCTACTTTCTTTACAAGTGGCGTCCCACACATCAGCGCATTCGACGCTTCCAACTTCTTCGTACTCCAATTTGATTCTCTTAACATTGGCCTCTTCTTGCCGCACTGCAAATGGAAAAGAGATTAGTATTTGGAGTTTATATCCACAATTTACAATATCCCTTTGATTAGCTCACCGGAGAGTCTCTTGTTTTCTCTTTCCATTCTTATAAGGAGAATTTGTTGGTTGATAGCTTTTTTCCAGAGAGCTTTGTAAAATTCAGAGTCTTTTTTCTCGTGGGTAGTCTCTTCTACAACAAGGGATTATGATTATGATTGATCAGTCAAATTTATAATTAATATCACGGTCAGTTTGGTGAAACATATTACGTTAATTTTCGTATCACCCACTTTGCATAGCTTTGCTGGGAGTAACGACATTGTTGAAGATGGCTTGCCTCCAAGTAGTTTCTTTACGTTTAGAATTCACCTGTTCTCCAATGAGCTGCTCCGTAGAGGGATGTTTGGGACTGTTCCCCAATTTCATAAATCTACATGAAAACAAAAGGTTAAACACAAATCCTTGAACATTCAATCGGAATTCACCCCAAAATGAGTATTGGCCTCACATGTTCATCATGGATCCCCCGGGTGTAACACATTCTTCTGATATGGTGCTTTCGAAAGAATTAGCATTAGATACAGTCTTGGGCTCTTGAAGAATGTCCTGGAACATCGACAGAACTTGATATAAATCGAAAAATGCTCAAATGTGAGTGTGGTACGTATGAATTTGAGATTTAGCTACAATGAAAATCCAACAGGTTGATAAGTGGAATGTCGTCACGGTCAGGATACATCATACCTTTATGGAAGCATTTGCTGGCAAGCTCTGTGTTTGGTAGAAATCATCTCTGCTGCTTTTACGTTTCAGCAGATGGTCGAAGGAGTTGGTCAAAGAACGTTTAGCTTTTGTTAGGAAAATAGTACTACTCCCGAGGTACTGAGTCAGGAATTCGTGCCTGAAAATGAACGGGTAAAAGAACAATAATGGACAGTAGTTATGTAACGCACGTTAAGCGTTGGTTGAGAATTCCTTTGAGAAGAATCAAGTAGGTACCAGAGTAGTTCATGAAAAGATCCTTTTACAAAGTACTTCTTACCTATTTTCAGGAGTATCGTGAACATGGCGAGCCTGCTTGCTCTCGCAATGAGCCCTCAGCAGCATCATCATGAGCTGTATGTGCTCCCTGTTGTTGCCTTGAGGTATTTCAGCGCCGCCCAACTTCATCTGCACGACTTCCAGCTCCTGAGGTGGGAGAGATTCAAGGCGTCTCATCAACGCTTTTTCCATTCCCCTTTCACTCAGACCTTCCAGTTCGGCGCACAGGTTATGGTACCACACCATAGGGCAGTGTTCACAAGACAAGACTGAGCTCTTTTTGTTAGTGGCTGATGCCTGACCAACGGCTGAAACATCAGATCGATACGAAACATAAATTCATTATTGAGTACAAATACAGCATTTTCTGGTGATGAAGGTTTCAAAGGTCTCTTTACCAGCGATCAGGTCATCAGCCACATCTTTCGACTGACAATTGAAGACATAGGCTATGTGAGCCGGAGGTTCTGTGTTGTTTTCCCGACAGATGAAAGCAAAGTGAGATGGGCTCTTGATACCCTGGAACAAATGGAGTTATGAACGGTTTGCTACCAGTTGATATTCTAAATGCCCTACGTATGTGTGAAGTTGCCATAACGCGTTCAACGGCTGCTGTTTACGCGACCCTTAGGACGTCTCCCAGTGGGTGGGTCTCCAACAGGAACTCGTCAAATAGAATAATAGCTCCAAGTACCTGGTGAGAAGAACTGATGTCTTTGAGGTACTTGTGAAGGAGAATCTGTTTTCGGTCAGGGCTGATAAGTCTGAGGTCTGTCCGCCCAACGTGAAGCACCATCGTCCTGTTGAGACCAGGGGTTATCAGTCCTTCAGGGGGCTTAACCTGTCAACGAAAACAAAAAAAGTATCCCAGATTTGCCACCAATAATGTTCTTTATAGCAAATTTTTCATTCGAGTGGACTTCAGAATAAATTAATGTGGAAACCGTTGTATAACTCACAGTCTCGGGCTTTTGTATCAGGACGCTTCCCAGAGACCCTGATCGCCTTCTCGTACGTACTTCAGGTCTGTAAGAATCCACAACAAGACCCTAATTAATGTTTAATAGGAAGGTGTTCGAAACTACGTCGCAATTGCTTGTTTTCGCCGCAATACAACTCTCCTGATGGTAACGCGGATGTCAATCAACGTGGAACTCGGATAATTTTTTCTACTTAGTTCCAGAATGAGTTGAAGATTGACGGAGGTACTTACGGTGGGGGGTCAGCGGAAGTAGATTTTAGAAGTTCTGAGGACCCGCGGACGAGACAATTTTTCGACGCCGCATCCAGACCAGACTCCTCAGCAATCTATAAACATTGAGACAAACGACGTGTTTGATAATGAGATGATAATGTATGAAAAGAATGTATAATTGTATCGCAAGGTGTTGGCCTTCTTCCCTCAACCACCTTTCCTTTCCCTGCTCACATTTGAAATGGCATTGCCGGGCAATAAATAAATAAATGGAAAATAAATCCTAATCAACTCAACATACAAGTTTCGATTGAAGTTCGGCACTGTTCTTCCTTTCCTCTTGTCTCGTTTTCTCCAAACTTTTAAACTTTTCCAAAGCGTCATCAGTGAAGGTTTCAGGTACTTTTTTCTGCGATACTTTGATTCTCCCAATGTACAGCACCTGTATTTAAAAAAATTTGATTAAAATTAATGACTGAGGGCCAGCAACTCATGTGGCAGCCTTAAAATCTCAGCTCTAAATTAAAACTCTTTATTCACAGGATATTTAAGAATTTTTTCGTTTTTCCTTTTACCAAATTGGAATTTAGGAATTGTAAAATTATCCAAGACGGGTGAAAATGTTGGTACATAATTTAAGATCATTGCATGGCTACCACCACGCCAAAAGCCATGATTTTCATCAGATTAAGATCATTTTTGTGTGAGTGAACTTCTGGGTACCCTGAGTAGGGTACATGCCAGAGCCAATATACGTAATTTCCAATTGATTGAACAATGAGGAATCCGTTTCACTTATCTGTAGATGTACTAAAACAAAAAATGACCAAAAAAGCAGGTTGGCGCTTTTGGCGCGGTGGTAACGACATGGCTTCACACCAAGTCACTCTCTGGAGGGAATGTAGTACCTACCTACTACTTATACGAGTATTAATAAGTTTTTCTATGTACCAAGAAAAATGTTCTCGTGTTTGTTACATGAATAAACTCTATTCTGTCTCTTTATGATAGAGTTTCCCGGATATGACGTTTTGAACATTTCACCATCCCCTATACCTCTTGACCTGAGGGTATTAAATGTTTCAAGGATCATCCTCGGCCCAGATCTAGTCTGCGTGACGAATTTCATAGTTCTCGGTTCATTTTAAATGGTGTACATATCCATGGGCGGACAATTTCTTTTTCTCGATTCCAATGGTTTATTTTGAAAATAATAAACGAAAAAGGCTCGAACAAGCGCTATACAAAAGTTCAATTTGACGGGAAAAAATAGTTTCATGAAATAATATGGCCCTCGCTGAGGATTGAACCCAGGACGTTCTAACTCCACCAACCAGCAGCTCAAGATTTTTTCAGTTTTATTTTATTATTATTTTTTTTATTGTGGTCAGAGTTTTCGCGTTAAACGTTCTTCCGTCCATCAAAGACACTATGCAGCGGTGCGTAGTTACCCAAACATTCGTAGTAGATACCCATATACGTACCACTTTCCTTGCGTATTTATCCCTTCTAATTTGTACGTACTATTTTAGCATCCATAATTTCATATACAAAATCAACAAAATGAAGCGATTCGCTATGACTCACTTCGAAGAAATGACTCGACGAGGGTGAAATATCTGGGCAAAGAGCAGTCGTCGTTCGAAGACTCATTTTGCTCGATTGCTCCTTCATCGACGTCATCATATCCAGTATCTGAAACATGACAATCTACATATAGTAGTGAACCATATTAACACTCTAAAATAGGTCTAGTTGTTTGAAACAATACGACAGCGAGTGAAAATGTATTGAAAACAACAAGTCGGTTATATTCTCATTTAGAGAGCAGAGGGCGGTCGTACATTGTTTTACACTTGGCGTTTGGGGTAGATGATTCGGAATATGCGGTCGCAATTCAACACTTACGAGCCGAAAATAAAATATAAAATTTAAATTTACTGAATACAATAATTGAAAGCTATGCCTCTGGCGTATTGAATCATACGAGCGATTTTTCGGTTCACGTCCGAAAACCTAAAAATTGCTCATATGATTGTGAACGACGTTTTAAATCCAGCACACTCTCAGGGACACGTGAACATCATATTCTTCCTATTAATATTGTTCAGCTTACATACAGTAACCACACCTACTATTTATTAAATCCTTTTGAATTTTTGAATTTTATTAACCACGACTTACCGGTATGATGGATATGTTACCACGTAAGGACTGAATATATTCGATATTTAACAGAAATGAACCATCTGCCAAAACCAAGTTTAATCTAATGTTAATTTTTGATAACTCAAAGAAAACCAAAGCTAATTGGCTCGTTGCTGTATCGGAACACACTCTAATTTATCTAAAATGATTATTATTTATCAAAGATGATTAGAATGGTTTTGAGAAACGGAACAGACCCATTCCATTCCAATGATTTTATTAATACTTCAGATCGGAATGTTTTGGGGAAGACGCTATCAAAACCTCCATCTATATCCTCCCTCCTATAATAACGACTGTGAACTTACATCTAACGATGGAAAGGAGGCCGTAACCTCACATTGTTTTGTGAAACCATTGCACCCACACGGCATTCCCGATACACACAGTTCAATCCTCAGCTCAGAACTACCAGCGAACTCAAGCAGCCCCTTCATGTAGGCACAGCAGCAGCTCTCCTCGAAATAATTATAATCAATCATTACGAGAAGCTGCACCATAAAACAGTAGATAGCCGAATATAAAAGAGTTCTATAAGGTCCAACAGTGATGGAACCACCGGACACGGAAAAACACAATAGAGGAGGAAAATGTGACAAAAAGATCTAGATGACTGTTTATGAGCGATGAGCACCAGTTTCCGGGAGGATGGTCGGAATATCGAAACATTTTTTAAAACTGTCACGTAGGCAGACCAGTTGGCAAGTTATTCAACTGTGTCCTTGCCAACTTGGATTTCGTGCCGTGTCTTCGAGGAAAATTCCATCGGTACGTCAACGACGGTTGGACATAAATGGGCGAACAATTAAATTTAGCAATAAGCTGTATATTATTTTCACGTGACAAAAACCAAACGTACAGCGTTTCATTCATGCAAATTGCAATTATCCCATATGAACCCGTTCATTTGCTTTATATTTCGACCCTTCAAGATTATTCACAAACAAGAGTCAGACTAGACTTCATAGATTCACGAATCCAATTTGCAGTGTTCAAGAACTCAAGATTCAATATCACAACGATAGTAATGAAACGATTTTAAGAAGTTCTCTAAACAAGAACACGTTACTGAAGGTGAATCACAAAGTATACGAACTTAACCTAAGTTTAGAGGAGGTTCAAGTTCGTACGGGTTAGGAAATTCACTGCTAAATATGATCATTTCAAAGTCATTTAAAGCTTGGGAATTTTCGCTGGAACTTGGGTTAGGGTGAGGAAATGATAGAAATTAAGAGCGAAAAACAAAACTCAAAGTACGAGTATATAATTGTACGGTTTGGTGACCGCCACCAAATTAATAATTTTGTACCAAAAAACGAAATACCATAATACTAGTATCATTGACTGTTGTACAAGAAATAGAGTACCTACTAAACAAATCGGTAAGATTATGTAAGAATCATTTCAGGACAAGCATAACTAAATTGCTTGATGAGTGAAGAGACCCTGCTACATATTTTACCTGTAATTCACAAACGAGAACGATTTTCCCCGAGTTATAAACACGCCATCCAATTCATGTTAGAAGTCAATTCATTAGAGTAATGATAGATGATAATATGAAATTCCCCTAGTCACGATAGGCACTGAATAAAACAAAGGTAGACCTAGTCTTTATGCAAAACATGAACCTTGTTGCTCCTCATTACAGTAGAAAGGATTAGTACAGACGGGCTTGGTTGTCACGTGAAATAGGTATTATACCGTCAGAACAGAAACACTTGAGCAATGAGTTCGAGGAACAGCTTTTTTAGATTTTTTTTCTAAAAATACAACATATAAAAGAAGATAACGACTTGAATACTTCAAGCTCGTCATTTTGTAATTAGAGGCTGTAATGGAGGATAGGCGATCGAGGTCACAAGATTATGGATGTGGAAATATAAAAATCAAATTGTCTTCAATTGTGACAGGAGGATGTTATTCGCGAAGTTATAAAAATATATTATGGTATTAAGATAATATCTTAATAATAATAATATTATTATTATCTTTATTTAACTTCGCGAGTAAGAACTAGGACCGCGGTAAGAAGTTAAGAAGAACGAACGGTACCGAGTGTATGTTTACCGGACGTCACGAAACACGTTTTTCGGTATCTAGGCTCCTGTTAGACCGATCAACTTGAAATTTGGTGTGGATCTTTTTGGTGTGGCCTGAAAGTTTCAAGTCGCTAGGTCGCCGAGTTATATAACTTCAAACACCCGGGTTTCCGCCCTTCCCATGTTCTTCTTCTCCTTCTTAATCAGATAGGCAAGGCTGCAGCCTCTACACCATCACCGATTGACTTGAAATTTTGCACAGAGCTTCGTTCCAACTTCAGCCAGTGCCTTTTTAAATTATGTAACCCATTACTTCAGCACAAGAAAATTTTAGAACAAAAAACTGAAATTAAGGCTAATTTTGGCCACTTTCACGGGTCCACAGCCGATCAATTTGAAATTTGGATAATAGAAAGTTCTGAAAGTTTCAAGTCGCTAGGTCTAAAGGGAGCCAAGTAATATAACATCAAAAACCCGGTTCTTCACCCTTACCATGTTCTTCTTCATATTTAGTTAGGCAAGACTACAGCCTGTCCTATATCCTTTATTTATTTATACAAGTATAAATAAATAAATGAATAAATAATGAATAATTTTATTAATAATTAATTTATAATTTTATTGATTTGCTTAATTTATTCTTGCATATTGCTTCTACAGGTCTTTTCAACTTCAACAACAAAAAGATGTGATATCCCCCCAAAAAACACTCCGTGCAAAAATACATAGATGTGCAGTAATGAAAACGGCGCCAAGGGGAGATTTCGAAAAGGGTACGGTGCTTGTGATGTGGTTAGGACATCTCTTTAGTTGGAAGGAAAAGGGCGGGCGGGGAAAGTGGATATCATAACTTTTTCCGGCTGCTGTAGAATGATATTTGGAGTGTATATTTGTTTGATATTAGAGTGTTTTTGGGAGGGATCTATTAAATCGATAATGAACCATTGGAATCGTCCAAAGAAAAACTTTTTTAGCCCCCCCTCAAAATTTGTTGGTTTACGTTTCAAGATACGTAGATTTTAAAAATTGATTTTTATATTGAAAGAAATAATTTTTCAAAGTTATAACTTTGCCAATTCGATGCCTGAAGATTTTCCTTTTTATTAATGCAAAACAGGTATGTTTTTATGGATATAATAACGGTACCAGGTATGTCGCATTCATACGTATTACTCAATAACATTAATCGAGTAGTTGGGATCGTTCATGCAGAATTAATTACATTCTACGAATGAATTATTCACTTATTAAATACATTCGGTGATGCGTAGAATGTTCTAGAAACATTCTACCATTATCTTCTCAGCACTTCTGTTTTAATAATAAGTTTTAACAATTAAGGGAAAAGTGTTAAAAGTGTTATTTGGGAAGCAAATTCTATACAAATGGAAAACAATAGCAACGATAGAATAAATAAGATGCTTAACTATTATAGGAGTAATTTTATTCAGACCGTCTGACCGTCAGACCTGCCAAGCCAGCTGATTTATTTAAATCCAAAAATGGTAAGTTTAGTTGGTGGATTCTATCAGGTAATTTCCAGGTAAGAATAGATGGAAATGAGGATGCGTTGAAATAGTTTTAGCTAAGTATAATGAATCAACACAGAAGTGCTGAGAAGATACTGGTAGAATGTTTCTCATGGCTTGTCAGTACTTTCTAATTTTTCCAATTTTCACGACTGGTTTATTTAAGGAACTGAATAATTTCATGTTGTGCTTTATCAGGTTCAGATTGGATTTTCCCAACGCTGGTTCGGCACGCTCGGTGAAGGAAAAGAGACGAAATTGTCCGAAGTCGTATTCAAACACCACGAGGTCGCATTCGTGTTGTGTTGTTTGATCGACCCTGAACAAACGGAATTGCGCCAGACTAAATGAATGGTTTTGGCCATTGCCTACCTTTTATTTGTAGAGTTGAAGAGAGGCTGAGATAATGCCAATTGTTTTGATGAACTCCAAATGGAAGAACACAGGTGAGGAACGTACCCTTTGGTACAACCGAACGGGGAAATAGATGAAATTCTTCTTAGCAACACTTTCTCACTGAGGCCATTGAGGGAAAAAATGGGGTGGGAGGTTGAAATGTTTACAGGGAACTGTTAAATATACTTAGTAACTCATGGTACTCGGCCAAGATAATAATAAATAAGGTTGGAGAGTGGCCAGTGAGCTCGGGGTGACCGCGTGTTAGGCAGGAAGCGCTGCGCGTTCTGAAAGAAGGTGAGTAACATAAAAAATAAATAAATAAAACAAACGCTTGAAGCCCAAAGCATAAGAGGAGACAAATTTAAATTGAATACATTTAAAGAAAAAATAATCCTAAATTACCTTCTAAATGGTTCTTACTCCAAAATTATCTACAAGACCTCTCTGTGAAAACACAAACTACTGAAACACAAAATAATTCTGTACCAAACGGGAAAAACTAGATGAGTCGATTTTTGTCCAAAATGAGATAAATGCTCTGGGGCACTCATACTGGTGTCCTTCACATTGTGTAAAATTATGCAAGTCGTAAGGGGAACGGTATCTTTTAAAAATGTATTGGGCATTTTGAATGCAATTATCTTGCTTTTACTCGTACAAACATTTGCCCTGATAAAATTACTTTTATACAGTTCCGAAACGCTTCTTTCATTGGCAACAACTAGATACAATACAACCTCGTTTATCCGGACCTCGTTCAACCGGATTATCCGGATCGATAAAAAAATCAATTTTGATAAAAACGTGATTTACTGATTAGTGTGTCGCCTTGAGGTAGTAGGGCGGGTTCTTGATGCGCTGGGAAGATGTGTCGAGGGATCAAGCGGCAAGTGAAGTTTAAGTATTTTATCGAGCAAAACCTTAGCTTGAAAAATTGCCAACGGCTACAAAAAGAGCAAGGGTGCTGCATTGAAACGTCACACAAAATTAAAACAGAGGAAGATAAATGACTTTTTGTAAATAACCACCACATAAACCCTGTGTAGATATTTCAGGTATGTAAATAAAATGATTTTTCGTGATTTACAGTACTGTACTGTCTGTAAATTGAATAACTGAGTAAATATTGTGATGTTTCATGACCAAATGGAAATTAATTGGTAAGTTATCATTTTACATTTTGTTTTATTTATCTTTCTATAATTCCAGATTATCCGGATCACTTCCGGTCCGAATTAGTCCGGATAAGCGAGGTTATACAGTACATTCAATAAAGGTTATTTTCCATTTTGTATTATGACTGTTAATATTTTGGTTTATACCCATTACCCTTTTGCAGTAGTCAACTAAATTAATAATTATTAATATTATCATTATCTTCCGAATACACCTTTTTTTAGTGAGTAAAAAAAAAAAAAAAAATGAGTAAAAAAAGTGTATTCGGAAGATAATGATAATATTGTGAATAACTAGGTATGTTTGGATGCAACTTTGGAAAAGTCCTAAAAATGTATGATACAATTACAAAATTAAATATATAAGCATTCCATGATAAAATATGGAGAATTTGCAGAATAATAAGTGTTCGAAAAATAATAATAAAAAAAAATCGATTTACACTAAAAACAGGAAACTTCAAAGTGTTGCCCTAAAAACCTGTGATTTTGGACTTGCCTAGTTTTTCCAAAATGGTACAGAATTTTAAATTTAAACAAAAGGAAATTTCGATTTAGATGCGTAAATTGTCCATTGTTATGATCTGTTACAAACATAATCCCATATCTTTGAATATCACACACCATAGGCAACATTCAGAAGGCAAAGTTCTACGAGTGAGGGTTACTGCCTTAATTGGTACACATCCGTCCAGTGGGTGGCCCATGTAGTATGACATGAATACATTGTATTAGGTACTCGACAATATTTTCTACAATAGGTATGCAAAGAAAAACAAAAGTTGGAACGTCTCCTTCCAGAAGCTCCCTGCTGACGTGCTGAATGTAACCCTACGTGATCCGCGTGAAGGCTGCCAGTAAAAAATTGAGCTTCGGCTCACGTGATGACGGTGTTTTCGCACGTGACTACAACAGAGCCTCGAACGTTGGCATTCCACTGATTTCCATGGTCGCACTTCCTTCATCAACTTCAATCTTTTTCCGGTAGTAATTACAACTTGATCGCTCCGGTGTAGGAGTTGCTAAGTTAGGAGGTTGGTTAATAGTGTCAAATATGGATATGTGCAAGTACCCTAGTACTGAGTACTGTTTGTAGACCGTAAAACGTTTCAGAACCACATTCTCACCGAATGAACAGAGAGAAATAAGAGCGTTGAAACGTTGCAAAATCATCTACAGCGGTTCATTATGTTCTGACCAGGTCATTATTTTATAGGGAATATTCAAGTAAGTCCCATGAACTGTGCGAAATTGGTAGTAATCGGAGAGCAGAGAGGGGACACGTCTTCCAGTGAGGGTAGTCGGTAACTAGCTTGTCAATTTTCTAACAAAACTCCAGATCGACCTATATAATTCATGTTATTATTTGTACCTACCTACCTACAATGGGAATGATTTTTAAGGGAATGATTTTTAACAAGAAGTAGGTACGTGCCAAAAATTCTCCGCAATGACTTTCGTTCCGTAGACACGAAAAGTATCTCAGAACAAGAAAGAACTCGGCTAGTCAGGTTCAAAACAATGAAGGGTCTAGGTATTTCATAGCTCAATGTTTCCATTGTAGGTACAGTGTATTTCCCTAACCGCCCACATTTAATACTAAGAAAGATCGAAGGTGCAACGTGGCGAAAGATCGAATCGCAGATTAAGTCATACCAGTACATTATATGCTAATCAAGGAGTTAATGAGTGGGAGATAATCGGGCAATCATCATGAACACAGCAAGGCCGATTATTTTCGAGGTTTCATCGCCACCAGCCTCAGTGAGGTGTACTTCGGTTTGAAGGAATGAAATGATGTGAGAGGCAGGAAATCTACTTGGTCATAGCGAGTCAGCTGAGCTGACATAAATGCCATTGATCAACGTCTAGTTAACCATGTCATCGAAGAATTACAATTATCGGCACAAAATCATTAGCGCAGAACAACCGTGAAGCTAAATTTAATATGTGGCCGAGTCAAACTCGACATGAAGCTTGGAATTTTGCATTAACTATGACTCCTCTGCTAATTCAATACTTTTTTTTTAAGGAAGACCGGTTTCGGCAATAAACCCATCGTCAGTAAACCTGAACCATGAAATACAAATTTCTCAATGGGTATTCTGATCACACAGTAGTCTGAGAATCCAAAGTTCTTTAAAGTTCTCAAGTATCTACCAGTCTTGAATATTTAAGAACTTCAGATATTCAAGTCCAAGTCATCAAGAACATTAAAATTTAATACTCATATCTTAGTCCTAAACAACCTTAAATATTCAAGATTCTTTCCTTTAGATTGAATTTATTTAAGAATTTCGAATATTGAAGATCCTATCTTTCGGATTGACTCAACAATTTCTCTCATTTACAATCAAGCAGAAAACCTACGCATTCTCCTTTACACAGAAAGATTTCTTAGAAGCGTTTCAACGATTCCAGCAATTATTTAATCTATTTTTACTGGATATTTCTCATCCCGGAAAAGTTAGAGCTCAAAATGCCTCACCGAATTTTTTTCGAGGTAGGTACTGATTGAACTGATCATTGACAATCTTGGCCATCAGTTTTGTCCTGTACAACGTCACTCAAGCGGTTATTTCAAAGTGCAGAGTTTCTCCCACAGAAAAGAAAGTTTTGGGAACCCATTTCCAGAGCACGAAAGACCGTTTCCGGAGGCAACCTATCACGAGGGGGAACATTACGTCGACCACTGTTGCTGTAAGGACTATAACACTAAGGGAAATTTTACACTGAGCCCGAAGGGATGAAAAACTTATCTATACTGCAGTTATCTGATAGGTACCTAGAAACCAAAAACCGACCTAAATCAAAAATACGAGGAGGTAGGACATCAAGGTATGAAACCAGGCATTTCAGTGTGAGCTATTATTATACATACAAATATACTATTTATATACTAACAATAATAAATAGAAGCAATCTTAAACTTATAGGGTAATTGTAGTATTTACGTATGAAGCTATTCGGCTCCTTCTACCATTGCCTGTGACGAATGCGGAAGAATGAGCATTTTAAGGTTATAAATGCAAATTAATTGATAATACTTGAAAACAAAGAGCTTAATTCATTCCTCATTCATTGTTATCTGATCCCTTACACAATATTTTCTAGCATTGTACCTCTAACTAAACCAAGTTCCTTTTGTAAGACTAGTGGTGTAGAATAATTATCTAGTAAGTATTAATATTAACGCTGTGGTTTAAAAGCTGTTCACAATAATTACGATGTAAAAACGGATTGTTTGAAAAAAATTGTTCACAGGGATGATTTGAATTACAATTTTAAAGAAATAACGATGGTCTTCCTGCTTTCATTTACGGTGGAGAAACGCGATTTTTTCAGTAAAAAAACATTAGTAGGTACCAACATTGAACTAGCACATAACTATGGTACCACGCGTTATAATGATTTAATATTGACTACCGGAAAATAATAATAATTATTAATAAAATTATTATTATTAATAATGAAAGAGTAAAAAAAAAAATCATTTGAGCCAAAAATTAATTCTGAAACATGCAATAGGGCGAACGTAGACGTATTTAAGGCGAATGTCACTGTCACTAGTCAGCATAGTAACTGCAAAAGGGCTCACGTTACAAGAAAAATCACCCTTTCAACCACAACTCGACTTGCATTAGTGATGGAATAAATCCTGAAATATGGAAAGATGCAGACAAAAAGTACGAATCTACGATTAACTATGTCAAGCTGGGCAGTACAGTTTTGAATTCGCTAAAGAAAATTATGATTTCCCAAAACCTCGATTTGGCTACATTCGCCCTTCTGCCAGCGAAGGCGAGATATTAAACACTCACGAATGATTTTTGGTGTCTTTGGACAGTGAATTCAGGAGGGTCAGGAATTCACGAACGAATTTCGGTATAACATTTTGTGGGAAATTCGAGTTTTGGCCTAGAACAGTAGCTTATTATCAAATCCTATTAAAAGGCCTCAAGCATGCCGCAAAATTGTACAAACCAAATTTTGGAACGACCCCACTCGACTAACATAATGATATTATGTTCTACTAACATTATGTTAGTAGAATATTATTAGTCGAATATGATTCGACTCCACTGTACAAAATCCACATTTTCAAGCGGTGGCGTCTGTTACACAGTCCTTATCCATATACGCCTCTATTTCATAAACACCGATAGTCTTATCATTCGACCGTTAAACCCGATATTATTATCAAGTTTTGCTCTCTGGGCTATTTCTTTCGATCATTTAATGCTTTCTTTTAGCCCTTATCGTTTGATAATGAAAGAGGCCGAGGATCAGGTAACCTGATTCAGGTTATCCAAAGAGTGAATACCTCATCATTTTATCTTTAATGATGAACAATTGGAAGCGACCAAAGAAAAAAAATTTTTTTCTTGTCTCAAAAAGTAACGGTATATGGCAGAAGAAGTGAGCGATAGCAAGTTTGGATGACTTCAATTATTGAATTATTATTCGTACCTACTCAAAACTCCGCTGAGCGTTTTTCTTTCTTACGATGAAAATCCTGACAGCATACGATGAGAATCCTGACAAAGTCCTCTGGAACGACTGAAAATGGGGGTAGAAATTATTTCTGAATGTATCTTTTGTTGATTCTAGTTGAATGAATATGCTCGTGCAGTGGATCTACATTTTGATACACTGGACTTTCGGAAGTAGCAGCAGCTTGATAATAGTGGAAGGAAGCTTCCCAGTGTGAAGCATGACGCACACGTTTCCATGTAATAATCATAAGTGAAAGCGATACTAATCGTCCTTATCCGTGCAACGCACGGGTCATCTTACAAGTATCGTAATCAGTTCCTCAACAACTTCTTGTAACGAGGGCTCCAGTTGGGAGGAGAATCGTGACGGTCCAGTCGACAACGATCTGCATAAACGAATGGACTCGAACGCTCACACAATAATTGCTTACTTCTTGGCAAAGGTAATTCTTGGACGGACTGAGGTCGTTCTGTGTTTGAAAAAAACCTCTGGGTACGAAGGACTCGCTTGATTCGTTTGATTCGCTTGATTATTTCGCGATACACGTCTTCTTAAATACCACCTACCTAGTTCCGATGTACATTCACGCGATAATCGAACTAAACGACAGCGGAAGTGATTAGTTCGAAGGTGGACTGGCAGAAAAGCTGTTTCTTCCCCAGACCATCCGATTTGGATTTGGTTTGTCACTTCCGGTCGCGAAATCCTTAGCGGCTGTTCTAGAACCGTCTCACTTCTTTGGTAGGCCATGTGTGCATATTATTATCTCTCTAGTCCCTCCCAACTTACGAGTAGTTCAAGGCGAGATGAAACCAGATGTGCACCGTTCCAATTCTTTCGAACAGTAAGGGAAGATGGGCAATTTGATGAAACCTTGAGAACTCGGGACACGAAATGTATCTATACTACATAAGATAACGGTACTACCTAACTAACAAGAGACCTCACTGCCCCCTTTGCTACAATCTCAAGACCACTGATAACATCAATGCTCTATTGTATTAGCTTTAAAATGTACATCATTTACTAAGGCGCCATTGGGAGGAAAGTACAATTAGAAGCATATTTTTTCAAAGGGTTTCCGAGCAGAGATGGAATTGGAAGAAAAGCCGGAAGAAGCTTTACAAGAAGACTTGCTATGAAACTTGCTGGCCATAACACTGACCCCATTCGGGTGGTCGTCCTTCAGGTCGCGTCGGTGTGGGTAGATCCGTCCAACGCCGAGCGCCTTCCGAGAGACCGCTCCACGTCTTTAATTTCTTCCTCTTCGCATTTCCTGTACCCCGAGCTTTGCTCTTACAGCTTCTCCGAACGTCGGAACAACGATTTATGGGGCACCCGCATGAACTACAATAGGTCGACACATCAGGCAAATAACATGAAGCGAACCTGTACAATGAGGAGGGGGGAGTAAGGAAAGACTCCACGTATAAACTGTGCTTTCAATGGTGAAACGGTAAGTACTACTCTTCAATACACCTTATATTGAAGTTCTACAGAGACCGATGACATCAACTTATTGGTAAGAATATCTGTAATAGATGATTCCAATACAAATAGAAATAAACCTCTTTTCAGTCCGGCTATAGGTAATTACCAATCACCAAGTATAAATCATTCCAAAGATGATAAGAATGCGAATTTGCGCACCACAGATAAGGTTCTACACATCTCGACAAATGAAACTTGAAATTAGCTGCGCAACTTTACGACCGGTAACTATTTGCAACAAAGTTTCAAGTATTAGACCTAGATTTAAAACTTGTAGTCCACCAACATCTTCACCAATGAAATACTTATTATTGCATTGGTGAAGACGTTGGTGGATTACAAGTTTTAAATCTAGGTCCAATACTTGAAACTTTGTTACAAATAGTTACCGGTCGTAATTATTACAACTGATTATCTTCATAGAGTGAATAGCATAGAAATTGACTTCAGAAGCACCTCAGCTGATCCTGGGCCTATCCTGTTCAAAGTGTAAAGCCTAAGGAGGCTACCTACATACCAAATAACGGCTTCATGGGGTGAATAGCGCAGAAATTATCATAAGGAGCCACTCAGCTGATCCGGGACCTGAGCAATGTGAAGATCAAGTCCTCAGAACGCTACATACCAAACAGCTTCAAAGAGTGAATAGCATAAGAATAATTATTAGCTTTAGGACTCCTGAATTAGGAGCCACTCAGATAATCCCGGCCCTGAAATGCCCATGCATGTCCTTAGGAGGCATGCCAAATTTCAGGTCTCTACCACCATGCCGAAAAACGTCAATTTTTTGTATCACACAAATTATGGAACGACTCCCAGCCATAAGACATAAAAGTGTGAATTCACAAGGCTTTGTACATATGAATACGGAGGGAAAAATTAGATAGATGGGATGTAGCCCTCCCACCATACTTCCTTACATTTACAAACTCTCTTGGGCCTTGTAGAGTTTTTCGAGATGACGCTACTACTACTCAAATTACAGTTACATTTAATAGTGACCATCTGGGAATCAACGGCTTTGAGCTTGGTAGCGCATACGGTTTAGTTACATTGCAATGGGGTTTTGTGAAATTCATCTGTAAATAAGCCTCCATTCATCCTCCCAGAGAGTTCTTCTTCCAAGATACAGGGTAGTTACAGGGTTTTAGGTACAACAAATGTGTTCCTTGTTGTTAGTTCCTTGTTGCAAAATTCAAGTAAAAATGTTGATAGTGAAGGTAAGTTTGAACTTAGGTAGTGAAGAAAGGCAGCGAGGTTTTTTTCTTTTCTATAGTTCAGACCAGAATTTGAAAGGTTATTCGATAACACGATGCTATGACGAGGAAATGCGAAATTTCAGAAACTCGAACCTGGCAGTTGTTTTTGTCAAATAAGAAAGACGGGGAGAATCTTGACCTTGTGCGTCGCGTTAACTGATGGCATCGTCACTAAATTGTTAACAATCACAGACGAGACATGAGCGGGCATTCATTGATTACTATTACTCACTATACCGGCTTTGGCATCTAAGGCCATTGTCGCCTTGGCCTTCAACCAGCAGCGATTGCCGACAGGTAACTCGTGGGATCCCTAGGAGGATCACGTCTTGTCTACAACACATCTTGAAACGCAAGGAGAAAATTGATTGACAGAAGGTTTCACTCGATGGCTACCGAAGATTGTATTCCTACGTGTTGATATGTTTTTATCAGATAAATGACGGTGTACTTGTACAAAAATCTGATCATTATAATGAGCTGAAATAGTTGAGTTCGTTAGTAGTAGGACACCTACTACTCTTGAATGGTATGAGGGCAGGGAGTCGATAATTAGTTCGTCAATTTTCCAACTGGATTTCGGGCCGTGCAAAGAAGTTATTTAATTTATACGTTTCACTTGCACTCACTACGTCGGCAAGAATTTGAATCAAGATGTACTCGTACCTACCAAGAAAATTTGTTGGTATTCAATATTCCAAATCGCCTTCTTTTTTTCGTGATGTTCTTGCCAATGGTGTAATGAGCTGAAATAGTTGTGTTCGTTCGAGAACGTGACTAGATGGTTCTCTTCGAAGGAGGAGGAGACTTCCTGACAAACTAACGTAAGCCCACCGAGGGAGGTGAAAAAATCATATCAACCCAAAAAACACTCCGTGTAAAAATTATTCACAAGTACTGTGCCCTATTCGAAATCTCCCCTTTGCTCCATGGCGTGAAGTTATTATTACTACACTATTATTTCATTAGTTTCTGTGAAGTGGTTAGGACATCTCTTTAAGGCGGGCGGGGAAAGTGAATATCATAACTTTTTCCGGCCGCTCTAGAATGATATTTGCGAGGCGGAGTGATGTTTACATGGAGTGTTTTTAGGGGGGATATCACATCATTTTGTTGTTGAAGTTGAAAAGACCTGTAGAGGCAATATGCAAGAATAATTTGGTAGAATAATCCACAAGTTTGTTTGTGCAGTTCCCTATGTGAAGATAGAAGCATCAAATAGCATAGCAAAATAATTATGCCAACCGGGTTTTTGAAGTTATATAACTCGGCTCCCTTCAGACCTAGCGACTTGAAACTTTCAGGGCTTTCTATTATCCACACCAAATTTAAAGTTGACTTTATCGGTCAAAGAGGAGACGAGTAATGGATACCTGAAAAACTCAGGTTAACTTAAGATCAAAGCAAGGCCAGTTGATTGGACGAGAGGAAAAAATACTGCCTCCAAATTGGCGGCACCAAGCGATCTGTAGATCGATTCCAATCCGATTGGCGAGAATCTCTCTCTGAATGGAACGAGCAGTGACGTGAGTAAACACTTCCAATAGACCGAACGCCATTTACACAATAAAAGGCTCCGTACCCCGGTAAATAAATATCTGCCCACCCGAATCCTGCACTGATGCTAGCAACCACTACACCTACTCAGTGGTTATTTTTACCGACATTTCGGTATACGGCTTTGTTAAGGACTTGATCTATTAATGTTTGATTGGATTTACTAACGTAAGTCCCTATTTCGCGTCGTAATTATTTGACGACGCTAACAGAAGGAGTATCAAAGAAGGAAAATAGCAATTGATTTTTTGTTGCAAAACTGAAATACGGACTACTATCATGAAAAGTAAGGCGCAATTGGTGATTACGTTTCCTGTCAAAACAGAAAACAACACAAACAGCTCTCGTTTCAAAAAGGAAAAACCCCAAGATAGTTTTATTTTCAGAGAAAAATATACTAGATAATATACTAGATTTTCCTGATTGTGGTAATGTGAATATGAATAAGCCATTAATATCATGAGCGTTGTTTACAAAACAAAGAATGGAGGTAATCCCTACTCCCTACTGTCCCATTTGTTGTCACAAAGTTGTTTGGGCCTAGTTAGTTTATTCATTGGATCGTTAGAGTTGACTAATTAATGGGTGGAGGGGGGTGTTGACTCTGTACTAGGCTTTGCCTGTCAAAGTCCTCTGTTGAAAATGATTCATGGAAACTGAGAGAAAATTGAACATTATTTTGACTATAATATTATTTACTTATATTCCGCTTACCCCTCGTATCTAGGCAGGGATAATAACGATGCAAACCTAAATACTAGACCCAAAACTAAATGGTTTGCAAAAACAGTAATCTAGCCAGCGTACACGATTTTCGACACATACATGCAAATACACACTGCAAGTAATTATTTTTCCAATTGAGGTTCTCAAAAATTGAAAAGAACATTATGTCTCTACAGGTGGAATCCAAGCAAGGGGTGTCCTTATTAGCATGTTAGACTGACGAACCTCATGTTCAGCGGCTGAAAGGAAACATTGCTGCCCAATACCGAAATTCTTTCTCTTAAAAGGAACTAATTATTTAGAAGTTGCATGCAGAATGTCAGCGGAATACCTTCATAACAGCCTTTGAGTAGAAGCCACTACCACGCAAGTCCACGACGTCAAAGACACTAGGGTACTGGTCTTATTTTTTCGGAATCGGTTTAAACGGGCAGAGGGCGGCGTTAAGCCGATTTTCGTTATCTGGTCGACCTTCTAGCGGTGCAACATGTACCTGACCTTCATGTGCGAGCAAAGCGGAAAAAATAGATTAGCGGGATGTAGAAGAAATGTAAAGCGGAAGGAAACCGTATCGACTGGCCGAGCCATTACGAGAGCAAATTGCTCTGCTCGCTAATCACATCTAAACATGGAAAACATTGTAAACATTTTGGGTAAGTATAATGATTTTACAATGTGGAGGATGAAGGCTTTCGGAAGGCCTAGGCATATGGAAGATCTGAGGACAACCTAACTTCACCTATTTGGATCATTTCAACGCCCCTACATGGACATGAAACGCCAATTCTCTAACCAAAGGCACATCATACGCAGTTACCTACCAGTAGAAATCAAGCTTGGCAATAGTTGAAGATTTAAGTGAGTTAAAGATCGCAATTACTAAGCAATCAACCTACCAAGGGGTAGTATTGTTGGTGTGGGAAACTCTTTAATAGTGGCTATTTATTAGGTAACTATTGTATAATTGAATTTAAACAATTTTTTAGTCATTAATTTCTAGGCACGAAAATTTCCCATAAAACCCATACCTATGTTGCTTCAGTTGAGAACTTCAGATAACCACAGCGTACGTCTACAATCCTAGTCTTATGGTGCTTATTGAAGAAAACCACTAACTCATGAGTAAGAATTGTTTAGTGTTGCTGAAAAATTGAGAGAAATTGAGAGAGGTGCTAACAACCAAATAATATTGGGCCCAACAACGTGAATGAACCAAAATTCGCACAGTATCAATTTCTTCAACAAAACTACTACCTACCTAATTTAGAGATGAGGTTATCCTGACTTGAAAACTAAAGAAAAGAGAACCATTGATACAGGAAAATTGGTAACTTAACGCGATACGGAAAACCTCGACGAATGGCTTGGCATTTCCAACTCCCCAGGTGGCATAGCGTGTTACCAAGGTCTTGAGTAACACTTTCGACCTGGTTCATTTCATGTACACAGAAAACTGGCGAGTGAACGCCTCACTACCGTTCAAAGTCATAATAATAGGGAGGTACTTGAAGAGTTAAGTGTTTTCTTTTCGGGCAAAATGCATAAACTTTCCTCGTAGAAACTAGAGCGGGTCCCGCAGGATCAGCCCTCGTTCCTAGTAAAGAACAGGCAAAAGGTTTGATATCCGCGCGGACCGGTTCTGAGAAATTACAGAGAGACGTTGAGGCCGCGGAGTTTCAACATTAAACGCGAGAAATCTTAACAGAAAGCCAGGAGCATCTAACTAGGAATCCCTGTTCGAATATAGAAAGAGAAGTCGAAAGACATGCCACTCACCGCCAAGGGAGAGACAGGTACTGTTACCATCGGAGGGACAACTGCCAACTTGGAAAAGGCCGCCTTAATCTGACAAATGATACTATCTTATTAGGTACTAGGTACATATTGATTTTTTTCTTATAACGTGGAACATGTTTTAGCCTTCACATTTTTGGCACAAAACCAGCGTTCGTCTTTCTGTTACGCTAAACTATTTCCGATTCTACAATGATTTCCGCATTTTTGATCGTACAAAACTCGTTCACCACTCATTGGAAAGCTCTCGATTCAAAGACGGTTTTCCTATTCACCATATCTCTGTGACTGTACGCATAGCAGAGCTATATAGTTATAACATTCTTAATTTTTGTTTACAAACTATGCAGCTGTAATTTGGTATGTAAATACCAAATATCATATAGAAATTTTGCCAATTTCAGTAGCCTCCTTGGGGCCTACACTTTAATCAGTATAGGGCCAGGTTCAGCTGAGTGGCTCCTAAATCTTATTTCTATGTTATTCACTCTATGAAGCTGTAATTTGGCATGAACTCTCCATCGGACTTTTAAGCAGCATAGGGCCGAG
This sequence comes from Stenodema calcarata, assembly GCA_963920205.1. Classification (NCBI taxonomy): domain Eukaryota; kingdom Metazoa; phylum Arthropoda; class Insecta; order Hemiptera; family Miridae; genus Stenodema; species Stenodema calcarata. The sequence continues at coordinate 19,154,109 of OY986052.1, read as the reverse complement.
ATGGCTGATTGGCTCCTAAAGCTAATTTTAATGTTATTCACTCTATGAAGCTGTAATATGGTATGTAGCCTCTTTAGGACTTTAACTTTAGGCTACCCAGTGGCTAGATCGTGTTCCATGCTTATAGAAAATTAGCCGTAAGGCTCAAAACGAAAGGGGAAGGGGGTCCAGAGCAGCACGTCCTAGGGCCGAGGTTTCTTGCTTGATGTCAAGTTGATGCTTTACACGCAAAGATGGTTGACCCACTCGTGTTTACATTCCTATGAGTTTTCATAGTTCTATAAAACAATTAAAAAAACTACACTTTTCTGAAACAATAAAATTTGGCGTGTCGCGGAGTGATGAGCCCGTGCAGCAGGAGCATTGCAATTACTTCAAAGTCCCTGTATATGTATTTTTTGTCATTGAACCAAATATATCTTAAATAGTTTCGTGTTTATCTGTGTGTATGACTGGTTAAGCACAAAGAAGTGCTAAAATGGCAGATAGAAATCATGTGGTGCTGAAACCACCGTTGAGTAGTTAGTGAAAAACTGAGATGATTGATCTTCAAGATTTTACTGCATAAGTGTCTTACCTTGATGCTTATATAATGAACAAAACTGCCTTTCAAAGAAGGAGAGTCCAGCGATTGTCTTTGAAACACCTCATCACTTTTCGCCTCTTTTTATACTCCTCATCACCAACCGGATAAAGAAACGATAGTCAGCGTACGACCGAAACCGCAGTAGTTAAAGTCTGCAAGAACACACTCGGGGAGGGATTTATTATGTTAAATGGAAAAGGTCAAGGCGTGCTGTGACGACGAAGCTCATGACCCGCCAAGAGGATGGAGACAACAAAAAGTACAAGAAGCTTTTTGATTGCAAACACAAACAGTTCTATCGAGTGTATCAGTTGAAGCTGGAGTAACAAATGAATCATGAACTGATCTCACTATCTCGAGGTCCGCGAAGGACGAGCTGTTGTCAGTTCCGAATCAGAACATTTATTTATTGACATCGTCTGTAATAACCACACAAACTTGTCCAAATATTGAAGGGTCGTTCTAAATCAATGACGGCTATCCATTGAGTGCCCTACGAGCAAATATTACAGAGATTGGACATTTATGGATCAACAATCAAGACTAAGCATCATGTTATTAAATAATCTCTTCCGTTCTAGTTTCGGTCTGGAGCGTCAGGTTGGATACGCAGTTTGATAAGAAAGTTAGCACGTGATGTCTGGGCAAGCACTACGTCGCCTGCACTTCTCCTTTGCGACCTTCGGGTTAAGTGGTTGCCTTAAGCTATTTCTGATTGAAAACTTATGTCAGTTACTACGGAGTAATTAACGGGATTAATTACTACTGAATTCTGAATGACTGTATAATCAATTCTTGAGAATTTCATTGCAAGAAATTCCACACACAATTTTGCACTCAGCGTATGTACTACTTAGGCGCAGGTAAATATCACCAACATAATAATTAGTGTGCTGTGTGAATGTTCAAGTGTCGAGTTTTGTAAGTTATTCATAATAAACAGATAGGTAGGGGCAAGGCCAGCTTCCACTGTCTCCTACATATTATACTCTCTCCATACAATTGTCTGGGGGTTTATTTTGAACTCCTCAGTGCCTCGCTAAAGGGAGCGTATGACATATGGCAGTGAACGATCCGAATTCAGTTGAAGGGTAACACATTTGTTAATGAAAACATAGGAAGTAAGGACCAACTATTTGGCACTTTGTGAACCAGGATAATCCAAATTACCAAACAACTACTTCCAAATATTAATGACCACTAAATTCCAGATAACAACCACTTCATTCACATTATGATAAATGGGCAGAAAATTACAAATAACATCAATTTTTTGTTGAGCGTTACGAGGACGCCGACTATTTGTGGGAGAGCGTTTTATTGAGGTGTTATTCACACGTAGTTCCTTCCGCACGTCCTTGTTGGCAGATCCCCAAGTTGTTTACAAGTCCCAGAGGCGGAAAAGTTCTCGGCATTACAATTTTTTTTTTTTCACGTGTGCGTCTATTTTTCCCAATTCAGCGGATCATTAAAAGATCCTCCAACTAACGACTTTTAGATGATCATGACAAGTCATGAAAACAAATCTCGTGTGTCCCGCTATTGAATTTGGATGAAAAGTGGAGGCATTGGAACAGCGGATGTACATGGGTAATTTCCAGATTACGGGCCATTTTCATGCCCGCAAAGAACATGACGACCGTCCCAGGATGCATCATTTAGTAGTTGTGGCCATTATCATATGCGATAGACCTTAATCTATTTGCATTTGGATATAAGTTCGACAATATTTGTTACTCTGCTAGTCATTCAAAAGTTTGAACCACAAAATGTCGTTACCGTAACTGGAATGGAATAAGTTAAGGATGGACATTTCGAGAAACAATTGGTTGGTGAATGTGGCAACATTGCGGGTGAGACTGGAACCTCAAGAATCCCTCCCAACAGGATTCTCTTCCAGGCCTTGGAAGTAAAAGACGGCAGCACAGGTTCGTACATTTTCATTTTTCATTACCGTAACACTTTAAACACGTAAGATTATTTACTTTTTAGGATTAAGCAAAATCGTGGCATTACCATAACGAAACGTTTCAGTGACGGTAATGACGTTTCTGGTTGGGTAATGATATTTCTACTTAAGGGGGCCACTAAAACCTATTTTCTTAGGAGATTTTGTTTCCTGATAGGCTTCTTCACGAGGCATTTTCAAAATGAAATAAAAACTTTATGCAGATTGTCATGGATCGAGGCGATCTATGACAAATGCTGGTGTCCAGGCAACTTAATTTTATTTTTTAATACTTTTCTTCCACATTACTTAATTGTCATGAACTAATGTCGTAATTATGACCTTGATGAACAATTTCAAGAGTAGTGGAAGGAGTGAATGGTAAAACGCTGAAAGTAAGATTCATGGCAAGAGCAAGAGACAACAAATTCTACTGGCCTGAAGTTCTTGATCGCCAAACAATTGCATCTGATGAAATTTGTGACAATCCAGTATTAGTTTCCAACAGATAAATGGAGTCGCCAGGAGACCATTTTTACTTAGTACAAACAATTTTTAAAATGCTGGTTTTATTGAATAATTTTTCTGTTGAAGTTTGATCGCTCAAAATGGTCGATAATCTTAAAATTACCCACATGAGAGAACATAAACTTCCAATTATTCATTATTTCCTACCCAATTTCGCTTTCGTTCCTTTACTTCAAGTATAGACTTCTTCATTCGTCTCAGGAATTTGCGTCTCGTGAAAATTTTACATTTGCTCAGCAGTAAAGCGAGGTACTTACAATATGAGGGTCTGAAGACTCGAAGAGGTGACATACAAGGAGGGGCTGATTCTGATCTTTGACGCAGTAGAAGATGCTATTGGTTTGCACCGTTAGCCGAGACACCGAATGAAGGGAATGAGAGGACAACGAAACATTGTCATCTTCTTTCCTTATGTCTAATGATCCGTTTCCGATCCTCACCGCAACCTGTAACAAACAATTGAACATTCAATTATAAACTTGAAACAAGTGCATTTTTCCTGTACAAAATAAAAATATATTATACTTTAAATACTACCTAGTGAATCACATTATTGCTCGTAATAGGCAGGATGGCCACATTCCTAATACCTAAGAAGTTGCAATGCTCAATAGATAGAGCTCCTCACAATGTGCAGAATACCCAAATTTGAAGGAAGCAAGATGAAGGATATACCAAAATTACTGTTTTTGGAAGATCGCATATAAGTATGGTACATTTTAAAATTGAAATTAGTCACATTTTGGTCCATTCGACGCAGCTTTTTGCTAAAATGCGTTGTTTAGGAGTTGAAAGCGAAAAATAGAAGAAAGTCCGAATATTTCGACGTTTTTGGGGCACAATGACAAACACGAAACCAAAATCGTTGAGTAATTGTCTTGAAACGGTATGAAACGGAAAGGAAACCAAAATTCCGTGGTTCCGATCTATGGACAGAAATATTATTAATAACAGGTACAGATTGCTTTTAACGGAAGCTCAGAGAAGTGGTACTGGCCAGAAGGCCTGATCGGCGAGCGGTCTTGACTCGCAACATATTGACATTTCAAGGCAAAGATGGATTAAAATGTCAAAAAAGTCCGGAACTATACCTAAAACACGACGCCCGGATAGACACCGGAAAAGACGCACAAAAGGTGCTACCACAACGAGAGACCTTCGTTGAATCCACAAGGATAAGACACAAATCAAAGTGATTAATGACAAATTGTTCGACATAGCGTTCCGACTAGCTATTATTAACGGAATAACTTAATGGTAATACGGCGATGTTTTGAGGCCGCGAAGATTGCTGTAGTACCTACGTAACGTTTCATGGTAAAGAGAGGGATGCCAGTTTTGGATCCTGGGGATCAAGGCGACATTGCTATACTCGTATATCAAAGCGTGGATATACGATAAATCCCAAATTACGTCACTGGCTGTATAAATTATTCAAATACAGTAAACCAGTCACGAGTGGATTCTCAAAGGACATCAATAATTTCAGTTGGAACGGTTTAACGTTAATATAGACCTATAATGAATGTGTGCAGCTACAAAATAAATACCAAGAACCTTTTCGTTCCCCACGTGTAGCCTTTTTTCGAGCAAATTCGGTTCAGTGTTTTTCCGTTTGTCCAAACATAAATCCTTGTCACACTCAATTCTCCTCTTCTCAATCTCGACCTTCACCCAACCATTAAGTATGACATTTACAGATGTTATGATGGCTTACGCGGTTTATCGTCAAATTCTCATGACATTTGGTGAGGCCCAGGGGAATTGGCCGAAATTTGGTCCAGAATGAAACTTATCAACACGCAAAAAGAAATTTTCCTTTTCGTTTGAAGTTAATATAGACGTTCTGGAGTGATGTTTTAAACCGATTTCGATTAGGCTCCATCTTCCTAACAATTCAATTGGGAGAAGACTCGTAGCACTTTCGGCTCTCACTCAATCGTTAAAATCTTTTACCGCTCATAAGCTCAGCATATTTCCAACGAAACCAAACATAGAGTTTTCCAGTGATTCATGTGTATCTGAATTTTATTCATCATGGAAATGGATAACGAGGAAGCCATGTGCCACACCTTGAAAGATGTTTTGGTGTATTTTACTCGCGTTCAAACTCCCGCTTCGATTGATTATTTCGGAACGGTATTATGCGATTTTGCACCCTTTGAGAGAATCAAAATTTGATCCTATTTTATTCTAAAAGATTAACAGCTAGATAATAACTTGAAGTTCCAGTTTTTGTTGCACTTACAGAATTAATTAATATTTTGACTGATTTTCAAGTATACAATACCTATAGGTATTGGCAACACGATCGGCACAGTTAGTAGACGTTTGAAGACCGACTAATGATTTAAAAATGCACATACAACGATTTTCAACACGTACTTTTCACAGGTTATCATAAAATTGCTCAAATATTTCCTAGCCAAACCATGTAGTTCTGTACATTACAGATGTAGTTAGGTACCAAATTTGGAATTTATGCATACCGTAGAGTACCGTCTCTCTTGTTGGGTACAATCACATCCAGTGGTTCAGTATGACAAGTTGAACATCTCGTATCGTGTAGATACCTTAAGAACGGCACTATCCAACCAACTGAAAGCATCTGATCCACGCATAATCTGCCATGTCCGACCTCTTTGAATATTGTACGGCGGTGATGAGACTTTCAGCGCTATTTCCACGGCCGATTAACCGTCTGATCGAGACAAGGCCAGTCCTAGGAAACTGTGAAAGTAAGGGGGATGGGGGGGGGGGGGGAGATGGACTAATAAAAGTGAAAAGCAACTCTGACCTGAGAGATACAGCCTGCTGACAGCTCCTGATTATTTCCCATAAATATTCATAACACGGGTGATTTCCGAGTTTCAAGCTCCGTCGCTCTCAACGATAAACAGTCATTTTGAGTAGACGTTTTCCCAGACCCGATGGTCATCACCATATTAAACTGTAACGTGGAGAACATGAAAAATACAGAAAAATCTTCTCCACCGGACAAGTCTTGGAAACGATTGGCCCAATAATATTTCTCAATTATAATGTAATTCTTGGCAGTTCATTATCACACATAATACGCTTTTGGACAAAAAAAGGAAACAAAAAAAAAAGAAAAAAGTTTTGCTAAACGGAAAAAAAATGAAAAACTCGGCGCTTCTTTCCATCTTTTCTCTTCTATACTTTGTATAGAACGAGGTATTTGCTATGCAAAACATGAATAATGTTTTTGCGTCCCGTTTCCCCTTTTCCTTATCCCTTTTCTTTGTCTGTATGGAAAATATTAAGAAATGTGCGGAAAATTTATTAGTTTTTTTATTTACTCAGGGCTGTATCTCAGCTTCTTCGATATTTACAGCGGTTTTGGCAGTATATAATTTATGCATAAATTAAAGGCTTTCCAACGAATGGAGAACGATTTTTGTCCGTTGAAAACTAAAGAAGTTTCATTTCCCTAGAAACGGCTCGGTTGCACGTGAAAATCATTAAAAATCTTCGTGACATAATTTCGTGACTTAAACTTCGTTACGCTTTTCAACTCTGGTAGGCCACCGCAAAAACATTATTCATGTTAAAATAATTTCGAGGTCCGATCGGACAGTTGTGAGAATCAAACTCTAAACTGCCGGGACTTCTGAATGAAGAATTCTAATTGATTCTATAAAATCTGACGATTCCAAAGAGCGGTGAACGATTACCGTGGGATGCACACAGACGGAGTTACAATTACTTAGTTACGGATTGGTTGTACGTGAAAATCATGCGAACAGTATCAATATCAACTGTATAACGCAACGCTTTTCGAGTCCATGTGCCAAAGTAAAGACATAACTATGCTTAACTGTAATGTCAATTTTCTGACAATGAGTTTTCGACTATAGTTTTTATACCTATTTAAACATGAGACTTATGTTTAAATAGGTATGAAAACTATAGTCGAAAACTCATTGTCAGAAAATCGACATTACAGTTGGGCTTAGGTACCTATTTACATAGTTTTTGACATTTTCATGTCTTTGCTTTGGCACATAAACTGAAACGGGAGAAATTTGTTCCCTTGATTCTCCATATTATTATTTGACATATCAGTTTGAGCGTTCTAATTTAATTAGAGGCAGGGGGTTTCGGTACAGACAAATATTCTAAGTAGACCGATTCGAATGAAACCGTGTTAGGCCCAGACTTCAGAGAACTGACAAGTGGATCGCCAACATGCTCTAATAGAGCACAGTGGCACACATATTGTGACACAGTTTCAGTTTGAAACAACGTGACCGGCGAGTGACGTTTTCGTGGGTAAGTCTCAAATAGAATTTGGCTCACACATGCGACAGTTATACGATTCTCGTTGAACTTGAGAAACTTGAAAATAGAAAAAAAGAGAAAAAATATCGACAGTTTTACATCAATTCGATGTTCAAGATCGAAGACATACTTCGGTAATAAACCATTTGGGTAAACATTGAAAAGTACCTTGTGAATTACGTTCCATTGTCTGGAGTACTTAATCATCAATTATTATTATTTTTTATTGAAAAACGTGTGAGTTTGTACATATCATCCTAAAACGCCCATAACTACACGAAAAACGGTTGATACTTGTGATATCTCTGAAACTATCAGTCGTAGATAGTTGATACTGCTTTCATTCGAGTCAGAAGTGAATCGTTCTTTTGTAATACAAGTTCCAGTTATGAATTGTTGACATTCAAAATTGCGATTTTGGCACCTGAATTTTCCAAATTTCGACCTACTGGATCGTTGAAAAAATTGAACCATCATACATTCTAACAGAACTGTAGAAAAATTGCGTCGATTCAATATGTTACAAAGATCGTTGATGAAATACATTGACATACCAAAATGGTTCTATTTCCATGGGAGTAAAATCACTTCTCACAGCTAAAATTTATTCAATGTGAGATAGGTAGTATGGAACATTTTGACTAACATTTATGGCTAAAGAAATTGTTATTTAAAATGTCGATCCCTAAATCGAAGTAATAAATCAGTAGGTACCTAAAGACAACTATCTCATGACTGGACATATTAACATTATTACATATTAAATTTAACATTGGACATATTAACATTTAACATTGGACGTGTTGAAGGTTAGTTTCATCCGAAATGAAGAGCTCACATCGAATCGAAACTTACTTGTTGGTGGGGTTGTCAGTAAAATACATTGTACCTAACCCAGTTTCAAAATATGATATTGTCAAAGTATCCAACATCAAAAACAATAAGGCGCGAGAGTTATCATTTTTACAGCGGTAGGGCAAGACTATTTTCTTTTTTATTCATCATTATTACATCAACGATATTTCCTTACAAACTGCAATATAGTTGTGAACGTTACTAGTATCACAGCACTACATCCCTTGTGACTTCTGGTAAGGTTTCCACTCAGTAGCAGTCCCCACAAAACCTACTCGACATAACGTGAGAACACGTGTAGCAATTATTTGAACGTCCCCAAACGATTAGAATTCGTCTCAATGTCGTGAGGTTTCGGAGAACGAAAACCAAGAAAAATCGCGAACGAGAAAAAATGAGGTTGTTACGTAGGTACGCGATCGTTAAATACGCCGTTCCCGAATACCAAGCGAGCATAGAACGAGATTTGGTGTCAAATATTCCACGATTTGAGCTGTTTCGATGCAGACACGATGTATCAATAACACACGATATAAGGAACGCCGAAAAGACTAACCGCTAACCGGTGAGGTAAATTACCTTCACTCCAATCTCTTATCTACTATTTCTTTATCAATCATTGAGTAGGAATGCACATAAAAAGGTTTCAATCTGAACTTGAGCGACACTGGATCGAAATAGAACAAATTATTCACAAGTTCTCAAACGAAAATTATTTTGGAACCAAAGAATGTTTTTCTTATTTGCATGCCAAGTTAACAAAAAACTACTTAGAAATTCACCAAACCCCGAATTATTACTCCATGTATAACTATATACCTATAAGGGGACCTTCGTACTTGAGTGGTCGAAAAAACAAGCACAAAAACTCGACTGGACAAGCCCTGGTTCGTTTGCCTTTGTTTGTCTCGAAAAATAAGAAATCGAAACAAGAAAACGACGAAGAAATCGAAGTTTTTCTGTGCATTCTGTAGGCGAACACCACGGTTACGTCTGCTATGGAATAAAAGGACTAGGGACCAAGTAAAAAATTGCAAGGACGAGCGCTTTTTGTTTGGGAGGAATGTTTAAAATTGGATGGCAGAAGAAGTTGATTATAATTTCAGAGAGAATGTGGGTGATTCTCCAAAAGTAGGGATATTTCAGTCCTGTGTTTGGTACGGTTGCCCCATATATTAAGAGCAATTTCAAAACTGCTCGGTTAAGGAGTGACTTATCGAAGACTCATCAGAATTTCCGAAATTTGACTCGAAAACGTCTCAAAAACTCCCATTTGAATCGAATCGAGTGGTTCAGTTTGGATGAAATCAACCAAAAACGACTCGAAAACGTCGAAAAGTTGATATAATAGATTCTGATCAAGGAAGACAATTTAGTTAGATTGACTCATCGGAAATTCGACTCAAAAACGCCTCATGAACTCGAAAAAGGTGTAATTTGAATCGAATTAAGGGGTTCATTTTGGATGAAATCGACCAAAAAAGAGTTGAAAACGTCGAAAAATTGTTATAATCGATTCTGATTACGGAAGAAAATGGAAGAGTTAGATTTACTCATCGGAATTTCCGTAAATTCGAATCCAAAAATTCGCATTTGAATCGAATTGAGTGGTTTGTTTAGGATGATAGCAACCAAAACGACTCGAAACGTCTCAAAAACCCGAAAAAATCCGCACTCATTCTAGAGGCAAATTCACAGAGACAGGAGATCGAATTACGAATTTCGAGGCCATTTCACCATATTTCGCTAAAATAAATTCCATTTGTTAAGCGTTAAAAAAAACCGTAACGTCGCCAATTACAACTTTTGAGAGTTCCGGTTGGTCTCATTCGACGCAGGAGAGTGTAAACTTTCGGATGGTTGCTCTCGCGTTGGGTGGCGAAAAACTCCATTATTGCAGTTTTTCAGTAAGTTTTTGGGGGAATTGGAGGGTTTGGATCAATGTGAAATAGGAGTTGGGGTCATATTTGGATTCAGACTGACATTTCCTACAAATAATTTTCCCCAATATAATTTTTTTGGATGAAGTTCGTGATGACCAGAAAAATACACCGTAAAGTTGTAGTGAAAAATCATAAAAACTTCGAAAAATCGATAAATTGCCCAACCGAAAAAAAACGGACAACGGATTCGGATTCAGCACTCTCGAAAACAACCGTCCATAATAAAATGAGGCCGGCAACTTTCAGGTCACTTTTTTTTTGTAGACCAGTGATAATGGTTAGGTATGCTGTGTGGCCCAGCATAATCGAAACGGTGAAATCGGAACGAATAAGAAATTTTCGGTCGACTCCAAAATTTTATTGAAAATAGTAAACCAAAATGTATCTGGGAAAGTATCGGATTTCTTACAGGTGATCAATTCAGTGACATATGTGGGTGAGTATCTCCAATTTAGTGGACACTCGTAAAAAATATACTTTTGGCTCGAGCTCCGGTTTCAGAGTCACCTTAGACAGCACGTCAACCGACACGAATCCACTAGTTAACCTCGCTCAAGGTGGAATGGGATATGATATGAAACTCGTAGACCAGAGGGCCTTCGTGGATACGGAGAAGTAGCGACTCTCTCGCGCCAAACTGGCTGGCGTTTTCGGGCTGAAATAAAAACGCAGACCCCGAACTTGAGCTGAATTCCTGGCTTGGCATCCGGCCCTCGAGTCTCATCATAAACAATAAACGTATCAACGTCTATCTTGATCTAAGACCATACTGAGATTTCTAAAAACTGCTTTCGTTTCGATTTTTAATTTGTATTTAATGTGTTCGGGAATAAAGGCACGGTCAAATAATGTACCAGGTACCACGGTTACTAACGCCAGTGTGTATACTTTAGTAACCGTGCCAGGTACCGTATACGCCATGGCAATTAGTTACGATTACGATGAGTTCCATAGTACCTTTCTAAGTGAAAATGTCATCGAAATTTGTCCAAAGATTTCCAAGATGTGCCCATGCAAAAGATTTGACCTTCATTAATAATGAGAAAGCAATATATTAGAACACTCTTGATAATTATCGAAATTATCTGAGAAGCCTAACACTCCGGACTCGATAGGGCTGGTCAACATGGCCTACCTCAAATGGTGCTGTACAACATGACCTAAGTGTTTTTTTTTTTTTTAATTTTACAGCAGACACAAAAAACTGTTTATTTTCACATTTGGGAACATATAAGTGAATGTTTGCAACTATAGACACTCCCGGGTGCCAATATACTATACAGACAACTTACGGGATGATGAATAATTTTAATTTGAATGCCGCTGAATAAAAAAAAAGTCAATATGCCCAAAAACGTCGGTTAGGCCATGATAATTTGTACTATTTGAGGTAGGCCATGTTGACCAGTCCTATCTCAGGTAGACCGTGTTGTTCAGCCCCATTTGAGGTAGACCTTGTTGCCACTTCACCCTCGATATGAAGCTATTCAGTTCCTTGTATCATGCCTGTAATGAATGTAGAAGAATGAGCATTCTTGATTTAATTGATAATACTTGAAAACAAAGAGTAGAACACCCTATAATTCCATATTAATTGATTGGGGTGGTAGATTTAGACCTTCAAACCCCCATCAAAATGAGGTGTCACTTGTCAGACTGTTTTATTTTTGGAATTTTTGGGTAATTGTCCCCCCCCCCCCTCCCCCCTGAAGCTCCCCAAAACCACACTTAGAGAACCTAGCGAACCAAGACAGATTTGTGTGCAAATCGCCATCGTGTTCATCGCTGAAAAATCTATAAACTGAGGTGTTACTCGGCAAAAAATGGAGAAAAAATTTGTTATAAAACCAGTAAAATGGAGAATTTCTTCGTAAATTCGTTCTTTTAGCCGTGCTGCATTTTTTTTTTTTTTTTCTTAATTGATACATTAGAAGAATCTGGCAACCCTAGGTCACATACGTCAGAAGTTCATTGCTTATCAGAAAACAAGGAAATTTAAAAATTGATAAAGACAATCTGTATCGGAAGCGAAGACGGACACTTTACATAATTGATAGGGATCGTGGATTAATCACATCAAAATTGCTAGTAATCAGGACACAATTCTGTAAAATACGATTATAAACAGGTACTACAGCAAGTGATTGGCTTAACTTGAGCAAGTGATTGCTCAAGTATTTTAATAAACCTACAGCAAAAGATGATACACGTTAATATTGGGGAAATCAAGGATCGATCGTTATAATAATTTGCCCACGTGATTTTTTTCCTGAAGTGATTTCTGAGTTTATATTCCAAGGTACATTTGTATATAATTCGATTGAATCCATCAACTTCTAAGCTACTATGCCCCGTATGCTAAAACAGCTTGGATGGCACAACGAAAATTAAAAGTTCTAGTCAAGAATGTAATTCGCAATCAGAGTAACCCCTCGATTCAACCAAACTGTTCCAAGGATCCTAATTAGCCGAAAGAATAATGTTAACCAATTATTGGTTCAAAGTGGGTCAAAAGCAGGATATTGTTGTATTTTCAATTAAATTCACAAAAACTAGTTTTCGCTCGTCTCAAGGATTTTGTATCAGAAATAGAAATGCAACCGAATTCATTCCTATGCTCTCCAACATTGCGTGGTAACGATCATCACTTTTCCATAAATAATAAATATAAAGTAAGTAGGTAACTATTTCTATCACAATCGACCTGTAAATGTCTATTATGTTACATGAATACCTTGCTACAAAATGGCCATGGATACCAGAAAACTTGAAGAATGAATATACTCGTACCTAGTAAATATATCTCGAGTGCTAGTTTGATGGCTGACAGCATCGAAGAAGTGCGTATGGGCTTCATAAATTCAATTCCAGATTTAAAAACAATTCAGTATGATATCATGGTACATGTGAGAAGTTCATACCTAATTGATAATTAATTAGGTACCTTTCACATGTACCTAATTATTTTGTATCTAGCCACTATAATTTACCTTTTCAGGTTCAGAAGGGTTCCAACTACAGTGAAGGTTCAAATGTAGAGGCAATTTTATCTCTTGAAATGTCAACTAAATATCATATCAAGTCTGCAGAGTCTAGGCCCTTCGTTCAGCAAAAAGTGCCTCAGCAGATGAATGGATCTATACTCAACATAACTAAAATTGGTCTCTTCAGACACAAGAATAAAATTTTACAAATGTACTACGAACCCAAGAAGTTGGATTTGCATCATGATAATAGTTTTTGACAAATACCTTCAAAGTAACTAGGTAATGATGAGGTTACAAACATGATTAATTTCTACCTTAGTACACATGGGGTACATGCAGCAGCTTTTTATGTTCTACGTACTCATAAAATTGTCACCAACTGTTTGCATTCTCGGAATGAGTTGAATAACGCCTTAGGGCTGATAAGCTTAGAATTACGTTAGAAGTTTGTATTTGTACCTGCTTGGTGTTTTCTGCTCTCCTGATTTGAGCAATAACCCAAGGGATCATTGGCGTGGACAAGATGCTGTCCACCGTCGCCTGACCCACGTAGCTCATATGGTAAGTGTACATCGCGAAAAATCCAACAAACACAGCAAAAGGGCCCCAAGGGAATGGCCACTAGTGTCTTCGTCTTCAACTCCCGACAAACTAAAGTTTCGCACCCGAAGACCGCTGTAGCTGTTCGTGTTTGAACATTACACGATCGGTATTTGTTTAGTACTTCCTACTCAATCGCAATTTTTCCTAGGATGAAAGATCTCCTCTTATCGACAATAACAAACGCGGGTGAGACGACAGAAGGAGGGAGCGCGGTTAGTGAACCGTTTCAACTGATGGGTTTCTACCGTTCAAGTCCTGTTGATGCGGGGACCCCTCCTGTCTAGGTGTCCCCCCACCTCGGCTTCAGAGTCTGCCGGTTGTCAGAAGACAAGCCCGCATCCCTGGCGCTTCCTCGCTGCTTGGAAATTATACCATAAATAATCCGGATGCCTCATATAACTCAGGTGCATTTTACACACTGGCATACTAATTTATTAATTCACATTTGTGGCGACTGAGTTGTACAACGTTGCTCATCTACGAGATCACCTAAATGTAAATCTATACCCATAACGCAAGCAAAAATAACAGTAAAATGGTTGTCACCTATCAATTTTGGTTTTGATTTTTTTAAATTAGAATCTGAATCCGAAGTCTAAATTTGTGGGTAACAACGTTATGGTTCTTTGTGATTTAATGCTTTGTGATTATAATCGATAAATCGAACAAAAAAAATAAGAAGGAATTTCTGGTAAGTACTTACATACGTAATTTCTCTTTTCAAATTGAATTCGAAGGATAAGTAGGTATGTCGAGTTGGTTACGGCGACATTTCTTTGTACAATTTTGAGTCGAATTTCAAAGTTAATAACTTAATAACATAATTATATTGATTAGAAATGGTACCTACTAGTGAAAAAATACCTATTTGGTACCATAGGTACCGTTATTCTCAGTTTTTGGTTGGTCGGCTTTAGGCTTCTTTGGAAAATTTGCAGATGAACTGATCAAAACTTCTTACTTCGTTTATATACCATCGACGATAAAAGAGGAAAAGACTACCCAACCGGTAGGTACCTAACAGGCATTACCTACTCAAGTTTAAAAGTACTTGTACATCTTTTCTATCGCACTATCGCTGTTGTACGCACATCTGTCTCTTCAAGAATGGCTGAATCACACAAAGTATTTTACCTGAAACCTGATGGGAGTTTAATTTGCTACTCGTGTTTCAATCAGAATTGTTGAAAAATGTATACAACATGAATGTAAAGAGTTGTGGAACCAGGCAATGTTGCCATAACTGTGGCCCTCTTGTCCGGTAGGCTTTGTCGAAAAAACCGGTAGATTGAGCTAGGAAACCCGGTAGATATACCGGTGTTTATTAAAAGGTATTCTTGACCACACCTATTAATTCACCTAAAACCTAAGGACTTTGAAAAAGAAGAGAGAGAAAAAGATACTTACTGGTACCGAAGTTAGGTATCGTGTAGAAGAGCTTTGTCCGGCATCGAAATTATTGGTCATTTATAATCATTGGGTCCCAGGGCACACAATTTTGTGCCAACACAATTTTGGGCACACAATTTTTTAAAAGTACGAAACACCTCGTTTGCAAGGGCGAATCCAGTGAAATTCCTTCGCCCACTCTTTTCGGTAATTCAGCGCGTACTTTTCTCGGCCGAATAGAGGTGGTAGTTGTATCCGGATCATCACTTGACGACATTTTCAAGAACGGCCGAGAAAAACGAACCAATACGGAGGGTCGAACGTAGGTAGGTTTCTAAACACGAAACTTTACAGACCGGAACTGTAGAAACCGAAACGGGCGAAAATACAAAATACCTAGGTAAAATGGAAAGAAGCTAGGTATAACAGCGAAAAAAAGAAAGTTGGTGGTGTAGTGTAGGTACACTTCTTCTGTTTTGTTTGCAAGGTGAACCAACAACTTTGGCGAATGGAATAAAAAATTATTGATCTCCAGCAGCCCTAATGCGCTCAAAGTTTATTTTGTTGCCGAAAATTTCAAAGCCCGGTAGATTTGAAGCTCAAACCGGTAGACCGGGAGTTGAAGTACAAAACCGGGAGATCTACCGGAATTCCGGTAGAATGGCAACTTTGGAACCAGGGTTGTGGCGGCAAGATAATTTGGGACGGTCCCCGCTTGGAGCGCTATAAAACGAGAGGTAGCATGGATCATGTTGCAGGAGATGTTGCATGGATCATACACCTACTTCGATCCGAATCCCATAATTAATTTCTCGAATTAACTTTTTTTCATCCAAGTAAATGATTAAGGTTTGTTGAGAGCCGGTTCCTTCGGAACTTCAATCAGGTCATAATCTACCTAAATCTCAAGATAAGGATATGAATTAAAATGTAGACTAATCCAAAAAGCACATGCTGTTACTGATAACAGTAGTGATAACGTCCCCTCCCCCCACCATCATAGTTTCTAAACAAGTGGTCGAGTATACTTTTCCTAGAATAAAGTACGCGTGGGATTCTTCTGGAATTTGTGTACTAACGGACTGAAATTCACTGTTTAGTGACATTGTTTTGTACTGCTATATGATGCAGTAGCAGCGTTGATTGGTGTTACACGTTCCGTGACGTCTCAAACGCATCCTCACAATGTAAGTTCGAATTTCTTCATTATAAGCGTGTAATATTATCTTATAGTGGCAGAAATTTGAAAGCAGTTGGTCACAATAATAATCTTGCTTAAAATGTAGACCCGCATACCTGGAGCATTCTATCAAAGTTACCTCATGGGCTACTTCAAACTTCTGTGCCCGCTCTCTTGATGCGCTTGGCATCAATACAGAACACAAAGGTCCCAGCAGGGAGGCAGAATGGTTTTCATCTTTGTACGTTCCCAATGATTGGTGATTCTTACTTTGTTGGAACTTGGGTGTCAGAGGAGAATCATAATTATCTAAGGTACAACCTAGTTACTCCCAAGAAATTAATTCTTTTTCTAATTTAATGTTGACTATTTTCGCTTGGCAGGACGGAGCCAGTTGAAGATGCTTGGTCGTTGAAGATACCGGAATTCAATGAATCGGACAATCCACACAGGCTTCTGGAGGAAAGTTCGTTTTGTACTCTCTTCCCCAAGTATAGAGAAGTCTACCTCCAAGCTTGTTGGGCAATGGTCAAGAAAGTTTTGGGAAAACATCAAATTGCAGCCGAATTAGATCTACTCGAAGGGAAAATGACGGTGAAAACAACGAGAAAGACGTGGGACCCCTACATCATTGTCAAAGCTCGTGACATGATCAAACTCCTGTCCCGGAGCGTCCCTCTTGAGCAGGCACAGAAGGTTCTAGAGGACGAGATTGGGTGTGACGTAATCAAAATTGGCTCTTTAGTACACAACAAAGATAAGTTCCTGAAGAGACGGCAACGACTGATCGGCCCTGGTGGCTGCACATTGAAGTCCATTGAGCTGCTCACAAGCTGCTATGTTCAAGTACAAGGACAGACAGTCTCTGCGATTGGTCCTTACAAAGGTTTGCAACAGGCAAGTATTCAAGTTCAGTTATTCATTATTAATCGAAAACGCTAGATTAAGCTACTAGTGGCTCAGGTAACTGTTGTTGTTGTTACTACTAGGAAAATTATAAGCTAAGTAATTGGTTTGGTTGATCCTGATGATTAAAAATATTGGTGTAGAGAACTTCACTAGTATACAAAAATAATTCTTAAGACGTTACAGAGTGTTACGGTTGGGTCGTGGGACTGTTGTAGATGGATTAAACTAGATAGCTCTTCAGCTAGTTGGCTACAGTCGAGTGAAAAACTTCATTATAATGGCATCGCATGATCTCATTACGTAGATATCTTCAGGTAGTTATTTTAGAGAAATTACTGGTTTGTTGAATGCCAGTATTTACTAGTGGAATTCATTAATCTACGAGTACATTGCCAAAGCACTGATGCAAATAGTAGTATCCAATAGTTCATAAACAAACCATGTTTGTAAAGCAGTGGTTTCCATTCTAGTTTGGGTTGCCTTCTCCACAGCTAGAAGTCGATAGTTTTGTTCCAACAAGAGGCTTGAAATCGCGTTCCGACAAGATTTTGGGACTTGGTGTTCCGCATTTCAACAGCCGCCAAAGCTTGACGCTTACAGACACCTCAAGCTTGACATTTATCGTTAAGCTTGACATTTAGACACCTCAAGTCATACTTTCAGTGAGAGGAAATCCGCGCATGCACATATTTTAAATAACCTGCTGGAAAGAACAAGGACGATTACCCGTTCGTATGTTGCAATAATTATTATGAGTTTCCATCAGCATTAGACCATTGTTGGTTGGTTTTTTATTGTTAGTAAAAACGGTGACAGGTGAGAATTTGAGACGTCACAAAGCTAAAATCATGATCCCTTAAGTGAACGTAGACATTGGTAGTATTGTTCTGCAGGATTTCTGTCGAAAATTCAACCTTGTATTGTCACTATCTACATAATTATGTTGTTCGGTGCACCAGTACCTTAAAGGATAAGGATTTTTTTGTGCTGACTGCGAAGGGGCTAGATTAGATGTAACCCTCATTTTCGATGCAAAACTTAAGTAGGCTTTGCTCGACGTGGCCTGGTATCTATGTGGGACTTCTTGGCAAAGAACTACATCTCCCTCTGGTGGGGATTTTCAGTCGAGTCGTTTGGTAGTTTGGTATATTGGTCTTCAATTTGCCATGACCATTTTTGGTTGGAAATGTGTACTTATAAGATGTACGGGTTCTTGTAAATAATTTCTTATTTCTTGCAGGTTCGAAGGGTCGTTGAAGACACAATGAAGAACGTCCATCCTATTTATAACATAAAAACTCTCATGATCAAAAGAGAGCTGATGAAGGACCCCAACCTGAAAGACGAAAATTGGTCGCGCTTCCTCCCCAACTACAAGAGCAAAACGGCCGCCAAGAAAGCAAAGAAGAAAGAAGTTAAGAAGAAGAAGGAGTACACTCCGTTCCCACCGCCTCAGACGGAAAGCAAAGTGGACAAACTTCTTGCATCCGGAGAATACTTCATGAAAGAAGACCAAAGGAAAAGGCGGCGGCACGACGAAAAACTGTCGAAGCAGCAGGAAAAAGAGAAAGAGAGACAAGAAAAGCGTGCTTTACCTTTCGTGCCACCAACAGAAGAAGTGCCAGCGAGTTCATCAAAGAGCAAGGACTCGAGTGATGTGGATTTGGTTGCCCTGAAAGCTAAAGTGAAGAAGATGAAGAAAACGTGAGGACCAAGTGTCATGGGATTGCTAGCATTAGTCTCGAAGGTGCAGATCAAGTATGTAGTGTACTCTCATTTATTAGTGAGAATACAGGAACTGTTCGGTCAGTGGTCCGATCGCCCGTGATCTTGTCAGTACATTGGAATTTTACCTAATGGAAAGAATCGTCACATTCTTCACACTTATCTAGCTACCAACGTAATACAATGATAATAGTTGTGATCAATGCTTGCAGTCCGTATTTGGAAGAGAATGTGAACTGTTGTCTCTAGTTTAAGATGATTCAATTCAATTTTTAAAAATCCTTATTCATTTTGTTCTGAGTAGAATATATGTGATTATAACTTGATACCGAATTGGATTTTTTTGCAGCTTATCCCTCAATAAGATTTGAACCGTTTTAACTTCTCTGGGCCCCCCTCCCTACTCTTAAATCTGACGAACGAAGCAAGCATGGTGACTGGTGAAGAAGATTTCTGTAGTCTCGGTTTATCCAAGTTACATCCACTTGGTCCAAAGTTTCAAGTTTTATCCAAATGGTGAGTTATTGGGTAGGCATCCTCTTTTGCTACATTCCCCGTCCAGTACTTTTGATACATTGACAAATATGTTTACTTCGTCAAGGCGTCAGTCACATTCAAAACGTTTATTGGTACAGGCAGGTTTAATGAACAAGGAATTCATATGAAGTTGGCTAGATTCAGTCAGAAGTTGCAGTTTTTCTCTGGTAGGTACTGACACAGACCAGAGAAAGATGCAGAACTGCTGGGAAAGGAAAATTCTCCGTACTTATACTATTTGGTCCAGCTTGTGAGGGTGGAGAATTCTGCGACACAGGGCATTGTATGAGTAGTTCCCGTATTGTCGTCGGTTGGTTAGATTGGGGCTGTGCGACACACTCTGTGCAACACGATGCGCTACATCTCTGGTTTTCCTTATTTGTTCATAGATTAGATGAAGATATTTGCCGTCTTTAATGTGAGGACAGGGCCAGATTTCTTCTAGTTCCTCTTCATAAGGACTAATGAACCCTGTTGTCTGAATAAATGGTATTTTTGGAACAATTAGCATTACAAACCCCACATGATGTGTCGTATAAATTTTGTTCGAACAAAAAAAAAATTCCCTTGGCGTAATAATTTCGTCAAGTATTCGTGCTTGATCTAAATATGATGTAGATGTTAAAACATGTTCTCTATCCAATAAGTATGTATCTTGTGTTCGATCTATAGCTTAATCATGAACTATCAATCCCTACGCTGGCTAAATTGATGTATTCAGTTCCTTTGATGGATACGTATTATGTTGTTAAGGGTCATTTAATCAAGCGTTAAAGTAGCACCTGAGAGATTGGAGTGACAAATGTTCGATTTTGAAAAAATCCTTGGCTTGTGAGGAATGTCGAGTCTAAAAATAATGCGTATGGTTGTAAAAAATATAACAAAAAATTAGTTGATAACTTTGGACCTCGTCTGTAATCTGGAGGTTGAAAGCGAAATCTTTTTTGTTTTGCACATTGGAGTGGTGATGCCGCCGCCTGAAAATACCATCTTAATATCCAAGAACATCATTATACAGGATAATCAGACGGCTGATGGACGGGATGGTAATGATAATCCATTACAGGCCGCAGAGAGGCTCATGGTTTGGAGAGAACGTGGATATTACAAACGATATTTGGTAATATCCATGGAGATGGCATGGGACTCTAATCAAGTCCGGCCCCCTGCCAGTCCAAGTCAGACAGCTAAAGGACCTCCGTCTCGCCATGGCGCAACCGGATACTCTCAGGTCAACGCTCACTTTTTACGTCAATGGGCAGAAGGTAAGAAGGCAAAAAGGATGTTTGAATAATCTTAATTACCATTCCATTGTTAGTATTCGATATAAATTACCTTTAGTGGTAAATGCACCCCTTCACGGCACTCAACCGTGTTAGTGAGTTATGCTCCGCTGGTTATATAACCGATATAAGTCGGATTCCTCAAATACTGGAAACACTCGAAACGACGACTCTCCTCACAAGAAAGAAACGAGTACTTTATTATCTTCTCTAAGTAAATATTAGGTAATTTAAAAAAGTCCATTATTAGGCTTCTTGAAAAAGTCATAAATTAGAAAGACTAGGACAATTAGTGCAAAAAATGGTTCTAGCTTCAAAAAATTGCTCAAGAGCTGGAAATCGTTTCAATTTCTCTTGGGGGTCCTGAATAACGGGGACCTATACGAGTTTGTGACGTTTTCTAGGTTTTCTTCAGATTTGAGAGCCTGAAACCGCGAAATCGTCACACTTTTTTTTCAGTTTTTCGCCTAACACTCAAAGATCCACAGTCTTGCAGCATGGTTATAAGAGCGAATTTTCGAAGAAATAACTGGTTTTATGTAAAATGCCTCCATTTTACTGGTTTTATAACAAATTTCATCTCTATTTTTTCCCCTAAAACTTCGCAAAATCCCTTTTTGAAGCTAGAGAACTAATTTTACTGGGCTAAATAGCCCGTAGGATTAAATAATTGATCGTCCTTGTTATATAGGTATTCTAATAAATGAGAGTGATTTCAGCTGGGCGTCAAACCGAAAAAGATAAGCGTTTGCAGCAGCAACTTGTCAGCTTGTTTGTGTCAGCAGCAGCGTTACCATATTAATTTTGTGCTTATTAAAAAAAAAAAAAAAACTTATTAAAAATAATGCTTATTAAAAAAAAAACTTATTAAAAATAATGCTTATTAAAAAAAAAAATGCTTATTAAAAAAAAAAAAAAAAAATTATTTCGAAGAAATAATTGGTTTGTGTAAAATGTCTCCAACAAATTTTATCTCCATAATTGGTTTATGTAAAATGTCTCCAACAAATTTTATCTCAATGTTTTGCTGAATAACATCTCAGTTTATAGAATTTTCAACGATGAACACGATGGTGAAGTCAGAATTGCGATATCTCATTCCGTTATCAGATTAGAGCAGATGGACCGTTAAGGACATCTCAAGTAACAACCACGTTTCTCAAACTTCAAAGTTCTCCAGTTTGAGAACGAAATGATATATCGAAATTCCGACTTCACCATCGAGTTAAGCGCTAAAAAATCTTTAAAATGAGGTGTCACTGTCTCATTTTGGAATTTATGTGTAATTAGAGTACGTATACTATGAATTTAGGAGTAAGAAAACGTTTTAGAAAATAATACATATCAAATGAATAGAAAATTGAAAATGGGATGCGCATTTAGGAACCTAACAAAATAAAAAACTGCAACCTATATGATAAGTAGTCAAGTATAATATACTTATCATATTATGATAAGATTTAATTTTTTTTTTACTCACATTCAATCTGCGTCATACCACGCTTTGTTACTCATTTGCATCAAAGTACTTTCTCATCAAAATGTTATTGTTAATAGGTATCACATCAATAATATAAAATCCGAAAAAAAAACAGGTTTAACACAGTTGCCTGATCTACTAATGGAGTTGGACTCTACGTATGTCAAGGACAGTGGCTTGAGCTAATGAATAAGGATTTCTGAGGGAATCAAGTTCCCGTGAACTTATAAAATTTAATCCTATTTCACTGTTGGTTTTGATATTTTGTATAATTTCATAACTCTTGAGCAATTGGTTTAAGTGAAAGTCAATAGTAGGTATGTGTTATTGCAATTACACACCCAATCTGGAGGACAATATAATTGAGCGGTGAGATCCTCCTAATTTTACCAGTATTTTCGGTCTTGACAAAAATATTTACGTTTCTGAAATTTAGTGAGTTACAACACCCAAAAGAGAATCAACTGTGTAATGAATCATGAAAAGATGCTGAGAAGTGCCTTATTGATTCATCTTGGATTGGGATTCGTAATGATCTGCTCCGATTTGTACTTTATGGTCTTCCACCCCTCAAAATATGTCAACCCCGATCTAAAACCCTAATTCTGAAGATTGCCCGAAAAAAAAAAAAAAACTATACCGAATACAGGTGTACGTTGATTTACTATTTCCCCATTCCACCTGATGACAGCATCCACACTATTTCTCCAATCACACGTGAAAACATTCTTTGTTTTCTGCAGCGGTCACTTTCCTCTTATATAACCAGCAATAGCGAATTACATAATCGAAATGAAACTGTTTGCGCGGACTAAGTGGGCTTGGATTCTGGTTGTATTGATAGTATCTAATGAAGGTTTTGAGCGAATAGGAATACCTAATTCAGTTCAGAATTATTCTCCCCGATAACCTTACGAATAAATATCTAGTCGGTATATGTAACGATGGGCTCACAGATTTTCACTTCAGTTGTACCTATGTATCAAGTTGTATTGCGAAGGTAGATATATGTATGCGTATACGCACAAATATACCTACATATTGCTTATACTTCTAGGTAGAAGATGAGGATATCGACCCAGAATGGACACTTATTCACTACTTACGGAAGAAATGTATCCTTACTAGCCTTGAATACCTACTGGATGCCAATGTTTTTTCTATTTGTGTTGTTCGCAAGAATGACATGAGCTACACAGTGATTTATATACCTAAGGAATGTCCCGTCATCATTAAAATACCAGGTATTTGAAAATGGTGGTAATTGCTCGGGACAAAAGTCTCTGAAGACTGGAAGTCTTGACAAAAAACCCGTTTCCCTTCTCCGTGGTCTTTATCAAATAACTGAGATTGTTTCAATAATAATAATTAATAATCATATAGCTCTTATAAAAAATGAAAATAATTGTTCTTGTTTGTGATGAATGAACGAATCAACCCTGTTCCTTTTTTTGAAATCTTTTATCATTATTCCTTAACGATGGTGAAGTGAAACTTACTGGAACCAAGCTCGGTTGTTCAGAAGGAGGTTGCGGAGCTTGCACAGTGATGATCTCCAAGTTTGACAGTGTCTTCAGTAAACCAATGTATCCTTTTATAGATCTCATTGTCATAGTTTTCATTATTCAGGTAAGGCGTATTCCATGACTTGGAGCGTATTGTATTTTACTGTGGTAGGTACCATCTGTATTGTTGGGCCTATACGTAGTACATGCTTGGTATGGGTAGGTATATAAAACCATGTTAGCCGAAACGTAGTAAAATGTTTGTAAAACGCATAGCAACTTCTCCAAAAGTTATCCCCGTTATTCGTGTGGTTTTTGTACAGTACCTACGAATAAAGAGGTAAATTTTACGGCCGAGCCTTACCTATAGTGTCTAGAATATTTAAACAATTTATTTAATGGAACTTTTCATCCTTGACTAATATTGTTAGTCACATGGCTGTAAATGCCTGTCTCACCCCGGTGGCCGCTGTACATGGATTGGCCGTGACGACGGTCGAAGGGATAGGAAGTGTCACCAAAGGGAAGCTTCACCCAGTCCAAGAAAAAATCGCTGAAGCTCACGGCTCGCAGTGCGGCTTTTGTACACCCGGAATCGTCATGTCCATGTACACGTTGCTTAGGAGCCACTCTACGAAGCCGTCCTGGGAACAACTTATGGAGGCATTCCAGGGTAGGTACGCGTTAATAAAGTTATTGGATGATCCCGTTTAAATGGTAGGGTTCCAGGTTGGGAATTTATGCAATGTACTGCATATTTTGCAGTCATTGATGCAGCCATGACATACAGTGACAGGCTATTGTGATGAACACCAAAGCTCGAAATTGAATGTTTTGTGTACCTACTTCGTTAAATTTTCAAGAACGTTACTAAACATCGATAGTTCAGATCATAAATAAGTCTTAAGCATGGCAACGTTTGTAGTCTACAAATTGTAGAATAAGCAATAAATGTCAGACTTCAAGATTGTCTTGCTTTCTCGATGTACTTATTTCATAATCACAGCATCTTTTATAACATATTATGTTGAGATCTAGTGAACGCCGTCGATATAAGAAAAAGGGCCATAAAGCAATAACATGTCCTCTGTGGTCAGTATCAAACTTGAAATCCTCGAGCCTCCTAGGAAGTTTTTTCGCCTCCTAAAAATGTGTGATTTGGAACGAGCCTTTGTGAAATCACTGTCCAAATACACTGTTAATCATGCGCCCAATCTCCTCGTCTCCGATTTCCCAGGTTATATAGGTTATTTCCCAGGATTAACACAAGTTGACGAGTATTGTGTGTTTCCTGCAGGTAATCTATGCAGATGCACTGGCTATAGACCAATTCTCGACGGCTACAGAGAATTTACCGACACGACATCGGAGAGTGGTTCTATAAGTATGCAGAATGGCAATGGTATGTGGAATAATTTTAGTTTTCTTTCCGTTATCGAGTGGGGAATGACTGATAAAAATTTAAAGCTGCTTGCTGTTACAACCCTTTCAATACCTATTCACAAGCGAAGGGCCTAAAGGTTGACGACCGCTACTTGTGCCGTCCGGAACTAACTCACTTTTTTCTGTTTAGGCAATGGTCTAGTTCAAAATGGAGTATGCGGCCTAGGTAAAGATTGTTGCCGAAACGGGAAGCGGAGTCTTGATGATGAACAAATCGAACGAGCCAACGAAGACGTCGCACCTCCAACGGACCAGGAGATCATATTCCCACCCGAGCTAGCGGTAAACCGCAATTGTTTTAACGTTATGTCACACAGATTTTGAGCCGCTCATGATAAACTCATCTTTGACACAATATTGAAAATCGCTGCTAATTCATATAGGTTCAATACATTTGCTTTGATCGTGCTCGCTCATTTCACATGTTTTAACTGCGATGTTTACACTTTGCGGTCTATTAGCCAGCCTCGTCTCATTTTGTAATAAAAAAAATGTAGCCACAATTAAAAAAAATTATTTTATGAATTTCAAAAGGGCGAAGCGACGAAGGGGTATTTTCTTATTAATAGGATACCTAGTGAATTCAGAAATTTATTTCAAAACTCTAAGTCAATCTACACCCTGAGATATCCTTCCAACCTAGGTCCTGCATGCTCTCAATTTCAATATAGAGTTCTATTCAACAATCATTCTCAGATGATGTTCCAATATTGGCCTTCTCGATGAAGTCGGATACCGACCCCTACCCATTCTTGTTAGATCTGACACCTAGCCATTTGTTAAATCCACTAAAGCTTCTTCCAGACAAACCACGCTGCTCAATGGGCTTCAATGATTTTTCAATTAAACCAAGTGGGACCGCGATAAATCCGGATTGATCTGTATCACGCTGGGAAATTTGGTACCTAAATCAATTCAAATTAAGTTGGTATACCTAATGAAAATAAACGTCTACTTCCTTATTCCTTGTCAAATGCAGGTTTCTCGGGTGTACGATGAGGAAGAACTGAAATTCGAAGGGCCAAGGGTAACGTGGTACCGACCCACTAGACTTGAAGATCTTTTGAAACTGAAATCAACTTTTCCAACAGCTAAAATTGTCAACGGCAACACTGAAATAGGTAACAATAATCAGCTTGGTAAAATGCTATATTATATAGACATTTAATTGGAAACAGGAAACATGCGCCTACGTAATTCTAAGTTTTCAATTAGTCATGAGTCTTTTTTTTACTGGCGTAAATATTGCGCGTTGATGTACTTACCCTGTTAACCTAAAAAACATATACCAACAGGAGAAAATACTCCTTTTTGTCTCAGGGGTCGAAGTGAAGTTCAAGAACTGTTTGTATCCGATTCAGATCGCACCTAGCCAGATCAAGGAGTTGAACGAAATGTCTACCGTAAATCTACAGAACGGGATCATAACTAGGTGTTTCAAAGTGGGCGCTGCAGTAACCATTTCTCAAATGGAGGAGGCTATGAAGGCGCTTGTTAAATCCGAACCCGGTAAGGCTGGCAAGGAATAAGATTTACATTACCTATTTATAGTGGGTAGGTTACAGAAACTCTCCTCTTTATAGCGGACCGCTAAAATCGAACCTTGTAACTATAAATCTGTTCAATCAGACACAGTAGAAGTACCTACCCAGTGTTGAGAACAGAAGCATTGGTTTCTTCGGTGAATAATCTTGAATTACTTTTACAGAGACAAGTACAAGAAATTTCAAAGAAATCCTGAAGATGTTGAAGTTTTTCGCCGGTAAACAAATTCGCAACGTCGGCGTAAGTAATGTAATTTTATAAGTGACAACGTTCACATAATCATTATTAGACCACGCTTTAGGAGGTGTCACTTAAATAATATTTGTATATTATGCGTAGGTACGACCAGTATTCATTTATACAGTTTCAGTGTGCATTTACAGTTTCTCAAAAAAAAAAAAGCATTTAAGGTTGAATCCAAAATGCCCCAAGGATTTGCATTGAAAAATAATTTTAAAAATGTCGTGAATTTTTATAAAATAAAATGTTAGGTATTCGAATAAAACAACCCAGCTGGGGATGGGCTCAGGTCCAAACTGGTGGGCTACCCCTACCTTGAAATGAACAGCCAATCACAGAGACGATTTTGTTACTAGAACTAGTAGTGCAGTACGTGTTATTTCTTATAGGTTATTTTATGATGATTGATGAATCTTCTTCTTTTTCGACTTCGTAGACTATTTCTGGGAACATCATGACCGGAAGTCCGATTTCTGATCTAAATCCAATACTAATGGCCGTCTCAGCTACAGTGGAATTGATGAGCGAAGGTATGATGAGATTGGTCATTTGATCATCTGATTATAAATGAAAAAAGTTTAGATTGGTTGTGAGAATTACAATGAGAGATTATTCATAGTCTTGACTACTGATATACTCCAACTCCAACAAATTGTATTTGTTGTGTTTAGTTAATCATCAATAATTGATGTAATTATTAGAGACCATTAAAATGTGTATTTAACGAAAAATGTACTTGTTGATGTTTTATAGAGGCTGGTAGAAGATTAGTGATGATAGACCAAAACTTTTGGACCGGCTACAGGCGGAGTATCGTGAAGCCGGAGGAAGTCCTGTTAGCAGTCTACATCCCCTTCACCCAACCTGTAAGTAACAATTACGAGTAGTAAGAAACTTCTTAGTAAGGAAGTAGAAACGTTCTAGACGCAATTCACAAAGAACCTGAACTATTTTATTCGGGCTTGACAAATAACAAAATTTGAATTCCAAATAGATTTGGATTTCAAGTTCGAATCAATATTACAAAATTCATTTAGAACATGCAGGGTCTGCATTGTAGGCGAAGGAAGCAGTGCGCCCTTGAAGAAATTCACATGGGACCACCTGGGGATGAACCCGCACCCATCCGCCATAACATAACATATTATGTTACTCGTACGGCCAATATCGCGTGTTGTTAGGCGCTTGGCAAGGATTAGAAGACTCACAATAATAATTAGAAGCCTAATTTTTTCGTAATGGTCTGAAACGCAAAACGAGGGGAAACATTGATTTTGGTGGACACCATTTGTCCTCGGAAAGTGAACACAATGAACTTTATTTAAACACTTATCGCCCACAACCTGTCATACTTTTATTGATTGCTTCCTTATTTCAGGACCAATACTTCAAATGTTACAAGCAATCGAGAAGGAGAGAAGATGACATAGCTATTGTGAATGCGGCATATAGCATCACCATATCTGATGGGCACATCAAGGATTTGAAACTGTCATACGGAGGGATGGCGCCCACCACAAAACTTGCTCAACGCACTTCATCTCGCTTGGTAGGACTGTACGTTGAAATTAACTGATAAACATGAATATCTGAATACATCAATACCTACCTTCGCAGTTTTTAAGGCCTGAGAGTAATTTTGTTAAGTAGTCACTCATATACCCTGTAACCAGAAATAACGAGATTGCCTCTGATTCAATACAAGGAGGTATTGATTCAAAAGTTATATGAATTGTTAAAACTTGGAAATTTGAGTAGTACGAGTTACTTAGGTAGTAAAGGAAATAAAGGCTTCAGGTGGTACATCATATTATTAGGTTTTTAATACTGGGGTTATTTGTGAGTGAATCAAAACACTGAGCAACGTAAAAATACGTAAAAATATAGGTAGTTTTCGTTAAACTCTACAGTTGGATTTAGTGGCCTACGAAAATGCAATTAGTACCTACGGAATTTTACAATAGTCGTTTCGTTCAATTATGATGAAATTAGAGTAATTCCACTTCAATTTAACTCAACTTTAAAACAATACTAAAAGATGTAGGTATTTTGTTGATCCACAGGCCCTTAGACCATAAAACTCTTGAGCTGGGTTACGAGTCTCTGTGTGATGAGTTTCCACTCGCTCCTGATGCTCCGGGAGGTCTGGTGACATATCGGAGAGCTCTGCTCCTCAGGTAAAGTAGCGGGAAACGGTTACACATACATGATTATATACTCGTACATGATGAACGACCATCCAACATGAATATTCCAGTCAGCAATGCAGTAGGCGGCTCTGAAAACCACGTTCACAACTTTAAATCATTATAAATAAAACATTATATTAAGCATTCCCACACTTTAGAACTTTTAGAGATTATTTGGTACCTAAAATGACTTGATTATTATAGCTTGTTCCACAAATTTTATCTGGACTTGAGGGAGATCCTACACATTGAACGGAGTGATGACCGATCTAGTAAACCCCTCAATGAGATGGTACAATCTGTTGATGAGATACCGTTGAAAAGTTCGCAGTACTTTTCCATTGTGAGTTGATTTTCATATTTTAAAAGGGAATTATTAATGAATTACTTATACAACCTTCGATATTCTTGGTAGCCTTTTAGGTAATGAGGAAATAAATAAAACTTTATGGTTGTTTGCGTAGGTGCCAGAAAGTCAATCGAAGACGGATTTGGTGGGTCGGCCCGTAGTTCATCGATCAGCGTACAAACAAGCTTCAGGTAAGATTCTTAACAAGATGTATTGATCTGGATGAATGGTAAATTGTATTGACGCTTGTTTCATCATTGTCTTATCTTCTTGCCCACCAGGGGAAGCCGTTTACTGCGATGATCTACCGCAGTTTGAAAACGAATTACGCGCGTCCTACGTCATCAGTACCAGAGCTCATGCCAGAATATTGAAAATTGATAGTACGAAAGCAGAAGAACTCGAAGGAGTGGTAGCGTTCATATCGGCTAAGGATCTCCCTAAAGATCGGAACAATTGTGGCGCTATTATTCATGATGAAGAGGTCTTTGCCTCGGAAAAGGTGGGAGGTTCTAGTCACTAATGTTTAGGATGACCTAGTAGTAGGCACCTTCGATGGAACCGTTCGTGATTCGTTCATTCCTCAAGAGGATTTTCGCTCTTTGGGAGCCGTTTGATCAAATTTCTCCTCCAGGAATTTCGGGTAACTGAAGTCCACCTATGATCCAAGGTTTAAACGATTTTGCTTTTTGCATTTTTTGACAAAAAACGTTTCGCAATCCAAAGACGTCCATGTTCGACCTCAGCCTTAGTATGGACCTATTGAGCAACCCCTAGAAATTTGGGAGGTGAAAATCGAGATATTCTGCCGAAAATTTTGTGTAGATGTGTAAATGCTGTAAAAAATATTCAAGTAGGTAGGTACATCATTATGTAAAAGGGGGACGGTAATTTCCGCGAGAGGACCCTTCTGAAAAAAAAAAAAACTTGATGTTTATTTTAATATTATTGTTGTAGATCTTTATCGTAATTAATGACCTGATCTAGATTTATCGATTCGGTCTGCTCTCCAGGTTGTTTGCCAAGGACAAATAATTGGATGCGTCGTTGCCCAGACACTGGCTATCGCTCAACAGGCGGGGAAGTTAGTGCAGATCCAGTACGAAGACCTTGAGCCGAAGATAATTACAATCGAGGTAAAATAATCAAATCGTGTATCAAATCGTGTATCGATTATTTGTAATATTTAACATAGAAAGCTATTTCTTGTAAGAGAACTTGCCATGGGAACAATTTTTTTCAAAATGACATTAAAAACGTTGCAAATTTTTACACAACCTTGTATAAGATAGAAACCTGCTTTCTGAGAAATGATTTCAATACTTGTTTGAAATCCACTACAAAAACAAATTATTTCATCATCCATAATTACAATAACTACGAGTACAATAACTCGTACAATATTGTAGTTGTAAAACAAAACATTACGTTTTAGGATGCGATCAAACACAGTTCTTATCACCCCGATTCACCTGCAGTAGAGAGCCGGGGAGATGTTGATGCCGCTTTCCAGAAAGCTGTACAGAATGGAGGGCGAATAGTGGAAGGCAAAGTGCACATTGGTGGTCAAGAACACTTCTACCTGGAAACTCAGAATGCAGTGATTGTTCCTAGCAGGGAAGATGATGAGCTCTTGATATATGCGGCTTCCCAGCACCCTTCAGAAGTACAGGTGAAGTTACAATACCTAGGATTCTAGGATATTTCGTTTTAAGATTGGGGATGGAGGTGGATTAAGAGGAATGATAACTTGAATGAAACTAAGATGATTTTTATTTTCTGTTGTAGCGACAAGCTGCTCTAGTTCTAAATCTTCCTTTCAACCGAGTGACATGCAAAGTGAAAAGGATCGGGGGTGGTTTTGGAGGTAAAGAAGTCAGATCTTGCATGCTCGCCCTCCCCGCCGCAGTTGCCGCTTACAAGTAAGAGAACCTGTATAACCTCCGAAGTTCGCCAAAAGACCTGTATAACCTCCAAAGTTTGCCAAATCTTGCTGCTGCTTCAAAAAAAAAAAAAAAGCTACTGACTGACAATGAATATTTTAATCACAGCAACTATTTTACATGATTTTACTCATATACCATATTCTCTAGATTAGGTAGGCCCGTTCGTATGTCGATGGACAGGGATGAAGACATGGTGATAAGTGGCCAAAGGCATCCATTCCTAGGGATCTACAAAGCAGCATGTATGCCCGACGGACGTATTACGGCTTGTCATTTTCAGCTGTACAGCAACGCCGGGTACTCACTGGATCTGTCTGGCGCAGTAAGTTGCAGGGCTTGTTCACATGCATTAGATTTATTGTGATTAGATGGACTTCTGTTGGATTTCCATCAGTTGTGAACAGGTGATGGATTCGAAGTAGGTTTGCCTTTAGGAGCCAACGTTATACTGATAGCTCCACCTTTGACATCAGACCACAGTTCCTAAAAGGATCCTACGTAGATACTCTCGTGTGAATAGAGCCTTAGAATAAGTTTAGATAACGATATTTTCAACAGACCAATACTGTAAACTGTTTCATGTTCTTAATTTATATCCAACGATTGAGAGCAATAGGTTTTCAGAATGAAGAAATTGATTTATTTTATTATTCAATTCATTAAAAATGTTGATCGTTTTCAGGTGATGGAGAGAGCCATGTTGCATGTAACAAATTGTTGCAATTTTCCGAATGTACTTTGTGAGGGCTACGTCTGTAAGACCAATCTTCCTTCAAACACGGCCTTCCGTGGCTTCGGGGCACCTCAAGCAATGTTCATATGTGAAACAATGTTGCAGCACGTGTCTCAGGAAATGAACATCGACGTGAACACGGTAAAATCAATTTTACACGATAATTTGATATTTATGCCTGAGAGGTTTTTCATGGTTGAATGACTTTTATTCAACTTACCTACTGTTATTTATGCAAACCATTATTGTGTTCAGCTTCATGAAGTGAACTTCTACAAAAACGACGATATAACGTATTTTGGGCAAAAGCTCCCTCTATGCAACTTGAGGCAATGTTGGGATCAATGTCTGGCCAGTGCTGAAGTAGCTAAGCGACGAGTAGTAATCGACAAATTCAACAGGTGACTCATAATATGCATTGAAAATGATACCCTCAAAGCCGAATATTTCACATATTTAGCTACTAAAATTGATTATTGAAGATTACTTGAAA
Organism: Stenodema calcarata; assembly: GCA_963920205.1. Taxonomy (NCBI): domain Eukaryota; kingdom Metazoa; phylum Arthropoda; class Insecta; order Hemiptera; family Miridae; genus Stenodema; species Stenodema calcarata. The sequence continues at coordinate 19,121,411 of OY986052.1, read as the reverse complement.
AATCTTTCTTTGTTTCCACTCAAAAATGCGTGCAGTGAACACAAAAATATGAAACGAGGTATGAGTGTGGTGCCGACTATGTTTGGGATAGCATTCTCAACTCCGTTTCTAAATCAAGCTGGAGCCCTGGTCCTTGTGTACAGAGATGGCTCTGTACTCGTGTCTCATGGCGGTACTGAGATGGGGCAAGGCCTACACACCAAAATGATACAGGTTTGCAGACTTTAGAACTTACGAGAAATGTTTCATGTAGGTCACCTAAAATATTTTCGGCTTTCGTACATGAGAGTTGTAATGAGGATTTCACATGACATGCTTCGTGGTGCTACATATTGTTTTGGAAGTGACACTAAATCACTGAATCATTAAAATCTTATCTCTATTCTAAATGTAAGATATTTACTGCGAATGTCTTTGAGCATAAATAATATTTAGTATAATAATATAAATAATATAAATAATATATAAATAATATAATAAATAAATAATATAATAATATAATATATAAATAATATAATATTTAGTATAAATAATATTTACCCGATATGACCTTCGGCATGGTTTATGAATGTTGATTTCCGCAACAGGTTGTAAGTAGAGCATTCAGCATCTCCCCAGAACTGATTCACATATCCGAAACCTGCACAGACAAGGTTCCCAACACTTCAGCGACCGCTGGGAGCGCATCCTCTGACCTCAACGGTATGGCCATTCTGGTAAGATATAGATCACGTAGGTACCGACTGCCTATTATTGTACTACCGCACTGTCGTATTATTGGATCTTGGAAGAAATTTTTAGTTGTTGAATAGCCACTTGGTGTTTTTAAGGATGCTTGTGAAACAATCTTGAGCCGACTAAAACCTGTGATGAACGAAAACCCGAAAGGTACATGGGAGCAGTGGATCAATGCCGCATATTTCCAGCGTATATCTTTGGCTGCAACTGGTTTCTACAAGTGAGCATTCATGATTGAATCCTTGAATTAATCATCAATATTGAGACCGATTTTACCTTGGAAATATTCAATTACAGACACAAATACATTCTGTAAGTAAAGCATTCTATTGTTTGTTAATGGTTATTTATTATAAGGTTACCAGATATGGGCAGGGATCCAAAGACAGGACTGGGAAACACTTTCAGCTATTTCACGTACGGTACAGCTTGTTCAGAAGTACAGGTCGATTGTTTGACCGGCGACCATAAGGTAAGAATCTGCCTTGATAACATTACTGTAACAGTTGTGATTTTGTGTGATTTTCCATGATGAACTTAAATCTCTGGCTATGTATGTTGCCCACTGTCGATTTGAGCTAATTCAAGTCTGGGGTTTTTGGAAATACCTCTAGGCCTGCAATCAGGTATACTGGAGGTTGGTGGCAAGGATAGGTGGGATACTATACTTTGGATGTTATCTCATTACTTTATACGTGTAATTTGTTGGGATATTTTTACATTCAAGCCTTTAAAATATTCCAGGTCTTGAGAACAGACATAGTGATGGACCTCGGCTCCAGTCTCAACCCCGCGATAGACATCGGGCAGATAGAAGGTGCCTTCGTGCAAGGGCTAGGCCTCTTTACCATCGAGCAGCTTCTAGTTTCGCCGACTGGGGCACTCCTCACGCGAGGTCCTGGTGCCTATAAGATCCCTTCCTTCGGCGACGTACCCAGTGAATTCAATGTCTCACTTCTCCAAGGCTCTAGCAACCCTCGTGCAATCTATTCATCAAAGGTAACTGAATATATCTAGTGAATATTATGATAAGCTTTACAACTGCATTTGGGATGAATGTCATTATTGCTCGTCAAGTCTAGAATGTGTCCAATTTTGAACTCATTTTTTGTTAAAATACAATAGTGATATTTCTCACCTTATTATTTTTGTCCACAGGCTGTTGGGGAGCCGCCGCTCTTCTTGGCATCTTCCATATTTTTCGCCCTGCGAGATGCCATTACCTCATTCAGGCGACAGACTGGAAATGATGAATGGTTCAGAATGGATTCGCCTGCAACGTCAGCGAGGATCCGTATCCTGTGTGAAGATGACATTATTCGAAGAGTAAGATACTATTTATGATTTTTAACAGTGTGGGTAACTGAGATGCGGGGTAAAAATTGAACTATTGAAATCGGTACGCAATTATCTCAATTCTTTTTAACTGAGTTCTATATTTGAATTTTTCTATTACTACTAAAATGATAATATACAGGTTTCAGATCTTGGAACATCTGACTGCACTCCGTGGGGTATAGAACCGTGAAGGAAGGTGGAAGATGAAGAGCACCAAAAGATATTGGTATACTGGATGTGTCAGGACTCGAAATTAATTCTATATTGCCATAGCTCAAATGTTATTATGTAAGTTATCATAAACGTTGATATAAGAAGTTATTGTTAAGATTTTAGTATATATTTCACATTGAGGCTTACGAAAATGTAAATCATACATAAATTGGTGTTCTGTTCAATGAATGGAATGCCTTGAATTGTAATTTAACTGTTATAATAAAGGTGTCCACTAGGATTCCGTATTTATCATTATTTCCTACCTAACAATCCTACTTACAATCCGAGAGCAATCTGTAGGGTTCAGTAGGTTCGGACCAGAGACGGGGATAGAGACCTAGAACAATCTGCAGGGATAGAGACGGAGAGCAATCTTCAAGTCTCGAGACCCATTCCTAGGATCGTGATTTTGTGGAAACATCAAACAAATTTAATTTTTTGGCGAGATATCATTCGCAAACACTAAAATTTGACTGGTTAAAAAACTAAAATCCTAAATAACTATAGTGTTAGATAGTGTTTGACGTCCCCGAATGAATTGAATACGTGCCAATTTTTCAAAAACCAGGATTTAACGTTTTGGATCCAATGGAAACAATATTGACAACAACAACAATAAAAAGCGTTAGAAAAAGCTCATCAGAAAAGCCTACATTTTAATTTGCATGGTATTTTATAGACAAATTTATTAGAAATGTGAATTTCACAATCGGCGTGAAATTTCTCATGGGAAGCCACAGGCAAGAATCCTAGACTTGAATAATATTATTTCGATCAAGTTGTCCTCTATTTGCGACATCAAGGGAATATCTGTGTCAAATAATTTTTATCCAAGGTTGATAAACCAATCCTTTGTTTCTCGTCTTGTGTTTGATTAGTTAAAATAACAATGCTGCCGTGTTAGTTTCGATGAGATCGGCTCGGACTTTCTTTAATTACCATTCAATTAGGTTTGCCGTGCAGTTCCAACGTGGGAACTGACTACAATAGAATCTCACGTCGCAGACTGGTACCTATCAACCTTATAATTTTTGTGTCAACCTTTAGTATTATCAACCTTATAATTTTAGTTTGTCATTCTTCTCATTCGTCAGTCTGTTTCCTGTTCGGCTGTAGTGTGCGACCGGTCGTTAACCAAGTGAATGGATATTCATCCGTATAGTTTTTGATCTGTGTGCTTTGCCTGAGGTGTTAACCTGAATCAGAATTTATTTTTGGATACTAACTTGAGTCAGTTTTACTTGGTATTTCTTTAATCATGAATTTTTCGTCCCGGGCTCACTGGAGACTTCTCAAAGGCAATTCAAGGGATATTCAATAAGCCATAAATACCTCTAACGTTTGTAATTTTTGAAGATCCATTAAATTGATTGATGCTATTAGAATTGCCAGAGAATTGGTGAACCAAAACGACCACTCCTCTATATTTTGACCTTCCACAACAACATTTTAATTATTTGTTATCTGTTTTCAACAGTTGAATTACTTCTTTTTTGTGATGTGATGAGCAACTTTACCAAATTTTGGATGAAAATTCAAAATTCAAAAAATTCGAAATTTTAAACATACGATCACACAATCTACTTCGCTCCTTTCTAAATATTAACTTTGTCCTACAAAATTCCAGTTCGACTAGCAACTTATCATGAATAGTTAAGTCATACTTTAATGACTTATTAAGTCATTAAAGTATGGCGAAAAATAGGGGTGCAAATTGCCATAACTTGAAAACCCATGAATTTCTGTAGGCAGGCCGGGAATTTAATTGAAATAGAATACCAAATTAATTTGCTTAGGAAGCAACAACTATTTATAAATTCATTTTAATGAAGACTTTAAGGTGGCAGCGGGGGATTATTTAATTTCGCGTTTGTGAATATCTACAACGTACTTAATTGTTACGCACGAAGTCGAGATACGAGTAGTAGAAGTTGAGGGATCGTTGTAAACAAACCTTCGGAGTGTTATGCGTATTAGTCAGCAGTTGTTTACAACATTTCTGAAAGAATCACCGAAATTTCAAGAAATGCGTGGGAATGATAAAATCATACCTATAGTGTGGGTGCTCGGTTACGCATAAAAACATTCGGCCCTAGGGACAAGTCATAATTTCAGTCATAAATTCACACAAGTTCCATTAATAATCGATAAAATACTGAGATTGATAAATTGTTTACCAGGGGTTTTCAGACGGCCTGAACATGGCAACTCCGAGCATTCCTGAATTTTTCGCTGGGAAGCATATTTTAATCACGGGCGCCACTGGATTCATGGGAAAAGTTCTGGTCGAGAAGTTGCTTCGGTCTTGCAGAGATATAGTCACCGTGTACATCCTCATAAGAAGCAAAAAAGGAAAATCGGCCGAACAGAGATGGGTAGACTTGTGTCAGCTACCGGTAAGTCGCTGGGGAAACGGTGTTTTCCATAAGCGAGTTTAATCTCCATTACGTGAGCTTATCTTAAGGGTGTTAAGTTTTGGTTTATTATTTTTGGTCCTGAATTCATAGTGGTATCTTTCATAGTGCTTCGACAGACTGAAAACCGAATTACCCGGCCAGTTGGAGAGCAAAGTAAAGGTTCTGGAAGGTGACGTCAGAGAGGCGAAATTGGGACTTACAGCTAGCGACTACACTCATCTTGTCGACCACCTGAACATAATTTTTCATGTGGCGGCAAGCGTCCGGTTTAACGACCCGATCTACGAAGCCATCAAAATGAATACCTGCGGCACTAAACATGCAGTGGAGCTTGCTGCTGCTGTCAAGAATCTTCTTGTGAGTCAGAATCCATTGTACTAGTTACGGTTTAATTCTAGATAGCTCGATCTCGATCATCAGATATATCCTTGATATATATACCATGTTATTTCATGTTTCTAGTCTTAATGCCTAGTTTCACAGAACAGAATGAGACGATTTCAGGTAGTTTTGAAGATGTAATCAACTGTATTCAGGGGATATTGGAGTATCGATAATCATAACGGCGATCAACTATGCGCAGGAGGCCTTCGATATTTAACGTTTTAACAAATTTTCTTTAACCATTTTTTTTGACAAATCTTCTGGTAACATGATATTTAATTCAACAAGCAAACATAGCATTACTGAGCACTTGTTATTTTGCTCCTGAAAACCATCACAAAACACCTGCTAATTGTAATCAGGTATTCATGCACGTGTCTACGACTTACTGTTACTGCCATTTGAGACGCGAGACAGAAGAAAAGGTTTACCCGACGAATATGAATTGGAGGAAAGTGGTGGACATATCTGAAAAGCTCGACCCGGTATCATTTGACGTTCTCAGTCAACAGTAAGTCAACCGTAATTCCAACCAACTAATTCCCATCCCCATTAAAGTAATTCCTAATAGAATGAGAATAAGATATGAGAAATAATTTCCGGAAAGCTGGAAAACGAAATGAGGGTCTCAATCTCTTCAAATCTCTTCTAATCTTAATATCTTCAATTGGGCCTAGAATGAATGTACCTATATGATTTTGCGCCTTCGAGACCCTCGATCTTCAGAAGGGCGAAGCGAAAAACCACGAAATCTTCAGCCTTTTTTCCGTTTTTACGGTTGTAACTCAAAAACGGGTGATGACTAATCGGAAATAGATTAAATATCATCAAATTCTGCGTCAATTGCACTACCCAAACGTCCAATTCGGTTAAGTGATGTTGCCGAAATTGGCGGATGAAAATCAACAATTTTTAGCATAGTATGTAAAAATCGCTACTAACAATATGCAAAAATACCCACTAATAAACGTAAAAATACCCATGTTCAATCGTTCATAAATCAGAAACAGTTAATAACTGACAACCAAGAAAAACATGTAGAGCGTCAAATTCTGTTTAGAATCAGCACTTGAAATTTGGTTGAGGAGAACTGGAGTTATGAGAAATTGCCTAAATTTGGAAGCGGCTCACTGGGAACAATTTTGTCCATTATTTTTCCTGGATTCCCATTTTTCTGATGCAAATATGTTGTATGATATACACGTTATGTATTCTTACATACAGTTTTTTTGTAACGTAGGTACAAATTTATATGTTCAAGTACTTTAGTATACCTACTTCATGAATTCGGTACATTATGTGGGTCAAGAAACGCTACAGTGGTAATTCAAAATAGACTTATTATTATGTATGTATTTAAATTTCAAATTACACCTATTTTGAATTACCACTGTAGCGTTTCTTGACCCGCACATTGTACCGAATTCATAAAGTACCTATACTAGAGTACTTGAACATATAATTTTGTATGAACATACTTAGTATGAAATATGTCATGCTTGTGACTTTATTTCGCACATAAAAAAGTCAAGTAGGTACATAAAAATTAATAATATCGTACATAAAAAGTCATGTTGTGACTTGATGCCGTAAGTAGATGCATAAAAACGTGGAGATGGCGTATTGTATTGGGAATGCTGCAACTGAAATCTATCTTGGTTTGTCCCCTTTTCCTTCTGAAGCTCGAAGGTCTCGTAGAGCACTATCTAATCACTTAATTATCATAACGCAAAAATCACATAAGCACCTAAGTACATAAGCACCAAAAATAAACTCAACTTACGTCAACTAATTATTGGTCTTGATTCCTTCGAAGTGCGAAATTTGAATCCCTTCCATTCTGTTGACAGCTTTACTGACTTTGCCCCGAACACTTATGTATATTCCAAAGCTTTGGCGGAACAGATTGTGGACGAGTACAAAGATCGGATCCCCGCAGTTATTTTCCGTCCGTCTATTGGTAAGTACCTACCCGTCAAAAGTAGATGTTTACTCGTGAACCGGGAGTTCCAGTTATCCAGTTAAGATATAGAAAGGTCGTTTGTGACACCACTCGATTGATTAGTCAATGGGTTGGAACATGTACCACAATTTCCGAACGTACAAACCAGAATCGAACGTATAGCCAAGAAAAAATTGAAACCTTCTTTGTGCACAGAGAAGATATTAAAACACACAAGGAAGAAATAGTGCGAGTGTGTATTTTACTGAAATACCCTAGTGTCCATGAATGTTGATGCTACATCTGGAAGTCAAAACTTAAAATTCGATAGAGGGTACAAATCCCAAGGAGTAATACAAATAAAACGTATTCCTTCTCTGTGACGTGTGTGTGTACTCTCCTGCCTACTATCAATGCAAGTTTGGCAACGGTCGACCTTGATCCGCCCTTGAGCAACCTTGATCTGCCTTGTACAGTTTGCATCAGTATATTAAATCATATAATATATTATATAATATTATTATATATAATATGACTCAAATCTCTTCTCAAAGAAGGTTCTTTGCCATAATTAAGGGTAGGTACATTGTTTATGGTTGGTTATTTCGTAATTTTTCACTGATAGATTTTCTCTCATTTCATCGATGTTACTCTTATCTGTCTTAAGTCGCTGAAAGTTCATCCATTTTCCTTGTTACATTATGTACGATTTTTATTTGTACCATTTCTATTTATTATTTTTATTCATACTCGAAGTGATATCATCGTGGAAAGAGCCTTTACCGGGATGGATAGACAACTTCAACGGCCCGATCGGAATGGTAATTGCTGGAGGAAAGGGAGTTATAAGGGTGTCCCTTTGCAACCCCGACGCTATCCCGGACTACATGGCTGTTGACATATCTATCAAAGGCATGATTGTCTCTGCTTGGAGAATGGGTATAGCAAGGTTGGTATATTACCTGAGTTCTCGTACTGTAACCAAAATCAATCCAAACTAATTCTTGTGTCTGTACCACTGTACGAGTACCTGTGGATAAATATTGGATGTCACGTACTACACTAAAAACTTTCATCCAGAGGCCATCAGCATCGGGCTGTAACTTACGTACTTACGTAATTCTTCGGAGAATGTTAGACTAAAATTCTAGTGTTGTTAAATAAATTTTTTCTACGTTGCAAGCTACTAGTGGCAATTCCAACTCTACCACCATTTTACCGTGTAACATTTTGTCTTACAGCAGACCCAAATCAGTGGGAGCGTTGGAAGTGTACAACTCTTCGTCAACTGCAAAAAACAGCATATCTAACAAAGAACTCGTTAAGTTGTGCAAAACTATCCACAAAGAGTGTCCCATAAATGAAGTTCTCTGGGTTCCATCTTACGATCTCACTAAGAGCTTTGGTGTCTACAGATTTCGAGCTTTTTTCAGCCATTACTTATTCGCTCTCATCACCGACAATCTACTCACGTTATTCGGAAAGAAACCTATGTAAGTAGCAAAAAAAAAAAAACTAAATCATTGAGGTATTTTGGAACTTGAAATGATTGGGATATTGGATGCCAGTAATTAGTCGACTAAAGATTTATAAAAACAAAAGCGTCTTTCCTTCGGAACTTCGCTAATCTTCTTCTTCTTATTGTTCCTCTCTTATCGGAGGTTGGAAATCATCTTGGCCAGTTTGTCTGCCCTTTGCAGCTCTGAACTGTTCCTGGGATAACGCCATAAATAGTCCAAATAGGTAGGCATCATACAAACATGTTCGAATTGGGTGTTACTCGCTCGATAAGGAAGTAGGTAGATAGTGGCTTATGGTTGATTTCTACAAAGAAATTACCCAAATATTTTTTTCCCGAAGTTACCCAAATTTGGTGGTTATGGAGCTGTTCTATAAATCATACTATTCAGTAAATCTATTCTCGTGTATGTCCTGTAATGTCCGAAATATCGTAATCCTATGAAAGTCTCATGTTTTTCCCCTCGTTTCGTAGGTTACTAAAAATACACATTAAAATACACAATGCTGTGATGGCGCTTGGATATTTCACCACCAAAGAATGGGCTTTCAACAACGATAAATTTCGAGCGCTCAATAACTTCGTGCTGCCTGAAGATAAAGAGGACTTCGATTTCAGGTTGGTGTTCGTTGGATAAAGTCAAGGCGAGTAGAGGTTGTATGCCTACTTACAGTGAAGTAGCCAAGATTATGATGGCCGAAAATGGGATGGGTGGGTTACCTATAGGTAACCTATAACTTATAAGTTAACTTACGCCAGTCTGCACACCTTGAAATCCTTAGGGCGTCCCTTTACAATTAACCGTAGTAAAAAATAATATAAACTACAAAATGTAGCATTCTGTACCTAAATGGATTTTTTGTTGTCCTTGTGGATTCCCTGTGGAAAGAAAAATCGACATTGCGCGAATATCGTACGAAATGTACTAATGTACCTTCTTGGTACTTTTTAAATTCCAGTTTTGACGGCCTCGAGCCCATTGAGTATTTCCGGATTGCGGCACATGGTGGGAGGACTTATTTGCTGAAAGAAGACCCAGCAACGATCCCGGATGCTAAGAAGAAAGCCGAACGGTAAATGAATATTCAGATTATAATCTGAATATTAAATGTGCTAATAATACGGAATAGAATAATTCTATTCCGTACGAATTATTCGTACATGTAATAAATATAACAGTTCTAAATTTATTCATACATGATTAGTTACTCAGAGTGGAGGTCCGTATTGTATTGTGAGGTAGTACCAATGAATTTGGATCATCATTCGATATCTTCTTGCTAAATTCACATTTAAGGTTTATATTTTCTATTCACAGGCTTGAAATAGTGGATGGGGTCATCAGATGGAGTATGTACACCGCCCTCGCCTATTACGCTTACGGCTACATCTCGATGTATGTATAAGAGTACGAATAAGAATAAAAATATTTTATTGGCGTAGCGTCGATTTACAGGAAAAATCATTATTGCAGAAACCTACACAAACCAAGCGTACATAATTGATACACGACAGATTAGATTATTACGAGTAATAATCGTAATACTCTAATTTCTAAGAAATTATTGCGTGCAAGCATAATGACATCATAACATTAGGTCTGTGGTGTCACGAAAGACTTGTGTGCACTGGTTATGCATGTTACTAACCAGCACAAAGTTTATAGGAATACACCAGCGAATCCTCTGCTGAAATAAATTAGTTTGGTCAAACGTAATAACTACAGATGATATCGACTACCTAAGTCATGCGTCAGAGTACATAATGAAATTATGTGCTTCATATAGGAGGATTTAGAGGAGTCGGATGGCGATCTTATGCGAATACCTGGGTTACGACGAAGAAAAATAGGAATAACGAACACTCCAAGTTGTAAGAACAAGCCTGTGCATAGGCTCGCATAAATTATTTGCAGAACGGTATTTTGTATGATAGCCAAGGTCAGGTGAGAGAGCATCCAAAATAGTGAGGTGATTGCACAGAGTCGTCGCAATCTGAATGAGCGTACCCAATATTTATGATGAACTCATTCTTTTGCACCTCCTGACTTTCAATCGACTGAATTTTCTGTGTATATCAATAGGATATTGGATATACAGAGAATACTAGGGTATTCTAAGGGTATACATAATAACTAGGGTACTAGGGTATACATAATATATTATACTACAGCTGTTTGAATAAAATATTCTCTAAAACGATTATCTAAACTCTACAATGTATCACATTATAAAGGGAATGAGAAAACTCAATGTATAACATAAATGTGGCAAGTAACTTTATTTGGTAAAATACAGTACAAAACGCCCGTAGCTTCAATAATTGTTACGGGCTCCTCGTGCTTCATAAATTAATATAACATAACAATCATAATGATATTAATTTTTTATAATTTGGTAAAACACCTCTAGGGCCATCTTTGAAAAATAACATGAATTTGAATAGATTTTGTAATTTCAAAAACACGGGCACCAACTTAATCTTTTAATTGTCTATAAAACTCTTAGATAAGCTTACCTTTCGAATTGCTATCCATAAATTTCGCATCAGTAGGTACCTAACTATTATTTTGTGTTCCAAGAGCGGGACAAAGATTGTTTATCCTGCGAGCAGTATTCGATGAGCTACGGTTGGCTCAAGGTTGTGTCTTTGTATAATATACATATTATGTTCCGTGGTTTAGAGGCGATTGGATCATTCTTTCTGATACTAGAAATCAGGTTTTTTTAAAATATCACCGAAAATAACTGAACGATTTCAATTAAAAGTCAATGAGGAGTGAACTTTACCGACGACCCTCCCACATAACATAGAATTAACAAACGTAACATAAAATCCATGCCCGAAAGTTTATCATTTTCAGGACTCTCCGTTATCATAGCGGTGTTTGCTGGTGTGAATAATGCAGCCATATTCGTTTTCGCTTATTGTAGTCTCCACCACTTGAATTTTATCAACTTGTAAGCGAGGAGCAGCAACAGCGCTTTGCCGATTCGATGCAACCAGAGCAATCTGTAACAGATGAGTGAGATTTCAATTTAACACAAGGTTTCATTTGAGGAGGAAAGGAAAGTCTGTGTCAAGTGGATGGGCAGATTCGGAGGAAGGCGAAGATTTGAACGTTACAGGAGCAACTAAGGCCCAAATCGTGTACACATGTCGAGTTTCTGTGTTTGTGGCTAGTTTAGTGGGATGAGGGAACTAATGGCTACGAAAAAATGTCTCATTCCATTCATTTGGGTCATCTCAAAATCAATTACAAGTTACGCATTTTTTTACATTACAATCAAAGTACATTCAGGGAAACAATCTGGCAGCTCTGTTAAGTATCAGTACAGAGTTTGACTAACAGGTCAAAAGTTGATATCAAGCGGTAGTCTACTAGGTACCTACTAATTATCTACCTACTGCATGGTGTCTGGGAGCAAAATCGTAATCTCTGAAGGTACTTGAAGTTCATCAATACTAACCTATTCAATTTCCTCAAAGATGCGGGCAGCGTCTCTGGCGTGTCCTTCATGACGTATTTCCTGATGCCGTGCATGAACAGATGGATATAGCTGTCCCAACTAAGTTTGGTGACGTCAGTGTTGAAGAGAACTTGGTCCTCTTTGCTCAGGTCCCGAGCGAGTGATTTTTGTTTTTCGCAAGTGAATTTCCATTCGTGAAGAGCAAAAAACTCGCCGGTTTTCGCGGCCATGCTGAACCGCTGACAGAGTTTCAGCATGCTGAGAACAAGAAGCCGAATCTTAGTTCTTGTTACAATTCATGTACAGTAATAACACAAAAAAGGTTGTGTGGGGTGACAGACCCGACAACCAAAATCAGAAGTCACACTGTCATATTTAGGTACGTATCCACTTGCGACCAAGAGTACAATTAGCTGGAATAACGTTATTGAACCTGTCCTATTCATGCTCGATGCTACACAGTCATCAAAAGTCAAGGTTCAATTGAAAATATACAATAACAAATAGTAGCCTCAAATATAACTAGCATCATGGATAGCAGCAAAAAGTTGTTATGCATTCTTACAAGCAACACTAGGTGGACAACAATTTTCTAAAGACAAACATGCATATCCATCTGAAAAAATGGTAGGAACCCAAGAAGGAGCATAAATCCTGAACAAGAATATACGATCACGGGGTGGGGGGCCTGGGAGGGTGGGCATATTGTTTGGAATTTATCCGATATACAATATAATACCTATATCATATAGGTTTATTATACCTATATGAAAAATGACCTTCTCAGGCCAGTGGCATAGCCGGGGGGGGGGGGGGTCCAGACCCCCCGAAATAATGAGACATTAAAAAATATTGAAAATGATTTCAGATAAAAAGAGTGTAAAATGAAGTTTTTTCGATTATGAAAAGTGTTTTTGAGCCAATTGAATTTTTGATAAGTAAGTACACTAGATTACAATCACAGAGTAACCTATACTAACAACGTGTTGCTCTGTGATTGTAATAGAGCGTATCAAGAAATTCAATTGGCTCAAAGGCCTGATGATGACTATTATTATTATTAAAGGCCTCATTAATAATAATAAAAGCATTGGTGGATTGACAACTTTGTTTTCATTGATTATGGACATCCACCATCATTCGCTGCCATCCAACACCGAATTCGAAAAATTCGAATCATGAGAAATTGGTCGATGCCGCGAAGGACACAAAGTTAGGAAGGGCGTATCTAAGCTAATTGAAAACTTTAATTGAAATCAGAGTTGTACTTTTTGATATATTAAAAAGAAAAAATAGACGGAGAATCCGGTGCGCGAGGAATTTCTCTGTTTTTGAATTAATTTTTCTAGGTTCTACTGAATTTCCATCGATTAAATTTATACGCAGTGTTAACAAGGACCTTTCTAACCTAATTCAAAAGTTTAATTAACATCAAGACTTTTTGAAAAAATTAAAAAGAAAAAATTGACGAAAAATCCGTGGAAAATGGAATCCGAGGTCATGACGTCACAGCCAAGCTGCCTCGTACAATAGGGCGCCGAGCTTTTTTGGCGAAATATTTGAATTAAAAAAATAATAAAATTGATAAAAAAGAAAATTTTGACATTTCACACTTAGTTTTATTAATTTAAAAATAAATAACCACGGCAGCATTGGGGGGAGGGGGGGGGGGCTCAAGCCCCGCGAGCCCCTACCAGTCGGCGCTTATGATCATGATAGGTACAATGTAGTGTAACCTGTTACGCTCACTTTCATACCTGACAAACATTACTGGAATTTAACGGCAGAGTTATCAGCGGAGCTCTTAATTGAGTATTATAGGTAGGTAGGTATATATATTCTTGTCCAAGGGGCAATTCGTATGAGAACAGTTACAGAAGAAAAATTAACGTTGAAATGAGAATAATCAGAAGAGAAAAAGATAAGTAATAGGTAAGTTGATGTGGGTGCTCAAAATGTGTCCAAAAATTTGCTCGTGTCGGAAAAAAGTCTACGTGCACTTTTTTGTACGACTGAGATCGTTCTGCATGGACGAAACAATTTTCGCTTTTGCAAATTCTACTCAATACCTCCACGCTACTCTGTGGTTGAGTAGTTCAAGAGTTGAAGGTCTTCCATTGTGAAAGGGTTGTGTATTGAACAATACATTCCTGAAAATTCAACAAAAATCAAAACAATACCTACTTTCTTATCTTCTTTGTAACATTCCACCTTTATGCCATATGGGAACTTCGAACAATTCCTCTAACACTAGTATACGTATTAGTACATGATGTTTCAGACGTAAATATCTGCTTGGAACCCCCAATACACTTATAAGTGTATTTATAAATAAATGATATGATTAATATTAGAGTTGGCAGGTAGGTAGTTCACTTGGGTTTTATACGGCGTGTGACGTACAAGGAGTAATTTGCAATGTCCTAAAGAGGTTGAGTGGTTGAGTTTACCGAATCGATCACAAATGATATCTCAATCTAAAACAGACCCGTTGATGGTTAATCAATTATAAGGAGGTACCACGATCGAACAAACGATTGTGTCTGTTAATTACGCGAAATATGTCTCCAAATGTCTCAAAATAATATTTTGAGAACGATATTATCGTTCTCAACTACAAGTATAGATAAGTATCTCAATTCGTATGTACACGATTGAACCCATCATTGGCTCATTTTTAATAATGAAGGACACCTTACATTGGCTTAGAGCCCTTGATCCTGAGCAGGAGGTCGACAAGGAAGGCGGGTGTCTCGTGTAGAAGAAGATGCTTGAATCTGTGGAGACTTCTGTTGGTAGTGAAACTGAATCCTGGATACCACTGGAGGTATTTGGATGGCGTCGTCTTCGAATGCTTCAACGTCAGCAATCCCAGCTGATGCCAGGTAATTGGGTTGAGGGATCCGGATGTGCAGTTATATACAGTCACAGTGTCCCTCCTTGTGAACGATAACATTGAGTTAGTGACTTTAATTTGGGTAAGTATGTGATGATATCCTAGGCGTTCCAGGAATGAACATATTGATGAAATCGTGC
The DNA here is from genome assembly GCA_963920205.1 of Stenodema calcarata. Lineage (NCBI taxonomy): Eukaryota > Metazoa > Arthropoda > Insecta > Hemiptera > Miridae > Stenodema > Stenodema calcarata. The sequence goes on along the minus strand of OY986052.1, from coordinate 19,106,351 downwards.
ACTTAAGATGCAACTAACTTAAGATTGACCCTAATATTCGACTATAACCGCTCTTTTCAGCTGTCCTATAATGGCGGTATTCATCCACATAAATAGGTAGGATAGTAGGTACCTGCAAGTTGCAGTTTGCCAAGCTGCAACTATCAATGTGTCGACGACAATGTCAACTGGTATGATGTCGACGAGGTACTTTTCATTGCAAATTATGGATCTGATGGTCCCCCGTCCAATCTCCATCATGATCCCAGTGATCCCACTTATGTTGTCTACCCATCCGGGAAAAGGCTCTTGCCAGGCACCAGTAACTAAAATGATAGAGCGACATTGAGTGTGGGTAGAACTTTGCTAAATATGGTGCAAAATTTTAGTAGTCGATCTTACGATCAGTTTAAATTTTACCAATGGAGGGTCTGACGATGGAAATGGGAAGGTTTTCGGCTTCCTCCGAGACCAGTGCCTCGGCCATAGCCTTGGTGACAGTGTAGGTGTTTGGGTGGTCTTTGGCGATTATGGCAGCCCCCAGATGTTCGACCAAGTCGGGTGAGAGGTGCTTCACGCATTCCACCACTCCTATTGGACTTGCTGGAGGCGGGTACACCTTCTCGTCCACGTGAGTCCTGTTGGCGTTGGAGTAAGCCGTCGATACGTGGACGACTGCCTGAAATATTACGCCGGAAGAACGAGAAATTATACCGTAACCCTTCCTTCAAACACACAAGTAGGTATAGGTAAATCTAAGTAGAGTTCCTTTTGGAGGAGTGAAAAAAAAAAAAAAAAAAAAAAAAAAGAGAATTATGTCTCTTGGTCTTCTGGTCCATAAAAAGCAGGAGTTCTAAGTTTGATTTTTCGTTGACTCAACAAGGCTCATCGAATAGAGATTTGGGGCGTACCTGAAGTTTAGCCATGTCCTTGCAGAGCTCTATGACGGCTTGGGTTCCCATAGTGTTGAGTTTTACGGCATCTTGGAGCTTTTCGTTGAACTTGACGGTGGCGGCCGAGTGAAAGACGATGGTCACTTGAGAGGCGAGGCGGGACTTGTCAGACTCGCTGATACCCAGCCCTGGATCCATAACGTCTCCTGCGATGGCCACCACTTTTGATAACACCCCAGAGTCCCGCACTCGATCAAAAACCTACCAAATAACAAAAATTGTGATCCGTCATACAGATTTGAAGGGGAAAATGTACCTTAATAACGTGTTGTATATATATGCATGCCGGTTTCACAATAGCAATTCTTTATATTCCGACTCAAAAGGAATGACGGGAGCATTATGCAGCAGATTGCAACCATCATCATCGTCCTCTGGCAATGCAAGTAGACCACGAGAGAGCTGGAGTCGAGAATACATTGAATGGCACACCAATAGAAGATATTGACGTTACAACATCGAGGAGGAAGAGACTGGAAACCCGGTTACCGGCTGACACAGTTACCGGCGGCTCTGGGTCGCTAGGGTGGCCCCTGCGAATTACGAAGTTTACGCAATAGGTACGTGCGAGATGAGCGTAGAAATGCAGACGCCTGGGCCGCTCCCCGAGGGACCGGTCGAAGACCTCTGGAGGTCTGTCTGGCTGAATAGGGCTAACTAACGTCTAAATTCGAAACCATTGAAACTTTCAATTTGAAAGTGGTTATGAGTTATTTGGTACTTGCGCAGGATTTACATATTTACTGCATGTAACCTTTTTAGAGGGAATCCTTTCTAACCTTAATTCAAAAGTTATTTCAAGCTACAGTAGGTAATAGATCTGTACATACAGTCATACAGTACAAAATAAAGTACAGTTTATGTAAACAAGGTTCGCATCGGGTTTGATATGAACATATCCTTCAAATAGAAACGTCTTGAGAATTCTAGAGTTAGATCATTGTCCTAATGGAGAATTTTTCATTTGTTTTCCTTAGGAGTCTCACAGGGTAGGGATGTAAATATTTTAAATAGATAGAGGGTGATGGTCAGGAACACACCTCTGGAATATCCCTCCAAGTCAGGAACTAGTAGTTGTTTAATTTTAATTAATAAAAGTAGTTGTTTAATTTTAATTAATAAAAGTAGTTGTTTAATTTTACAAACCCGATGAAGTCAATCAGAAATATATGAAGACAAAAAATATAAGATGAGAAGACAGTGTTAAAAATGTTTAACGTTCTTCTCAACTTATATTTTGCTTGGGTTCAATTTGAAATATGAATAGCATTTGTTGAATGAATATGTTTAGTGAGATACGCATTAATAACTCACGCAGTTGTCCAGGAGTTCCTTGAGGCGTTCCTTCGGGCTCATGCCTTTCTTGGTTCGAATGAGCAGGAATATGGTTTCGATGCCCGAGCAGGACCGCAGGAGCTTCTCGACAAGGGCTTTTCCCACGAAGCCCGTCGCTCCGGTGACGAGGATGTTGGCTCCGTCATAGAACCGCTGGACCCCCGACCCGGTGGCTCCAGGATTGTTGTTACCGTCCTTCGTCATAGCGGCTGCTCACCCGCTCATTTATCTGGAACCGCAACCAATCCGTACTGATATAGTTAGATAATACATGGATATATTCGTGGTAACCTTTTAATGTTAGACATCAAGGCATCGAAAGGAGTTGTCCGCCTTCGGTAGTCAAAATTATTACACAACGGTTTATTATGCCCTCAAACCCCCTAACACCCTCTGCAATCATCACAACTCTTCAACAAGTACATATATTGCATTGAGTATATGTTTCCAATATTTACACTCGACCAATCAGAATGTCTCAGGCAGATCCTGCTGATTGGTGCACCTACCTAAAATTGTCTTGATGAATCAGTATAGTCACTTGTGAGTGCGAGTATAGTGTATTCCAATAACAACTGGTCTACATAAGCGATCTGTGATCAACACAAAATAATTCGCCCACTCCAGTACCTACACCAGTTCACCAACTAGTACTGAATAGTCCACACGACGTCCAATTTTACGAACATTAAGATGAAACTTGTACGTACTTACAAATAATCCTGAAAACATTGGAATTTGCTGACTAGTTGAACCGGGACGACGACTCTCATGGAATGGACGATCCCCGTTGGAATTCTGTTCACAATTGACTAAGTACCTTTGGGAAAGTTTACGTAGTCAGAGAAAGTGAAGGGTTATTCACCGCCAAATAGACTCCAAGAATCCCCTTATAAGCCGAATAACATTAAACAAATAGGTACGTCTTGAGCCATTTTAAACTGCTAATAACAAGGGGGGGTTCAAGCACAGGATTAGGAAAACTAGGTACCAAGTGGAATAACCCAATAACGGTATATATCTGAAATGATGCTTGAACGACCTAAATTAAATTAACATCCCATTATAACAGTAAATTGTCATAAGAAGTTACAGCATTTATTTAAATAAGAAATTTCGTTGTGGTTCACAACAATCTTTTCCATGTCCTACCTGCCTACCTTACACCTGCATAACGATCATTGTACCTAACATATTTTTTGCATAGTACCTACCTTGATACCACAAAACCATTATTACATAATACATGAAATGATAACAAGTAAGAAAATTGTTATCATCAACTCCTCCCCTCAGCCCAAGCATGCTTAAAGAGGAGAGTAGCATTTACTTATCTTGGATATATGCCTGCATACATTTCGCTCCCTCATGCCTTGTTCACATCATGAATAACGCTGCCAGGGGACGTCTCCACCTGACTTCCTTGTATCCACATCATAAATAATCATTCTATATCATTTACAAATAAGGTACGGCCTCCTCATCCCTTGGGATTGAATAAAACTCGGATGTATAGAACCGGAGCTATGCGTCAGGTCAGGATCTCAGGACACAAACACAATTTGTTCAGAAATGCCAAAAATGCGCATGGCAATTTTGATTTTTGAGGACAAATATAATATACCTATTACATTTGTCTTCCTTCGAAAAATGAGAAGATTCGCTTTTGTGTTTGTAACAACAAATTATATAGTATAATGAACACGAACATGCATTTTTGTGATAATATGTAGAATTTCGATTATTTTAGGTGATCACCTTAATGCACGAAGATTTACATTGGAAGTCCAACAAAGAGCTTATTGACAAGGTGAACGACTGTTATGATCTTTTGAGCTTGTAGTATCAACTACCTACCAAAGGAAACTCATTGCATAACTCAGATTCTGTCGGAAGGGTTATAATTGAGAAAGTGATGTTTATTTTGAATTTGTGTTTTTTTTTCTTCTTCTTGGAAGGTCCATCTGAACAACGCGGTCACATAACCTGTGTGTACAACAGGTACGTAAGGTCCTAATGGACCTCGCACAGTGATGGGAAGCTTCGAGTTACCTCATCCTATAATCGGGTTATACAATCTCTTTGAACCCCCGTGTAGAGCAGCGGAAGCTACCAAATTAAAATGTCATAGTCGTATGTAAAGAAAATATAATATATTTGAGGTTAATATATTAAATATTAATATAAATATTAAATAGGTATATACATATTAAATATATTATTCAGGTTATTGATTCGTTTTGAAATTGATATAAATAATGTCTTGGGTACAAGAATTATGGGTATATGCCGTTACATTAAAGTTGGCGTTTCGGACTGTAAGCTGTCAAATTGGGCAAAGTTGATTTTGGCAAGTTTGATTTCTGTAAGATTGACTTGTATTACTAAGCATTACGAGCTACCTGTTTGCTGATTTCGGCTCCCAGATGAGTTCCACAGCTGACTTCGGCTACAATACCAACGAGTTGATAAATAAATATACTACTAATGTAGTGTATTATTTATTGAATGATACTGAACCCACCGTCGTTTCTAGTGATTGATGACCCCACAGCCTCACACTGGAACAACCCAAAGAACTGAAATAAATGTATACCGGTAATAGTGACTTCGAGAGTAGTCGAGTAAGTACCTCAATTTTCCTTCTCGCGATACAAAAACATTCCATTTACATTTCTACTTTGACAATAATTCGCCTTTAGTGAGGAAATGTGTGAAAACATGACATGTTATTACATCGGATTTACTATTCTTGGATACTGAGATGAAGCGAATGTACATTTAATCGACATATTTGATTTTATCAAAACCCGCATAGCCTCACAAAATCTACACACAGATCGCAATGGAAAACCTTAGTACAACTTACTCAAACATCTACAGGTCATCGAATGTTTCCTTTTCCTCGTCTTCATTACATTGCAACACTTCCCTGAGTTACCTACTCGACAAACTAGAAGAACCCTTCGTTCGTCGCTCTCATTCGTAATCACCGTTCATCGCTTCATTCTGAACCGAAACGACGTGACTAAAGGTTCTGTTGTTCTTGTTTATTGGAGTAATCGAAACCTTCCAATCTTGACGCTTCGAAATGTTGATCTTTAGATAACAGGAACCTACCTATATGGTGGGTCTCAAACAGAATGGTTTGAAGAAAGTGGATCGGAAGGTTCAATCTACGAGCATGTTTGGTACCTTTGAAACAATTTAAATGCCTTGCCAAGTTATCAATCCTCATAAATTAATGTTATATTGTACCTTCGCCATCTCTCCAGGTGCGACTCACATTTTCTTATCTACAATCAACACGAATAAAAATGAGATAACTATTACACCTTCTTTAAACCGGTATCTCATCATCCATAGTTGAGAAAATCATATTTCATTCCCATTACGGATGCGAAGTGAAATAATGACATTGCAATGACAAGAATGTGTATACATTTTGCAAGCAGATCAATTATTCCCCATTCAATTTCTTCGCGAAAAATTAAATATTATTCATTAGGTATTCGACATTTTCTACATGTCTTCTCTTTGGAGGCATGGAGAAGTCTTTTGTCACTTGGCCGGGCGATCTCTTATCTATGTTTGATGCTTATCTATGTGCGATCTCCTATGTCCGTACCTTCGACGATACATAGGTAACATAAGTAATATAAATGAGTGATGCGCGCAACCCACTTCTCTACAAAAGTGAATTCCAGGGGTCTCTGATTCCACAACTTGTTTCCCAAATCCTCGGCTTCTGAAATGTTTAGCACTTTTTTCAAACACCAAAACACAAGTTTGATCTTCTTATTGTTTTTCCGAACTACCCATCTTCAAATTTGATCTGTCTTTTGACATTTTGGCGCAATGTGGCATTCATAGGATTGAGACGTTTACTTAAAGTCATCTTCAGGAATGACATATGTAATCAGAATACCTACTGTGAAACAAATTTGTTTTCCAAAATTCATAATCTACCAAACTTGATGGCATCGCAAAAGCGTATTTTATTTGTGAATTAGCTAAAAGTAGAGTTAATAGCGAGGAGAAAGGAAATCTCTTTTAATTGTTCCTCATCGAAAAGAAAGTTGAAATCGGGTGAGAAAGTAGGACGAATGACTGTTTCTAATTTCTGTTGTTTGTATGATGATTGATTCTTCCAATCAATAACGGTTTTTACTTTACAGAAAGGAGTTCTGCTAATTCATATATAAGTTTGGACTATCATTAGAGAATCCCTGGAACGTGGAGCTAATGAAACCGTTCTCTTCCCGAAGAAATGAACTTCCATGGAAATGAACTCTTCCCGATAATCATGTGCTTTGAACTTGGATTAAAGATGAAACTATCATTATAACGGTAAACCTTTGTTCAAAGGTTATAAGTACTTCTAACGGCACAAATTGGCATTGTATCCCAACTGGGAGAGATGGTGTGATAACACATTTCATCAGGTCCTTCATGCCAAATCGTAACATATTGCTCTAGTGGGAATCCAATATTGTTGAATGTTGATGAAGTATTGTTCCACCCGTCAATCTTCAATCTTCTATTCACTCAGAAATTCTGGGTGGGTTCCGTTACCAACAACAGTCTATCACCTGTTGGTTACAGTGACATCACAGCATACCACTCTATGATGACTCTAGGCCCACATAACTCTTTATAGTCTTTACTCTGGCACATAACTCGAAAAACGTTACACAAAAGCGTTACACGAAATCGTCACGAAAATTTCTGATGATTTTCGCTTACAACCGATTCGTTGCTACGGAACTTTATCTTCGCCAGTTATCATCGTACAAAAATCGTTCACCACTCGTTGGATAGCTCTCGATTTACCTAACCATATTACGTTAACCACTGCGGAGTGCGTGGCCGACAAGCTGCGGTATGAGCGTGATTGTTTAAATAATTGTTTACACACAGTTGATCATTCTCAATAATTTATATTGTCTATACGAATGCAAGCTTCATATTATGAATAAATTATTAATTTATGATGAACCCTACAATTAAGTATAACAACTACGCTACTGGGGTAGGTGATGTAGCATTGTTCGAAGGTTCTTGAATCACTTCTTTAAAGACATAAAATGTCCCAATGTGTTGCAGACTCGTATGCAAGCATTTAATTCTCGACTGTATCAACAACAGGATGGAGTTGACATTCTTTTGACATTTTCATGTCTTTGCTTTGGCACATAAACTGAAACGGGAAAAATTTGTTTCCTTGATTCACCCTTTCCCTCAGATCACGTCAGAACACAAGCGACAAGCGGGCCACTACGTCAGACGCACCTATGACGCACGAGCGTATGACGTCAGACGGCTGGTAGAAGGCCAACTAGTACGTCAAAGCCTATGCCGTAAGAGCCTATGACGTCAGACGGCTGGCCAGGGGCCAACTAGTACGTCAGAACATGTGACGCACGAGCGTATGACGTCAGACGGTTGGCAGGAGACCAACTAGTACGTCAGAGCCTATGACGCACGAGCGTGTGACGTCAGACGGCTGGCCGGAGCCCAACTAGTACGTCAGAGGCTATGTAACTCATCGGACGGCCCAATGTGGCCACGATTATTGCATGGCTCCTCGTTAACAAGAATTGTATTATTTATTGTTCATAATAAAGGCATGTTTTCATTCATTCATTCATTCACGTCAAAGCCTATGCCGTAAGAGCCTATTCTCTCAATTCCTCTCTCAATTCCTGTGACTTGTAGTAACTTTAAATACAGCATTGAGAATTAACAAAATGGGGCTTGAGCTTGGCCGCTCTCATACGAATGTCCATGTTGTTAATCGAGCGTTGAACTGGTGTATAGAGGAGGGTCGTATGCACCGGATCCGTTTGCTGGACCTGGCGACGAAGAGCGAGTGTATGGAGTATAACTGGGCACGTATCTGAGAAACCTTTTTGAAGAATGTGGGTGCTCAGCAGGTCGTGGGGAAATAGTGGACGGTTTCGCCGGAAGATGTACGCTACAGGATGAGAGCAGGGTTCGGCTTCTTTGTTTAGCGAATTGTATAGGTTTTGGGCTCCTACTGACGGGATCCCAGCGGCCTACCTGAACCTCTTTGAGATTCCGGTGAAAAAAACTGCTGTGCTAAATCAGATAAGCCGGTGCTCATTGGTGTTCGGGTGGGGGCTGCCCTATACATACGGATGTGTATGATGTGGAGAATTCCCTTATTCATTTTCTGGGTGCCTGCCCTGGGACGCAAAACGAGATTACCTAAGCAATGTTTTGAAAGTAGAAGAGAAGAAAGCTGTTGATTCGTTTTGTTAATGATTGGTTGAAAGGAGACCTCGTTTTTTGAGCTAGATGGGGGATGCTTAGTTATTGCTGTGTAATATGTTAATAAAATAATAAATGTGGTGGTTTAGGTTGACCGTCAGTAAGAATGATGTTGAGGGATGTCGAGGGTCGGTCAAATGACCGACCCTCGACATCCCTCAACATCATAAAATAATAAATATTGTGTACATATAATAAGTTGATTCTTGTTATAATAATACTTAACTTGTTATGTTTCTTTTGGATTATTATTTATTTTCTTTGATAATGAACCATTGGAACCCCCCCCCCCTCCATCCCATAAAATTTGAGGGTTTTCACCGCACAGTGGAAAAAAGTCATGTTTTTATAAGTCTGTTTTTAATACGTAGGAAGCTTCTATATTAGTGCTGAAGACCGCAAACAATGATGGTTTTGAAAAAAGATTGCATTGGTGGCGGCGGGAACCCTCGGAAGTCGTGTTTTCTCGAGATTCCTACCTCTGCAACTTAATTCAGTCCAGTGATTTTTCCGGAGGATGGTCACCAATCTAATAAGTTACTAGACCTATTTCACAAGTAAGTTAACCTATTTCACAAGAAAATTTCTCAATTTTCACAAGAAATTTCGACTAAAGTTTCAGGTTTGGCCTGAAACGTATTTCTTGACTACTTTTAGCTTTATTTCAATAGAGCTGAAAGTAGATGTCCCCAAGGCCATTTTGGGCTCCAGTTGTTCAAAATGTGATCTAGACTATCTAGATTTAATCTAGATTTTTTGCGTTTTGTGAATTATAACGTTATTTGCAGAACCAATCTAGTTCCAAAAAAGAAATCGCAAGAAATTTTAAACTTATTAGGAACTCAAATCCTTTAAGTCCACAACGTTTGGATAATTTTAAGAATGAGTCGGACTTTTTTCCACTTAGATCGGCTAAAGGCGGCACTTTGCCTAGTTAGCATTGTGCTACAATTACGAAATTTGGTTTTGCGGATTCCAACAAACCCCACAATGATCCTTGAAACTTTTCATAACACTAAGACCTACGTAGTGACCAGGTCAATGGGAAGCGGTTCCAAACAAATTTTGAAACATACATATCTCGAAAACGGAACGGTAAGTTTCGGTAAAGTTTCCAGCCGTTCGTTCACAATGAGGGCTCAAAGTTGGAGCAGATCAAAAGTCGTTAACATGATGGTGAATCATGCGGCAGCCTGTCTAGTCAGGTCACTATTCATACTGCCCAGATGATTCGAACAGCACATGGTTTTTAGAAATCGAGTTAATTAATGGTAAGTAATGATAATTCAGAATAATAATTAGTAATAATTAATCTCACTAATCATTTAGTGATCATTTACCTGCTCAAAGAAGGTAATAAACCGTTGTGTCGAGAATTTTTTTAAACTTGCTATAATGTTATATAACATCGGTCTTCGGTATTAATAAACATTATAATAATAATTCACGAAAGTAGGTACCAAATAATGATGTACAATGGTGTCACTTGCTTGATGTCAATAGTGGCTCATGCTGCTTGGATGAATGCGTTTAAAGTAGTAACGATCGAACACTTGATGAATGATCCATGATACGTGAGACTTCATGTGCTACACATTTCTGGTCCCTCCCTAAATTCATGTTGAGGTCGAACCATAATATCCGAGCTTGCCATTCGAAACCGCCAAAGGTAAATTGCAGTGACTTATGATCAAGAATTGGACTCCTTCTCAACCGTCTTAGGAAAAATGAAGGCGATTTGCGAGGGAAACGGATTCCCATTTTTTATTTATCCTTTCTTTTTTTCCGGGCCGCAACGAGGCAAGTTATTGGCGTTCCACTTTGCCTTCAGGTCGATATGCGGAGAAGTTAATTTTTAATATCGGCCCAGCTAAATATTTCAAATCTGCCAGCAACTGAAGGTGTCTTGATGATTCTCCCGCATGTCATCAAGTTGTGGAAACCAAACAGCGTACCAATTATTACTTGTAAGAACGCCGATGGTGTGGATGTCTGAATCTCTGATTGGTGGAGCAGTAAAAAGATACAAGAAATGCGTTTATCTAAATTTTATATTAATTAATGAGGTCGTTGTTGTGTTCAATATAGTCCAGTGTAATCCTTGGATTAGACAGCTAGGCCCGGATTTGGGAAAACATTTGAAAATTCTATTTTCCGTTTGAAAATAGTCACGAATTGGACATTTAGGTGAAAAGGATCGAACAAAAACCACATGACGTTACCGTGAGTTGAACAGGATTGTACTCGTTAGAGATTCAGATATAACATTGGAAACCTACGTTAATTCAGAAAATGGCGAATTTACTCATTAAATGTGTATCGATACTGCTTAGTCATTGCAGCCTACGTAATCACCTTATGCAACCAAACTTGAAGAGAGATCTGGCGGGTGCATCAGGCGGAAGTGTCACAAAGGTTCTTCAGGTCTTTTGTCCCATTTATGACCCCTCTCGCGAGGTATTCCGATAATTTTGCCTTCCATTGTATCTTCGCTCCATTTAATTTCTATTTGTTTTGTTCGTTTTTTTTTTTTTTTTTTGCTTTGTAAAAGTTGTTAGAAAAACCATCATTACCCACCCGCTGCTACGATCGAATTGTCTAAGGACCTAAACAATTGGGCGCGATGGGATCGCGGATGTCACCTAATTGCTGTAGGACGTGTTTATCACTGGAAAGGAGATCGTTCATTGTGGAGGGCCTCATTATGCTGAGTATGGTTTGCAATGAGCAACTAGCTCATACCTCTCGTCTTTCGTGTGGTGGCAAGTTTCACTTCCAGTTGACACCCATGTCTATTTATGGCAATCATGGAATACACCTTTTTATTAAAAAAAAAAGAGTGAGCCATTTCTCAAACCTTCCGGATATATTTCCAGCCCAATTACGATACTCCTTCATTACCCCGAAGACCGTGAAATAAAAACACCATTTCTTCCGAGTAAATTTTAAGCAATCACCACTGCGTTTTCTCTCCGTTTACAACTTGCATATAAGAAACTGCCTCACGGGACAATTATTATAGCTGGGAGCAGTTAATGATATTAATTTGGACAGACTTCATGGTCTGATCCCGAACATCTTTCGAGTCAGTGGCGTAGCTTAGACCCTACTTATGCTGAGGCTACTTAGGTACTCTTCAAGAAATCACTGGGAGAAATTGCCGGAGCTTTCTCGCCATCTTTCTGCCCTGGTACCTACCTCAGCGAGAAGATGAAGGCGCCACCATTGGAGCAATTAGCAGCTTTCACATTAAACGCGAGAATCTCTGGCAAAGAGTGTTGAACTGCATACGCACCATCAGTGGCAGCCTATTTCACTAAGAAGGGCTCAATGCCAGCCAGCGAACAATTGAATTCGGATATCATAATATGATATAATAATAATATATAATATAAATAATATTATTATATCCCCCCAAAAAACACTCCATGTTAAAATCCCCCTGCCTCGGCCGGAAAAAGTTATGATATCCTCTTTCCCCGCCCTCCCTTTTCTTTCCAGCTAAAGAGACACCCTAACCTCCAGCACCGTATCCGTTTCAAAATCTCCCCTTGGCACCATGGCGAGACATTTTTACTGCTACACATCTATGTATTATTTTATTAGTTGCTTGTGAAAGTAACTAACTTTCACAATTAACTAATAAAATAGGCTGTAGCCTTACCTCACAATAATAACAAGAAGAACATGGTAACGGTTAAGAACCGGGTTTTTGAAGTAATATAACTCGGCTCCCTTTAGGACTAGCGACTTGAATCTTTTAAAAGCAAGTGGCTTAAGTAGAAAAGAAGCTCCGTGCTAAATTTTTAGTCAATGGTGAAGGGGGAGAGGCTGTAGCCTTGGCTAACTAAATAAGAAGAAAAACATGCTATGGGGTTTTGAAGTAATTTAACTCGGCCCCCTTTAGACCTAAAGTCTTGAATCTTTTACAAGGCACTACTAAAGTTGAAGCAAAGCTCTGTGCAAAATTATAAGTCAATCGGTGAAGCTAACTGAACAAGAAGAAAAACATGGCAAGGGGTTTTCGAAGTAATATCTAGGCTCCCTTTAGGACTAGCTACTAGAAACTTAGAGGGGTTTTTTTCTATTATCCACGCCAAATTTCTAGTTGATCGGCTGTGGACCGTCATCGTGGTCAAAATTTGCCTCAATTAGCCGAAATTTCAGTTTTTTGTTCCTAACATTTTCTTGGGCTGAGGTAATGGGTTAAATCTTTCAAATGGCACTGTGTTGTGGTATAAAGAAGGTCTCTGCAAAATTTCTAGTCGATTGGTCCTGTTACCCAGGCTGTTGACTCGTCATAGTGGACAATAATCATGAAATTAGCTGCTTAGTTTGGGTGAAATTACTTTTTGGTTTATTATCTTCGATAATGAACCATTGGAATCGCCCAAAGAAAAAAAAATTTAACCCCCCCTCAAAATTTGTTGGTTTACGTTTCAAGATATTTACAACATGCTATGTAATAAATAAATAACAATCATGAATTACTTGATGGTGAAGTACTTAGTTTGGTTGGTTCAAAGCTATATTTCATTGTAGTTTCGTTTTCAGTGACATCTCCCATGAAATAGGACTATACCGTCAACCTTACCTATGCAACGTATACAGCATGAATGGCTAGAGAATCGTATCCGTTATTTACCTTAATTGATTTTAAGATGATTAGGGACATGCTATGGTCGTTGAGATAGACCTTTTTAGTAAGATGTCGTGCGTAATCAAACGTATTGCGAGTATAACTTCTGAATGCTCAATCGTGCTTTCAGTCCTTGATGTATCGGAAATGGTATCGGACCTTGTCTGAGTCAGATTGTTATTACGGTAAAGTGCAAGTAATTCTTCATTCGGACTTCACAATGTGTCATAGTGTGGGTTTCACGTTAACTTACGTTATTTTAAGTTCTAATTTACCTTGATAGGCCGGAAGAAAAAAAAACCCCAGGGTTCGCTGCGGAATGTTGAGCGACAGAAAAGACGGAGCGTCGCCACACGGTAATTCATATTTCATTAAGCGACCTGCGCCCTGGGACACTGTACCTAGTTATTCAGATCGCCATTCCCACCATCATCTTCGACTGAGCGTCGTCGGAACGTCCTTAAGTATTTACCATTGAAAAACGAAAAGGGGGAGGGTAAAATGTCACGATTCTACTCAACTAAACAATTTATAGGGGAAACGGACGGAGAAGAAATTTAGGCTGTTTTATTAATCCTCAACGGTCACAATGGGGTCAGCCATGGAGTCTTTTAGATATGAACTGATGACGAAACGCAAAGATCGAATAGCGGTACGAAGCTCAACTTGTTTATTTCGAATTTTACATAACTTCCAATATTTTAACATAGAACATAATATGTTATTATTTTATAATATATATTATTTTTACTATACAAAATTTGTAGGGAGCGCGCTTCTCTAAGTTATATGGAATTTACATTGCTAAGACGGCAATGACGATATGTTGCATTAACCGGGAAACCACATGGATGAGTATTATTTTCAATGCGTTTTAAATCTGTTCTCTTGAACCTCTAAATCACGAAGATGTTGATAAGAATTTGCAGTTTTGGTTATCTTCGATAATAAACCAATGGAATCGACCAAAGGCAAATTTTTAACTCCCCCCCCAAAATTTGAGGGTTTACGTAAGATACGTGGATTCAGACAATGATCAAACAGACAATGTATCAACTTTGGACCAGCCCCAACTTTTCATAGGTAACTCTAGTTTTTTAGTTCACTTTTAGTTTATTTTTTACAATTTTTTAAGACCATCCGCAGCTATGTACGACCAGCCGTTCGTTCACAACGAGGGCTCAAAGTTGGAGCAGGTCAAAGGTCAACATGAGGGTGAATCATGCGGCAGCCTGTCGGGTCATTGTTCATACTTGTCCAGATGATTCTAGCAGCTCATGGTTTTCAGATATCGAAATTAATGTTTTGGTACCTCGAGGGTGTGTCCAGATATTCCGATTATGGTCTAAGTGTTCAAAATGAAAGTTGTTGACGAGGAGATTTGAAAAATTAATGTTTTTTGAACCCGGAGTACCCCCCTCCCCCCCACGCTGGACAAGTTCTAGATTTGACGATTTAAAATCTACGGACTCAAATGAAAGTTGTTGACGAGGAAATGATATACATACAAAATTTGCATACTTTGAATAATACCTAATACCATTTAATGGTCTAGACAGAAGGGTAGGTAATCTGCACAAAGAAGATAATAAACACAAATAATAACACAACGTCAAGAATTTCACATCAAGTTTCATGTTAGTGACTGCACAACTTTGCAAGACCAATAAAATGAAATGTCGTCAGATGACGTTTACATCCACACGAAGTCGATGGAAAATAAACCTCTATCTGCAATAGCTCGCGAAATCCCCCCCCCCCCCTTAAATCCTGGTATCTCTCACGGCTAATCCTATCCTGAGATTGCCTGAGATTGGAATCCTCGGCCAGGATTCATGACATAGGCCAAAGTTTCTGCGTGAAAAATAAGTGAGTTCGAGCGTGTTACTCTCACAACTCTTCGCTTCAGGAAACAATAATGTTAGGTATTTTCAAAGATAAAAATCACTACAAAAATGCTGAAATATTGTACGAAATCTTATTAGCGGAATTCAGACAATGTCGCGTGAATTCAAGTAAGACTGGTACTAGGAGATAAGTTATTGAGTAAATTTTGTGATTCAGAGGTAGTGAAAAAAAAAGAGAAAAAAAAAATGTTCCGACATACCTAAACACATTTCCGAATCTCCGGTAAAGAATGGTCACAGTGGGGTTGAAGAACCGATATAACTCGACACGTGAGAACTGCCAACGCGAGACAAGAGCGAACATGGACTGGACGCCCTGGAAGGCAGGGGTTGTCGCGAGGAAACGCTGGAGCTGGAAGCTAGGGAAGGAGTCTTGGGGAGAAATCCTGAGAGATTGTATAATACCTACTCTATTCAAGTGGGAGAGGGAGCGTTCCCAGTATCGTTCCCGGAGGATCTCTTTCTTGGGAGACGCCAGGGTTTCGAGGAAGGGGTGGACTCAGCCGTCTGTCCCATGGATGATTAGAGACTGCCTCAAGGAGGAAGGCGTACACTCTGGAAAATGAATGTAACCAATGAAAAGACGCTTTATAATAATTATAATTATTATTAAAGGTGCTGAAAACCCTTTTCAGAGAGTAGGACACACCTGCCAAGTAGATGTGCAGTACAGTTGCTCCAATTAACGACACGAGTGTGTATAATTAGTTGGTGCATCAAGATGGATTGGTCCATTCATTAATAACCCGAACCCAGCAACAGCAATTTATTATCATTCACTTCGCTATAACTTCCCTGCTCATCCTAAAAAATCATAGCCTATCTGTACCTACACACAAATGAAAATTAGTTTTGTAAATCGGCTAATTTGTCGGTGTTTACCTACTTTGTGCAAGATAGACTGTGCTATTTTGACATCATGCCTTTGTCTGGGTTATGTGAACATTCATTTAATACATACAATGACCTCTCTGTTATTGTCATAACTCCACACTGTGACGCAATCTTGATCTTCCCTTTTTTTGTACATTTACATGGCGTTATTCACAGAACGTCGCCAAAAATATAAACTTAGCAATAAAACTAGAAGTTCGTCCAAACACCAAACCACGTCTAGCTCTTGACCCATTTTTGTCCTACTCATGTTTTTCAAATCCTGCACCCTTCTGTTGACGAAGGATTATTCAGGTGAAAGAGGAGTGGAGAACTAATGAGGACAGAACGTATTCCTGCTGGGTCGATACTCCCGATTCCAAGTCAACCCTATGAGGCCTACTCCTGTTATGTAAGGAAGGAAGTGTTGGTTTGTGGGATCAGGTAGATATGCGTACGAGTATAAGGTCGGGTCACGAGACCTGACTTGCACCCCACTCTCAAGCTGATGCTGGTCTGCCCCACTGACTCTCCAGCTTTTATTCAACGCGGACATGACCGCATTCCTCCCAAAACGTTTTGCTCTGTCATTTAAACGTGAAAAATTGTTTTTCAGCCTTAAATGGAAAAGCGAATTCACTTTATCAAACTGGGAAGTGAGCATAGCAGTAATGTTGTTTACCCGTGGATTGCAAAATTCTTTCTAAATGGTCTGCAGAAGCGAGAATCGAACTCATTTTGGTTTATTATCTTCGATAAATTTATTATCTTTGGAATCACCAAAGAAAGAACAAAATTTGAGGGTTTAGGTTTAAAGATACGTTGGTTCAGAAAATTGAATAAAAAAAAAAGAAAATCCGTCTGTCCGCCGATAATGAGAAAAATAATTGTAGGTAATGCAGGTGGTATTCAATAGATCTGAATATTGTCCTTTCTGCTGGACATTGGTGGAGGCCACTAACATCTTTTCATGACTTATTCCTGTGATGCATGCTATATCTTTAGAAATACTCGGTAAGAATAAGCTCCAGATCTTTGACTTGGTTCATCCGTTCCCCAATACGTAATGAGATGATTTCATGTTTACACGGATATATCCGGGTATTGCATCGATATATCAAAGGCCCTTCATTAATACCCCATAAATGTCAGCCCTTTTGTTTTATTATCTTTGATAATGAACCTTAGGAATCGCCCAAGAAAAAAAATTACCCCTCTCGAAATATGAGGGTTAATTCCAAATTCGAATAAAAAAAATCCGTCCGTCCACCGTTCGCCCAGTCACTTTGCCCAGTTAGCGTTGTGCTAAAATTATAAAAAAATTGGTTTACGGGTTCGGACTGCAACCACGATGATCCTTGAAACTTTTCATAACCCTAGGTCAAGGGGAAGGGGTTCAACATGAATTTGGAAATTTCAGTTCAAGTTTGAACCACTTTTTTTCTCGACATAAGGGTAGGTACCTACCTAATCATGCGACAGTTTTTTTCAACATGAGGGTGAATCATGCGGCAGATCAAAAATTCATAATAGACATATTATGTCTATTCAGATGAAACGGTACAGTATTTAGTTCACATTTGAGACCATGTGGAGGTTTGTACGACCACCCATTCGTTCACAACGAGGGCTCAAAGTTGGAGCAGATCAAAAGTCGTCAACATGAGGGTGAATCATGCTGGCCCAGCTGATTCGAACAGCACATCGTTTTCAAATATCGAGTTACTTAATAATCATTATTAATAATAATAAACAATCTTCATTAATAATTATTAATAACTCACAAAATTATTAATCATTAATAATATTTAATAATAATTAGGTAATGATAATTCATAATAATTATCATTCAATCATTTAGTGATCTAGACAGAAGGGTGATTTGCACAAAGGAGACCGTTGTGTAAAGAGTTTGTCGAGTTTTGGTTTATTATTTTCAATAGGTACCTATTCAGATTACCCGGACGTTGCCCCGAAAAGGCTATTTATCAATACACTGAGTTGTGCGTAAATAACTCAATGTATGGATAAATAACCAAACTGATAAACCAAATTACAGCTTCATAGTGTGATTGTCATAGAAATTAGCTTTAGGAGCCACTCAGCTGATCAGGGGCCTGGGCAGCGTCAAGTTAAAGTCCTAAGGATGCTACTTACCATATTACAGCTTCATAGTGTGAATAGTATAGAAATTAGCTTTAGGGACCCAGGGCATATGCTGCTTACAGTTTAATTGAGTCAAAAAACTTCAATTTTTTTTATCACGCCAAATTGTACCGTCTGCAAACGTCTCTTATTACTTTTAGCCCTCTAATATCTCCTAGTGTGACATCTGAAAATACAATGGCTCTAGCACGCATTTTCCTTATTGAGTATCGAGTGTTTTCTCTCTTTTTAATGTATTGCGGTTTAGTGATGTTGGAAGGAAAACTTATTCTGAACCCCAAAAATTCTTTCAATATAATGAATGCTCGATCCTTGGACGAGGCAGAAAATTTATTTGAGTTGTTTACATCGATAAGGAAACTCCGCGTTCGAATCTTGATGTTTCGTTCAAATCAAAACGGGCCCAGATATAATGTGTGACATTATTCATTGGCACTTACTCTTTTTGATTGAATCGTTTCCAAAAAATGAGGGCCAGAAGGACCACGGCAACTGGGCAAAGTCCTAATTGTCATTAAATTCCGAAATTGGAATTTCGATATATTCACCGTAATCGATTCCCGTTTCCAGGATTATGAGATCCACAGGCGTGCCAATGGGGCAAAATTTGGATTATGAATTCGTACACAACTTCAGGATAGTCTAGAAGGTCGTGGAAGATGATATAAATACCTTCTCTTAGCTCATCTTTTTGTTGCCCGTCATCGTGAATTGGGATTGTGATGTTGGGTGGTAGACGGGGGCGGATGCCTCCTTACTTATAACATTTTTTTCATTTCGTTTCGGAAACGCTGCCCTGTTATATGATGACTCGTCATTACGTAAAACCGATCCACGACGAGGACCGCCCGATCCAGAAGACCGCGGCAGCGTTCAGCCCATTGCCGAAAAGGTGCGATGAACCTCGACCGGATTTAAAATACGGAATCGGGGTGGCTACCTAGAAACCCTCACGTGAGCCGTCACGTAATAATAATCACCGCCTTCAAGCGAGTCTTCGGAAAACGGGGTGACGCGGCCCAAAGAGGGCGGTCATCTGTTGATGGTGTAAAGTAGATCGAGTCCCAGTTTTTCTAGCAGCCCCCAACCACCCAGTAATCCAACTTGGGGTCATGTCTAACAAGGATGGAAGGAGAAGGGGTAACGGAAGCACTGCTCTAATCACTGCAATCTAAAGGGTTAAAATTTGATAATAAATATATTTAATAGATATATTTTGGTTTATTATCAGATAATATGCAGAATCTTCGATAATGAACCTTTGTAATCTCCCAAGAAAAACAAAAAACCCCCCTCAAAATAAGTTTACGTTTCAAGATACGTAAATTCCGAACAACTTAGCACATGATCCTTGAAAATTTTCATAACCATAGGTCAAAGGGAAGGGGTTCTAAGCGAATTTTGACTTTTCGAAAATTTCATAACTCGAAACATTCACATGAAACGGTATAGTTTTCAGTTCACATTTAGATAGAGTTCATTTTTTAGAATTCTTTAAGACCATCCACAGCTCTGTACGATCAGCCGTTCGTGCACAATGAGGGCTGAAAGTTGGAGCAGATCCAAAGTCGTCAACTTGAGGGTGAATCATGCGGCACCCTATCTGGTCAATGATCATAATGGCCTAGCTCATTCGAGTAGCGTATGGTTTTCAGATATCGAGTTAATTAATAATAATTATTCATCGTTATTAAAAACAATTCATAAACATTATTAATAACTAGCGATAATAATTATTGTTAGTTATTAATCATGTGTATGAATTATTAATTATTAATAATAATTTACACTAGGTACTTGTTTTTCAACTTCTCTATGAGCTAGGGGTTTGAACTTTTAAGTATAAGTCAGAACCGATGCAAATGCAATATTCACTCGAGTTCTTGTCTTTAAAATTGTTTAAAGAATACCTAATTACCTATTTGTTTAAACAAATTAAATTTTGATGATGAGGTAGAGTCTTGAAATTTTAAACATGGGTCAAAAATAGATGGCAAGGCAATATTCAAGCGGTTTCTTGTCTGTAAAATTGTTTAAACAATACCTGTTTGTTTAAACACATTAAATTTGGATGATGAGCTAGAGTCTTGAAATTCTAAACATGGGTCAAAGATGGATGACAAAGCAATATTCACTAGGTTTCTTGTCTGTAAATTTTTTAAACAATACCTTTTTGTTTTATTAAATTTGTATGATGAGGTAGAGTTTATTCTATCATTTTGTGAATTAGGTTAGGGTGATCTGCTCAAAGAAGATAATAAACCGCTGTGTCAAGAATTTGGAGAGTTTTTTGGTTCATTCTCTTCAAGAATGAACGATTGGAATCGACCAAGGACCCAATTTTTTCAATAAACCTCCCCCCCCCCCCCACCGTTACGTTAAGACAAACTGGCCACGATGATATCCAACCGCCGATAGGAGAGGAACAATAAGAAGAAGAAAGTTATTCTGGGGTATTTCACTTGTAATCAAAAATGTTCTACGTTCTACTAATGTTCTACGTTCAAAATGTTCTCGTAAATTGAGCTCTATTTGGGGAAACAAAACCGTTTCATTTCCCTAAATAGAGCTCAATTCATTTTGAACCCCTTCGGTTTTGTGACTCAACGTATCCTGAAACGTAAACCAACCAATTTCGTGGTGGTGAGGGGAGGGGGGGGTCCAACGGATTATCCTCCATTATAAACCAAAAACCCGCTACTTGTACGCCAAACAAGTACCTACTTGCCTATTCATGATGGTGTTCTTTTGACCAATATTTCAACAATTGGAATTCTTGAATCCGCCTATTTCATCTTGAATTTGCAATTCCACAATTCTGATTCATTTCTTGACGACATAATATTGTCATTCATAAATAAAGTAGGTATGTAGTCCAGAGGTTAGTCTTGAGTTTTGCGAGTGCCAAATTTGAATGGCCCCGGAATTTCATGAATCGTGTCGGAAAACGAGTCATTCCCGTTTGTTGGAGGGAGTATTTGTGAAAATCTCACACAAATCAATACGAAAACTCAAATTTGACCCATCCTTTCTGTTGTAATTACAAACATTTTTGCGAAATAGGGTATTTGCATAATGTAGTACCACGACCAAGGTACCTCCAATTGGTACGTGTGACGTAGTGCTTACCACTATTATTTTGCACAGGCGGGTTTCATTCTCGATTCATAGCCCTCTCCTTTGTCGTTTTGGTTTATTATCTTCGATAATGAACCATTGGAATCGCCCAAAGAAAAAAAAATTTTAACCCCCCCTCAAAATTTGTTGGTTTACGTTTCAAGATACGTAGATTCAGAAAATCGAATAAAAAAAAATCCGTCCGTCCGCCGTACGCCGTCCGCCGTCCGCCGTCCGAGGCACTTTGCCCAGTTAGCGTTGAGTTAAAATTACGAAATTTGGTTTCTGGGTTTGGACCAGCCCCACAATGATCCACGAAACTTTTCATAACCCTAGGTCAAGGGGAAGGGGTTCAAAACGAATTTTGAAATTTTGAAAATTCCATATCTCGAAAAATTCCCATCAAACGGTATGTTTTTTATTTCATATTTAGATAGAGTTTGTTCCGTAGAATTTTTTAAGACCATCCGCAGCTTTGTACGACCAGCCGTTCGTTCAAAATGACGGCTCAAAGATTGTGCCTCACAACCCGATCGTGAATCAAACTGTTGAAATACAGGTCCATTTTCATACTAACAAGATCTTTGGAACATCATATGGCTTAAGTGATGTCGAGTTTGTTGTTCTGAGGTGCGTTTCGTGCTACGGAAATGAAGGTAATTTCGAATGTTTGTTGGTAGGTACTTCTTTTATAGAAAAATTATTACCGACGTAGTATTAAAAACCCCAGAATTATATCGTATTAATTAATCATAATTAATAATAATAATTAGTAATTATAAATACGAATTATCAATACCTAACAATAAATTATAATGAGTGTGTGTGGTTTAGGTTGACCGTCAGTAAGAATGATGTTGAGGGATGTCGAGGGTCGGTCATTTGACCGACCCTCGACATCCCTCAACATCAATAAATTATAATAATTTTCAGTAGGTACTTGATAAAATTGTTAATAATTAGTGATAATTGACAATAATAATTAATCTGACATTTAGGATCTAGACATTTAGACCTAGTGATCTAGACAGAAGGGTGATCTGTACAAAGAAGATAATGAACCGTTGTGTCAAGAATTTGCAGAGTTTTTATACCTCAAGTTCCTTTTGCTTGTATTTTCCGTAAAGGCGTTGATTGATCTTTTCGATGCACGAATTCAGTCTCTTGTTGCTTATGGTTCTGTCTCTGAATCTTCTTTCGCAATCTTCACAGGCCGTCGAATATCTATCGTGTTATGAAGATTATTTTATTCGGATTTGAAATAATATTTTGGAAATGGATATCGAACTAACTAATTGAAAAACAGGGTTAGGATTCCTTTCGGATGAATGGGTTCAACGAGCGATGAGGAAGGAGAGAGAAAGTGCGGACCCGGAGAGGGGCTTTCCCTTGTTATAGCTCAGTTCAGAAGATGTTTTGACGTAACCGAAGGCAGTCGGGTCAGACCCAGACGACAACCCCGTCAGATCCGTCGACCAAAAGGGGGGGGATAAGGATAAATTTCGATTTATTCCAAGGGTAAATCGATTACGTAGCGTCGATTAGGAAGATCCCGCATTTGGGTTCCTAATGCTGTTTGAAGACAACAATTGGAAAAAAATGTGTGAAGAAATAAAATTAGCTGTCCAAATGTGAAGTCATCTTCAAAGGGGGTTTCAGTCGGCCATGAACGTTTATCGACCATCCCTAATCCATGAGTAGGTATATTGTCGCATTCATTCACTATGGGACGAACCAACTGCTCTACTGATATTGCGAAATTCTCTATTGATATTCAATACTTATTAATGAATTCGAAAGTGATAGAACAACAAAAGTTGACAAAATCTTGACGCAAAATCAATTTACATTAAAAAGACACCAGATGGTCCTTGAAACTTTTTATAACAACGGATCAATAGAAAGGGGAGAAAAATGGGAAATGTACATTACAAAACGCTACCGCTCGCAAATTTTTGAATCGATTATTTTGGAATGCAAATTTGAACTAAGACGGATCAGTGTATGACCAGTAGTTCGTTGACAATGGGGTCTTGATGATAGCACCGAAGACCAACCTGCAAATTCTTGACACAAAGGGTTCATTATCTTCTTTGTGCAGACCAACCTTCAGTCTAGATTAATTCAAGAATTATTATATTACGTATCAAGTTGTTTAAAATATTAATGACTAATAATTATTGTTAGTTATTATTAATTACTGATAAATAACTCGATATCTGAAAAACATGTGCTATTCGAATCAGCTGGGCCAGTATGAACATTAACCTGCCGCATGATCCACCCTCATGTTAACGACTTTCGAGCTGCTCCCACTTTGAGGCCTCATTGTGAACGAACGGCTGGTCGTACAAAGCTCTGAATGGTATTGAAAAATTCTACCAATTAAACTATTTAAATTCGAACTAAAAACTATAACGTTCCGTTCAAATTTTTCGAGATACCTACTTATGATTTTTCCAAAATTTCAAAATTCGTTTTAAACCCCTTCCACTTGACCTAGGGCTACGAAAAGTTTTAAGAATCACTGCGGGGTTGGTCCGAACCCGTAAACCGAATTTCGAAATTTTAGCACAAGGTATCGTAACCGGCCCGCCAAGTTGTCCGCCATGTTTATAAATATGGCCCAACGGTACAAAAGTTTGCCGACACCTGATAAAAAACCTGTGATAAACCGATAGTTGTCTGCCAAGCCTAAACCGGGGACAAACAACCGAACGTGCCGGAGATAGAAAAGAAGAGAAATGCGCACACACGAACAACCAATAGTAACATAGCTGTAACTCAAGTCAAAACTCAAAACCTCCGAGTACCTAGTTAATTGGGTTGTTTGATTTGTATTTTCTACTACTTTTGTGTGCTACGAAATTTCGTAGACTCATCTGGGGTTTCTTGTTGTCCCTACGGTCTGGTACTCAGTAGTTTGGTGTCGAGAAAAATGCATCCATCTTCGTATCCCTGAGTCGTCCAATTCGCTCGTGTGTTTAGATTTTCATTCAATCCAGCTTTCGTTGTAATACGAGTGACTATGTTGTACGAGTTTGACCAACATATAGTTTGAGAGGAGGTATGTACATGATTGCAGTGGGCAGGAAAAGCCCCTTTAATGCCCCACAGGGACGTTTT
This sequence comes from Stenodema calcarata, assembly GCA_963920205.1. Lineage (NCBI taxonomy): Eukaryota > Metazoa > Arthropoda > Insecta > Hemiptera > Miridae > Stenodema > Stenodema calcarata. Next base: position 19,081,962 of record OY986052.1, on the reverse strand, counting down.
CCGTTTCCATTATTTTCTTGTAATCTTCAATCTACTCCTAGTGCGAATTAGGCTTGAAATCAAACGTTTCCGAACGCGGGGAAGGTTTCCATTTACGTAAAAACTGTTGTGAACAGTGTTTGCCAGCAACATGGTATATTGATCGTTATAAGCAACATGGTATAAGGCTGTTGTTTGTAAATGTTTACAAACAACAGCCTTACGATCAATATAACATTGTACGATTATCAGTGTAGTTTTGCATTGTCTAGTGGGGAAAACTATCTTACCTGATCTGGAAACCTCATGAAAACCATATACACTATATTGGTATACTATTTTTGTTCTTTAATGCCTTGAAAGTGGTTTTTCGCCACTCAGAACAGGCGGGGTTGAGAAACCTATATTGAATACAGCATTATCAATTAATGTTCTCTTTGGTGTTCTTCTAGATTGGATTACGAGGTCTTCACTAGCAATCAAAGTGTACATCATATATAAGGAGGATGGGGGGGCAGTACCCCCTGCCCCCTCAACTTCATCAGGAGACAAGGGGCCCACAGGACCAACATCTGTCCCTTCACCCCCAGCTGCTCAACTCTTGGATATCATAGACGTCAACTCATCCAAAATAGTCAGCTTTGATGGAGATCTCAACCCTCACTTGGAGGGTAGCAGTAAGTTTTCCTTGGGCAGAAATCATTCAGGGAGGGCAGAGATCAACTCCCCTAATAATATCTTTCAAGGGTACCTGTTACCTCACTTCGCTGCGTGGGGATGAGTAGACAGCATTTGAACTCAAGTTCTCAAGTTGCCATCATTCCTTGTCATTTTATTTGCAGATCATTTGGTGTCTGATAGTTCTGAATACACCGAACATTTCTTGGCACAACTCACTGCAGACCCACTCGTATTGTCGTCTTCACAAGTTTCATCGGTCCTCTCCGAACTCGAACCTAGCGGGGTATTACTTTTTATTATTACCCTAGTGTAAATCATTATTGTATACAGGCCGATTATTGTTGTTTGTTCAGAGATCCCGTAGTGTCTAAACGCACCATGTGAAGAACACAATATTATTATTTGACGTGTTGGTGGATTCCAGAGTCCAGCAGTCCAACCAGATTCTATTACAATTGCCAAAGTGGTTGGCTCAGATAGAACTTCTGTACTTCCTCCACCACCTCAACCCTCTTTACCGTCTTTGGTTCAACCTCCGCCAACCAACAAGAGGTATCATGCCGTCAAGTAAGTGGGAAATGCTGCACTATTTCATTGTTAGGAGGGTTTTCTCAAGGCCACAACCTAACATAAGCCGTAACATCAATTTCAGATGTGTCAAAGTAACCTTAGGCCAATTGACGTGGTTTCGATGCAGCTTATGCCCTTTTTTGGCTACTAGCCAAGATCTCATTTCTTCCCACTACATCAATCTTCATGTTGATTCTGTGGCAGCTGAACTCCGCTGCCTCAACTGTGAAGTCAGCTTTACCCGTCTTCAAAACTTGAAGGTAGAAATCTCTTCTTTGACATTTTCCATTTGAAAGTACGTTTCTGTAGAAACGGGATTACTTTGGGAATCAGATTTAATGTGAAAGTTGAAAAACGCTGCAATTTCTTTCACTAGAGGGTACTAATTGCTGTGTAGATCACATTTATCAAGTTATTTCATGGGTTATTACATGTATTCACCACCTACACAGGCAATATTTTCATAGAATGGAGTGAGTGGACTGGATCCAGAGCCTGTACATTGGCCTACAGGGCAACGCTCCGCCAAATAAGCCCAGGTTTCGCACTTACTGCCATGATTTGGTGGCTCCATTATATGTTATTTGTTTCAGCATCACTATGTGATAGACCACCTCGTTTCCCTTAGCGACATACAAAATTTGACGAAGCTGACGGTTGAAGCAAATAAGTCTTGGCGGGACAAGGAGAGACACGGTAAATGCTATTTTGGAGGCTCTGTACTATTCATATTAGAAGTTGGTTGACAAATAATCCTTAAATAAGGACCAATCTTAAACTAAGGAGTAGGTAAACTGCTTATTAAGCAGTTAATAATTTCTGTTTGTTATTCACTCAAGTATATAATATTGTTATAGGGAAAGATGACTGTTCGATGGTGGACTCGATTGTCCCAGAGATTGTCACTGCCGAGGAATTATTTCTGGATGACGAGCAAATGTGTGAAAGTATTAGAAAAGATGCCTCCATCCGTCCTCCACCCCCACCTTCCCCATTGACTGTTGCTGCTGATCCTTCCATTCTTACATTTGTTGTCAACAAATTGCCAGGTCAGTAATCACAGAACTTTTCAAATAAAATCTCGTTTTTAATTAAATGTGTTAAAGACTATGTCTTGGTTGCTTTGAACTGACGATGGTTCAATCACCGGTATTCATATTTCAGTTCAAATATCTAGTTTTTCTTTAGGTTTAATACAATGTTTAAGGATTTTGCCCTTGATTTTGACCACAAGGTGTTTATTGAGAGGCCATGCACAATGTAACTACACAATATTGTGTACCATCATTTGTCTGGCCTTGCGATTCAATAATGGTCGTTCTAACGCTAAACAGCAGCTTCACAATGGCATCCTATGCTATAGATGACAGACCAATTCCAAGCAGCTGCTTGTAATACCAGCTGGCCCGTCCGAGACAAAAATCGATAGGTGGGAGTGGAGTAATGCTTCGTGGAAACTTCTTCTTTCTGGGCGTGCGTCTTAAAATTTAAATTCGTCTGTCGCCCAGCTTGCCCAAAATTTGCTCACCCGCGAAGAGACTGTCGCATTCATGAATTGCTCACGAAGATGTGCAAACACACCATTATACCTAATAATATTGTGTGTTGTAGATCTTTAACATGTGCTATGCAGAGCATCAGATTGAATGGGGCTAAAATCGTCAATTAGCTCCTATTGGTCTCTGAACAGCTATGGGATTTCAGCTGGTCAATCTTACCTAATATTTACCAATTCGTACAATCTTACAATTTTTCCTATTCGTGTTTTTTATCAAAACCCGAGTAGTCAACGAGAACATACCTTATCGTGTAGTTTTGCGTTAAATGTACCTAATTTTAATTGATTTAATTAGAAGCTGGTAGAAACGATGATAATGGAGAAGAAAGGCTCAGAGAGGAAGAAGCGAGAAAAGCGGAAATTAAAGCTGAGAAAGAAGAAAAGGCCATTTGGAAGTAAGTTTTGTCCTAAATTTTTAATATCTTGCAATTTGTTTTTGTTGCCCCTTGTATAGAAATTTACCATCTACATTTGCAGTAAATATTAACCATTATGAATATTGATCTGTATTCTTTCTTTCAGGTGTACAGTTGAAGGGTGCTCCCTCAAATTTATCACTGAAGGGAACCTGGACTTCCATAAGATATGCCATGACGGTGAGAACTAGCTCTATATGTACGGTTCCTGTTGAAGACCGTGTTATGTACATTACCCCACTTGTTGAAAATATTTTATACCAAGGAAAAGCTATTTGACAATAATTGTCAAATAGCTTTTCCTTGGTATAATTATTATAGATCCAATATGCCTTTAGCCAAAATATTCAGCACTTGCTTGAGGTAGGTCCAGTTCTCATCCTTTGGAACAACAAGAAGATAATTCCGCTCCCCCAAATATTGAAATGGAATGAAGCGTGAAACTGGACGATCGGCCACTTCTAATCTGGCAGTTTATTCAAATTCCAGTTCTAACAGCTTACATCTTCCGCACATGTTACACATGGTGAAGTAGAAGCGGCAAGCAAGGCAGGCAGCTGCCCCATAGGCCCCTGGCACCAACTCCCTGCCCTCTTCGCCCACTAGAATTGCCCCCTTTTCCCGGCTATTCCAATAATTATTATAATAATTATAATTGGAGATGGGGCAATTTCTCAATTATTGGAAGAATTAACTATGAAGTACAGTTTATTGCACTATAATTTTATTCATATCGCTGGAAAACATTACTGGCTAGGACCTCAGAAAACGACTTTTCAAATTAGACCCCCCCCCCCCTCCGCGTATTGATATTTCTCTGAAACTGGAGTCCATTAAGGCAGAGGTGGTTTAAAAACATTGAAATCCCACTGTTGAAATCTAGATTTACTGATTTCTCAGTGTGCAAAAACTGACAAAATCATGGTGCAACTGTCTCGTGAAACACCCTGTATAAATTTTATGTAGGTACCTGCTATTTTTTCTACCTGAAGCGGAAATTATGATGAGATGGTTTAGGAACAAATGTACTGAAGACCAAACTACTACCACCTTCTAACCCTTCAAGTCTGCGAGAAAATGGCGATTGCCGAAATGTCAAGTGAGTTTTCTATCTAATTAACCGACCAGTTTTGTTTCTAAAACTGCCACCACGTGTTCACATCCTATTCAGATGTATCTAATAATGAGTAATAACGCATGAAACGTTTATTAATTTCATTATTGGGAAAATAGGTACCATCAAGTGGCAAGTGGTTATCGGAACTAAGTAGATCCTTATTTTCCAAATGCCACAAAATGACCTTGAGTCAGATCCTACAGAATCGATATTCTGTAGGATCTGACAAAAGGTCATTTTGTGGAAGCAGCTGGTACTCATTGGGCTTGCCGCTTCTACACTTTCATAAGTTCCATGATTTAGGAACAGTCTCAACAGACTTGAGTGAAGCATTTGATCACGTAGAACACTGATTACTGCTTTACATTCCTGGTTGATCTCATCTAGTTTTTCATTTTATTTGTCCGACTAGTCCAGTCTAGAGTGTCCATCGTCACACACGTTTGGTCGTTAAGAGGAGAACGAATATGGCCTTAAATACCATTTTTCATAATTATAGCTTATCGGAGGTGATGGTATAAAGAGTTACAACTTACTCATCTGCTACGAAATGCTTTTATTATGCACTTATATCCACCCAGAATTTTGGAAGTATGATATCCCTACAAGATGATACACCCAGAGTCCAATTTGAAATGACCCAAATGATATATTTTGAAACCGGATATGGAGGTATCCATAACTCCACAACAAACTATGCCTCTCTGTGGTAGTGATTTGACTTCGTTCTTGTCTGTTGTCTTTTTAGTATGAACTCTTTTTTTCCCATAAGCCTTGTGGCCATTTCAATTAAGTCGGTCGCTTGACGCCTCTCGCGAACTAATCTTGTCTTTACGACCTGTTTGAAGAATTTGTATGATACAGTGATCGTACAGCTGGTCAGATGTTCACATATCGATCCCTTTAGGATTACAAAGATAGATTCAGTACCATTAGGAGTGGGTTTAAATGTCCAGTTTGTTCTCAATTGCAGGAAAATCGGGACAGTGGAAGTGTCCAGAGTGCGGTGAAGTTTTCTCAAAATGGTCCGAACTCTCATTGCACCTTTGGCGCAGTCACTCTCTGGATATAGATCTCTATTCGTGCGACTTGTGCGATTTCAAAACAAACAAGTGAGTGATCTCACCTGTGCCTATTAAAACAAAAATTCACTGATTTTTTTTTTTCTATACAGATCACTATTCTGTATAGAATATCCGTGTGAGACCCATAACTATGTGTTTGTTCAAAATGATGACAACAAATTCTGATCCTCATTGGACAATAATGAGGAGGGCTTGAAAAATAATTGTTCTTGGTCGATTGGACCAAGATTAACGACTAGGTTGAAATAGCCGTTTATATTGATTTAGTAAGTTGCTTTGGCACGCTTCATGTAGCTATAGCTTATTTGTCCTATGGTGTGTAATTTTAGCTTCATGTAGCTATCTGTAGCTATTTGTCCATGGTGTGTAATTTTTAGAACTATAGTCTATTACCGTGGACTATTAAGTGACAATTCGGCATATTATTCTACATATTATATCAAAGCTTGTGTCATTATTCTTTGTGACTATGTACTAACTAATTCAATATATTTTTTTGCAGCCTGAGTAAGTTGATGAATGTTCACAGAAGAATTCATGGGAGTGATCGCCCTTATCTATGTGACACTTGTGGCAAAGGTTTCAAAACTACTAAACAATTGGCAACGCATAAGGTAGGTGTGCGCTTCTTCTATATCTGCATAGATCTGGTGATTTGTCTCAAGGAATCGCCTGTTAATATTTTATAAATCCATCTCATGACGTTTTTAGGCCCTTCACAACAAAAATAAAAAGCCCGCTCTGCAAGGTTCAGAAAATTGTTCAGTTTGTTCGAGGAAGTTTACTGATCCACGTCTCTTGCGTCACCACATGGACATCGTTCATAGGTCAGTATTCCTTAAACCCTGAATGTATCTATGCAGATGGGGGATGGAGGTTGCAGGGGGGGGGGATGTAACCTAACCTAAGTTGTTTTGTCTAATATTTTTGAGGATACTACATACAGGGGTTTAAACTAATTTTAACACTTTTCATTATCGGAAAACGTTTTTTTAATTTAATGATTTTACAATATTTTTCAAAGTCTTAACATTTCGGTAGGGGAGGGGGGTCCTCTGGTCCCCCCTGGCTACGGCACTGCTGTACATGGCCAAATTGAATTTTGCTTTTTGCATTTTTTGATAAAACACTTTTCGCACTCCAAACACGTCCATGTTCGAACTTGGCCTTAGTATGGACCTATTGAGTAACCCCTCGAAATTTGGGAGGTGTCACTATCTTGAAAATCGAGATATACTGCCATAATGTTAGCGGCCATAACTAATATAATAGCGGAGTGGCCTTCAAGTATGGCCTTCATTGTGCAACTCAAAGCCTACTTTCTCCAAGCGTATATACCTACTACTGGTGGTGTGGAAAACAAACTTCAATCTTTATATTCCTTTCTCTTGTTTTCTAGGGGACTGAGGCCCTATGTTTGCAACGTCTGCAGCTACTCAGCATCATCCATGTCCACTCTTAAGATGCATCTCCGTTCCCACACTGGTAATCCCATCAATCCCATTACCTTAGATTTGAAGATGCAAAGATGATTTGTGTAAAAGTTTGTCGCCATCCTCAATGACCGAAATCCGCATACACTACATTCAGTGTAAATATGGAGCACTTGTCTTTTTCATTCACGTAAATGAATATTTCGAATTGTAGGTGAAAAGCCTTACGCTTGCCCTTACTGCCGCTACAAGACGGCTGATCACAACTCTCTTCGAAGGCACAAAATGCGGCATTCGGGCGCCAAACACTACAAGTGCCCGCACTGTTCGTATGCGTCGATTCAGAGCACCACATACAAGGACCATTTGAAAAATAAACATCCAGGTAATTGGATTGGGGTTTCAATTATTTGTCTAATGTTGTAACACGGTTGCATTAGTTATACCAAAGATGGTTTTGGCGCTTCTACACCCCAAACTCAGCATAACTAGGCATTAAAATAATTTTGTAATATTTACTTTGTACAGCTGCTTTCATGAGTATTTTTTAATTTATAGGTAGTTTTCAAAAATATACTATTGCTGTGTGTTGGGTTCTTTCAGGTCTCGATGACGGTCTCATGTTTTGTTGCAATTACTGTTCCTTCCGAACTGTCAACAATAAGATTTTCCTCACTCACATCTCATCTCATTCTAACTCAATTAATGAGAAAACTCAGGTATTTTTTGTTTTAATTATTTTGATTTTATTACAATGTAACAACTGGATGTTAGAATGTATTGATGTTTTTTGCAATTAATAACTCGAGTAATATGTGCTTTCAGGGAGATACAAAAATAAATAACGAAGACACAGATTGCATCAGTAGCAGTGTTGAATGCGAGTAGTACTTCTTGAGTCGGATTCAACTCCCTTGGAAACCACTGAATCCCACTTCTCACTCAAATCCCATCCCGCTTGAACGTAAAATTGGTGGAAGTGAGCTCAAGATCTTAGAAAACACTGGACAAGGACTGACGATGTACAGTGTAAAGCATGGCTCCCTTTTGAGCAGGTTTCGTATATGAACGCAAATTACTCGTAGAACAAAACATCGTTACCTGGCTCGTGAATTTTTTGTATTTTGTATTAATGAATATTTAAACTAGTTCTTGAGTAAATATGTTACTCTGCCCATCCACTGCATTTCCACAATCAACCTCTGCTTCTAAACAGCTCATAACTCGTCACATGTACCCACTCACTTGCCGCAGCCCTCATAAATCCTATCATTGTTTGGACTTTCGGGGTACAAGAAATCACCAACAACAAATTGAGTAATAATAAATTGTTTTAATTCTTCGTATCACAGGTCTTCCATAGAAAACTACATTATTCAGTAATTGTTTGATTTAGAGTTGCTTTGCAAAATTTGATTTTGAAACTTTGATAAGGTCCATTATAGGCACTAAGTTGAATAAAGTTAGGCACAATATTTGCACCATACTTGGAGCTGCATTTTACCCTCATATTTTGGGCATATTATGTCCATTGTATGAGGTTGCCCTCCTTACAGTCTTCATCCAGAACGTGTCAAGTAGATCATCTTGAATAATTCGTATAAGAGAAACATAATAGAAGACGAATTGGTACGCCATTCACCAAATATTTTTATGGACAGTACAATAGCAAAAAGGTTTACTCAACAACTTATTTTATCAACCAAAATTGCAATGTTTAAAACAAGTAATGACGTCTTCAGTTGACCTCCTGTGCAATATATTGATTTCCAAAATCACTGTTCAAAAAAGTAAATCGCCTATGAAGAAATAATATACTAGAATATACTCACATTCAACCATTTGATTAAAAATTTTGATTTTACAATACATACGAAGACCGTCACGAAATTATCTTGGATAGAATTATCTACTTACATTAACATTATGCGTACCACTAGACTTCTAAAAAGAGGAGGAAAAATATTAGCTTTATTAACCGAATTGAGCTTCATCCCTCCAATCAATATTTTGTATAACAACAAAGATTGTTAGGACCGCATCGGAACTATAATGAAAATAACATTGTAGTTATAAGTACTTCAATACTATGGACAATCTATAAACTAACTTTAAAAGCGTACTGTAAAAAGTTACAAAAGTAGGACCAACATTTGCTCGGAGTCATCATACTGAATTGGAAGAAGCTCCAAATACATTGGACAAAGTGCGACTTATAAACTTGGAATATTCGCCATTAATCCCGCTGGCATCATTTTGTTATGAATGACTACACTGAGGGGAACGGTATAGCGAATGAAGTGGGAATTATAAGTATGAAAACAAACACCAGAGTCGCTAGTGAGTCTAAACTTCCAATGTGAATAGGGCCTTTAGAGGAGAGAGCCACTTCACTGCAAGCCAGACGATGAATGCGAAAAATGCAATCCTTGTCATCAAGTCGAGACCGTACATCCTGGAATCAGTAGAATAATTATTGTAATGTGAGAAGTGAATATATTAGTATTTTAATGCTATTGAATACCATCAAGGACGTAAGGACCGTCAAGAACAACTCCGATTTTAGTTAAATCACTAGATACTTAAAGAGTATATTTATGCGTATAGAGTATATTATAGGATGGATTGGTGAAACTAAAGACACTCGCGTGAAATATGAACTTGAATGAACGAACAGGAGGATGAAAATTATAGAAAACACTTACTAAGTTTGGAAAAAGTGGAAATTTTCGCTGTACAGCGTCGTCAGCCCGAGAAGAAAGATTTCTTCTCGGGCTGACGACGCTGTACAGCGAAAATTTCCACTTTTTCCAAACTTAGTGTTTTCTATAATTTTCATCCTCCTGTTCGTTCATTCAAGTTCATATAGAGTATATTATAGTATTGATCGTTTATATTTGGAGTCTTTCATAAACCAACCACCACCAAATGTGGACAAAATAAGTCTCGGAGGTTGTGCATGAACTGAACAGTGTGTGGGGACCATCAATATCGCGAAAAGGATATTGAGGAATTCAGGCAACTAGATTCAATAGAACATCTAGGGCCCATATTTTCAGGTTGTGTATTGGATGACTTGTCTTCCACCAAATCCCTCTTACTCACATTTTCATGTGCTGCCTGGCCCTGGGAATGCTTTCCGGCGTCTCCTTCAGAATGTACTTGCGAGCCGCCAGGATGCAGTCTCTAAAGTACATCTTGAGGTCCATACCGTCCCCATCGAGCTTGTACTCCAACTTCTCTCTGTCATTCATCTTCACTCGCATCGCTCTCAAGTTGTCGTTGTTGAAATCCCATTGGTTGTTGGCGTAGTATTCAAAGACTTCGAAACCCTTGTTGATCCTGTCCTGAATCTTCACCAATCTGAAAGAAATGGGATGTTGACATATGGATATGATGGTGTTGAATTGAATAGTGGATTCACCTAATGCCTTGATACCATAATAGAGGGTCACGTGATTTCAAACCATACCTATCTAATAAGTGCCTTAGCAGCCAAATCAGTTCTCCTTAAAGTTGAATCTGAAATCGCACTGTCATGACTAATCCATGTAAACGTATCTAATCAATATCTAATGTGAATCCAATGCCCCTTCTGTCATTCCTCAATCATAGCTCTATCACAGTAAACCGTTTCCCAGACCATATAGTTGAATCAGTGCCTCAGCTCTGTCCGGATAATCAGTCCTTCAATTAGGTCACCTGACGAGATAGTCACTTACTTGCAGGCTTAAAATGTTCTACCGTGTTCATTTAAATCGGAGGCTGAGAGACTATGGCACCCAACCCAAACTTCAACATTGTCATCTGATTGTTTCCATGTTATCACTCACACCACACTCACCTGTCAGCAGGCTGATGGTCGTAAAACATATCCGACCACTATAACATAAGACATAAATACCGCCCAATCAATTTGTTATCCTAACTACTCACATGGGTTTGTGGCCTGAGAGGTAGATGAGTGAATCGAGGAAGTAAGCTGGTATCATGTGGAAGAGGATGACGCAAATTTGGTGGTAGAGTCGGCTTGATTTCATGCTACCACCTGGATACCAGACGGCGTTGTTGAGAGGTACTTGTGTAGAGACGATTTCCCGTCCTATGTCGATGATTTGCTGCCAAGTCACTTGCCACTCTGAATTCGATGTGAGGTTGTACACTTTTTTTTCAGTTTCCCTATAATCAATCCGAGGAAAAGTGTGAAAAACACGTAGAATCGTAGTACAAAACGAAAATATGTATATAATTAGTGTGACGATTCCTCGATGGATCCTTCTAAGCTGGGCGATAACTTCCTACTTTGCAAGGGAGACTCTCCTCCTGAGGTCACTCCCCTCCAATATAGAGTCACATGGAGTCGCAATAGTCATGGGGTCTCTGATAGATTTGAACTTGAGATTTTAAAATTCAATTCAGTGTACATACGTATCTTCTATACCCTCCATTAAAACAAATCATATAATATACAATAATCATAATTATAATATAATTATATTATAACATGCGTTGTAGCACTCACATACAAATCAAAAAATGCAAACTATGCAAATTCCTTAATTTCTCGCTTACTGGCAAAAACATCTGGTCATGGATATGTCTGTTAGCTTTAGGAGCCCTTCGGCTGATCCTGGGCCTATTCTGCTTCAAGTGTAAGTCCTAGGGGGGCTACTCAACCAAATTACAGCTTCTTACAGGGAATAGCATAGAAATTAGCTGCAGGAGCCACTCAGCTGATCTGGGGCTTGGGCACAACTTCTTGTGCAATTTTCGACCTCCTCCGCCTAGTGTGTGTTATGTTAACCCACCTTGGGCAGGACCCTTTACCCTCTCAACATATTTTTAGTTTTTATTTTGATGGAAATGATTTAAAGAAAAAATCTCCCGTGAACGTCAAATGGAGAGCTAGTTTTGAACTAGAGTTAGAGCAATGCCGTACTAATAATTTTTCACGAGGTACCTACCTATGCAGAATTTAGACGGACTTGTCAAGTTTGATGCATGCCCAAATGTTACTCTGAATGTCGTCGGATAGCAGTCAAAAGGTTGGAAACGTGAATGAAGCTACTGATAATGAATGGGAATTTCAAATTGTAGGAGTCCTGCTTACATAGTATTTACGTTGCTTATGAATGAGGAATTCGGAACCTTTTCTTTATTATATACCTGCGCCGTATGCTGACGATATTACCCTTTCTTCTGATAGTCATCTATCAATCCAACGATTAACTACCTGTATTTCGCGTAGGTACTCTTAATATTCGACCTATTTCTAACCACTGGCCTTTTGGCCTGAAGATGATACCCCTAGGAGTCGAAACATATCCCTTATCCTCGAAATGGAGCTCACCCGTTCGAGAGGAAGTTCCACATGGCGAGGAGGAGAGCGTTGATGCAGATGTCTACCGGCATGTAATCCGCGTATCCCTTGTTGTCGCAGTACATGGTCCTTATGACTCCCTTCCCCGCACCGATTAGAAGTCCAGTGGGTCCGTTAATGTTGTCCGTCCATCCCTGGAGCGGCTCCAACCACGTTGGTATCACTAAACATCAGTAAATTCATTGACACCTCCATTTGTTCTAATCTAGTGATTCTCAACTCCCTAATTTTCTTTACTGCCTACTGCTGAACCGACAAAAAAGAAAATTGACCAACCTATAAAGAATGCCTTGAGAACAACTTTAAACGCTCAATATTTTTTATGTCGCTCAAATCCACCATTCATATTCAAACTTGGACTACTGAGTAATGATCTGAGATAAGGTTTTCGTAAGTTTCAATCTTCACTTTTAAAATTGTGTTGTTCCAACCTTGAAAAACTATTAATCTGGCTGGGTTCAGCGTTTTTTCTGTCAATCGAAAGGCAATCGTTTATAGACGGACAGAATCGGGCCACTCTAAGTTCAATCTATAAATGAGACAGTCAAGTGACACCTCGTTTAAGGGGAAAGTGGACGACAAGTGTGCGAGAGAGAGAGAAGACACCAAAAGTTTATGCAAAATATTTCAACAGCCGGATGAGCGATTTTCAATCTGAAAAAAGTTATGTTCATATTTTTCCTAAACAAAATGCTGCATCAAAAAAAAATTTGAAAAAAATTTCAAATTCAAATTTTAGAAAAAGAATTTTGGACAATTTTAAATTTAAAAAAAAAACTTGGTTCCAGCCCCATTTTTGAGAATTTCCTGATTTCAAATTGCCAAGAACCAAAATTCTGCGATGAATAGCACGATCGTAAAACGAAAAATAAGAGTCAGTGATAGCAGCTTTCATCTCCCCTTTTAGACAGTGGATCTGCTGCGTCAATCATTCATAGGAAAGGTGATGAGTCCGAGATTTGACAGGGAGCACTTCTGACAGTAATGAAGGTGAGTGAGCTGAATCTATTCCCATTCGTCCAACATTGTAGACATTTCCAATGGAACCTTTGAGGTAGAGGAGACTGTTATTAGAACAGTCAAATCTTACACAAAAGAGGCCTAAAATCGCAAATGCACGGCTAGTTCTGATTCTTTGGTATGTTGTTCGGGACTGTTAGGGAAATCTAAATCTAATTTCGCAGGAATGAAAACCTTGCGCTTCTTTCGTAGCACTCGAAAAACCTCGAAATGTTTGCCCTTACTCTGGGTTTTTCGCTATAACTTTGAAACGATGCGTTTTTCGCGAATTGATACTACGGACTTATTTACAGGAGATAAGATTTGCTACACAATGAGACCAAGTGCAGCTCTGTTGGGTCAATAGTTACTGAGATACAGCCTTTCAAAAATGGCTTATTTTTCAAAAAAGTGAAATTTTAAGTTTTGGTCAACTTCCGACCTAAAAATCATTGAAAATACGTATTGTACGAAGGACGTTAACCGATAGATGTTGTAGCAAATTTAATTAGCTTTGAGTAAAAATAGTTAAGAAGTACAACGCCTTCCCATGACCCTTATGGATTCGCCTGCGTCCGTGCTTTTTCCCGTTCTATTCGTTATAGCTCATCAGCCACTGACCCTACGCTTTCGAGATGGTCATTTTCGGATTCCCCATAAAATGTGGCTTCAGAATAACCTGGCATGTCCAGTTTGCACCCCACATGAGGCCCTAGCAGGGAGGGGAATGTCAAGTCAGTGGACACGTCACTTTAGGCAAATGAGGAAATTAGTCCTAACTTTGACGGCGTGTAGCTCCAAAACGAATCGTCGCACGGAGTAGCGGTTTGTTTTGCTGGTTTCAGCGCATTCTTCTCGACGACTTTGAACCAACAAAATACCCCTAAAAAAATTGTTCCCCAGTTTCCCCAAGATTTGAATATTTTGTGACGAATTTCGGTTGTTTTTGGATGTTATCTAGAAACCTTTTGTTTTAGCTCAAATTGGAGGCCATATTCGTGTTCCTTGATAAATGTTCCCCCCGAAACCAATTTTCAGCCAAAAACTACAAATAGTTGCTGAGAAATCAATCATTTCCCACAAATAGCCCCAAAAAGTTTGGTTTCCCCTAGCTCGGCCAATAATTTTTTTTGGGATCTAATATTTGGGCTTTTCACTCATAGATGAAGTCTGATAGTGAATTTATCCAGCTTGAGAAAAAGCAATTTAGGATCGGACCAATAATTTCGGAATTACGGCAAAAAATGTACCAAAAAAACTTGGATTTTACAATAGTACGCGGTATTTAGCGTACTGGCATGAGCATATTACGGGACTTGATCAAAATGTCATATATGAGGTTTGATGGTAAATTTAAAAAGCTTATAGATGGAAAAAAGAAATTGTGAATCGGACAAACTTTTAGCGTTATAGCGAAAAATAGGGAAAACGGGGTGAAGAACAGGAAGAAATTTATTACAAGACAATGGCATATTACAGGTATCACATTATAATTATGCCCTCGCACCTAGCATTCCCTTTTGAGGACACACGATACATTTCAACACAGACGCGATGGCACCGCGGGCTCGAATATAGAAAAATAGAATGTAGAAAACGAATAATAATAATAATAAACGAATGTAGAAAAAATGAGGCGCTAGTACGAGCGATGCAAGCTGAAATGAATGTATGAGCAAACCTACCGAAGATCGGAGATGGGAGGTTCGAGACCGCGAAGGGTGGGGGGCGACTTAGTGTACATACGCGAGGACTTTGTCCATTTGATGCTATTGTGGGGTTATCGTTTCCACGAAGAGAGACGGATGGAGAGATGAGTGGTTCAAGAGAACTGATTGACACAGGCTACCGAGGAAAGGGAGCGTGGTGACCTTGAGCGCCGAATTGGGGTCTGCAGCCATTCTGTTTTCCTTCAAAACCGACATTACCATTTTTCGTTTTACGTCTTGTATATTTACTCAATCATTGAAATGATGCTCTCAAAACCCATCCAGCCATATTGGGAAGGGGGCTTGCACCGGCTTTTTCCAAATTTCAACCTCTAAACCTCAAAATTTTCAAATTTTCCAATTTTAAATTTGTATAAAAATTAAATGAATTGATGCAGCAACTTGTAGGGGCGTATGAAGGCAAACTGCGTTTCCCAAACTGTTATAAATTGGATGGTTCCAAAATGAGACTGCAAAAACTTTTGATGCGTCAGTAACGCCATCTCTTATCCCAGAATCACACTAAGGGCCCGTCCACTTCCCCCTTAAAAGATTTTTTTAACACTGAACACGATGGTGAAGTCAGAAATGCGATATCTCATTCCGTAATCAGATTAGAGCACTTTGAAGATACGTGGTTTGAAGAAACGTTGTTGTTACTTGAGATTTTCTTCATGGCTCTAATGTGATAACGAAATGAGATGTCGCAATTCTGACTTACCATCATGTTCAGCGTTGAAAAATCTAAAAACTGGTGTGCTAATTGGCAAAAACTGGAGACGGAATTTGTTATAAAGACATTTTACATAAAATCAGTTATTTCTTCGAAAATTATAGCATACTGCGTGACTGTGCATTTTTTTAAATTTCCTTATGGGTTTGAAACTGATTTTAGAGATCAGTGAGATCTTGAATTGATGTTATCACACTTTTAGGGGCGATTGTTGTTAAACTTCAGAACAGTTGTTCGGTATGAAAATTAATTTTTTGTGAAATGTCTATTTCAGTCAACTCAAAAGAGTCATTAGGTACACTATTTTTCATCCGCTTTCAAAATGCGATGTTTCTCGTAAGGTCCAATAGCTTCTGTGATTATTTCAGTCGGTTATTAAGAATTCGTTAGGTATCAATATCCAAGCCATGAAGGTAGTACCTATTAGTTTCTTGTTGAAGCGGAACCCCTTTTTCAATTATAGAGTGAATAGTTGTGCACTCAGTTCTTGCAATATTCGGCATAATCAACCAACTGGCACGTTATATAAAGCAACAATCAAGGGGATCTTAATTATTATCATTATTATCATAATAATTACCAATCGAAGGACGAACGATGATGACTGGCAATCCGCTATTGATGTATTCGGTGACTATAGCTTCCGCTAGATTTTTGGTGAACGCGTAAGAATTAGGGAACCCTTGGAGTATTCTGAAAACATAAATATAACCTTGTTCAAGTCCACTCTTTTTGCTCTTTCAATATTCTTTATTGTAGAATATTTTTTGTTCATAAGCCCATAATAAAAATATGGGTTTCGACATGAAGGTCATGGGCAACTTGATGAATAAAACTCACTTTTCTCCGACTTTTTCAACCAGTTCTTCATCCATGAGCTCGCAGCTTTTGATGACTTTGTTAGGATCCATTGGACTGGGGTACAGTTTTTCTTCGAGGACTTTTTGATCTAGATGGCAGTAGGCCGTGGAAACATAAACGAATAGCTGGAAAAGAATAGAAATGTAAATGTATCATTGTAAACATGATGGGATTGAAGGTATGATCGAAATTTCTAAATTTTATTGTAGTTTTACAACAACCCTCCTCTTTCCACCTCCAACACATCCTCTATACCCCATAGACCCACAAAACCTGATAATTTCAGGAAAGTGCCTGTCCATTACCTTGAGTTTCTGCATCCCTGCAGCAAGTTCCATCATTTGTTTAGTACCCCTAGTGTTGAGAATCACCGCTTTTCTCAGAGCTTCGTCAAACCTGTTCAAGAGGATCGAATTAAATTTGTGCGTTACTCATAAACAACCAGTCATTTGAATCGGCAGCATTTTTACCTGATAGTGGCAGCGGCGTGAACGACCATGTCGACTTCTCTTTGCAAGAACTCTCTATCTTTGTCAGATATCCCGAGGTTCACAGCTTCCACATCCCCAGCTATTGCGCTGACTTTGTCGATTATATTTGGCCCGTGAATCTTCTTCACTACATCGAACAACTGTAACCAAAGTGTAGTTATGAAACGATCCGTATTGGTAGGATAACATTAGGGGTTTGGATTCGGACTCCATCCCACAAATTGAGATGTCACTTGTAATTTTCCCCCCCTAAGACTCCCCAAACCCCCTGTAGTGGGCCAATTCCGCCCATCTACGAACTTAGCGTTTCGGTTGCCAGGACAGATTTTTTGTGCA
Organism: Stenodema calcarata; assembly: GCA_963920205.1. NCBI lineage: Eukaryota > Metazoa > Arthropoda > Insecta > Hemiptera > Miridae > Stenodema > Stenodema calcarata. The sequence goes on along the minus strand of OY986052.1, from coordinate 19,064,614 downwards.
AATTTGAACTTTCAATCTCAACTCTTTCGAGAGTTATCCTCTGGAATGACACATAGGTACATATATCGAGGGTTTCGTGGCAACAAGGCCTACCTCAAGTGGGGCTAAACAACATGGCCTACCTGAGATAGGGCTGGTCAAGATGGCCTACCTGAGATAGGGCTGGTCAACCTGGCCTACCTCAAATGGTGCTGTGCAACATGGCCTTAGAGTTTTTTTTTTTAATTTACAGGGGACACAAAAAACTGTTCATTTCTAAAATTTGGGAACATATGCGTGAATGTTTGCAACTATAGACACTTTCGGGTGCCAATATACTATGCAGACAACTTACGGGATGATGAATAATTCTAATGAATTTTAATTTGAATAAAAATTCCAGCTGAATAAAAAAAGTCAATATGCACAAAAATGTCAGTTAGGCCATGTTATTCTGTACTATTTGAGGTGTTGCCACTTCACCCTCGGTAGGTATATGATATAAGTATATTTACATATGATTTTTGGTGCCTTTTGGAAGTGAATTCAAGATGGTCTGAAACTGATTTTGGTATAAAACCATTTCGGAAATTCGAGTTTTAAAAATTTAGGACCGACAACAATAGCTTCCTTTTCTTTGAAAGCTCGCTAAAACAGTTATGTATGAAAAATCCTTGTGGTCATTGAATGAGTTGAGTGTTGTTGATAGCGTTCATTTCAATAGGTGATTAGAATCCATTATTCATAATAATTATTCATCTTCGAACAACATTGCGACGTGTAGTTAAGGTCAGGATAGTCACCTGCCTATTGGGGAAACCCTATGAATATGAAGCCGGGCTTCTGTATTTTGAAGTTGATCTCTTTTGAACATCGTTCGAATGACAGTGTTGCCACGATTATGAACCTAGAAACGGTTTTGGATCTGTGACCTAACTATAATAACAGGCACCCGTGTAATCTTAAGGGTAGGAGTACCTATCATAGATCTTAAACATTGCGTCCTTATCGTTAGGATGTCAATTATCCTCTTCACTCATCTGCGCAATTAGACCTTGAGTTGTTTTACGTCATTGTACGGTGGCCGACTAGCTCCAACGTAGCAGGTCTAAATATTTACCACTTAGATCATTTAGATTTGGGTGAACGATAGTGTTGTAACGACCTTTTGTAACTTTTTGTACGGCTATCTTTGCACGGCGTTCATAGTGATAGTGGGTCTGAGTTTGATCGAAGTGACCCCAAGTATAGTGCGAGTAAGCCTTAATTACAGATTTTGTAATTTCAAGGTTCAATTAAGAATAAAACGACAACTTACGCATGAGCTGAAGAGCTCGTGTATCCTCTGCTTACTGTCTTTCCCCTTCTTTTGCCGCATGAGGAGGTAGATCTTGTTGATCTTGGGTGACTTCCTCAGGATCTTCTCGATGAGCACCTTCCCGAGGAATCCGGAGCCGCCGGTGATGAAGAAAGTCTTCCCTTCGAACGTGTCGCTGATGCGGTCCGGGATGTCTTTCAGCTCTTCGGGCACCTCCGGGATCTTATAGAAGAATGTTGGTATCTCGTCGTCCGACATCTAGAAAACACGAAGAAATCACTATTCAATGTAGGTATTCTAAATCTTGCAGATTGGCTAATTTGACGATAGCATTTTTCTGTTCACCTAAAAAAATAGAAGCAATTTTTATGTTAATCTTTAAACTCAAATTATTCAATTTCAGATTATTTTTTTGCAATCCTCTATTTTTTAATCTAGTTCAATGCGCAATTGTGTACCCCGTCTCTGTGTTTAGAAAGGGTTTCTACATCGGTGATTATCGAGTTTCGGTTGGTTGCTACCTTACTAGCCACCTCAATGCCAAAATATGTCGCATATAATAAGACGTATTATATTATTATAATGCGGGACATTTGCTTATCGATATATTGATGTGACTTTGGGAGTGACACCCTCGAAGTATTGAACCATTCACTTCTTCCATCCTAAATTCCATCGAATTTCCCCCTCCACGCCCGTCCGAGTTTTCGTCAGAGAAGCGTCCAACGTTTTTATTGATTGATTTATGTAGGAACGCACTGGGCAAAGTTGTGAGGAATGAGAAATTCTCGTCGTAAAATATGGGTTTGGTGTCTCAAGCAAAAATATCCACAGTCATGCAGCATGGCCATAAGAGCGCATTTTCGAAGAAATAATTGGTTTAATGTAAAATGTCTCCATTAAAGAACACGATGTCCATGAAGAACACCTCAAGTATCAACCACGTTTCTTCATCTTCAAAGTGCTCCAGTTTGAGAGCGGAATAGGATATAGCAATTCTGACTTAACCATCTTATTCAGCTTGTAAAAACCTTTAAAATGAGGTGTCACTTGACAGAACGTTTCATTTTTGGAATTTATGGGGAACCCCCCCCCCCCCCCCCCGATCCAAAAACTCTCCCCCCCCCTTAGCTTTTGGACATTTCAACGCTGAACACGACGGTGAACTCAGATTGGCAATATCCCATCTCGTCATCAGATTAGAGCAGACTAACTATGAAGAACGTTTTCTTCATTCTTCAAAGTACTCAAGTTTGAGAACAGAATAAGGTATCGCAATTCTGACTTCACGATCGTACTCAGTGTGTAAAAAACCTTTAGAATGAGGTGTCACTTGTCAAATTTTCATTTCTTGAGTGAACTCCCCAAAACCTCCCCTCAGCTTTTGGACATTTCAACGCTGAACACGACGGTGAAGTCAGAATTGCGATATCCCATTCCGTCATCAGATTAGAGCAGACTAACCATATGTCAAGATTCAATCACGTTTCTTCATCTTCGGAGTGCTCCAGTTTGAGAACGAAATAACTATCAATTTTGACTCCGTGATCAGCGTAAAAAGCCATTTAAAATTAGGTGCTATTGGCGAACTTCTTCATTTTTGAAAATTTATGAGGAATTTCCCCCCCCCCCTAAAACTCTTCCCCCTTACCCCCCAAAACCCCCCTTAGAGTGGCCTGATTCTGGCCATCTACGAACTTATAAGGCCTTTCGAGTGCCAAGACAGACTAAAGAGAACCTAAAAAAAAAGAGAGATGACAAGTTCCTTTGACATTACAGCTTCACTTTATACGTAGGAAACCTTCATTTATGGTGAATGCACGTTGGCGTAAACTGTCAGCAGAAATCCTACCAACTTCCCCACCTCCTTCCTATCGTTGCACAAAAGAAATGCTCGGAAAACTGATTCTTTGAGGAGGGCCACTCTAAAATATTTGAAGCGCTCGTAACCATGAACTTTGCTGGAAGTGATGAGGTGATAAAGCGTAAGTATAAATTTATTTGTGGTACGGAAAACTGTTGACCTCCACAGTATTCAATCTAGGATGAAGAAATCGGTGGTTGTATGAATTGCAGGAGGCTTCCACGTACTTATAGGTACCTACCTACAAAATGACGACACTAACTTTCTATTCAGCTTCTAAATAAAGCTTTATATAGCTCTCATCACTCATCATCACATGTTCCACCTCTCATAGTTTATTCCGCAATATGCTATAAATGATGGCGAATGAATAGGTCGAACACATTCGAAGTTGGTCGGGCGCGACATTTTCGGAGAGACCTTGGGCGACTTACTTAAGTGTCGCAACCGAAGAATAGAGACTTGTTCTGTTGCAACTACTCGCACTAGTACGCTCTCGCCTCGCTCGGGGAAATTTCGGATGTGATAAACGTCTGATGAACTGTGTTGATCGTAAAACGGATTGAGAAAGAACCCCCGGCGAAAAACGCCGCAGCTGGCATAAAAACAACACTTTGATGACATTCCTAAGGACACGAGTGTTGGGACTGATTACGGTCCCACTTGTTCTTGTGACTGCGAACGTTCACGCCCGTAAGGAGTTTACATTCCTTCACCAAGGAATGGAGAAAGTAGGCAAGATGCAGAAAATAGAACATTCTTCAATTGACCTCTTGTTTTACACACATTCATACTCCAACCGACCAGGTGATCGTAATAAAATGTCATTATTGTATCATGTCTGGAAACATAAATTTCCATACACCGATGGATGATCTTATTAATTTTTAATAAATATTTTCATACTAGGATTATTATTCAACGAATAAACAATGAGGCAGAGTCGATATGATGATCGAATGGACTGTGTTTCTCCAATAGTTTTCTAATTTCACGGGTTCGTTCATGTTCTTGGTAAAGCAGTTTGGTCGGGTTATAACTCCAATGATAATATCGTTACCTCCACTCCAAAAACACGAATCCGCTTTTTCAATAATTCTCGTTTTGGTGCACCTGCAGGTACCTGCAGTTCTTATGTTTCAAAAATCTACTGGCATTACCTACGTATGTTGGCTGTGGCATGGTGTGCTCAACTCAGTGGTACCCAACTTGGACTAGAACGAAAATTACAAAAAAAATCCACAGTCATGCAGAAAGGCTGTAAGAGCGAAGTTTCGAGAAAATAAATGGTTTTATGTAAAAATGTCTTTATAACAAAATTTAACATTTAATGTCGTCTCCGTTTTTAGCCGAGTAACACCTCAGCTTATAGATTTTTCAACTCTGAACACGATGGTGAAGTCAGAATTGCGATACTTCATTCCGTTATTAGATTAGAGCAGATGAACCGTAAAGAACATCTCAAGTAACAACCACGTTTCTTCATCTTCAAAGTGCTCGAGTTTGAGAACGGAATAATATATCGCAATTCTGACTTCACCTCCGTGTTCAGCGTAAAAAACCATTTGAAATTAGATGTCACTTGTCGATATTTTGTGCAAATTTGAACTTTTAATCTTAATTCTATCGAGAGTTATTGTCTAAAAAGACACATACATAAATATATGATGAATTTGGTGATATATGATTTTGGTGTCTTTGGCAGTGAATTCAGGATGGTCTGGGACGGATTTTGGTATAAAAACATTTTTGGGAATTCGAGTTTTAAACATTTTGGACCGTGAACAATAGGTCGCTTCCCTTTCGTCGAAACTTCGCTAGGAAGCAGATTGGCGCTTTTGGCGTGGTGGTAACGATATTGCATTCTTTTCCTATTAACTGGTTTCCGTAGTCCTTGCACCTTGTTAATTTTATATTTTGTCTGTTTCTACCACAACCGTAAAGTCAATCGTTTGTCATGTCGTGCTCATAACGTCCTCATAGCGTACTTCACGTTAATTTTCCGGGCGGTAGCGGTCATTTGCCGACAGCATGAAATGATTAAATCAAGGATTTCGGGTGTTTTGCGCCCCGTCATCCACCGCCTTCACAACGGAGTGAAGAAACCAGCAAATTGAAGCTGTGGCACGTGGCTGTGTTTAAATTGTGTCATTCTCGTCATTCCAACATCCCTCCATCATTGTGTGTGATGGGATGGACGGATGTTGATTACCAGGGGGGGGGGGGGGTGAGAAAGACAGGAAGATTTAGAACCAAGTGTGTCTTTGTGTAGTAACAAATTCGTCTTCAACTATCCGCATGAAAAATACAATTATTAGTGAAGTATTTCAGTTTAATACGATTGTATTTAATTATTTAATCCACTCTTCTCAGACATAATTAATCTCGATTTTTATTACAGCGAAAGAACATTCAGTGTAGACTTTACTTCGTCGGTTAAGTTAGGCATTGTACTTCCACAGTAGATATTTAGCCAACACCTTATTAATTCAAAAAGGCCATCTCACAACAAAGCTCGGTTTGGGTGCGGTGGGAAGATTGCACTGAGGTAACCACTCCAGAGACGCTTTAGTGTGTCGTGTCAAACTCGTCATTCCCAACACCTCGCTTCACCCTAAAAGTCTCGACGTGCTCACTGTGAGTGCGAACTGTCAACATAAACATTGCCAATTTTGCTTAGCTGTTTTTTGAGGCCCTCGTGGAATTGCTATTCGGTTCGGGAATATTGCATCAGTGAATAACTTAGATAACACTAACTGGGTAGACAAGTTTTTCAGAATTGTAGAGTTCTGTTGATGCGCAAGACGCAACTGTTATGCAATTCAGACAAATAAATGAAAAGGCTGTCGGCTTTTAGTTAGTTTTGGGGCTGACTCTAAACATGGGGCGAATCCGTAGTAGGAATTGAAAACAGTTTTAGAGGCGTAGAATGGGCTTGAGAAATATCTCTCCGAGTTGAAATCATGTAACAATCGTGGATTCGATTGTTATAGGGTGGATCATCCTGGAAAACGATCAAGAGGAGGATTTGCAGCTGTCAGAATCGGTAAGAACATGATTAAATACCGCTCTTTAATCTGGTATTTATTGAGACTTCAATGCAAATCATACGCTGTACAACAACCACATACCGAAATGGCGAAAAACCACGGGGAAATATTTACAATTATTGCAAGAACATGTTTTTTTTTAAATATTAACTATGAAGTACATAAAACTGCTGGTTATTCGGAAGGCGCTCTCCCTTCACTTATGGTATGTCTAAACAAGGAGCTGCCCAACAAGGTCAATTCCATGGTGTGTTCCAAATGGCAATCATAGCAGTTGGGGAAAAAATAATATATTATAGTATCACGACTCGAGGCCCTACAAGCGCTACATAGGGCTAAAATTCTGGTATGTCACAGAGGAGGATATACTGTAACGCATCCCAAAATTGCAGCCCTATTCAAGCCATTCACACTGTTCTTTTTCCTTTACTATTGCCGTGATCTCAAAATGTAAAACGTGTGGAACTGTTAAAATCTGAAGCAACAAAACGCGCACAGTGCCCTCAAGTCCACGTGAATCCAGAAACTCTTTGTCTTATCGACCCTGATGTCCACTGTGACATTGTATACTGAAATATTTCGTCTAATAATTATTCAATATTGCATAAAATTTAACTAATGATACGCGTAGCTCTGTTGCTTGCTGAAATAATTTTAAAAACCCGATTAAAGAAATAATAACTAAAGTTCATTCACACAGAAAATTTCAGGTTCCCATTAACACGACCCAGTTCTGTTTTACTTAATTAACGACGAATGTAGACAGTGGGTCGCCAAAAATGCCAGGTAGGTGTATGTATAGAGAATCGAAAGTTGACGTTGATTCATGGGATCAGTTCAAAAAGGTCAGATTAATGAATGCCTTCTCGGCCATTCGAATAACTGAAACGAACGTTTTTTAATCATAAACAAAAGTCTCGATTGCGATATTTCCACAAATTTGGGTCTTATTCATTGAACACAGGCCATCAAGTGTCTACTGATTACCTTCAGTTGAGTGAATGTAGGTAGATCGAGTTGTTTTGCAATACGCTACACGTGGGGTGAGTTGACTTTCACAGCCCCGGGTGCACCATTCAGGTTCAATAAGCGAAAACTCATATAAAATTATGTGCAACAAAGAAAATGGAGCTCCAAGTAGAAATTACTCAGGGTTTCAAGCCACCTGCCCAATTTACGTAGATAACAGTGGTCAACAAAGAAAAAAGGTATTGCTTAGTGCAGAGGAGATAAGTGTTGGTGTAGGGGGTTTTCCCCCTTATCCAAATCTGAAACCCCTTTTTCGCCATCAGGTCTAGATTTTGAGATATAGCTCATATACCTCTTTTCTAGGTACATTTGTGTGTTAAAAATTGTTCTTGAAAAATTCTAGTGAATTTTTAACTTTCAATCACTCTCTCTGTGGTTTTTAAGGTGAAAAGAATCCGATTTTTGTTATCTTCTTCCGTTCCCCGGAAAACAGAGGTAAAGTTGACAAAGTACACACAAAACTAAAAAAAAAACACCGTTTTATACTTTTTTAAATGCATTTAAAAAAACTCTGCAAATTCTTGACACAACGGTTTATTATCTTCCTTGTGCAGATCACCCTTCTGTCTATACCAGACTGTGTTGCAAATCGGCACCATACCATATTCTCACCGTGCTCATACCATACCATACGAATTTCTTTTCTATCTTATCATACTGTACTAAATCATACATACAATAATATACCTTACCATACTCATACCATGTCATACAAACCGAGTGAATATTGAAATGTCATCAAGTATCTAGCTCATCATCAAAATTTAATTTGTTTACCTACCAATTTATTACCTACTTACTCACAGCAGATAAAAAAAATATAGTTCCAAATTCTGATTCAGCATCAAAAGTCCTGTAAGAATTTCTCTCTTTTATTTGTCAAATCTATCAAATTAGCAACTGGTAAATTTTCATCTGATACGTTCACTTTGTTCATTTGGGCGAGGATTGAGGAACACAAAAGTTGGTTAATTGATAATTAAATTATGTGTGAGATGGTACATGTATGTTCACCATACATTGATCAATAATCAATTATTAATTAAATCAACATGTTGAACCAATAACCAACTTTTGTGTTCATCAATCCTCACCCAAATGAACAAAGTGAACGTATTAGTGGCTTATTGTTATAAATTTGACAAATAAAAGAGAGAAAGTCTTACAGAATGTTTCATGCTGAATCCGTATTTGGAACTAGTTTTTGGTTTATTATCTTCGATAGTGTACCATTGGAATCGACCAAAGAAAAAAATTGTTTAACCCCCTCAAAATTTGTTGGTTTTCGCTTCAAGATTAATTAAATTAAATTGGTATGTTGAGCTAGAGACTTGAAATTTTAAGCATAGGTCGCAGATGGATAACAATTCAATATTCACTCGGTTTCTTGTTTGTAAAATTGTTCAAACAAAACCTTTTTTTTTTTTAACAAATTAAATTTGGATGTTGAGCTAGAGACTTGAAACTTTAATCATGGGTTGCAGATGGATGACAATGCAATATTCACTCAGTTTCTTGTCTGTAAATTTTTTAAATTATTTTGCTAGAGTTTCATCCATTATTTCGAGAATTAGACAGAAGGGTGATCTGCTCAAAGAAGATAATACACCGTTGTGTCAAGAATTTGCAGAGTTTTTCTATCTGCTGTAGTTTTTTTCAAAAAAATGCATTTAAAAAAGTATAAAACCGTATTTTTTGGAATTTTTGTGTGTACCTGCTTTGTCAACTCTACCGCCGTTTTCCGTGGACTGGAAGAAGATAACTAAAAACGGATTTCAAATTCGGATTCTGCACCTCAAAAACCATAGGAAGAGTGATTGAAAGTGAAAAATTCACTAGGATTTTTTTGAAGTAATTAGTAGATACAATTTTTAACACACAAACGTAGTTAGAAAAGAGGTATAAGAGCTATATCTCAAAAATCCCGTGTGCATTACTAGTCGGCCGGTACATTCATGAATATTCCACGATGGGAATTTTCGATTGTACCATTCATGCGACTTTTATACATCGTCGCTCATGTGATTATATACGATTATCTCATCACCGCATTAGTTGGTTGAGGTGGTAATTGGACAATCATGATGAGTGACTTGATATGCCTAATGACTCCGTGAATTACAGTCTAGCCACTAAGTAGGTACCTAACCGAAATGTGGTGGAACTAGGCCGCTGAACTTAGTGGTGAAGATTATCGGGAGTTAATTAATTTGATTGTATTATTGATTAAATAGTGCAATTAATTGATTGATTAGTGCAGCAGTTACTCATATCATGTAAGTAACTAGTTTTCAAGAGAGACAACTCCGAAAATTTCTGTAAAATCTTTGATGTGTACAATCGTACGATCTGATCTGATGATTCGAAATCGTTCGTCAGTCAAGACCGAAGTTCCGATTTGCATTCTCAAAGTCATCCAGTATGACTTACTCATTTCATAGCCGTAATCACGAAAAAACCATCAGCTATCGCCGAACGAAGAGTCATTCACGTAAATGTTTTTGTTCCCTTTCGTGAAGAGCAGTATCAGCTCATTTTATGATAAGATTTATTGGGTAATTAGAAAGAAGGTTCGAGCTGAAATCGACGTCCACGTTGGCGCGCGAAGAAGGAAGTCCTTCCTCACAAGGGTACGGTATTAGTATGGTACAAGAGCCTTGAGTCGAGTTAGCAACACGAGGACTAACTATTGATGACAACATTATTCACAATTGATAATAGTTGGCATACTAAAGCATTTAACACTTCCTTATTATGCAGCAAGTACGTTTCATGTGTAATTGTCACTACAGAATTGAAAGAAATAAAAATGTGTCTGTTCGGTTTTGTCTATTCAATTAGTGGGCAGGATCTGATCGGCATGCCCCTGGTATGTTCTTTTACTAGCTTCAAAGAAGAAAAAAACCGTTCATAGTCACATCTCGTTGAAAATACATGGACACGAACACTGACTATTAGCGAATTTTCGAAGAAAAGAAAGCTATTGTTCACGGTCCAAAATGTTTAAAACTCTATAGAAGTGAGATAAAAAGTTCCAATTTGGACAAAAAATCTGACTTAGCAATCGGAAGGCTAAGTCCGTAGATGAGCAGAATTGGGCAACACTAAGAGCGGTATCTACGAATTTAGCCTTTCGATTACCAGGACGGATTGTTGTGCAAATTTGAACTTTTTATCTCAATTCTCTCGAGAGCCTGGAATGACATATACATAAACATATATATAAATATTTCGAAAATTCGAGTTTTAAAAATTTTGGACCGAGAACAATAGCTTTCGTTTCTTCAAAAAGTCGCTAAAAGCGTAGTATATGAACCAAAACCAAAACATTCACATAAAAATCAAAATTACAATGATTTTGAATTTGATCAAGTACCTACCTACTTACAACAAAATGTGATGAGACAAAAAATAAACGACACACTCAACATACCAAGTTTAATGCTATTATTAAAACGATCTGGATGAACAGAACCCTTTCCATTCTATTTCAGAACGTTATTTATACAAAATAACCCGTTCTGGGAGAATTTGTTGCGTTTTACAGGAAATAGTGAATAGTAACCAGTGATCCGGATCTGGTTTCAAATCCAACTTCACGGTTGAAAGTAGGTAGATATTCCATTGCTAGTAGACCACTTTCCGGTTATAAATAAATACAACAGTTTGGCGGTGTGCGAGTGAAAGTTCGAAGTACTTGTGGGTTGTTTCTCGACATTCTCCTAATTCGCGGGATTGAGTGCTGGAGGGTAGACAAGGTATAGGGGTAGGTGCTTTGCACAACTGGGAGTGAGGCAGTAGTTCAAGGACGCCTCAGATGACCCAACGAACCGGTAAGCGGTCTTTAATTTCGAATGGTTTTTTTCTTCGTGAGACATCCGTAGCTGCGCAAGAGGCTGGAAAGACTACCCCAAGTCTTATTCGGGAGGATCAAATGGCTTACGATGACCATTCCGATCCAGTTTCTCAAATATCTTACGGTTCTGTTGACTCACAACGGCACGGCAACTGTGGGGAACTAACAGTCAGAATAGCACCACTAGAGTTGCAAGTTTGAAGTTCTGACAAACTCAAGTCCTCAGTAGGTAGGCAGCGGTACAAATAAGTATAGAGCAAAACTTGGATGAATCCGGGAGTGGCAATCTTATCCAATTTGCATTGAGACTCCTCCTACTTTACCCTTCAAGATATCAATGAACAAACAGAAAACTCGTGAGACCCAACAGAAAATTCAACTGGGAGGCAGTAGCTTAATGAACAACGTTTCCCAGAAGTCCTTTCTAATTCAATCATTTGATATATACGATAGACATTCCCCGATCCATAGATTGACAAAATGAGGTGTGGAGGTATGTAAACAGATACAGCAAGATGGCTGGTTGATACTGAAAACCACAAAGAAAAGGGTAGACAGAGCAGCATGCGAGGGTGTGAAGCTATATTACCCTAGACCTAAGGAGGAGTTGTATACTACTATAATAGTCAAACGGCAACAGTATAGCACATGGCAAACAGAATTTGAGTTAGGAGAGAAGAGTGGATTTTACAAGAACCTGAGTGCCAGAATAAATAACGTACCATGGTTTAAAAGAATCGTGAAACGTATGATTTGCTGGATGCGATCGAATCATGCAAATAAACCTAAATCGTATAAACTGTAGGGAAAATTCTATTTGTGAATGCGGATATCCAACTGGGTCAATGGAAAACATTTTTTATGAGTTGCCCTATTCATTTGAGGGAGAGAGAAAAAATGTTCAGGGGATGGCACAAAAAAGTGTCAAATCCTTTTAATTATACCACATTATTACTTACAGTTGTAAGCGTTCCTTAAGGGGCGTGAGACGATCTGCACCTTTTTACCGAAAACAGTAAGTTAATCATTTGATTTTGATAGCCTTCAAGCGGAAATTAAAAGTTCATTTCACTATAATATATTATGTTAGACGTCAAGTGTTAATATTATTAACTATAATATGTAAGACGTGTATGTATATAAATAAGTACTGGCTCAACTATTTATCTATTATCCAGCTATTCTTGAATCTCAAACAAAGGAGTTTGTTTATTGTTGTATGTATGAAAACCATGGCAAATAAAATAATATTAATAAAAAATAAAAAACATACAACCCAGAAACGAATCGTTTTAATGTGACGTTACATACGGTCTTAAGATTTAGGTCCTCCAAAAGACTACTGTCCTCCAGAAGACTATTTTGATAATAATGTTCAGGAAGGTTCCCTAATTCTCGCATTCACCTCCTCCTCTATGTCTGCTCCTTCTTTAACCAAAAACAATAGCCTTTGGTTGGCCCAACTGATCCCCACATCTACTTCTAGAAGATTCTAATTCTCAAGGCAAGTCCCAGACCTAGACTGCTGTTAACCACCAGGAGTCCATCTCCATCCTCCATAACAATGTACCTGCTGTTCTTCGGGACACATCTCGCCCAAGACCAAAATACAAATTGCGTTGGGCGATAAGAACATTGAGAAACATCTTCAGCAATAAAAAAATTTAAAACTGTCAATCATATAATGCACTAGAGAGCTCGATAAGTGACCTCAAACCCAACACCATTGGCCATGCCAACGGTAGGCATAGTCTTCACCATATCCGGTGAGGACAAGTAAAAACCAATTGATCAATATTGTGACCGATTAGCAACACAAAGGAAGCTCAAGGAGCTATAGCGGGGATCCTCCTGGTAAACAAATCGCCAAGGATTTCCGATGGGCGTATCTATTTACTCGGAAACACTGATATCCACTGATCTCGGAAACAGCCGCTGATTTGGTTGTTTCGCGTTTCACTATCCTGATTCATTCATATTCTGTGTTTGCAAAAATTTCCAAAATTATCTCCTTAGTTTGTATAGAAGGATAATTTCAAATGCCCCATTTCATCGTTTAAAGTTCATACTTTATTGCGGAATTCGAAGAACAAATCGTTGTAACGATAGCCTTCGGAGGTTTTGGGACATGACAGGAAATCGTCTAATGATGATTTGCGATTTGCCGCCACCAAACTGATTGCTGCTAATCGGAACAAGTCCGGGATATACTGTTGAGCAATCAATATCACATTTTCGGTGTTGCCTGCGCAGTTATTCATTTCATGCTGACGTCATTTCCTAAGAATTAGGTGTGAAGTATCTTCCGGAGACAGGACCTGTGAATTCGTCACTGCATTCATCCTTGTCAGAAAAGCCAACGATGTCATTACCAACGACGTTTCTTTAAGCGAATTTTCGAAGAAAAGGAACCTGTTGTTCTCGGTCCGAAATTCTCAAAACTCGAATTTCCCAAAAATGTTTACAAAATGTTTTTGGGAAATTCGAGTTTTTATAAATACCAATATCCGTGTTCGACGATAGCTGTCATTCCAGACGATAACTCTCGGTGAGATGAAAACTTCAAATTAGCACCAAAAATCTATCTCGGCAATCGAAAGGTTAACTTCGTAGATGTGAAGAAAAGAGCCAATCTAAGGGGTGTTTAGGGGGATTTTAAAGGGGGGGGGGGGATTACCCTTAAATTCCAAAAATGAAGCAATCTGACAAGTAACCCCTCATTTTACAGGTTTTTTAACGCTGAATTCGATGGTGATGCCAGAATTTCTCAAACAGGAGCACTTTGAAGATGAAGAAACGTGGTTGATACTTGGGATGTTCTTCACGGTTCATCTGCTCTCATCTGATAACTGAATGAGATAACGCAATTGTGACTTCACCATCGTCTTCTGCGGTGAAAAATCTATAAACTGAGGTGTTAGTCGGCAAAACATTGTTAAATGAGGTGTTGTTAACATCAAATTTTACATCAATAATTTCTTCGAAAATTTCACTTTGGAAGTAATTTTTTTCTATTTCAAACTACGTATCAATTAGTATTGTTAATTTTGATTAAGCTTTCCAGGAAGTAGGCGAATAGCCTAGAGCTACTAAATATGGGAGTCACAGGAAGAGCAAAAGCCATTTCGATCGTGCTATGAATTTTATTTTACTAATGAAGATTTCAAGAGAACAAGGAGCTCTTTTCAAATCAACATAAGTTCACCAGGTCAAATGAGTCATTTTGGTTTATTATCTTCGATAATGAACCATTGGAATCGACCAAAGAACAAAATTTTTTTACCCCCCTCAAAATTTTTTGATTTACGTTTCAAGATACCAGATTCAGAAAATCGAATTTAAAACAATCCGTACGTCCGCCGTACGCCGCACTTTGACCAGTTAGCGTTGTGCTAAAATTAAGAAATTTGGTTTACGGATTCGGACCAACCCCACGATGATCCTCGAAGCTTTTCATAACCCCAGCTCAATGGGGAGGGGTTCAAAACAAATTTTGAAATTTGGCAAATTTCAAAACTAAAAAAATTCAAATGGAATGGTATAGTTTTTAGTTCACATTTATACATAGGTATAGATTTTATTTTTTAGAATTTTGTAAGACCATCCGCAGCAGTTCGTTCACAATCAGGGCTCAACGTTCTAAAGCCGTCAACAGCCGGGAGTGAGTCGTGAGGCAGCTCGTCGGGTCAATTTTGGCTCAGCTGATTCGAACAGCACTTGGTTTTCAAATGTCGAGTTAATTAATAATAATAATTATTATTAATTAACTCGACATTTGAAAACCAAGTAATTATTAATAAGAATTTATAAAAATTATCAATAACCAACAATAATTAATACATCCTACTAATTTAGACTACTTGATAATAATAATTAATAATTGATGATAATTCATAATAATAATTAATCTATTATTCAGTAATCTAGACAGGAGGGTGATCTGTACAAAGAAGATAATAAACCGTGTCAAGTATTTGCAGAGTTTTTACAAAGACAATCGTTTAAAAGCGCGCATGTGAAAACCACATGATAAGAAACCACAGGATCAATAACCACAACTAACCGACCAGGCCCACCAGAGTTGATGTTGTAAGTACAAGTGGGAACCTGACAGTTTAATGATATAGCTCGTAGATTGACCAGTGTAGTGTTTTGCTTCAGGTAGTCGAAACGATGATAAGGTACCAGTACAACCTTTTAATGTCGAACAGTAAATTATTATAATTTATTTTTTTCCAAGTACTTAGTGTCAATTTATTTAAATAAATATTTGACTTACTTTGGGAGTCGATGCTACACTCAACGTAGGACAGATGAAATAAATTTACGGATTGACAGGAATGAGAAGTCCGCAATCCGGCGTATTCGTGCACAATCGCAATGTCTTCGGGGTTTTTTTGGTGAACGTGTATGTGCGACCGAATCCTGAGGCGAATATCACACGACTGTCTCTGAGATGGTTCAACTCCACCGAACCTGCACCCCGAATCGAGATCCAGGCATCCCCTTCCACCGGCCGTTCTCAGGGGATGTCCTCCGTGCCCTGTTCACTGAAACACGTCTCAAAGGGATCTCTGAGATCCCATGGAGGTGGATCTCTGTATTAATATAGACAAGTATACTACATTATTTCCGTCTTGCATTTCTAGATGGTACAAATGTTCTACTCCGTATCATAATATGTATACAAGTGCGCCATAACCAAGTACGAGTATGTTATAAAGTTCGAAAACCCATTTAGCGTTCGTAAATCCATTCAAAACATTATTTAACTCGTATTTTTGCTAAAGCATACCGTTGACGCTATTTAAGCGCCAAACATCGTCAAGTTCATATACCGGGTATATAATGAATCAGGGGTATACCCTGAACACACCAATATTGCTGCAATCATCTTCCATAAGTTAATATCTCTATTTTTTTAAATGTCGGAAAAATGTGTTACTAAAAAAAATGTCAACAAATTCTTGACACAATGGTTTATTACATTCTTTGTGCAGACCATCCTTCTGTCTAATTCACGAAATGATAGAACTCTAGCTCATCATACAAATTCAATTTGTTTAAACTAATAGGTATTGTTTAAATTAAACAATTTTACAGACAAGAAACCGAGTGAATATTACATTGTAATCCAACCTCGACCCATGTTTAAAATTTCAAGACTGTAGCTCATCAGCCAAATTTGATCAAAATTTAATTTGTTTAAACAATTTTACAGACAAGAAACCGAGTGAATACCACACCGTCATCCATCCTCGACCCGTGTTTAAAACTTTAAGTCTCTAAAGAAAAACATTGTTTAAACTTGAACGGACATTTCAAAAGTCGTTTTGAACACCTTCCCCAAAATTATTAAATTATGGAAATGTTCAAGGATCATCGTGGGTGCTGTCCGAATCCGGAAACGAAATTTCGTAATTTGTGCACAATGGGCGAAGTGCCGTGGACGGCGGACGGACAGATTTGTTTTAACCCTTTCACCCCCGAATTATGAATCGACTGGGAAAAAAAAAATTTCACTACGGCATCTTGTTAGGTATGGCCCCAGTAGGTTCTGTGATTTTTCTCATATTTTTTCAGCCAATATTTTAGAAGATACGGAATGGTTGCCCTGAGGCAACTTTGGGGAGCAGTGGAGGTCAAATTCAAAACCAGCGAAATTCCTAACATATAACTTTATTTCTCGTTTGGGATCCCAGAATTCGAATAAAAAACTGCATCAAGTAACAATTTCGAGTGTTTAGGGCTCTTTCAGTCAGGTGAATAAATAATTTATTCTGATTATTACAACTTGAATATATTATCTACCCCGATTTATATAAACGAATAGTTAGAAGATAAATCACAGATTATATTTTAGAAAATAATCCTCAGATCACAATACAAATTTTCACAGCTTAGTTTATAGTCTCATTGTTTCAAATACCTACAGTTTACATTATTAGGAACCACTCAGTCTTAGATGAATAAAAGTGTAGGTAACTATTCGAAATCTCTTGTTCTGCAAAAAAATTTCTTAGAACTTTCTCAGATTTGGAAAGTGTCCTTTCCGAAGTTTTTTACAAACTGGAAAAAGTTTCTTATAAAAATTAAAATAACTGTAAAGGACAGTTGGATACGTACTTCTACCTAAGGACAATGAAAAATTTTAACATAATTTCTGTCTGGAGTAAAGCACAAGTGCACTTTGCATTTTGGGCATGTAACTGTGGTGGTTTTTTACACTGCCGACACTTATTCTTTTTCGCTGCAAATTCGGGAATGTGTCCAATTTGATCTAAGCGAACACATCCAATAGGGTCTGGAGCAAAAAGCCTCCTCTTCTTCACCGCAGGTGGTTTACTTGAATCTCCACTCGGCCGTCCACGTTTTTTCCTGTCAGAACACAGCCACTCACAGGCACTTTTTTTCAGGCGGCCAACCATTGCGCTTCGCCTGAAACGCAAGATTGTTTCAAATTCAAGTTGACAGTAGTGGGAGGGGGGAGGAGGGGCTACGGTAGATATCAACATTTCGTTTATCAAGAAATTATATGAAAATGAAAGATTTATACAACAAAAAGCCACAAAAGCAAGGCGAAAAGTCATCTGGCAAGACAGCTCCACTCACCCCCGAAGTTGCCTGGAGGCAACTAAACTTATTATCATCGCCAGGAGCACAGTATTCATTGAATCTTTTACGTCAATATTATTCCTCAAAGTAAATATTGTATTATGATCCTGATGACTAGTGGAAGTATATGGATGCGTTGAATGACCAAATACTAGTCGTTGGTTGTGAAGGTCTTTATTACACGACGTTTCCGCCCAGGAACTGGGCCCTATTCATGTGGACATATGTTGAGCTAAAGTAAATGTCACATAGGGGATTTGAACAGGGGATAGTACACAGTAACAAAATTAGGTAGGTTGTTACTGTGTACTATCCCCTGTTCAAATCCCCTATGTGACATTTACTTTAGCTCAACATATGTCCACATGAATAGGGCCCAGTTCCTGGGCGGAAACGTCGTGTAATAAAGACCTTCACAACCAACAACTAGTATTTGGTCATTCAACGCATCCGTAAAATTTACAATATTTAATATTGTATATTCAACTAAAATACTTTTTTTGGGACGCCACAAATACGGGAAGTAATCAAAATAACATAATTACCTGCTGTACTTAGCCGCTCGTAGGCCCGCCTGGTAAACACTGAATGATATCTCATATCAGTGATAAGAGGAAACTGATATGGGAAAAAAATCGATTGTAAAGTGATCAAAGGATGTTACAATCGATGTAGAAACATCACAATAACAAGATAAGTCGATTCTGAAGCCGTAGGTTCGCGCCAAAAGTTCGGTTGCCTACAGGCAACTCTAGTGAATTTTGCATTGTCATCTATCCTCGACCCATGTTTACAACAATTGTAATTAAATTTGGATGATGAGCAAGAGTCATTTGGATGATGAGCTAGAAATTATTTCAAGACTCTAGCTCATCATCCAAATTCAATTTGTTTAAACTAATAGGTATTGTTTAAATTAAACAATTTTACAGACAAGAAACCGAGTGAATATTACATTGTAATCCAACCTCGACCCATGTTTAAAATTTCAAGACTGTAGCTCATCAGCCAAATTTGATCAAAATTTAATTTGTTTAAACAATTTTACAGACAAGAAACCGAGTGAATACCACACCGTCATCCATCCTCGACCCGTGTTTAAAACTTTAAGTCTCTAAAGAAAAACATTGTTTAAACTTGAACGGACATTTCAAAAGTCGTTTTGAACACCTTCCCCAAAATTATTAAATTATGGAAATGTTCAAGGATCATCGTGGGTGCTGTCCGAATCCGGAAACGAAATTTCGTAATTTGTGCACAATGGGCGAAGTGCCGTGGACGGCGGACGGACAGATTTGTTTTAAATTTTTTAATTTTTGGAATCTACGTATCTTGAAACGTAAACCCTCAAACATTGAGGGGGTAATTTTTTTTCCTGGGCGACTCCAAAGGTACATTGTCGAAGATAATAAACCAAAAAACTTACATGCCTCCTAGGGTTTTGAAAAATTTCAAGGATCATCGTGGGGTTGGTCCGAATCCGTAAAACCATTTTCGTAATTTCAGCACAACGCTAAAGGCCTGTTTTCCTAGCGACAGGTTTTTTGCGCCGCTGACAACGTGATACGCCAGGCGTATAACGTCGACCACTGGATCTCTTGAATTTAGTTAGGGTGTTTTCCTAGAGAGCGCATCACGTCGGCGCAGAACGTGTTGCGTTGACGCGGTTGGCCCGACTGGTCAAGAATGAGTCTACTGCGTAGTGCGCTGGCGTGATTGATTTGGATTCCAGTGTTTGTGTTGCTCCAATTTCCGATTTCCGAGGTTTTCAAGATGTCCCAAAGCGGAAAAGTGCTCAAATGTTCAGTAAATGTTCAAAACCAGTCATGCAGCATGGCTATAAGAGCGAATTTTTGAAGAAATAACCGCTTTTATGTAAAATGTGATGTTTGGAACATTTCAAAATGCTCCAGTTTGGAAATGAAATGAGATATCGCAATTCTGACTTCACCATCGTGTTCAGCATGAAAAAACCTTTAAAATGAGGTGTCACATGTCAGACTGTTTCAAATTTGGACTCCATGGGTAATTTTCCCCCCCTTAAAACTCCCCTACACCCCCCTTAGAGTGGCCCGATTCTGCCCATCTTCGAACTTAGCCTGTCGATTGCCAAGACAGATTTTGTGTGCAAATTTGAACTTTTTATCTCAATTCTATCGAGAGTTATCGTCTGGAATGACACATACATAAATACATAAATATATACATATGATTTTTTGTGTCTTTTGGCAGTGAATTCAGGATGGTCTGAAACGGATTTTGGTATACAAATTTTGCGGAATTTCGAGTTTTAAAAATTTTGGACCGAGAACAATAGCTTCCTTTTCTTCGAAAATTCGCTAATGAAGAAAAACCTTTCTCTGGTCAGTCTAAAGCAGGGATGGCCTACTGGCGGCCCGCGGTTATGTTTTATACGGCCCCCGAACAACTTTTTAAAAGTATTACGGTGGATATTTTTTAACAGAAATATAAAATACAAAATTTTCTACAAGAGTCCAGGTTAAGTTCAAATTGTATATAATTACGACCTGATAATAAATTTTTTAACAACTAGCAAAATAAAGGTTTAATTACTTTAAGAGAATCAGTAGGAAGTATACTTTGAGTATAAGGCAAACACGCCAGTTTGATGTCGCACGGTGAGGCAACTACGCTTTCCAAAAAGACTGACTGCACGGTTTGGCAACCGTAACAGACTTACAGACAACCATCTTCAAGATTTGCTTAAAGTGGCTACCACCTCGACAAGAATTGATTTTGACAAACTTGTGAACGATTGTGCCCGCCCTCAGTGTTCTCACTAGTGGTTTTTTTTTCAGTAAAATTGTTGATTTTGTTCTGCTCAACTCTTGTATGATTAGTATATATTATTTCAACATTAAAGTATGTTCAATATCCATAGCATTTGTTTATACATTAATTTATATAGCCTAAATTTCCCTTTAAGTTCTTGTGCGGCCCCTGCTTTTAGCGAAAGTATGGAAGTGGCCCTTTGGGCAAAAGAAGTTGGCCATCCCTGGTCTAAAGTATCTTTGGAATTTCTCTTCATCGCCAAGAAGATGATTCTTGATTAAACTGCTGAACATTCCTTCATTTCTGCGGTTTGAGAATATATCACTCACACGTTTCCTTACTTTGGCATATTTTGTTAACCCTCTCTCTTCTTCTTCGTCACCATCTATTACTTCTATAATTATAATTAAAGAAGTATCATTATCAATGCAGCAATTACATTTCTCTTTCTCATCGCGTTCTCCATTTCAGCAGTAGGTACCTAAATGTTACCACACACGTGCTACCTTCAACACAATTCAACGCCAACTGAACAGATAATAAAACGGCGCTAGGAAAACACTTTTACGCAGCGCAATATATTTCACGCTCCTGCCGACGTTTTTCAGGCAAATTCGGTTCCTGCTGCGCAAAAAACCTGTCGCTAGGAAAACAGGCCTTAACTAGTCAAAGTGGCCCAGACGGACGGATTTTTTTTTCTTTTTTTCTTTTTTTTTCAATTCGATTTTGTGAATCTACGTTTCTCAAGTCGTAGATTTCACTTGTAGCGAATTTTCAAAGGAAAGGAAACTATTTTTCTCGGTCCAAAATTTGTAAAACTCGAATTTCCAAATTTTCCGAAAAAAAAAAACATTTTATACCGAAATCCCTTGCAGACCATTCTGAATTCAATGCCAGAAGACCCCTGAAATCATATGTATATAAATTAACAGGGTTCACTTTTAGCGGGGCCCACTTTATATTCATATATTGAATATATAAATAAATAAATTTTATGAACGTGCCATTCCAGACTATAGTTCTCGATAGAATTGAGATAAAAAGTTATAAATTTGCACGTAAATCTGTTTTGGCAATCGAAAGGCCAAGTTCGTAGATGGGCAGAATCAGGCCACTATAAGGAGGGTTTGGGGAGTTTTAGGGGTATTACCAATAAAACAGTGACACGTGACACCTCATTTTAAAGTTTTGTTTAACGATGAACACGATGGTGAAGCCAAAATTGCGATATCTTATTCTGTTCTCAAACTGGAGGTCTTTGAAAAAAAATTCGCTAAAAGAAGAAAAGTGGATGTTACTTGAGATGTTCTTCACGGTTCATCTAGGTACTCTAATCTAATAACGGAATGCGATATCGCAATTCTGACTTCACCATCGTATTCAGCGTTGACAAAACTATAAACTGAGATTTTTCTCGGCAAAAAATGGAGACGAAATAAGATTTATAAGAATTGTAAGTACCTAACGATCTTCAGTCAGAGAGAACCACATGTGATGCATACCGAATAGAGTCAAACATAACTATAATTACCCAATAAGTTCAAGATCGCCAAAATTTGAATGAGATGTTCCAAACATCTCATTTTACGTAATATGTTATATTATAACCATTTATTTCTCCGAAAACTCGCTCTTATAGCTATGCTGCATGACTGGATTTTTTTGTTTATTCTTTTTGATGAACCGTTGGAATTGGAACAAGAGCGTGAATCAAACGGTGGAACTTTGGCCAATTTTCATACTCGAGAACAGTTGATTCAAACCACACATACCGATTGTCTTGTTCAATGATCATTTTCGTGCTCTGAAGGTAATTTCGAATATTTATCGGCAGGTACTTTGGGATATAGGTACATTTTTAGGTAAATCATAATTAATTTATCGTTTACACAATTGTTTTATCCATAACTTATATTAGTGAATTACTATTAGGTCAACCCGGAATTTAGTTGAAAGACTACGAGGCCAGTTATGAGCCAGCTCACCTATTTATTGTACCCCAAAATTGATGTATTTAGAATACAGGATACTCAGGCCACTATTACGATTTTACTAATATGACTTCCAAAATGGCCAAATCAATGGACTTGTTACACTTCAATAATTCTTGCGACCCAGTACAGGCATTAGTGTGAATCCATTCATATCTAAGAATGACAGCAATATAATCAGTTCGCCATTGACCTAATGATATTGGCGACACTTGCGAAAGCTTTTTCCGTTTGATAATTTTCAGTTGGAACAATTAGGATATGGTCAATTAGGATATGGTCAATGAGTTATGTTGAGGCGTTCAAGGACGGCCCACTGCGTACCTGTCATGTCAAAGTCAGACCTGTCGTGTCCTTCGTGCTTTACCCAGTTATCAGGCGTAATAGGCGTTGGCACGCCATCTCCCAACCGAGGCATCTCGCTTTTCCAACTCTGACTTTGAACTTGTGATAATTAATGGAAAGTATAAATACATAGATCTATGTGTGGTAGGTATGTAACTTTATGTTTCTATAATTGTTTTTACGAACACATATTCCGACCAAATTTCAGCTATCTCCCGTTGTTAAAAAAATACTACTAAAATTGGGCGATTCCAATGGTTCATTATCGAAGATAATAAACCAAAACGTGTTATAATCTGTCTGTCTTTTTGTTTGTCTCATCATCAATTGAGAATGGCTGAATTTATAAAGTGGCGGCTGGTACCATTTGACGCAGAATTTATCTGGGAAGGTTTGTGAAACATCCGCCTTTAAATCTGTCTATCCGCTGGAACGCTATGAATGAAATACTACTAAAAAACACAAACGGTGGATACAGCTTTCGTACAAGTAAGCAACCACGAGGGCCATTTTATGTCTTTGCGCCCCCTCCCATCAGAAACTTATATGAAGCTTGCATTCGTGTTGACAATATAAATTATTGAGAATGATCACCTGTGTGTAAACAATTATTTAAACAATCACGCTCATACCGCAGCTTGTCGGCCACGCACTCCGCAGTGGTTAACGTAATATGGTTAGGTAAATCGAGAGTTATCCAACGAGTGGTGAACGATTTTTGTACGATGATAACTGGCGAAGATGAAGTTCCGTAGCAACGAATCGGTTGTAAGCGAAAATCATCAGAAACTCCGTTACATGTCCCGCGTTTCATTCTCGCGTTACATTTTCGAGTTTATGTAGCAAAGTAAAGAAATAAAATGTCAAAAAAAAGCATTTACAAAAGTATAAAACGGGGTTTTTTGTGGAATGGTAGAGGATAGCTAAAATCGAGTTTCAAATCGGTCCATCAACTGGCCTTTGTGAACGGCCTCTCCCTGGGCTCTGTGTGGGTTGCACTGATGTCAGAAAGAAGTTTTTGCCTTTCTTTGCATTGCAATTACTGCTATTAAGACGAAACTTGGCATTTCTTGTCATATAGACAACGTAAAATGTTGTCTGAAGGGATTGCTCAATAAATAATTTTCATCAAAATATTCGCACAAGAAAAAAATATTGCTTGGAATGGAGAAATATTATAAATTTATCATAGGGAAAAATAAAGAAAAACAAGAGTGGGTGGTATTTGAAAAATCGTTATTTCCACTGAGATATTAGTACACTGTGAGACCGGTTTCGGTAATTGAACCATCGTTAGTAACAGAACAATATTGAAGGTACATCACAGGTGAACTTATATACACCCCAAAAGTGAAAGGTCGAATGGGATAGGTTCATACAAGTGAAAGGAGAACCAGATAGCTAAGTGAAAGGAAATCAGCTTCTGAAGAGAAGGGGGTGTGTGATGAGCTAATAGCTAACTATTATGCAAAATTATAAACATGGACGCATCAATGGAGAACAATTTGAAGGAATTACACCATTCAAATATTTGCCTAAAGTTTAGGCCCTAAACTATTGAATGAACTCAATAAACCTGTCTGCAAGACCAAAATTGAAGCCATTCATTCAAGTTAACTGAATCCCCTTTACTATCCCTGAAATCTTTTTTCATGTTCCTTGATCCATTCCCTAAACTTCCTACCATTTTGGTCACAATACTTGAGTCCGAATATATAATATATATATTATATAAAATTTTTATATACCTAATATATTTATAAAATATAACATATTATAACATATAATATAAAAATATATTAAAATATAACATATTATGTTATATTTTAATATTATATTTTATAAATATATTATATAAAAATTTTATATAATATATATAAAGCTGTTGTAGCTTCGCTAATTAAATTTGAAATTTCTTATCCACTCTTTTTCCTAAGAACCCTATTCCACATTGAATCAATAAGACCTTCATCCATCCCATTACTCGCTGCTACGTTTGATCAAACTCTCTTCATCCATTGGTACAGACAGAGCCCTGTTAATTATACTCATACTATGGAAAGCGGTATGTTTGTGAACAAGTAAATTATTTGAAGTATTATGAATGGTAGTGTCGCTATAATGTATTTGGGGAACTAAAAAGTGTTCAATTTGGGTTTTATTGGTTCATGAATTTACTTAGTTACCTACTTCAGTCGTTTGCTGAATGAGGAGCTTTATTTTCACGTACACTTGGCTTGGGTTTTGCAATGAGACGTGACTGGATGGCTCTGAGAATCTGTCACTAACAACCAATAATAATTTCGTAATAATCGTTGGTTAAGAAAGGTTCATGACCCCCAAACGGTATAATAAGGCGTAATATAAAACTACGTGATGCAAATAATACTTTCGAAATTATGGGTATTCATCTAATCTCTTCAGAGCGCCACCAGTTGCCAAACGTCCAATTTGGGATGGTTTTGTACCACTTGAATTTCATAACTACAGTAACTTACGGCTGTTATAGCTATGTAATGTAAACGTATGACCTATAATAATGTTTGACGGCAAAAATGAGGGATCCAAAACCCTTTATGGTGGAAGAATTGCTGTTCCCAAAAACATTTCGATGTGGAATATTGAGATTTATTTAAACACCTGAAAAACTCTGATATGCAATATCCGTGTGAGCCCCATCACTGTACGAAATAAATACTAAGTAAATTGCGCAGTTAGAATAGGTGAACAGATGGTCACGAGTATCGTATACGAAACAATTATGAAGTAATTGGAGGATTGGGCTAAAATATTGGCATCACTGACATAGTTACCGACCTCCGCCATTTAACGATAGTTAACTATATTTAACTATAGTTAAATGGCGGAGGTCGGTAACTATAGTTAAATGGCGGAGGTCGGTAACTATGTGAGTGATGCCAATGTTTTAGCCCAATCCCAATTATTTCATATAGTTATGGGACATTCAAGGACAGAACAGTGATCTAGACTGAAGGGCGATCTGTACAAAAGATAATAAACCGTTGAGGAAAAATTTGCGGATTTTTTAATAAATAGTTAGGTAAGTAACTAGATAGGGAATTCCGTAGGTCGATAGGAAAAGGTAGAATTAGAACAGTAGTTATTACGCGGTTCAATGAACCCGCGGTTTAAT
Organism: Stenodema calcarata; assembly: GCA_963920205.1. Taxonomy (NCBI): domain Eukaryota; kingdom Metazoa; phylum Arthropoda; class Insecta; order Hemiptera; family Miridae; genus Stenodema; species Stenodema calcarata. The sequence goes on along the minus strand of OY986052.1, from coordinate 19,038,620 downwards.
GAATACGGACGTTATACGGAGTTTGCAATTATGTATATCCGGTAAGATGTGCATATCGTTATCTTTGAAATCTAGGTACTCCCGTATCATCGTTGGTTGATACGAAGGCTGGCTACGATTCCGTGTACATCTTACCGTACTATTATTGAGTGAAATTAAATTTCTTCTGTAAGCAGGTAAATACAAACCAATGATTCCCACATTTCCGCAAATAATAAAATCATGAATATGGTACGGTCCCCAACATCCGCGATCCAATTATTACCCAACGAATTAAGGTAATTTTGAAACCAAAATAAAATGTCCGCCATGACCCAAAAAGACCCTAAAAGGGCTCGAATAAGGAAGCAATTTATGAGGTGGTCCTTCTCTACAACGTACCAAAATTGTAGCTCTATTCGAGCCCTTTTGAGGCATTGAGTCGCCGTACTGTCATTTTTCTTCTACTGGAAATAATGCACTTTTTTGCCAACTTTGAACAGACAGTAGAAATACGTGGTACCTAATGAGAAAATTCATTAGATCTGAATATTGTCATTTGTGCTGGACAGGTGGATGCCACTGACGTCTGTTCATGACTCATTCCTGATCTGCATGTGATATTTTTAGAAATACTCGATAGAAATAAGCTCCAGATCTTGGACTTGAATCATCCGTTCCACAATATGAAAACTGGGATGATTTCACGTTTACACGGATATCGAAGGCCCTTCCATAACACCCCCAAAATGTCAGCCCTTTTGTTTTATTTTATTCGATAATTAACCTGAGGAATCACCCAAGAAAAAAAATTACCCCTCTCAAAATTTGAGCGTTTACGTTTCAAGATATGTACCTACATTCCAAAAATCGAATTAAAAAAATCCGCCGTATGTTGGCTAGTTAGCGTTGTGCTAAAATTACGAAATTTGGTTTCCTGGTTCGGTTCGCACCCACGATGATCCTTGAAAATTTTTATTAACTTTTTAACAATTTTTAATACTTTTGAGTAATAATTAATTATTAATAGTTATTAATTACTCAATTACCGAAGCAAATGGACCAATAAACAAGATAAATTAACATGCTTCCTTCGTTGAAGTAAAAGAATAAGTGAAAAAACCGTCGTTTTAAGCACAAATATTTTAACTGCTTTTATGAGCCTCAACCCTTAGAAAGGAGCAATTAATACATTAATTACCCCGAATAAAAACCTCTATAAGAAAGGGATAGCGGGTATATGAGAAGGGAGAACGGCACCGCGTCGACCTACTTTCCATAGTAGAATTCTCTGTAGCCTCCTAAAGGTGGATGTTAGCCAACGTTCTAATACCGTTTCGTCCAGTTTGGAGTACGATATTTGTTAATGCTCCCGGTCAACAGGTAGTCGGACCTCAAATTTTGGTGAAACTTGATCGAGCGAGGGAACAAAAAATTGTGCCCTCAAACTTAAACGCTGGGAGGCTCTGGTCAAAAAAATAAAACGTCCGCCCCTTTTGCATTACATAAAGTTTTCATTATCCCTTTAATTGGGAGAACGTCGATACCACGAAAATTGGACGACCCAGTCTTAATTGTGCATCAGTTTTTATAACATCAGAACAACCTGTTGTGTAATAAAAATGGATTATAGAGGCTGAAACAGTACGATAAAACATGCGAGATGCGCAAGACAACCACGTACGCATTCTTCCGGTAGGTTCCGCTCCCTTGAAAAAGATTGAGGGACTATACACGTAAAAGTGCCATTTCAGGTTGGCAAAATTCCGGACCAGAAGAACGCATCCCACCCTTTAAAATATGGTAATTACTACTTGAGAATGGAACCAGTTGTGAGTCATTTAAACAAAAAATGTATAGGTCGTTGTAAAGCCCCAACCTGAAGAATTTGAAGAAATGTTTCGTTTATAAAATTGGGCCAGTGGTCGCAAGTAGCCATCGTTTTTTTGAAGTTGTAACCACTTTTTTTTTAACATGGAACATGTTTTAGCCTTCACATTTTTGACAAAAAACGATCGCCCGTCCGTCCGTTACGCTAATCTATTTCCGATTTTATAATGATTTCCGCTTACAGCCAAACCGTGGCTACGGGAATTTATCTTCGCCATTTTTGGTCGTACAAAAATTGTTCACCACTCGTTGGAAAACTCTCGATTTAACGAACATTTTCCTGTAAACCATAACTCAGTGACTGTCCGAATAGTAGAGCTATGGGCATAACAGTTCTCATATTTTGTTTACCAACTACGGAGCTAAATGTAATTTAGTATGTAAATACCAAAATTTGGTACGAATCGCCCTCTATATACTAATGTTATATAGAATATTATATATTTTGTATGTAGCCTCCTTTCAATATATTATATAGAGAGGAGGCTACTTACCAAATTACAGCTTCATAGAGTGAATAGCATATAAATTAGCTTTAGGAGGCACTCAGCTGATCCTGGGCCTATTCTGCTTAAAGTGTTAGACCTAAGCAGGCTACTAACCAAATTACAGCTTTTGGGGGTGAATTGCATAGAAATTAGCTTTAGGAGCCACTATGCTTATCCCGACCCTATGCTCCTAAGGAGGCTACATGCCAAATTTCAAGTTTCTACCACCACGTGAATTGGCTAATTTTCTATATTATAGATAAGCTGAGTGGCTCCAAAACCCAATTTCTAAGCTATTCACACAATGAAGCTGTTATTTGGTATATAGTCTCCTAACTTGACGCTGCCCAGGCCTCAGATCAGCTAAGTGGCTAAAACATGTTCCTTGCTTATAGAAATTTAGCCGTAAGGCTCAAACCGAACTTAGCCCCCCTTGGCGATGCTCCCAGGGCCGAGTGTTTTTTTTTTAATGTTCTCAAAAGGGATGAATAATTAAAATTGAATTTATGCCCTATCAAAGCCAAATTACTTGTACAGTTCAATCTTTATTAGGTTCAATAAGGATAAAATCAATATGCAGGACAAAATTGGGTATATAAATTAAAATGTTCTTGCAGACTCGAGTATTGTGGCCAAAATGGTAGGAAGTTTAGGGTTTCCACGAATTGTGATTTATTTATTGCAACTGAATATTTTGATACATTTTATTTAGACAGTTTTCATCTCTTAATAGTTAATCTCTGTCCAGGGTAGGAGTTTCAGCAAAACCTAGCCATTGTTTACAGCAGGATCACTATATTCACTGGGTTTTACGAGTACTTACACTACAGAACTATTTGCGCAGCACAATCGATTCCAGTGGTTTGTTACGCTTGATGCGCCGGAGTTCCCCTTCGTTATGTAGAACGTTGAGCATCTCCAGGTTCTCATGTTTGTAGAGGCGATGTTCGTGCATCTGCGCCTACTTGGCCATTGTTTCATTTACTGACTCTACCCTCTGATCTCGGTGTAAATCATCATTTTGCATTTACCAGAGTATTTTGTTTTACTAGGTTGGAATCTTTTTAATACATATTTGACTTTTTTGCACAGCCCAGAGTTGGATCCTTTAGGTCCAAGTAGGGCGAAGAATCTGCTTGTACATTAGCAGTTTGTTGTGAAGTGAAAGAAAGGAATTCCCTCCCAATACATGCTTCTGAACTTGATCCTCGTTTCCTGCTTCTTCTTATCGATGTGCTCATTACAATTAAGTTTGGAGTCAAGAGACATCCCCAGGTACTTGACGTGTCAGCGTACGGTATTCTACTGAGTTGATCCCCACATCTAAGACTGAGATTCTTCTGATTGTGAATTTGATGTGAACTAATTTATTTTGGAGAGTGAATTTTATTTTAGGAGCAATATTGCGTGCAGACGCTTCTTACATAACTAAAGGCAAGACTACACGATGCTGATGGTAAGAGATTGGGAACCACGAAAAGTTCACCCCCAGGACTGAGAGAACAGATCGACCTACCTCCAATCTCCTTGACCCAAATATCTTCCCCAAACTCTGACATGCAGACTTACATCTTACTACACACTCCCTCCAGGAAATCGCGTGTAGTCAGACATCAGTTTGGTCGCTCTTTCAAGTTTTAGGCAGAGCATTACCAAGCCAGGGGTTTATATTTTACTTTCCTTATATTACGTCGGCAGATATTACGTTGTTCCATCAAATATCAATTTTCTCACCAAAGTGGTTTTACGGCGTATTTATGAACATGTCTTGTAGATGATGTCGTTGGGATCTCGAGGTAGGTGTAACCAATACGGCACGTGATCTAGTTGGCTGAAAACAAAGAACAAATCAAAAATATATAGCTATGATGAAATGAAATGAAAATAAATGTATTCCTTCTAATAGACCCAGGACAGAAACCTAATGAAGAATAATTCCAACTCCCGCACTTAGCACGGAACTGCGTTCCAAGAAGTGGAGTATTTCCAAAATTATTGTAGAAATACCCCTCTTCTTGAAACGCAGTTCCGTACTAAGTGGGGGAGTTGGAATTATTTCCTAACGTAATAAAATTATATTAACATTAGTTTTCAGGGATTTACAAGTTGGGGTGACATTCCGAGTTACATCTCATAATCTAATTTATCTAATCAACTAATTACATAAATACTAGAAAATAATTTTTCACATGTCGGTGCCCTTTGCTAATGAGAAAGTCAAAAACAAATTTTTTGTACTTGGCTCGATTCAAATTGGAAGGTATTTTTAAATTACTGGGCAGCTTTCTCATGAAACATACATGTCGGGTGGTACATTTCAAGCGGCTCGCGGGAACTGGGTTTACTCTCAGAGTGGACTCCCGTAACCCATAAGAGGAAACTGTAGGTGCATGTTTATGGAGGTACATAAGAGCGAATTTAATGTACAGCTGGCTAACGGAGAAGACGGTAACCAACGAATACAGCTCGTCGGAGGAAAATCTTCTCGACTTGAATGTAGGTAATTATTTTTAAAATCGCCTTTTGGACTACGGTCAAAGGCTTTATTACGTTTGGAGAGGCCCCTCCCCATGCCAAGATGCCAAAATACATTACCCTTTGCACCAAGGACCTATACAAAACAAGCAAAACTTGAATGGCACCACTTTTCTCAATCTGTATAAATAATATTTAAATGTAGAAATTCGTTTGGTTAAAAATTAAAGAAATTCGTTTGGAGCTCTACTCCACTGGACCAATACTCTTCAACCACTAGTAAATTTGGAGCAACATAGATTAGTGGATTCGAATTCCACCTAGTGCCAATTTGGTAATAAAATCTGTATAAGATTCTTTATCTCTACTCTTTTTCTCAATTCTCCTTTACAGGGCTCCAATAGCTGGTGCGCTGGTCTCAATTCAATTCCAGCCTGGAGAATCTAGAGGGTTGGTTTCTTACTGGCATTACCTGAATTTAAATTTTATTTCCTAACCTGGTTTCAAGGTGAAATGCACACCACCTTCCTACCTACTCCTGACATACTGACGTCCCCCAGAGCATTTATGAAAACCCATCTGGAACATGAAATTGGATACTATTCTCCTCGTGAACCGGAACTCAGACCTCAAGAGCGAAGTGAGCGCTCGCAACTACGACATATTACTAGACAATGGTCATTTACTTCTAATTACCTCACTGCTTAGGTCTTGTTCGAATCAAACATTCATCAGTAAATAATCTTGTTTCTAGAGTTGGATGCTTAATTCACTGAATCTCCTCTCTCTCTTGAGCCATTAACAACTTCCGAGAAAAGCCTACACGATATGCGGTAATTTCCAGGCCCGCTCTCGTACACGCAAGGCGTAATTAATGGGGCGGGTGTCTTAACGTTTTGGTCTAGCTCGTTGTTTACTCCTTTTGATCTCCAAGGTCCCAAGATGTCTTGGTTGTACTTGTTCCACTTTTCCACCAATTTTCGGCATTTCATCAGAATGTACTGAGTTGATTTCACAAATCCCCTAAACGGTATCGTCACTGATGTATCGGGCCTTTCTCTTCTAATAGTGACGGGTTGCTCAAAGTGTCCTTCTTTTACACTTAAGTAAGTCTACTCTGTGGAGGATCGAGCAAAATTAAATATCCACATCAATAAATAAATTAGATTATCATTCAAAAATACAGATCGATTAGATAGATGTATACGGGCATAAGTCTGTATGTACGATTACTTCTACGTGGTTTCAGAATACGTGAAAAAATCCTAATTATCCTAATGGATGTGTGGACGTGCAGCCCTTCACATATCCTAATGCTTCGGGGAATGGACCGGTTTTAGGTTCAAAGAACGAACCTAACAAGAACGGCGCACCCTAGGTGGACATTACCATTAACTATAAGATGATTATTCTCTTAAGCATACGTGTCAAGTTTCACGGTCTCAAGAAAAAAACACACCTTATAGCTTGAAATGCTATAAAACGAAAATCTAATTTTTTTAACATTCTTACCTATCAGATAGGTAGACTCTATTGGTCCTTTGAGACTATTTCACAAAATATTCCTCTTGATTAGTATACGCAGTCATTATATGCTATAAAACGAAAATCTAATTTTTTAAACATTCTTACCTATCAGATAGGTAGATTCTATTGGTCCTTTGAGACTATTTCACAAAATATTCCTCTTGATTAGTATACGCAGTCATTACATGTTAATTACATGTTAATTTAACCAAGGATATGTGAGATAATAATATTATCTCACATATTATGTAAAAGCACACCAAATGAAGCTGTAAAGATGATATTATCATCATCTTCATTTAATGTTGGTACCTTTGTGTTTGCTACTAGATTCCATATCCATAATGGATAGTCTTCGAATTTCTGGTCGATCAAATCCTGCAGCCTGGCCGGTTCGCATGAGTCTCTGAGGATTTCTGAGGGGGTTTCAATTTAGAAATCATTGCAGTACGGACAATTCGTCTTTGGAATGTACAGTTTCACTGTCCCTCAATCATCGGACCTCGAGAATTTTACCCTGTGCCATTAGGTCCATGTCCTGTAAATGTGACGGACAAGACTAGTGTAAGTACATAATTAAAAAAAAAAAAAAAAGTTAATTCATCTTACATGAATTAATGCGTTGCTACGTTTGTCAAATACTTCAGAGCGTTTTTTGTGGTCTACACATCACTCCACACTCGTAGTTAGTCGTGACGAGGTCCATTGGTTTGGTCCTCTTCAGTCTCCTTACGTCTCCGCTAGTGTAAACAATGATAAGGACTTTCTAGAAACCCCATGTGCCACAGCATCAGGTCTGATCTGTCCACGGATTTCACCGGAGGAGCATGGAAGTGGCGCTTACGCTCATAAATAACCACATTTCACCTTTACTTGCCATTATTAGCACCATTTTCCCAACAAATAAAGATAAATCGCTACTAGACAAACTTCTTTTTCAAGAAACCTTTTTCTGATCGGCAGTGTAATAAAAAAAACCTTAATGACATTATCACGGATTTTGGAAAGGCTGAAAACTAATTTGTACTGACTGTTAAACAATCCGTCATTACTTGCGCTCTGAATTGATCAAATTAGTTTTTTTTTAATTCTCTTTGTTAGTTATGACATTTCACGAATGATATGATAAATTGAACTCAGTCCTGGTTGGGCATAGTCGAGCAGAACGAGGTCCCTCCCGGCACTTGATGCGAAGGGGCAACTTGTGTCGCAACTGGAATGCGCCAGGCGTTTCTCAACCATCTAAACTTTGAAAACCTTGCATCACGTGGGACTTTGAAAATTGACTTTGTTTTTTTTCCTTGTCGAGTTCGGGTCTTCCTTTTTTTTCATTCCCCACCTACTCGCGCAGTGTCGAAACGCCGGAAGGAGGTTTACAGAAGAGTCCAGAAGCTTTAGCGATGGGTATTTCGACATCTACATCTACTCATACGAAGGAACTTTCAGCTGAGGATTCATCCTATGAAAAAAAGGAACTTCCAGGACAGCTTTGTAAGATACTGACGTAGGTACTGACTTAGGTAAGAACATGCCTTGTAAGTGTACACCCTCAAATGTTTTTACGTAGGTTAAAATAATCTGTAATAATGACTTAGAATGGTCAATAGTGCCACATTCATACCTACAACAGAATAGCTTCGCTACAGAGAATTACCACAACGGGGTCAAGTTTCTTCAAGTTCTTCTGGTTGCCCCACGGAATACGCAAGGATGTTTACTACCAAATAGGTAGTAAAACCACCAAATAGGTAGTAAAACCACCAAATAGGTAGTAAAGCTCTTTGCTTTTAAAATGCGATGGATAATTTGACAGAACGTGGAATAAGACCTGTCCCTATGCGATACATCTGTAGATTTTAATAACGGTGATAAAAACTCTGCAAATTCTTGACACACCGGTTTAATATCTTCTTTGTGAGAAACTAAATGATAAATTGATGATGAATTAATTACAAATAAAATGTACCGATATAATTCTGGGGGTTTTAATTCCACCTACCTACGACGCCAATAATTTTTCTATAAAAGAAGTAAACTTACTTCTTTGGTACATGTACCAACAATGTCATACCAACAATCATTCGAAATTACATTCTTTCCGTAGCACGAACAGTACCTCAGAACAAAAAAATTTTATATCGGCTCAACCATCGAGCCCTCATTGTGAACGAATGGCTGGTCGTACGAAGCTGTCGGTCTCAAAAAATTATAAAAAATAAACTCTAACTAAATGTGAACTTAACACTATACCGTTCCATCTGAATTTTTCGAGATATGAATATTTCAAAATTCTTTTTGAACCCCTTTCCTTTGATCTAGGGTTATGAAAAGCCTCGAGGATCATTGTGGAGTTGGTCCGAATCCGTAAACCATTTCGTAATTTTAGCACAACGCTAACTGACCAAAGTGCCGCGGACGGCGCACAGTGGGACAAAACATTGGAAAATTTTATAAATTTATATTTTAACTCATGAAACTGTATAAACTTGCTTTATATATACTTGCTCCGAGGGTTTTCAAACAAGCACAAAATAAGCCATTTTTTGGTAAACACGGGAATGGTGTGCAATTTGTAATTTGGAAGGTCTTGGCAAATGGTAAATTTAGATAAGGATGTTGCTCATTCAAGGTTAAAACAGGGTTGAATAAAGCGTAAACTTTTGCTTTTAATGGTTTCTAAGTTTGCACCAAAATAGCGATTTCTCGACGTGTCCGGAGTCGTCCGGAAAACGGACTTGTCCCTCTTATTCTTGAGGTATTGAGTGAGGTAAATTAAAAACAATAACATCCGTCGCGATCCGCCCTGGGCAGATAGGTCATTTCAAAGTCGTTTTAAAGAGGTAAACATCACAAAACTCGGCCATACATACTGTATACATACTGATGATAGTTTATACGATGATAATTTATACGAGTTTATATCATCAGTTTATTATCAGTTCTCTTCAAAAAAAAAAAAAAAATCGGATCTGTTCAGCGCAGCGGGAATGCGCTGCTCTTGCGCAGCTTGATTAAATCCAAAACATCATCTACGTAAAAATGAACCATAAACCAACAAATGTTTGGCGGGGGGGGGGGGGGGGCACTTTATTTCTTTGGTCGATTCCAATTTAGGATTTGATAAGTGTCCGTAGTTTTGGCTTTGCTACCGGCTTCTTCGATTTTGGAGTGGAATCCATGGATTCTTGCAAGAGAACTAGTTTGTGAGTGAGAGCAGCTATCGAAGAATATATGCCAGCTGGGCTTTTTTCGAATAGGAAGATATTGCAGAACTTCTGTTTAATTCTATCATCTAAGATTCTAACCCATAACAGGTTTCATTTCAGTTGAGTCATTCCCTTGATTTAAGAAACTCGAAAGTGGGCGTATCGAAACCACCATCACGAACGTGCGTTTTGTCGGAAACCTCCAGATGAGTATCGTGGCTACAATACTTCTGGATTTGACTTGTAATTTCGGCTATCCCACCGACTAGTTATGTGAGAAAGTGACGAAATGTGAGGAAATGTGAGAAAGTGTCACGAGACCTTGGGCCACTGATATTATATTCAAAACCGATAGAAATTGGCATCGGCTCTCGGAATGGAGTTGATTTGTAACATCTTTTGTGACCTATCTACAGCTATTTCAAAGGGAGGAAATGACCTTGTTTTCAAATCTACTCTAGACTACTTTCCAATTCAAATATGTTTGTTATTATGACTTAACAAAGAGTGCATAAAGACCAATATTATACAATTTTTTGTTGTTGTGGATATTTCTCCTCCATTCCTACTGAATCCTATGTACTTATGACGAATATTATTACAACACAATTTCGTACCTGTATCATGTAACAAGAAGAGAGCTGTACAGGTGCCTAATGCGATAGGTTGCTCATAGTTTCATCCAAGCTTAAAATCATATTGAGCAGGAATCTTGATTTCAGCATCTATGCCGACTGTAGGCAGCTATGAATGCTCGTTCAACTAGGAATCTGATTGCTTATCTGCTAGCTCTTCACACCCGGGTTGACATATAGAGCGCCAAACGTTGCAAAATGAACCTCCGATTTTCCTTATTCCATCCACTTCGCTGACTATCAACTCAAGAACAGGGATCCAAGATTATCAACTCGGACTGGGATGCTCGGTTATTGATATCAAATTACATCCATAAGTGTATTCCTACTCAATGTATGCCACATTGTTTATACTTAACAATCAAAGTGGCGTTGGTAGGAATTATTATTAATTCACTTGTTGGTATTTTATAAATGTATCTTTGGATAATAATATAGTCACCAGAGTTTGCCGTGTACTTGCCATTGCCATCGTAGTTTACAACCATTCCTTCTCAATCGTATGTAATTATCCCTACCTGCTGTTTTGGATAACCAGCTTGACAGGGGATAATTATACCTGCGATTGGTATCCGTTTCTAATCCTTCAAAAGTGTTTCCTTCAACTCGGGAAATCAGCTTTATACTTTTCCAATATGAAGATATGAAGGTACTTTTGAAAATTTTAGTTTTTGTGGATTCGGTAAGATACACATCAAAATGATCGAGTAGGAATTATACTTACAAAAGACGGCACTAACAGATCTTGGACCGGTGGGATTCGATTGAAAACATTCTTTGGTTCTAGAATACAAATACAAAGGTAAGTGTATTAGGTATTAATAAGTGTTAAAAAGTACTTCAGTACCTTTTAAAGGTCCGTTACTGTCCTGTTGATGTCCTATTCGGCTGTTAATAGATATAGGTGGGTAGCTGAGGAAGATGTTCATGGCTATAGTTTCCCATTCGAAGGTACCTACACCTCGGAGATCCTGAGGGACACGGTTCGGCGGCGAAGGTCACAGGCCAGCGGCATCGCCAGCGGTGCGCGGAAACATAAGCCACGGATTTCTCTCCAGGAGATGTCAATCTCGAAAAAAAAACCCAAAAAAATGGTTATGACCTCAAGAACCAACAGTTGACGATGATCGTTTAAACCACCTAACTACCCGAAAACCTGCCAAAAATGATTGGGTGCACGCTGATTACCTAACGGTGTTTACGCAACTGGGGTTGTTAAAACTCTTAGCAAAAGATGATTTATATTTGCCTTGCCTAGCTTATAAACATTATTCAATACAAATTCAAAAGCAACAACATACTTTAACTATGCATACTAATAATTAGTATGCAGATTTTGGGGTAGATTCCAATTATTGGAATCTACCCCAAAAGATTGAAGAGCTCCTATTGAAATTATCCTGTATTTGGTTTAATTGGCATTCATTCAGGATAAGGGTTGTTACTTAATATCTACCTATATAAGTTATAGCAGTGAGATTAATGTACCTATGTGCGGGGGAAAGTGTGGGTATGAGTATGACAGTACATAATCCATGAAAGGCCTCTAACGATACAAAAAATTGTATAATTGTGCTCGAAGGAGGATAATAAGTAAGTCTGAACATTGATTTTTAACGTAAACCTGAAGCTACCTCCTAATCACATGAGCGGTCATTCTTTCCAGTTCCATGACTTCTCCTCGTCTTACCGACCGTATTTGTGGATCAGCACCAAGGTAGTCGGATGTCGAGCATCGTCCCCGGCGAACGGCCCCAGAAAAAAGTTCCATTGACCGTACATCAAAGAGCGGAAAGACCCACCAGAATGAAGCTATCATATTATTTACAGTAGTTTGACGGTTGATGATAGGAAACGCCGCCGTCACGGCTGTCGGATCGACCTGAGGACTTCAACAATCGGTGATTCTCCACACCTCTTTAGCTCCACTGTGCGCCCACCTGAAACTCACGAGGTGATTCTCATAGTGGTAATTCACCACGTGCCGGTAAATGCCGATAATGTGAAAATTCGTCTGGTGGTGTAGCTCACTGATGTACAATTGAGCGAACTACGCCCAACCCAATAATGCCCTAGAAACTGGTAGATTGCGGAGATGTACAGAAGTGAACTCAACAATATACAGACCTGTCGAAAATGATGAAGAAACACTTGTAACATTCAAGTAAGTACCTACATTTACACTTGTACTTTCACGAAAAATTAGAATTTAATTCCCTTGACACTTTTCCAGAAAAATCGTCGTAAAACTCTTGTTTAATGATGGGCCCCTGACCTAGTCTGATTTATAGATCACTTAATGCAATTTTCAATTAGCCAATCTAATGCGAACAACGTCTGTTGCAACCTAACGAGCAAATCTACACTCATGCATGTTGGACCATAGTAGGTATTATTAGAGGCCGTTGCTACCAGTTAATTGATAATAATGACTTGAAATACCAAAAATACAATATTCTCGTTCTAACCACCAACCAGACAGGTTCTTACTTAGTGCGTACCTACTAAAGTTCTTACAATCCAGCATGGCAATAAGAGCAAATTTTCAAAGAAATAACTGGTTTTATGTTACATGTCTATTTTACTGGTTTTATACCAAATGTTGTCTCCTTTTTTCGCCGAGTAACACCTCAGTTTAAAAGTTTTCAACGCTGAACACGAAGGTTAAGTCAGAATTGCGATATCTCATCCCGTTACCAAATTAGAGCAGATGAACCTCCCGTTTGAGAACGGAATAAGATATCGTAATTCCGACTCCACCGCCGTGTTCAGCGTTAAAACATCTGTAAAATGAGGTGCCTTTTGTGAGACTGTTTCATTTTTGGAAATTATGGTTAATTTTTCCTCTCTTAAAATCCGCCTTAGAGTAGCTCGATATTCTAACAGTCTGACAGTTAAAATCGTTTTTAAAAATTTTCTTACTGAGGTGTTACTCGGCAAAAAAGGAGACAAAATGTGGTATAAAATCAGTAAACAAGTCAAGTCTTAATATGTTCTTATATACGTTGAATACTTATACAATTGCCAATTTATATAGGCCGAATGTATTTAAGTTCTAAACCCAATGCAGGAAGTGACCAGCATACCGCAGAAGCTACATAAACTGCAGTAAATTCTAGACTAAATTCCAAGTTAAGTTCAATCACCAGAATCGTTTTAATAGAACGACAAAACAAACCATCGATTATTGGTGATCTTTCACATAAGAAACTCAAATCTGACCAACGTCTTGTACATCGTAGGTCTTTGAGATCAACCTGAGTGTTACTATTATTGAAATTTTGGAGAAATTTGTACCAGACAATGTTTTGAATAATTGAAACCAAGGCCCACCGTAGATGACATTAAGAAATGAAAAAATTTGAACCCATTTTAATTGCATTATTCGTTGAAAATTCCAATTATTATACAATTGGAATCTTTATCAAACCAATTAGCGCCTAAATCGTCGGTATTGGAGCAAAACAAAATCTGATGGCACAAAAACTTTTGTTGCAGGGAAGTTGGAAGGTTGAGGTAACTGGCTCCCAGGTGATCCCACAATCATTATATAAAGTAGATAATATTATCTATATTAAATATCTTGACTCAGACAATTATTTTCTGATCCTTATACCAAGATGAGATGCTTTAACGCCAGAAAACGTTGCAAACTTGTTCATTGGGTGAAACCGTATGATTTTTGAGCATCAACGTAGGAATTCAGAGACTACTCAGAATTCAAATTAGCTAATTTTAAATCTCAATTTAATAAATTGATAAGAATGGGAAGTGAGTGAGCAGTATAATTTCTTTAAAGTCATTTACATAATAAGTTAATGCATCCATGATTAATACCCACTCAAGTATTATCTAATATAAAAATATATGTCGGTCCCAACTAGACCGGAATATGATGAGAAGATGACAGGAAATTAGATAGATAATGTTTTTGAATGGCATTTTTAGTTTGTTCGTGTGAAGAGACTACTACTGCTCGTATTAATGATATTCATAGAAGACTGAATAATTCAGTTTGGGCGGTATTCTATGAATACCATTACATATGACAATTATTGTCATATGTAATGACATTACGTATATTATACTCGTATTTGATAAAGAGCTTCTTGTATACTTTACATCCGACCGTCAATGTAGAAGCCCCTTGTGACTTAAAGCTTGTGGGGTTGCGCATATGATTTAACTTGACCCCAATTCAGGGATGAGTGCGCAACTCCTGGTCGACCTGAAGTAACACCAAGCTCTGGCGTTTCCAAGAGGCTGACTCCTTCTCCAACGCCTCATAGTCCAATGAGCCAGTTGAATCAAGTAGTGCAACAACTAAGGAAGTTTATCCATCTTTTTTAATAGCCCGCGGTCTACCTTTGACTAAGATAGACAATGTCATAAGACGTCATAGCAGAGTAGATTCTAATAATACATGATATTCTAATCATTCTAACTATACAACAACAACAAAAAAACACTTAGAACCTTCGATTACTATCTTCATCGTCTCGAGTAAACCACTGTGGAAATATATAAGCAGGGAAATGTGGTATTGTTAAGTAGATAACCTACGATTATAAAACACGAAATTGAATGGCCCACACTGTTACTAACACTGCAAATACACGAACCTGCCCTTTGAATAGAACTAGTTCAGAAGATGACTAAGGAGCAACAACTCTACGTATCTTCCTCAAGTAGTGTTACCAAACGACTCTCTTTCACGCAAACAGTTCGATTTTTGGCTTTCTATTGACGGTACAGATATGAGCCCATCCGAAAATGAAGTTGTTCTTGTATTTAAGCTTAGAAACCGTGAAGTATAACTTTAGCTCCCTAACCATCTTTTATATTAGTTCAAGTTCTCCCAGACTAGCTACCTACTTTATGACCATGAGTGCAGGAGTGAAATTTCTGTATTTTGCGAAGAAATCCAATCAAAGAATAACCTGAGCGTGAACGTTTCCCCAAATAACTGTTAAACATTCTCGAACGTATCATTAGTTAGATACAATCAGTTCAAATTACTAGTACTTGTACATGAGTTGTACTCCCTCTGAAGTCATACAGAATTTGAACCTTTCAAAATTCGCTCATTGTGCGTGGTTAAAACTAATTACACCTACGACAACATAATGAGGACTACCTCTTCCTCATTATGACTATATGTATAATAATGAAACTAGGTATACTTCGACATACTATGATTTTTGCTAGCAAACAAGACTCCAATTGATCGAGTTCCTTATGCCATACAAAAATCTAAAATCATAACTTTCGTTCTCGTTTCTAATCATAATTTTGCTGGAAATAGAGATGTAAGTGGGTATCGTTAATATTCTAGGTGTATTGAGTGGGGTAATTGATGTGGTACCCTGAAGCTATGATGGAGAGGGCTAATGAGTGATTGATACTCGACAGTTTCAATGAAAATTAATAATGTGTAGTCTGCTCCTCCGTAGTTGACCGGAACATGGCTATATTTCGTGTATAAGTTGTTCTGGTACAGTGTAATGAACGGGGTTAATGCGCGATATGGTACATTAATGATCGGGATTATACTAGTGGGGCTGATACTCTTATGCACTCTAGGACAGTACTAAGTTGTCCTGGTTAAAGCCCTGTAGATCGCACTACCTGGTAAATCACAAAGCTCTGGCCATAATGCCAAAAAAAAAAAAAAAAAAAAAAAGTTCTAGTTCTGGATTTTCGAAGGTTGGATTAGACCAAACGTTAGGTACTACTGTTTGTGATCAGCAACATTAAAGTCCACGGACTCTTTGTCGCGGTGTAATTCCAGTCGGGACGCCCGAACCAGTGTATTGAAGTGAGATAAACAAGCGTTTTCAAATCGGTGCGGTAATGTATAATCCCGTATAATCATCATCTGTAGGTCAGTAGAAAATTGTAAGTACGAGTACATATTTTTAAAATGTTATCTGATGAAAGGGGAATTGTGTAAACGTCAATTCTTGGGCGATTCCATTGGTACATTATCGAAGATAATAAACCAAAAGAAGTGACATACTTGATCATTAAGTATGTCACTTTCTTTGGTTTATTAGCTTCGATGATGAACCATTGGAATCGCCTAAGAAAAAAAAAATCACCCCCTCCCACCCCTCAAAATTTAAGGGTTTACGTTTCAAGATACATAGATTCAGAACATCTAATAAAAAAAATCCGTCCATCCACCGTTCGCGACACTTTCCCCAGTTAGCGTTGTGCGGAAATTACGAAATTTGGTTCGGACCCACCCCACTATAATCCTCAAAACTTTTCATAATGGGAAGTTCCAAAAAAAATTTTGAAAAAATTCATAACTCGAAAAATTAAAATGGAACCGGTGTAGTTTTTGGTTCACATTTAAATTGAGTTCATTTTTTAGAATTTTTCCAGACCATCCGGAGCTTCGTACGACCAGCCGTTCGTACACAATGAGGGCTCAATGTTGGAGCAGATCGAAAGCCGTCAACATGAGAGTGAATCATGCGGCAGCCTGTCGGCTCAACATTCATACTAGCTCAGCCGATTTGAACAGCACATGGTTTTCAGATATCAAGTTAATAAATAATTATTATTAATAGTAATGAATAATAATTAATAAACAAATATTGATAACCATAATAATTATGTTAATAACCATAATAATTATTATTATTCATTAACAATAATTATTAATCTGTTATTTAGTGATCAAGACAGAAGGTTGTCAAGAATTTGCTGAGTTATTTTTTTTAAACTTATTTTTCCAAATGATGCGAAGGAATTGTGGTTTGTGAGTCGCGCACTTTCCATGCTCTTTTGCGATTTTCCTGAGTCACTTAAAATCGTATCACATCATTATTTGCTGTTCTAGTATAGACTGTACTTGGTAAGCAACGATCCTTCTTGCAGTCTCTGACAGAATAGGGAAGCATTTTCATTTGAAAATTATTTTTCTAGACGAAACGATTTCAGCGACAAGCTTATTATACGGAAAGAATTGTTTTGTTTAGAGAAGGGTGATATGGACGGAGAAGCTTACGGAAAGATTTAAAATTTTGTTTCGAAGAAACTTCAATCACCGTTCGTCTTGCCAGATAACATCAAGAACTAAATTCCAACAATGACCTCAAGATAAGAAACAAGTATCAGCAGAGCAGTTACAAAGAAGGAGTTTTGGATAATGGTTTTTAGTTAGAGGTAAGCATTTTACAATTACTAACAAATCTAATTTCATACCTTATTCCAAAATTTGGAAATGCCTTTAAATTGGTACAAATCGACAGAAGTAGTAGCTAATGCGTGGAATGAAATATGCTTTTGTTGCGTTGACAAACAATTTTTGGGGAAAATCAAATCATTTACTGATGAAATAATAAAACGAAAAAAAGATTAGCGTACGTTTGTAAAAAAATGAAATATCTGCCGTTTAATTGAAAAGAAGAAAACTAATATTTTAATATGCAAATACATTAATAAATAGCTTTGCATTCATGTGATAATGGATTTTTCATTTTATAATGCTATTCAGAATATTTACTAGCTAGGACATTGATTTGCCAGACAGGTTTACAAACGCTATGTCAAGTATCCATCTTGGAATTCTGGTAATCTGATAAATTGTTCATAAAAGAGCGATCCCGAAAACGCCCAAGCGACTATTTTCAGGCAACTCTGTAGCCTCTAAATTAATTTTCCTACTGCACATGCGCAGTTACGGGTTCCCTGGTTGGAATTCCTTAAATCTGATTACAGATTCGTCATCAGCGACCCCTAAAACTCCTGAGCGCTGCTCGACATTGGAGGCGACCGAGGGAAAATGATGGAGATCTATCAGTTCACGCTTTCGCCCGCAATGAGATGTAGCCGACTCGTGCCCTGGACCGGGGACCAATTTTCCGATTCCGCCAGGATGGCCAGCCGTCGTAGGAGCACAGCTAAGATTCAACGCGCAATTAGTCCAGTCAAAGGAAGGGTTTTGCCATACAAAAGGTGGTGTAGTTCTGATTTTGGAATACATTATCTGCACAGACTGACTTATGATCTAGTACCCTGAGTCCATAATTCATTAGACGAAATGGGATAAAATTCATGTAAAAACAAGCATTCAAGACGCAGAGATCGAGAGATTTATTGTTTCATCAAATCTTACAAAGAATATCACATCAATCTTAACTTATAAGTCTTGAGTCAACGAGTGGGTAATATTTAAACAATGCACAACCATTTTCTTAACCCATACAGGTTTTTTGTGCAAATAACGGATGTCTCGTATACCGTATTCATGTCAAGATATAATTAATGTACTACCTCATCCTGTTAAAATTACTAAATTGCATCCTAAAAATAAATAAGTAATAATGTATTATACAGGTAGATAGGTATGCGTATCGTATGGGAGTATTGTGCGGATGACAAGGTATCAGTATTGTACAGGAGGGAGTTGGACGGTTGAACGATTGGTAAGTTGATAGAGTGCACTACAACATCAATTGTAGCTCAACTACTGCCCTATGGGTTAAAAATTTTTGTGTGATTTCATTTCTATATCAATGCATACCGAAGAGGACAGGGGATGGAGGGGGGGGTGCTCGAACACACATTTCGAGTAACAACTCTACCCCTAGAACCTAACTCAAAAAATGAATTAGCTAAATCACAAAACTAATTAATCAAAAGGTAGATATAAAAAACAATGCATGAAATAGAAAATAAGGGGATAAAGGCAGTTATCGATGACAAATTCATCATTAACTAGACCTTCAAGTATATAAATAATTTGTATATAAATAATTGTATATATAATTTATATACTTACAAGAATTATTGTTGTCATTGAATTTCAATGACCAACTATGAGAAGCACGAGTTCGCATGCAAAAACTAATAAATAAAATGTTCGCTAACCAATTCATTCTTTTAGCAAACTGTCGAAGCAAAGGAATTGTTCACGAGGAAAAGTAGAGGAAAGCTATTGTTCTCGGTCCAAAATGTTGAAACTTTTTATAACAAAATCCGTATCAGAATTAACGGCCAAAAGACACAAAAAATTATATTCCAGACGATAACTCTCGATAGAATTAGCACAAAAAATCTGTCTTGGCAATCGAAAGGGCAGAACCGGGCCACTCTAAGGGGGGGTTTAGGGGGGGAAAATGACCCTTAAATTCCAAAAATGAAACAATCTCACAAGTGGCACCTCATTTTAAAGGGTTTTTTAACGCTGAACACGTTGGTGAAGTCAGAATTGCTATAATTCAGTTTGAGAACGGAATAAGATATTATGTTATTCCGTTCTCAAACTGGATCACTCAGAAGATGAAGAAACAAGGTTGTTACTTGAGATGTTCTTCTCGGTTCATCTGCTCCTCTTCTGATAACGGAATGAGATATCGCAACAGTTATTTCTTCGAAAATTTGCTCTTATAGCCACGCTGCTGTCTGTGGATTTTTTAACATGCTTCGAAATCCCCACTCAAGTTAGCGGCAGTTTCGGAAAATAGGCATTTTTTTAAAACGCCATTATAATGGCGTTTCAACGAGGCACATTTGGCAGTCAGGCCACTTGCATGACGTGCACATTGTGCTTTAACTTCACCGCAGAAAAACGTGATGAGCGGTTCATTGTATAGTACCAACGCTAAACTGATTTATAGCGAGAAAAAAAATAAATAAATGGATAGTAAAAGTCCACTTTAGATATACGGTTGATGGGTTACAGGAAGTCTAATCTTCTATTAATACTGTATCAGAGGGTTGATGGGCGGTTTCCACTTTGAATAAGTTGAATAGCTCGGCAATGGTGACGTTCCCGTCAGACCAGCTATCGGGATCGACGGACATTGCCATCTTCTCTTCAACCGTGTTGTGAATGACAAAGCGGTGAACGAAAGTAGGCCTGGAAACGGTAATAATTAGTGTGAATTTAATGAACTCACTTCATACTCCACAGAGCAGAACCCTAACGCAAGAACCTTCATAAATAATTCCGTGTAATAGGAAGAGCGTAGTTCTGAGGAACAAATCGACACTGAATACACAAACCCTTTAAATGCCATTACGTAAAAATTCTAAGTACGAGTACTTACGTCCTCCGCCCAAGAAGCAATAATAAGTCCCATGTGGTCAGTATCAAACCAGAACAATTGAGATTTGGAACTTAGAGGTTTTGTATATTCACTGCCGAAAAGATCAATGTGGCTGGAACTACAGTGTTGCCATCTTCTACACAACGTTTAGGAATTATCAACCACGTTCTTGAGAAACCGTCATGTACATGACATGAATATTCCAAAAGTGTATGAAGGAACAGGAAAGAGTGGATTTTCACTTACTTGGTTTGTCCAATTCGATGTACACGCCCAACGGCTTGCAGCTCGTCAGCAGGGTTGAGGATGGGCTCAACCAGAAAAACGTGAGTGGCTTCTATGATATTGAGCCCTTTGGCTCCTCTGCTCAAAGGGATGAGTAATGCAGTAACTGGGCCGTTCTGAAACGATCCGTACCAGAGGGTGAACAAATAATGCTATATGATAGGGTCCCAACGCTGGTGAAACCCGAGCAATGAACAAAGAATTTATGTGCAGAGAGATCACCTTAAATTGAGTCAACCCATTTTGATGCCTGGAGAGGGATCCTAACCTTCGGAAGGAGATACTGTTAGCCTTGAGAGCCTCCGACAGGACGTCCAATACTTTTTCCCACTGAAATAAAATATGAGTGTCCATGAACGAATGAAAACCTATTGAGAGACATGCACTGCAAGAGTCAAACGTTTCAAAAGAGCATAGTACACACTGATGAACACCTGACTTTTCATGGACTTCAGAAACTGATTCCATTTCCGTCAATCCATCTTTCCGTCAATTGAAGTGTTTCTCAATTTTCCTATTTCTTAACTACAGGATGCTTTTTATTTTCGTTTTGTTTACTTACAGTGGAAAATATGATGACTTTAACATCAGGATCCGAGGACCGAAGCTTCAATAGTTGCACAGTGACTGCCTCCACTTTGGTAGAGTATGAGCCTACAAGTTTATGATTTCCGTCCTCGTCTCCATCCACGTTACTATTTGCGACGACGTAGGATACCTCGCCTTTTGGAGTTTTGAGACGACACATGGGACACTCCACTGTGCCAAAGCTTCCCATTTTCAGGAGAGTTGGGATGCACGCAAAGCACAGGCAGTGGCCACAGCGCAGCACCGACCACTAGAAGAGCATAATTGGATGGGCAAATGACATTATGATAAAGGACATTGGTGATGTTGATGGAAATCTTTTTCATCTAACTGGAATGAGTTGGAGAACTCAAACTGAAAGAATCTGATCTGGCACATATTCCTCATCGGAATTTTTCTGGTATTTTGAAAAAACCTCAAGGTTTCGGAAACTTGTTCCACTTTCTTCACATCGTTAAATATTTTTCTGCACTATTCCTGGGATCGGTCCTTCAAGAACCGACCTCTTCTGCACGATTCTTCAGACGAACAAAGAGGAGGGAAGGTAATACAATTTTCACCAAGTAGGTACTGGCGATTCTGGAACTTCTGCAGGCAATGCAAATGATATTAAATATAAATAAATGTTACCTTTTCATTGAGTTTTTCCTGACAGACAGGACACTGCTCGTTTTCACTGTGTCCGTTTTCTTGAAGATTCTTCAAATACAGGAGAATCCCTGCAGTCCTCTTCAAATCCATCAGTCCGCTCTTCAACTCGCTCTCCAGTATTGTCATATGTAATGGTATCTATAAGGCAAAAATATTGATTAAAACGAAAAACAGGAAATCAGGTCGAAAAAAACCATACGATTAAAGAACTTTGCGGCTCTACATAGTTATGAACACCTATACGCAAATTGGTAACCTCGTGTGGTTGAAGGACGTTGATTATCTCCAGCTGTTTTTTGGGGGCTGTAGAAGAACTCCCTTCGTCAAGCTCGTGATCGGTTTGAAGACGTAATCTCAATTTTGCCATACTAATTTCATCTTTGGCAGCCACCTATCAAGAACAGGGAGAACTATGTCGTTTTAGAGCTAAGACACATTATTCAGATTACACAGGCCAGCAAAAAATAATTGTTAGAACACTTTTTGCACCATTTCCCCAGCACTATGATTTTGGTGTGCTGTAAACCTACAATGACTTCGACTCTTCTAGAGCACCCTGTATTTTTTTCGCAATGTGAATTCAACAAAAATTTGATATTTGAATAGTAGGATGGAAGGGTTTTATGGAGTTGATTGGGTGAGGGTTTTTATGTGATAACCAAAACCTTTCTTTCGTCTCATGAAATAAGAAAGGAAGTTTTTGAAAAAAATTGTTGTTGATACGAAAATGTCGAGGTCGTTTTCGGTTTCAGTACATCAATAAATAATAAGTTTAGGTGAAATGAACCCAACAGTATTTCAGTGTTTAAGTAACAGTAAAAATCTCACCAGATTCGAAATTTTCTGCCACTCTGCTCGCAAACTCTTGAATTCTTTTCTCACCGCTTCAAGGAGGAGTAAGTGCTTGGTTGAGTCTTGAATCCATTCCTCACAGAGGCGCTTAACTTTCACGTAAGATGCTAATACTGCAATTTTAAATATCATTTTGAACAAAGTTAAGTTGATGTTATGTATCGAACGAATCCAAAGTACATCGGATTAGTTACTTTACGAAGATATTTGAAAGTGGAACGTCAAAACCAAGATAAGTTCAGGGAAACTCCACTTATGGAAAGATCCTACAGCTCAACTTACCACGAATTACTCCCTCTTGTGGTGAGGGCTTCCAATTCCCTTCTTTCTGGATTTTATAGAACTGAACGTCTTTGAGATCAGACAGAAGCTTCTTGTTCCGGCTATCAACATTGTCTTTAATCTCACTTTCATACAGCTCCTCGTCTTCTTCATTTTGCTCGATCATAGCAAAGATCAATGCTTCATATTTCTTCAGCATGTTGCCTGAGATGCAAAGTAGGCACATCTTTCTAGAACAATCATAGATACACATATAAACGATTTTTTGAACGTTGAAAATGTCTATGACGAACACGTTTATTACCGAGTCTCATCATACCACTTACTTTTTTCTTCCTATTGATTGACTTAACTATGCAGATAAGAGGGGAAAACTCCTACGTTGAGTGGGGATCCTAGTACTTCTGAGAGTATGTGCAGTTAAGAAAGATTATGTAACTGTACCTCGTGATTACTGAAACGAACTTACTTATTTTTCTGTTTGTTTTTCTTGGTGAGATGGCAGTTGATGGCTGCAGAAGAGAGGTTTTCCTTAGGTGTGCTGTGCAAAGTGACGAGGGACTGCATTGCATCATCTCGGGCTACGTCAGTATCAGCCAACCAAATAGCCACCACACGTAAGGCAGCAGGTAAGTTCCTTATTCTACCGGAAGATAACAAACTGTCAGAACAAGATACATACCACAATGCTAATACCGAGAGAGCTACTGGAAGTCATGTATTTAGTTCAAGAGTAGTTATCTTGAAACAGTTGGGATACCTTTGGGATAAGCTGATCTGGCCAGGAATCTTATTGTCATCGAGGTATGTCGTGATCCGGCTCAGTAACTCCCCATCCTCTCGTATTCCACTGAGGAGGTCTTCCCACCAAGTTGAGTACCCTAAAGGTCTCCCTCCGGCGATTTCTTCAACAGCATCGGTAAGTTTTATGGTGTGCGCTTTTGCTAAATTTACCTAACAAAAATTATAGACAAATTAATTTTTACAAGGAAAATACTTACGGGTAATACTTAATTTACTAAATACTTTTGGATTACTGAGAAGTTACAGACCTGCTCTTCACTTTTCTTAAGATAATATTCTTCGAGAGCAGCAGCCTCCTCTCTCAACGTGGCGTCCCTCAGAGTGGGGGGAACGCCGGCACCATGGTTTTCCAGAGCCTCGGCCAAGTTGCAGAGAGTGTGTATCATCTGGAAAATGAGAAAATTCATTATACGATCTTATTGCAAAAGTCGACAAGCAAAATTTCGATAGGATAATAATGCGATTATTTGTATAGCTCTGCGAGGGGATGATAGATAAACTAAATTCATTTCAAATTTTTAAAAACTGCTATTGCAGAAGAGCAGCAATGTTTGCAGTTTTGGTTGTAAGAGAGTCGACTGCTACAAACAATAAACGAAAGGACAGAAGATGGTGGGTGGGATCAACTGGATTGCATAACAATCCATATACATTGAAAATCTTTACACCTTAACCAGGGAGAAATTTGTGAGTTTTGAGCAACTTAATCCAAGTAATACAGAATGAATAGATACAAGTAACTTCTGGGATGGGTAAGGAAAACTTTATTCATTAGTGGCTAAAACTGGATCCTATAGTTTTTCTTATTCTCCCATACTCCAACTTTCAGTCCCTGAAGTAATTTTCATAACCTAAATTACTATTATTCTCTCCTCAAATTTCCTAAACAATTATTGTTTCGACTCTTCTGAATGTCAATTTTGCGTAGTACTATTATTGACCTCCCACTTTTCTTAAACCATACTCCCGGTCCACTCACTATACTATGGACTACATACCAGAAACAGATGGTTCGGTGGATTTATGGAGTGTTAAGGATGATTTAAGTTACTCCGTTTCCGCTACATAATATATTATATAATTGGAAGGCAACAAAATCTATCAACCAACCTGTAAAGTATCGATTTTGACAACATGCTCGTAATCTTTGGCGATTTGCAGGATTCTTCTATAGCACTCGATTGTCTCCAGGTACTCAAAATTTATCCAATGTATTCCAGCAAGGCCATTCAGAGAAGACACAACAGCACGGAGAGCGTTTGTCAGATCAACTTTTGCTTTGACGACCATGTCCATCATGAGCTCTTCCATGGTCATAGTGTGTTTGAACTTTACGTATTTCCCACGAATTACCTGCGAAAAAAAAAAAAAAAAATGAAATGTTAACAAGAGCCAAAAAAATGAGCATAAGACGTATTGTGCAGAACGATATCTGATAGTATACGTGGAGGGGGTGGGGGAGAAAATGTACCTGAGGATGAATGCATGCCTGGCGAAGTTTCAACAAAGGCATTAAGAATTGGTTCAATCGAGAGCGATCAATATCCTTCATTTTTACTTGTTCTGGATTTATGAGCCTGGAAAAGATATCAAGTTGTAAGTTCCATAAGGGCTAATAAGTTTCCAGAAGTTCCATGGAAGTATACAAACACTTCTCAAGTTCTGGAGTCATGTTTTGCATTTAAGACTCCCCACTGTTAACATTTAACCTTCTAACATACGAGATATACGAGATACTCGTAGATCCTTCTTCTAGGTTCCATTCAATGATAGTACAGTTTAGAAAGTGTTGAGACCATACATCGTTTGTCTGTTTTCACAAATATTCATGTAATGGCTTACGTAGTTATTCGCTGCTTAAACAGATCCGCGCACTCAGTGTGGATCCGTTGGTAGAAATAGCCTTCAACAGGGGAAAACCTCAACCAGTGGCTCATAACAGTTTGGGGAGGTACACCAATCTGATCGAATACGTCGTTCTTCGTGCTCCTCCGTAGTATTGGGGCCAGAAATCTGAAGCATTCTTCTTCGTCGACTGTCAGTCGAAACCACTCGGTATGATTATTGAATGGCTCAATGCCTAGAAACTTTATCAATCCGTAAAGATCTGCAAAATAATAACAAATATTTGATTTTTTCCGTGGGGAAGTGAAAACAATATAAATAAATTTTATCGCAACAAAAGCACGTTGGGATCCTCTTGGGTGCTGTCATCCCACAATCTTTTGAAACAAACGGATCTCAGAACTGAGAATCTCAAACAATAGTGGGCGTAACAACTTACCGCTAATTGTTTTTTGAATGGGCGTTCCAGTCACGGCCCATTTGTGAATACTATGCAACTGACAGGCCATGGAGGCAGTCTTTGAGGTGCTCCCTTCGACCATTTGCGCTTCATCCAAACATAACCTCCACCACTCTACACAGGTCAAAGGCGATACCGGAGTGTGGTATTTTTTTGCATGTCTAAGTTTTCGAGTGCTCTCTTCTTCACCAGACACGTAACTCAACTCTACACTAAGGACCTAGAAAATTGTAGAACACGAAGTGATACGAGTAACTAATACGCTCCTTGGAATGAGAAAGTAGAATGTCAACATGTTCTCAGAAACCCGTCATCACCTCTGAAGAACCAGGAAGAGATGTATGTTTTTTTTAGTGACAATTGTTGTTTTTGGCCACTACAAGCCTTCGACCAGAAAGTCAGACTTTTCAGAGGTGATTGAAATTGATGAGCTCCTAAAAACTTCAGCCACATTAGTGAGAAATTACAGCTATCCAACGCATCCATACGTCTAATGTGACTGCATAAATTGAACGAAGAAGCGTAAAAGTGTAGAAATGGATAACAGGGATGAAAAATGCTGGTTGTCATTTTAAAAAAATCCTCATTTCTTGATCCAATTCCAGCTGATGCCCTCACTATGAGGGTCCACTCAAGTTCTTTGATGAACCTACTATTGTCTCAGCATTTTCAGTTCTACAACTCTTGTTCACAAAAGCACCGGAGGAGTATGTCATTATTTGACGAATTTTACAGTGAATGAATAACTACCTGATAAGTCGTGATGACAATGTCATACTCAGCAAGGTCCTTAGGTTGAATATACTTCCTCCCTTTCACACCTTCGTAAAATAGAACTTTCAAACTAGAACTTTTCACATGTCGATTGATCTAGAAATAATAAAACCATTATGTCGTATCAACTTTGATGACCAAAAGATTAAATTTTCATTCCAGAAAATATTTTGTAACACTAGCTAGAAAATCTTACTTCATCAATCCATTGGCTAGATATCGTGTTGGGAGAAACAATCAATGTGCAGCCTGATTTCACTGGAGCCTCTTTGGTCCAGCACCATGGACAAACATACTCTTCCTCCGCGCTTGGAGATCCAACGCAAATCGAATGTTGTTTTAAATGGCATTTGTAACAAGTTATCAAATCATCTACGTCAGGGCTCCGGTCGCAGAAGCATCTCAAACTAAAACGAACAAATCAATCAGAGTCAATGTCCAACAACCCTGCAGCACATTGAGTGTGAATTAGCGTGAATTACAGTGATAACACTTGAATCATACAAACCTTGGGTTGCCATTACAGACACTTGAGACGGATGTTATAGACGATGTTTGCCGTTCATATAAAGCCCTCAAACTCGCGTACTTTTCACTGTTGATGCCGGATTTCGTCTTCTTTTTTCCATTCGTTTCCTCTTCAACAGCTTTGGCTTTCAAATCGGAGAACTTTCGTTTCTTCCCGCGGCCCTTAATTGTCTCAGCCATCCTTTTGGCCAGCGTATCCGTATGCCGATGGAATTCTGTATTTTCCGATAGTTCCGGAGTCTGTGAGGATTCTGGGGGAGCAGTTGCATCATTGTCACTTACATACGGATGACTGAGGATGCAAGCCAGGACTTCTATGGTTTTCCCAAGACCCATCTCATCAGCTAGGATTCCTCCTTTGGGATACATAACGTTGAAACCTAGAATCCAAGACAATTTCACATTAAATCAGCACACGATATCTCTGAACGGGAAATCATCGACTTCCAATATCACCTAAAATCATTCTTTAAATAATTTTGCTCGTTAGCTTGCCGTTTTCTTTGTCACTTTCTTGGTCAAAATAATACCATCCAACCAAAGTATTTCAAAGAATCTGTAATATACAGCACAACGAAACTTACCATCAAATACAAAGTTGTCAAAACCAGAGGCGGGCTGGGTAGGAGTGGACATCTCTCTTCCCAACATCCATTTGACAGCGTCTTCTTGGTAAGGCCTTAATTTGACAATCAAAGATGTATCAAGCTTTTCAAGCATGGACACAAATTTCCTATCATTTTTGCGGAATTCATCGCTGTTTTTTCTTGCATCGTGGACCTTCTTCACATAACTGTACAGCTCGTCGATCCTCGAATTGTTCGGCATGGTTCCTGAAAACGTATATCTACAAAAGCCCAATTCTTAGGATTTTCGCTTATAATGAAGAAATCCGGGGCACCACGGTTAAGGCATTCAATTTTCAAACACTGCAAAACTCTGATTATCATTACATCTACTTTGTACTTCCCTATTTCAACCTATTTCAAACAAGTTTAAGTATTTTTGTTTCATTTATGGGTCTTTACTCATAATAAAATAGGTAGTATCCTATTAAGTATAGTAGCGTAAGTATGGTATTCTAATTCTACATTTTGCGACTCTGGCTAGAGCACATAAACCACTAGCCACTAAAATTGTGTGTTCACAATAGAGGACTGCGTCCTAGAATACCTAAGATACCTGGTTACATTGAAGTTGATCAGTCAAATAACATATTATCCCTATAGCGCATGAGAACGTCTGGAAATGCTCTCAAAGAATTGAGAAAATCAGAAAATGCCTGCCAATGCTCTCAAAGAATTGAGAAAATTTGAAAAGTCATCCGAAACACAAACGTAAGTATGGACAAACATGGGAGAAGCAAGAGGGCCAATCATTTACTCCATCTTGCGCGAAACTTAATCCAGAATTAGAGCTTCCAATGTATGTGCAATTTCAAACCGTGATTTACAGATTAATGACAGAAGGTTGAAGCAGAACGACCACAGATGAGAGAATAATATTATATTATGATGTAAAGCAATAAAAAAAGTTTCAAACACTACGAACAATGCTGTTGCTTACCACAGTTTACAGCACGATGCTGCAAGTTATCTTGACCAAATGTTACGAGCTGATTCGACTATCTTAAATTCAAATACATGAAATCACACACCTCAGACCATGACTCAATTCATAACAAACAAAAAAAAATCATTCCGGTAACGATCATCAATTGTTTGAAATAACGACACGACACGGACGACCTCGAAACTGTCTTATCACTAATTATCACTTATTCTTCCTCCAAGGGTACGTATAGTTGCCAAGGCACGCAAGGCAACTTGACCAACAAATAAATTTTAAGGGGTTTTAAATTGTCATTACAGGCTACAATACCAGACAAAAAATTGAAATTGGGCGTTTGGGTCATGCTTCTGTTACAAAAGATTCCGTAACCAAACAAAATTACTCGTAACAATACGACGATCCATGCCATAGTATCCACCGAAGCCCGGCATCTGTTCTGCCAGCAGTAAGGAGAATCGATACGACCTCAAACCATCAGTATCGAAGGTTCGTTATAAAATATCGATTTATCTGTGTACTTGGACATAGACGTTTTTTCCTATGTACGAGTACATTCACATGTATGAGTTCATCTCTTTGTATGTTACACAAAGTCCAGTGTCCTAGATCCCTGATGAGAGAAAATTCGTAATGTAAATTCGTAATGTAAACTATTGAGTATGTAATGCAAAAGTTCACCATTTGTTTTATGATTCCGCTTATGTTTATTTTTCTTCGAAGTTGCAAATCCTATCAGCAAGTTGGGAAATAATAGGGAATGAATAAAGGTATGCTTCAGTGCGTAGGTTGAAGCCCTCTTCAGATACGGTGCATCCTCGTTATTTCCAAACGGCCAAAAACTACTTCTGCGCTATACCTACTTACATAAATACGTAGAAGTTCTAAGGTTATCGAGATTCGGTCATGAATAACATCGTTATTCCAACGTTCCGACGTTTTATTTCGTCATTATCAAGGAATAAGAGCTGCCAGATTGAAAAACACGCTAGCACACAGGTAACACATAAGTAACACATACGTACCTATCTAACAATTTCTGTTGAGGTACCTATTCAAAAAGACACACACAATTGAGGTTTTCATTTATAAACCTTAAATGTGTTTTTCTCTAAATTCCATTGTACGCACACCATGGAACATAGAAAACCTTAACAGAAATTGTAAATTTTAAACTATTTTAATATAACTAGGTACAAATTATAAACTATTTTATACTTCGGGAACATCAACAGCAATTATATCGATAGATGAAAATGATGGATGTAGGTATCGATACTAAAATCGAAACTACCGTTATTTTGATTGTATCGATAACTCCTAAGTAACTCGCCGCGGCCATTTTTAGAGTTGAGCACGACGCGACGCATCTTCCCATTGTGAGTTCCTGTCTTACAATTTTTCTCTTAGTAAATAACTAATTCCTCTTCAAAACCTCACAAAACGTTTTCAGTATTAATAGAGGTGCTATGTGTTTCATTTTCTCGTAGTTAGTTTGTGTGTTGAGTGGTCTACTTGATTCAGTTCGAAGCCAAACACCCTTCGCTGACCTCGAGGGGGTAAAATGGATGGTTTTATTTTAGCCCATAAATATAAATGTACAATTTTGTGAATCAGTGCTTCGTAGGTTTTCGGTGATTTTGGAATTCGGTTGCAAAGATTTGTAAAAATATTTCAAGCAGTCGTGGAACTATAAATTCAAGTTTTTTTCTTTCTCCGGGCGGATGGTGTAGCTATTTTTATAAATGCCTACTGAGTTCAGTTTTCTAGATCTAAAACCGTTCCATTCCTGCACCTGTTTTCTTCAGGGTCGGATCTTGAAGGACTGCTGAAATGAAAGCGTGTTTTGTTGTTTATTTTCGTTAACTTGGGGTAAGTTCTTTTGTTTCGTTGGACAAATTACTGATACGGGGTCCAATCGATACTGAGGCTACCTGCCTACATAGCCCCCATCAATGTTCGATAAATGTCTTCAATTTGTTAGATGTTTCTGTTGTAAGATGATCCGAAAACATTCACAGTATTTACTAAGTATTTGTTTTACCGTACCAACACCTTTTTCTCGTTACTTTATTGATTGGTAAAGTCAAGGGCTTAGTCTACGCTAAATGTGTAAAATATTATTTCCAACCATTTTAGTGACATTGTAGCTTGTGTTGCGATTATGACTCCTGCGTATAAGATGATTCGTAAGCCTTCAATGTTTTCGATGTATTTTGCCGCCGGATGCGTAAAAAGGAGGGGTTGCGCGAACTCCTCCACTGGCGATCGATAACTTCTCACCCATCTCGCCATTGATCGTTCTCAAGTTCGCGGTCCCGAGTGTTTCAGAGAATTCTGCACTATCTCACTGTTTGGTACTCCACCCACTATTATCTCTAGAAGTAGCGAAAAATCACTGAAGTATTCCGTCTCGGAGCATTGTCTTCCGACGAGTGTCGCGTTGTCACAAAACTCTATTCAGGGTCCTTGAAATATCCTTTCGACTGCCATTTTGCTACTTAAAATTCTATTTGGCTTGGAATGAGTAAAATGAAAGGCCATGACGTCATAAGAGTTCAATACCCTACCCACTTATCTGGTTATAGAGATAGATTAATCCTGATTGTGAACATCACTAATTCTCATGGTAGCAACACCCACTCACCCGTCCAAAATCCTGTGGGTATTTTCTCAGCCAAACAAACAGATGTATGAATCGACGGCATTAATATACCACACACCTGTAAAGGCTTATCCGGTCGATAAAAACCGGTTAAGTAGGTCAGTTTATGAAACTCGTCTTTATGTAATCAGTCTCCTGGTGTTGTTTCCTACAGATCGCACTTAACCCAACATTTTGACGTTTAAATTTTTGGGCCAAGTTAGACCTGTAGGAAACAACTCCAGGAGACTAAATACATTTTCAAGAACTGACTTAAGGCGGGTTTAGACATGGTAGTGTTTTCCTTTCGAGAGGGGCAAATAAATGGGCTCTCGAACAAGACTCGCAAGTGAATTTTCAAATAAAGTTTTTGGCGCTATAAGGTGAACTAGTGTTATTCCGTCGAAAATTCGTTCTTATTCCATGCTGTTTAAAAAAAAATTAACCAATCATTATTTCACTGATTTCACAAGCTTTCAACTCTACAAAAGTCCCTAAATTTAAATTCCAATTTGCGCACTTAACGGTGGTACGCGCCAAACCAATTTCTCCTCCCTATCCATTCCTCGATCCGCTTTCTTTTTTTATTTTCTTACAGTTTTTCTGTAATTGAGCTCGCGAGAATTTAACTCGTACGTGCAAACGGCTACAAGAGTGACTCGAGAGCACAAGCTGGGAGTACTCGCGCGTCTAAACCCACCTTTAGCTGGGTGCTAGATTTGCAGAGATTTTTCCATCCAGTAACACGAGTACGTACTTTATCAGGCAACGTCGTAAAGCGCCAAAGATCAGCTGGATGGAAAAATCTCTGCAAATTCTTGACACAAGGGTTTATTATCTTCTTTGTGCATCTGTCTATATCACTAAATGGTATTGATTATTATTTAAAGTACGCACATTTTTATATATATAATATATTATATTAGGTAGGTATGAGAATAGGTGGTAAAGTACCCCTTCCACCCCTAACCCGGCGGGTCTAGATTTTACGATTATAATCCACGGGCTCAGATGAAAGTTGTTGACGAGGAAATTTGAAAAATTAGTGTTTTAGAACTGGTGGCTAATGGTGACAGCTTTTTATATGGTCCAGCTTTGAGCCTTCCTTGTGAATGAACGGTTGGTCGTACAACGCTGAGGATGGTCTTGAAAAAATCTAAAAAATAAACTAATAAACCGTTCCATTTGAAGTTTTCGAGATATAAAATTTTCAAAATTCGTATTGAACCCCTTCCCATTGACCTAGGGTTATGAAAAGTTTCGAGAATCATTGTGGGGCTGGTCTGAACCCGTAAACCAAATTTGGTAATTTTAGCCCAACGTTAACTGGGCAAAGTGCCGCGTTTTTTTAATTCGATTTTCTGAATCTACGTACCTTGAAACGGAAACCAACAAAAGAGGGATTAAAAACTGTTTTTCTTTGGTCGATTCCAAGATAATAAACCAAAATTAGGTAGATCTCTCTAAATTATATGTTCAACCCGCCTACTAAAATTTTTTTAGCTGTTCTACGTACCTACAAACAAACTTCCAGTTTCATGTACCTATTCTAATGTTGTGATATCACTATTTGCTGGACTTCATGAGTTCAGTGGTTGCTTGGAAGAAATTTATGGATGTGTGACTGGTGAAATTATAGCTTTCTTGTGTTCATTTCTGATTTCAGATGAGAGTTGACTACGACAGAGGTGGTGGTGGAGGTGGAGTTAGGAGCGCAGGAGGCACACGGGTGTATGTTGGCGGCATTGGCAACGAAATAAAGAAAGAAGATCTTGAAGGAGAATTTGAAAAATATGGAAAGCTCAACAACGTATGGGTTGCTTACAATCCTCCGGGATTTGCATTTGTCGAGTTTGCTGAGAAAAGAGATGCTGAGAGCGCATGCGACGAAATGAACAATGCAGAGCTCATGGGAGCACGTCTTCGTGTGGAGATATCCAGAGGCAGGGGACGAGGCGGTGGCGGTGGTGGGAGGGGTGGTAGCAGCAGGGGATTCAGAGATGACAGAGGGTCATCGGGAGGAAGAGGAGGAAGCAGTGGAGGGTTTGGAAGTCGTGGAGGCAGCAGACCTAGTGATCGCGATGGAGGTAGCAGAGGTGGATTCAGAGGTAGTCGCGGTGGAAGCAGCTTCGGGGGAGGAGGAGGACCTTCAAGACGCGGGGGCGGGGATTCATTCAGACCATCTGCACCTAGGGACCGGGACAGCGGTCCACCAAGGTCCAGCAACGGATTCTCTTCTAGGGAACCCAGGTTTCGCAGTAGGTCACCTCTGGGAGGTGGAGCCGGTCCCAGGTTCAGGTAATCACCAATTCATCTACCCATATCAAATTTTCGTTGGAACTCCAACTGGTTTCCTTAAGGCATTGAGTTACATGATGCAGCATTTCAGTGAATGTGCACAAATGCTGATTCGAATTGATTGAAATTTGATCAGAACTACGTAACTTTCTGTAGAATAGTCACTCCATTTGAAGTGCTTCAACATTCTCAGAGACTGCTTGCTTATTCAGTAACTGCTACACTCTTCTCCATTCAGTAGTCTTCTGTTGGAAATTAAACTGGATTACTGTAGGGTCGCGTTCATCATATCGTCCTCACGATTCCCCACCACTTACGACAGAGTTTGCTACGTCAAATCGTCCCTTGAATATCTGCCGAACCAGTACTTCTTGATTAACCCAATATAGCTTCAAAGCCTCTAGTCTGGTATTGGCTCAATTTATCCAACTAAATTATCCAGAATTTTTTCAAGTCGCTAGTAGTTGGTGGAGAAGGTGGCTAGACTTCCCTAGAAACAGTATTCATAATCCACTTCTCTAAAAAAGAAAAAAAGTAATTTAACGACATTTTCAGCAATATTAAATATTTTGAGACCCAAAACTTCAAATGCGTTCTCTCAACATTTAGGATTTTTGACTTGTCATACCTACTACTATTCTTGAGGTGCGATATAATCCTGGTAACTCCGACAAAAATGAACAACCCCTAGTAACAAGCGCTTAAATCCTCCAGTAGACAAATCCTATTCTAATATGTATTCAGATGCACCATAATCTGACGAGAGAGCGCGTAGATATCCTCAAAAACTGGAGTTCCTTCATGGATTCCTGAGAAGTCGTACTTACAAGGAATGGTGTGCGAAATGGACTCTATGTGAATTTTATGTTGATTACAGCGGAGGAAGTGGTGGGGGTCGTCGAGATTTCGGCAGCAGCGGACAAGGCAGGGGCGATGGCCCGCCTTCCTATCAACGCAATTCATACTCCTCAGGAGGCTACTGAGCCTCGAGCCCCCCTCATGAAGGTACCTTACAACGACAAATCTATCTTCGAAATACTTATCCCATACTTCGTTATCTCTGTTTCTAATCTACAAATAGGCCCCTGCGACTTAACCAAAGTGTTTTCCGTGGTATGTGGCAAGTGATGCTTATGTTTCTAGAAATGAGGAACATTAAGTTACCATCGCGTTTGAGATAATGATTAATCATCAACAAATTTTGATAATTCAAAAATCCATTCGTGTGTTTCCTTATGGTTTCCGGTATTATTTTGATACACGCCTATTTCTGAGGCTCAAATGTCATGTTTTTTTCTCGGTTTTTCACTGTTTTCAATAACCTGTGAAAATCAATAACACATGTCTAGTGAAAATGTTGCCTGCCCCTTTCCTGCTAAGATGCACTTAAATCTTTTTAGCATTGGCCTAAACGAATATAGGGCAACGGGGTAACCCCTGAGTATAGAGAGGAACCCACAACGTCTGCCAACTTCAGGTCACCTTTGTATTGCTAGATTGTGACACTTAAACTTGTCGTTTCCCTCAAAGAAACTAATCAGGCATCTAAATGGTATGAAATAGAGCAAAAGATAGCCCCAATAAACTGACCTACTGGTGTTTTACTACCCCTCCGCGAAAACCGCCTCCGCCGCAAATGAAAATATCTACAGTTGCAATCAACTTCTCCGATACTCATAGCAAATTCATTGATTTCAATGAGTTGAGTCCATTTGCTAACGAGGTTCATTCATCGTGTTATGCTGGGTCACTGGGTGTACGAGTATTCGCGTACTCCGCTATGGATTGATCAACGCCATAATTCTCCCTCTGCCAGCGCGTATCACTGCATCACCCATGGGCCTCCTGTGTCCCAAACCTCCACGATACACCACAATCTGCGCAACATAACGGTTGCATGTTCATGAGTTGTGTTATATGGGTCACTTATAACTTGCTAAGGTCTCTAATATAGTATTGAAGTAGAACCTAGGGTTGATATTCTAGTGGTATGTCACAGTTCTGGTAAGACTGATTCTAGTTTCTCTGTTAAGGACTGATTCTTTAGGTTATACTACAACCTTGTACATCCCCCATTGTAAGGTAGACGAATTCGTGCATGAACAAATGAACATTCCTGACCTGCATTGCCCTCTTTGTTTATGTTAACGTGTTTGCCCACGTCCGGTCTCATCTAAATCATCACGTTTGTGTTTTCCTCCTGTGATTTCAGTCAGCGCTAAACCTCTCGTTTCGTCTTCTCCAATTGTTGTAACTTCGTCGACGACCGCGCTGCTGAGTTTTGAAAGTTAGCGACGTGCAGCGAAAACTTTCTTTTGATACTAATTTAGTTTAGAATTTACTGAACCCGTGAATTTCTTGAAAAAAAATTAAATAAAGTAATAATAACTAATATTGTATTCCTAGGTCCATTAGAATCAGTGAGGTCCGTGACCTAGTTTCAGAACCTAACCATTAGGTACCTTTGTTACGTCAGATTATATTTCCTAGTTTAGACACCGTGATTGGTTCAAAGTTGTAATCACAGTCAAGTTGACGAAATCTCGTTTTAGGCCTCGATGGTACAAAATATTACATTAAATCGTCGAATCTCGTTTACACAATATGAAACTAGACGGTAGTTGAGTAAGTCATTGCGCTGCACCCTCTATGTGAACCCTGGTGCCCTTATGAATACAGATTCGGGCCCATACATTTTTTTTTTTTTTTTTTTTCTATAGTTAGCAATTCTTCTCAAGAAAATGATGTTTCTTTTGGTGTTGGACACCAAGAAAATCATACGTCTTCTGTTAATCAACCTTAATCGATTGAAGCAGGCTGCAGATTACTTGGTCCTGCAGTCTGTTAATAAAATTATTTGGATACGAATTTTGTTTCTTTTGAACACCTCATACCTTTTGAATGTATCTTGCTTACGTTCGGCTAGGGATGGGATATCGATATTTTTTACGATATTATTGGTGAGCTTTTGGTTTATTATCTTCGATAATGAACCATTGGAATCGCCCAAAGAAAAAATTTTTTTAACCCCCCCTCAAAATTTTTTTTATGGGTTTCGACCAACCCCACAATGGTCCTCGAAACTTTTCATAACCCTAGGTCAAGGGGAAGGGGTTCAAAACGAATTTTGAAAATTTCATATCTCGAAAAATTCATATAGAACGGTATGTTTTTTATTTCATATTTAGATAGAGTTTGTTCCGTCGAATTTTTTAAGACCATCCGCAGCTTTGTACGACCAGCCGTTCGTTCACAATGAGGGCTCAAAGATTGTGCCTCAACACGATCATGAATCAAACTGTTGAAATACAGGTCCATTTTCATACTAAAAGCTCTTTGGAACATCATATGGCTTAAGTGATGTCAAGTTTCTTGTTCTGAGGTGCGTTTCGTGCTACGGAAATGAAGGTAATTTCGAATGTTTGTTGGTAGGTACTTCTTTTATAGAAAAATTATTACCGACGTAGTATTAAAAACCCCAGAATTATATCGTATTAATTAATCATAATTAATAATAATTATTATTAATAATAAATACAAATTATTAATACCTAACAATAAATTATAATAATTTTCACTAGGTACTTGATAAAATTGTTAATAATTAGTGATAATTGATAATAATAATTAATCTAACATTTAGGATCTAGACATTTAGACCTAGACAGAAGGGTGATCTGTACAAAGAAGATAATGAACCGTTGTGTCAAGAATTTGCAGAGTTTTTTAAATATCTTAGATACGATAATAATTGGGCAATTTATTGACAACACCTACTACCCAGAGATAAAAACTTAATTCATTAAATTAAATTTTAATCCCCGGGTAGTAGGTGTTGTCAATAAATTGCCCAATTATTATGGTTAATTATTAACGGTAGCACATACTTTGAAAAATGGGAAGAAAAAAAATTACAGTGTAGTAGGTAAGGAAAGGAGTGTTGATTAAAAGAAAAATTCTTCCCCAAGGGAACGCAAGAATAACAGTTTATATAAGTTGTCATCTTTTAGGTGGTTCCTTGACGGCCCCATGATGTTCCCAGCTTGGGAGGCGGGCACCAGGTAGATAAAGGACACTTTTTGGCGTCGGTTTCACCAAGGGGTCGTGAATACAGCTCTTGCTCGTTTGGCAGACCTAGAGCTGCTTCCGTGCAGCAATTCGAGCGTTTCTCGTTTTCTGTAAGATGTTTGCATGCTCGTAAAACGAGTCCGAGGTACCTTCTGCTTCAGAGCCGGAGGAGCTTGGGCCACCTGTTTGCTATGTGGACGACAAATGCTCTTGGATCGAGTAATGTACTTGTAGCCAGAATAGTTTCCACCTGGAAGCGTTTTGTCATTGAATACAGTACAGCCGTTTTTAGTTTTTTACACATCTCATATTCTGGCGTGAGTTTTGAACTGTTGTCAAGAAGTAAGTATAGATGAAATTGGTACGGCAAGGCTATCTTGAGTCGCTAGTCATGGCTAATAGTTCTAGCGTCTACATCAAAGCCTTGGACAGTTAAAAATAGATATACAACCCGAACCGCTTATTTTAAACTCAATGGTATGCATACAGATTACTATTGTTTCGGACCTGTTTCGTGTATAATTCACGGGGAATAATTCCACTGGTCTACAAAAAAAGTGGGGTATAGTTTTGATACGATGTCATATCTGTAGTATTTTGGCCTGCTGAGCACGAATCCGCGACCGGAATTAAGCCATGATTTTTTTTCTAACCTCAAAAAACGGGTTAAAAACACTGAAAATCGGGGAAAATACATTGGAAAACATTTTTTGTTACATTTTAACATATATTCATGTGGAAATAACAAAAAATATGCAACTGAACGCGAAGTTTTCCTGACCACGTCCCGCTATGTACTGTGTAAGTAGTAAGCCATGGAAGAAGGGAGAGTGCAGAAAAGGGTTGGGGAATTCCCACAGCCCCCATGCGCAATGGCACACCCTTTCACCATGAGTAATACAGTACCTAGCCCGATAGTTCAACTTTGGCTACTAAAAACATCTGATAAAGGTTTTGGAATTTCTCAATTCTTGGGGCTACAGTTACGGATTTTTGTTGAGGTAACGTTGGTAGTCCGTGCGTTATCAATAGGAATGTTAAGCAGACACTTGCCGAATTTAATAATTAGGTAGTGCTTGTAGATCTTTGTGAGCATTCTCCTGGCTAGTGCGAACTGTACAAGTAATACTGGGTGTTCATTAATGATAATTGCGAAGACTTATGGTAGGTTCTTGTTCCGCTGCAGAAACATTCAGACCTCTGTGTGTTACAGCAGAAACTTGAAAGCAGTTTCTGAATCCCCAAACCTGAAAATGAGTGGTGATGTTGAAGGTCTGTCATTGTCCGAAGTTGTCGAGCATTTGGAAAAATTGGCAGACATACGGTCTGCTGAAAGTTGGGACAACGTTGGTTTACTGGTGGAACCTTACACTCCGACCAGAGTGAAGTCGGTACTACTGACAAATGATCTGACGGAGAACGTTATGGATGAGGCGGTCAGCGGTAAGTTCAGTATGATAGTATCTTACCATCCACCAGTGTTTTCCTCCATCAAGAAAATTACTGCTGCAACTTGGAAAGAGAGGATCGTTGCGCGCTGTTTGGAGAACAGAATAGCAGTTTATTCACCGCACACTTCTTGGGATGCTACAGCTGGAGGCGTGACTGACTGGCTTGCTGGAGCTTTTGAGGGGCATTTCAGCTCAGTTTCCCCTATCGTCAAACCAAAGTCAAGCTCAACGTCTGACGGAGATGCCACAAATGGACATGCCCCACCATCTGGCTCTCCATTGACTATTGGAATGGGACGCATTCTCTCAATCAAGACTACGTCTCCACCTCTTACGTTAGCTAAATGCGTAGAGCTGGTCAAGAGGCGGACTGGTTTGATGCACGTGAGACTTGCTTCAGCACGTAGCCATAATGCTGACTCGCCTATTACATCCATAGCCCTCGTCCCAGGTTCAGGAGGCTCTCTCTTGAAAACCATGCTGGAATCAACCATTGGCACACCACCAATCAATCTGTTCCTCACTGGGGAAATGTTCCATCATGACATTCTCGATGCTGTTCATCGCGGTGTGTCTGTGATACTCACTAACCATAGTGACTCGGAGCGTGGGTTTCTCAAAGTGGCTGCCGACAGACTCCGCTCAGCTCTCGGGGAGAGGGTAGGCATCGTGGTTTCATCAACTGATAAAGATCCCCTGCGTACGGTCTAAAGACCATCAACATAACCAACTTTGCCGTAAACTCCTGTAAATGATTATACAACTTTTTGATTAAATTTTCTATTGTTGCTCATGTTTTTGATGTAGCTAACCCTAGGTCAAATGAAAACTACCGTAACTACCTACATCATTTGGTTTGATGGGATCAGGTATGCTAATAAAGAGGTGCCCGTGAGTATTCCTTCCCCTAGTAGTATTGCATATTCATGAATACTACAAGAGGAAGTCTTCCTTCTTCTTGCAGGAATCAGATGGAATACTTTTGTCGTGTACCTACCTACTTTCCTCTGAGCCATTTTGATCTCACTAATGGTTCAGTGTTGAGTTGTTATACTACTAATTGACCAACTCTTTCTCTTTAAAATTAACTCGCTAACATCCGTCGCCTACAAACATGACGAACAAGTGTCTAAGATCAAAGTAAATTCATTTCATAAGTTGAATGGTCACCTAGTAATCTTGGGTTCGAACTCACCAGGAATGTGGTATTCAAACGTGTCAGACAATACTCTACAACAAAGTGTCCCATATGTCACATAGATCCATTGCGGCAATAATTTTGATATGGTATCCATCTTC
This sequence comes from Stenodema calcarata, assembly GCA_963920205.1. Lineage (NCBI taxonomy): Eukaryota > Metazoa > Arthropoda > Insecta > Hemiptera > Miridae > Stenodema > Stenodema calcarata. The sequence continues at coordinate 18,997,958 of OY986052.1, read as the reverse complement.
TGCGGATCTCCATGTTTGTATTGCAATAGGATTAACATGCTATTCACATCCATTCACTCGAACAAGATGAAGTTCCTTGTATGAACAGGTTGGGGTACAGCGATTATGAGATACAAGATTTTATTTTAAAATTTTACACCAGGAGGCTAACAGTAGAAACTTGCACTTGCTGGGTATTGCACAGCAAAATAACATTACAATATTTGTCTAGATCACGTTTAAGGTAGGTATCAGTAGTGATATTTAACATAACGTACTAATAAGATGAAATCAAGTGGAAGGCGAATACATGAATTTCGAAATAGCACAAAAAGCTTCGCACTTAGGTACTCAAGAAAACAAGGTTGGTCGGTACTTCCACCACATTTGTCAATAAAGGCAGGTCGGTAATAAATAAATACCCGTGAAGCTTATTTGAAACTTCATACATAATCGATAGGTAGGTACTAAACGTATAGCCTTAAAAATACTTTATTCCTATATTAAATCCTTTTTTTCACATGGGACTTATTACCCTTACTGGAAGACTAGTTGAGATGATACATGGGTCGGTAAAAGTTGGTTACACGTGATGATTGTACCAACTATAATAACATACATTCACGCCTATAAAATCAGTGTCGGTTATTTCTGTCGTTAAGATGTAATTTGATTGGATAAGTAATAATTCTACTGTCATGTTAACCCTTGGAATGGAAGAAATGGAATTAAATATTTGGGCAGGTGCCTATCACCGTCAACTCAAGAACGGGGAATGTGGGAAAACAGAATTTTCCCACAAGTCCACATAACTGGGGAATTTACGTCAATTGTCCTGTCAGGGGAGGATCCAGAGCCCTCCACCCCATTTTTATAGTAGAGATTCTAATAGAACTTACACTTTGTACAATTTAAGCAATATTCTAATGTTTTTGGACTAAAACTGGCTTTAACCCCCCCATGAAAATCCTGAATCCGCCCTTGCCTCTCTGTATAGTACAGCGAGGTAACGATATTTATATTTTGCCAGCGTTATTCATTATTAAAAAAATTACATGGGGAGAAAACTTCATTAACGCCGAGAGCAAATAGTTCAGTTGGTGGAGCAATTGAAAAGGTGGTGTAAAAGATTTTATTGTTGAATTCAGAGTTTGCACTCGAAATTTCGAACGGCAAAACCTTTGGTACCCAAAAACCTCGAAATTTTCGGACTTTTTTCGGTTTTGGCGTTCAACTCCAAAACTGTCAATTTCACCCCCAAAGTCACTACACAGGGTGTCTAGTGTAACTATGTGACAAACTCAGGGAATCGATTCTACAGGTAATTTGCAACAAAAAATGCCTCGTAAAGTTTTTTTCTTACTCAACTAAAAATCCGACTTTTTTCACTTTTAAGATTTTTTTCGTCTTCTCGACCTTGTCGCTGTAAAACGGACCTAAATCCTTTAAATTATTATGTAAAATAAAAACTGAGGATACTGTTGGAAAGAGCGTCCTATCTCTTTGATACAAAATTCGATTTTTTTTAGAAAACTTTTTTAGAACTGGTAAAAAAATGGCGAAATTTAAAAATTTGAAGATTTTCTAAAAATCACCGTTTTTTCTTTAGTAGTTCGCTTTGTTATTACAGAGGTCATTCGGCGGGCACTCATTAAGAAAAACTTGCCCAGAACCTCAGCTTTCCAACGGTATAAGAAAAAAACTTTTCACAGTGGAATTTGGCGGAGAAAATGACGTTTGAGTCCTGAAAAACGTGGGTTTTAGGTGAAAATCAACGTTTTCCACCAAAAGCCAACTTGCACCATAAAAATTAGTTCAATATCGCAATTCATGCACACGTGAATGAGCGGTACAGCGCCATTCTAGGAGGGAGTTAGAAGTCAGTTATAGGGCGAGAGGTTGGCGATTGGGTTTGATGTTGTAGCAGTACAGCAGATTGAAAACCAAGTAGTGTCAGTTTTTGCAAAAAATCGTCATTTTCTATTCAGCCGATTTCGGATTTTCTTTTTTTTAATCTTCTCGGAATTTTATCAACTTTAGTATTACGAGCCCCTCGCTCCCGCAGTCTTTTTCAAACGCGGCCAGCTTCGTCCCTAAATGTTTGGGACGCATTTTCAGGCAGTAGACCATCATTTTCGTTACTCTTATACTTTCGAAAAGAAGAACAAATTGGCGCAAATTCCCCATTACAAAGATTTTTTGAAAAGGTACAGTACCCACTTAGACCCACCACACGTCTAAGTAGGGACTTAGACGTGTACAACAAAATCGTACAATTTGTAAACCAAACAATAATATCTGGATAAGTGAATATTGTAAGACGATGCATATTGGATGGAATTTCTAGCACATCCAGAGTCAGTTTATTAAATAAGTAATAAGAATAAATATAAAACTTATTGCAAAGATTAGATGCCACACTTCGATGCTATTTTCACCAGGAATAGCCATAGGGCTTTGACTAAGCATCACAGGTAGACATGGTAATAATTCTATCTATAGGAGTAGGAGGTTTGATGGGATTCAACTCTCTCATGAGCCCATCGGGAAAACAATGTAGTCCGAGTGGCATAAAAGTACTCCAATAGATTAACAAACAAAAAATCACATTAATATAAAGAACAAAAGCGTTTTGTTGGACAGATACGTAAGTTTAGATTCAACGCGTCTCGTGACATTTTACCTAGGTAAGCTCACTGCATACCTGTAGTGCTCGTACTACAGAAAAAATAGACTCTAACAATTGTACCAAGATATGGCACAACAGTTGTGCCATATCTTGGTACAATTTTTACTCATCTGCCTGGCTACTCTATTGCCTAGTGTGATTATTGCTTCCAGGTTGTGGATGATCACATTGCGGAAAACTTTTCAGTCCGAGCTTTTTGAGTAGTGAAACCATTTTTGGAATTACTAAGTCTCTTCTATTACCGGATTGTTTTTTATATCCTACAATACCAAACTCTGATTCATTGACAACTAGATATGGCGTAAGTATGTTGACAATAATTAATAAATAGTTACACACACAGATCATCATTTAACATTATGGGAAATTGCACAATAATTAGGTAGGTATACATGATTATTCGGTCTAGACGAAACGAAAAGTCGCTAGTTTTATACGACAGGTTCGGTTTTTACAAGTCATGTAAGTTAAATTATGGTATATCTGCGCAAAAAATCCTTTTGAATTTCTATCAAATTTGAATTAACTAATTTGCGTTAAATTCAATCGACTTAACTTTGGGTCACTTGAATATATTTGGTAGCAACATGCAGATACTGATCACAGCACTAATCAATTTATTTTAAGATGAACGGGGACAACGAGACAGCCATTGACTGCAAACTTTGAAAGGCGTATGCTACTTATGTTCCCACCATACTACGATAGGGAGATCTGGTAGTCAAATGTTTAACGTGTGCAACCCTGATACGAATTAGAATTAGCACCATTTCAAAGCTACCTAGACATATTGCTACCACTTTAAGATCACAGTTTCAACTCTACGTGAAAATTAATTAAGGAAACCTTTGTGATTTTGACAGGCAACCAAGAATTCGAATAATTCGTTATACTTTCATTAGCGTCACTTAGAATTATTCGACTTCATCTCACTTCTTGAAGTACTGAGAAGGAGCAACTCGAGTATAGAGGGGCGTAACTATTCGTATCTATCATAAAAAGCGGTTAATGTTGCGGTGTAGTTCGTCGACTACGACGTTTAAATCGTTAAAACACCACGCTGGGCTACTGTGCGTTTCAATTAATTTATTCCAAACGAATTGGAAGAGAAAAACCTTTCTTTTTTTTCAATGAGAAACATTCGTGTCTTATTGCACTGTGAGCACCTTCTGAATTACTCTAAGAAACACAGTGTATAAAAAAAGTACACCTTTCTCCAGACAGAAATTTACCAAATCTTTTGGCCTTGTCTGTCATCATCATACACTCTGATGTTAGGCTTGTGGTATTTCTTAATCTCATAGGTATCCACCCAAAATGCTTGCAAATGGAAATGGTGAAAATGAGATCTCTGTTTTTCAACTAAGTGGAAAACAAATCCCTCCCTCCATAAAATGAACATTAGGTGGGCTGTTGTTATGAGTCAAATATGAGAGGTAACGAAACACTTAAAGAGTATTCCTCCCTGCGGCATTGACTAGGCAAATTGCCTACTTCAACTGATTAACCGGGGATCCATCAGATGGATGGATGGAAAGGAGAATGGTAAAATAAAATAAATAAAAAATCATTCAGCAGCGCCTTAACTTAGCTGTGCTGGAAAATGTCATGCAGGCTGGCGTAAGTTCCGAAAAGGAATCCAGTGAATCCAAACAGGGCGATGGCCATGTTTTTGAAAATGGTTTTCTTCGAGAGGCCGTAGTCCCAGAACGTGACGATTTCTATGATGGGTGGGAAAATCAATGCGAGGGTCGAGCTGCTCAAGGCCCCGACCAGAGAAATAACAGCGCTCAGGTTTGGTACGGCGATGGCCAAAAAGACTGAAATGTAATAACAATAGTAGTAATAATGTATTTTATATATATTGTATGAAATCCAACATACAGCAAACCATCAAAACTCACAGGTAAATGTAACGAGTACAGTTCGAGTAAGAAGTTCCGCCGGGTATCTGTACTCTTCTCTCAAGTTTCGTTCAATTGGAGGCCATACGATTTTCATAGGGACATAGAACTGAAGACCGTAGGAGAAAAAAATCGCTAGGCCCAACATGATCCTCACTGACTGTCCAAGGCTGTATAAGAATTGCAGATAGGTTCCGATAAATTTGTCACACATTATTAAGGTACATAGATTTTAAATCAACCAAATACGTTCATGCAGCTTACACTTCGTCCGAGGGAATGTTTAGTGTGATGCTGCCAGGAACCATGTTGTCACCATAACGCAGGTAACCAAAAAATCCCACCGCTGTATACAGGCATGCTACGATCACCATGCTTGTGTTAAGGACTCCAGTCGGACCACCAAAATCTTCAGGTGTCGCCATATTGTTTTCCAATGGAAGTACCTAAGAAAAGTCAACAAGTCGGATTTTACGTAAGAGGCTAACTGTGTACTTAAGCAATCAAGGATAAAGAATTAAAAGCACGACGTACCACTCCGATTCCTTCGAAAGCATAAATTGCAGTTCCAAAAAACAGTGGTAATTTCTCAAGAGGCGCGTAGAGATGGACAGTCTCAATATCGGGCAATCCTTGCAGGACATAGTAGAAGGTGACGCCAAGACCGGTGGCCATCAAAATAGCTGCAAGGAGCGACACCGGCGTCAGAAACTTCAAGTTTTTCACCCAGTTGAGGAGAATCATTGGGACGAGAAGAGCCGTTAAGTACCATTTCAAATTAATGTCGGGGTAGTATATGTCTATTACCTGGAATTCAAAAACATAACCGCATTGCATGAGAATGAACCAATACATTTTTTGAACAATCCATGAACTGAAGCTGAATTTGGATACTGAATATTCCGTATCATGCACACTTCTTGAAATAATATCGAACGACGCTCACCTGCTTTAAATTTTGACCGACGAAAACAAAATATACACAACAAAATCCAAGTTGCGTGATTATCAGGAATGTGTTGACGATCCACCTGCGAATAATTATTAGATGTGATGATCGTCAAACAAGCCAGCAATTGACACGAGGGGAAAATGATTAGGTATATTACGCATGTGTAATTTAGATGTGCGTTCATAAGAATGACTGAAAGGATGAGAACAGATTACGGTAAATGTACCAGTAGCTGACACTGCTTCAGTTGCTGACAGGTTCATTGAAAAACTGAAATCCCACGCCCTCGCATTCTGTTGTCTTTTGGTGGCTTTGCCTGCTTCAATTTAGGCGTTAATAGTGCCTAACAAGTTGTAACAACACAAATTGTTCGGTTAGTTCGTTCCAGTCGGTGGATAGTGCCACCTGTGTTGCCATATTGGACAAGGACTCAGGAGTAAGTTTTTCCGATTAGCTATTCATTGATATTGTTTTTTTTTTTTTGCGTGTTTTGTGTTATTATCAACATCAGGGTGTAGGATATTTGTGTTCCATGCATTGTCACCTTGGTTTCTCAATTTACTTGGAGGATTTAACAGGTGTCAGGCACTGGTACATGAAATCGGCATTTATCCAGTAGTTGACAGGCCCTGTCAGAAAATGGTGCATCCGACAGTTTTCTTCAAACCTTCCTATTTCTTATTTAATCATTCTTGGTAGCTGCACCGGGTATGCCAATAAACGTGATTTTTGACGAAGATTTCATTTTTCAGCGCCTGACAGGGGATGTCAGGTACTGGATCAACACATGTCAGCTACTGGAACATCAGCTACCCTCCTTTTTTTCTTTTCTCAAATATTTCCCATAAATTCCCAAAATAAGACAGTTTCACAAGTGACACCTCATTTTAAAGGTTTGTTTTACGCAGAAAACGGTGGCGAAGTCAGAATTACGATATCCTATTCCGTTCTTAATCTGGAGCGTATGAAGATGAAGAAACTCGGTTGATACTTGAGATGTTCTTCATGGCAATCATGTTCTCCAATGGATAGATTTTACATAAAACTAGTTATTTCTTCGAAAATTTGCTCTTATAGCCATGTTTCAAGTTTTGCCTATGAAATTCACGGATTTTAAAAAATTTAATGAGCTAGTTAGCAAGTTGAAGAGTTGTTTTACCAGAAAAATTCAAGATCGCATCGATTGGACCAATAATAAACGGGCCAGCCTTGAAATTCGAAAATTTTTCCTTAACATGTCAGCCACTGGTACATCCACTATAGGTTTTCCATGAACTTCATTTCCGGAGGGTTTCAAGAATAATTATCCAGGAATCAAATATAGTATGAATTAGTAGAAACGAATTGATGCCCATTACCTTATCATTTTCGAAAACGGTTGAAGACTAGTCGGTCCACTTTTGAAACTTCTGTGCACCACCTGTGAGAATGTGAGGTATGGCGCCTGATTCCGCCTACAGAGTTCGTGCGCACAATTGACCTTAAAAATTGGATATTTTGTATCCATTATTGGTGTATCCACCACCCTCCCACTTACAGATACAGTCGAAAATATACAGACATATATTAAGGTATCAGTGGACTTACAAGGATGTGCATGCAGTGGGTGCAGATGGCCCCCATCATCAAAGTACCGACAACTCCAACTGCAAGACCAGCATTCAGGAACGCATCAGGCATAGCGAGTATTCCAGTTCCGATGTTCCCTTTGAGTAAATGCACCATTGTATCAAAGTTCCTGAAAAATAAATGAACGATTACTGTTAAATTGCCCTTTTATTGACTATTAAGGAGGATTATTATTTTTTTTCAAGGGATTTATTAATTAGGTACTATTACATTTGACTTTGATCGTATCACCTTAACCCATTTCAGGCACTTTAATTTTTTAATTTTTTTTTATTTGGGCAATTCCAATGGTTCTTATCGAAGATAATAAACCAAAATGTCCTCTAGAAATACATTCTATATTGGCGAAGAAGGGCCGAGGAGCGTTTGATACAGCTTTTGATCCCAAGACTAGTTTACTAGTTGTAAAATGGCACGGCAGTTCATTAGTCGTTGTTGCTAGTAATTTTGAAAGTATTTACCTACCCATTGCAACACGTGAAAGGTTTTCCAAAGCAGAAAAGGAAAAATTTTCGATTCCACTACCAACATTGATTTCTCATGATAACTGCCACATGGGTGGTGTAGTGGCCAACTACCGCGTTCAAATCAGGAGCAAAGCAATTCATTCGGTAATGCTGTAGGAAATTCTACGTGAATGAGACCAAACTTCCCTAGATAGACCACCTTTCCGATATTGTGAGACAGTTGTTGAAGTTTGACACAGGAGGCGACCCAACCGTGCATAACTCGAGGTCCTCTCGAAGTTCATTATCGACTTCTGTAAGATTGGCCACTTCATTGTATTACAATTACGTATGACGAAAGAATTTTTTTCCTGCGTTGTTTACGAGCTTACAAATATATAAAATATCTGAAGAAATTAGCGTTTACGATTTTTTTCTGAACTTGGCCTGAAATGGGTTAATTGGTGATAGATGAAAGCCCTGCATCTGCTTGCACGGCTCTATGGTAACCACAATATGTTGGTACCGCGTGCATATTATGAGTTCGCAAAAATAGGACGCCGGCCGGAGGTTTCCCATACAATTTCTTACATCATTTCTCTGCCGCACTAGCGCTATTGTCCCCAATTTAAACACACTTTCCCTGAATTGTTCGCAAAATGAAAAACTCACGATGTTGGATGCTCGAGATCATCTCTCCTCCTGATAAGGTTGTCGTAGTCCGATGGGAAAAGTGCCCCATCCTGCGTTGATCCTGCATCTGATTCGGCCCTATCCCCAGGGACTGGTGCATCATCTTTGTTATCTCCACTCCAGTCTCGAGCAGGCCTGGAATTCGACGTCAATCAATGAGTCAAGTCTGTTATTTGTAGGCCATTTTAGGGGGAAAACTCATTTAATTTTCACAAAATCTATTTTAAAATCAATCAAAACACTACCAAACTGATTGTGGGAGAAAGGGATGGTCAATAAATATCACACCCAAAATTCAGCCACTTGAAAAAATCAAGTATAATTAGGTATATAGGTAGTTTGAAAAGAAAATATTACTCGTAAAAAACACTAATATTATGAGCCAAAATTAAGTTGTAAGTACTTTCATCAAAATAGAACGTTGTTTCATTACATACGGAAGTATGATAACTGAATGTGGAAATCTGATGAGTCAGAGGTGTCTCACATTCTTGTTTTCTATGCAAGTAAAGAGTAGTGAAAAGTAGTTGTAAAATTGTGACAGGCCTTCTTTTATAAATCTAAATTTGATTACATTCTAATTATCTATATTTAAATGTTCATGACCTTTCGATGATGTCGTTTGTCTCGTTGGTAGGAATAAGTAGAGGCTGCTTTTCTCGATTCATCATTCAGTGATCCACCCACCAAAACAGTAGATCGTAACTCAAACACAGAATACCTGAAAGATTGAGAAAAGCATAAATTCTTTATTGAGTAGGCAGGGAAAACTCTGAAGGTGATTTCAATTTGAATAGTACAAGGCTCAAGTTTAAATAGTACAAGTTCAATTGGAAAATGAAATCATATCAAGTTCCCCAAGTTAAGATTTACAAATAACTAATTGAGCAAATAACTGACGTCAGTTGTTTTATAGTAGGTACTTGCAAAATTATTTCGGTAAATGAAATTGAACCATATTTCCAAGACAATGGAATTATCCTACCTTACTGACTCCCCTTCTGCGAAACAATGACTCTGGGTTCAAGAGATTTGATCGGTGGAAAGAATTCCATCACGTGAGAGGAATGTACACTTTTGAGTATTACCAAAAAATGACGGAGTTTAACCGATAACAAATTGGGATTGCCTTGTTTTATTTAAACAATTGATATAATAAAGAGAATCACTATCCTTTTGGTCAACAGGACTATTTAATCGAAGAAAACAATGACACCGATGTCCAAACATAATGACAGTCATCAAGTGAGTTGACTAATGAAAACAGTCGATCCTAAAATAATTACCTCTTACTTTTTTCGGGTGGATTTTTACTTATTCAAAGTATAACGCCCTGGTGTGCATTACCAATACGCCCAGCGATATCAACTTAACTGACGTAGGTACAAACATCTTGGATGATCACAACGAGAGCATCGCTCAGATTCAGAGATAAAATGCGAACTTAACTAATTTCGATCTTCCGTACATCTGCTACACAGTCTATTGAGCAGTGAGTAATAAGTTGAACAGTTCAGATAGCATCATGATGACACAACATACTACGTACATGTTAAGTAAAAAGTGTTAAGTAAATAATACTAGTACACTTAATAACTGACCGAGGGCGATGTAATCTTCTGTTAACACTGTGTTGACGGCAAATCAAGTATTTTAATCGCTGGACATTCGAAGCAGTGGGAACGACAAAACAATTATATCACAGTGTTAGACAAAGAACTAAACGGGTCACACTAGATCGCAAGAACTTGCGAGACGATAACCGCTATGTTCGACGGAGAGGATCTCATCAGAACTGCATCACGTAGAAAGCGACTATAAAACTATGAAACTATAAAATTATGAGGTCTTGAAAGGTGAGCGCGCTTATCACAACTTTGAATTTATAGATTTGTATTTATAGATAGACTTGCACACAAGCTTACTGATAAGAAATGGTGATAAAACACTTGAGGGTGGAAACCGGATTCTGGGTTGCACTGCGAAGAGATTAACATTAATAAAGAATTTGTTGACAAGGAGTTCCTGGAACTTGTGGATTCATCCTTTAAAGTTTAGGACAATAATTAGGACAATTAATTATTAATCAAGTTTAGGTAATTAGTTGTAGGTTTCAACAACGTATTTCTTACAGGGGTATCTAATGGTCATATACATTTCTTCCTCCACGGTTAGACTGTCACTCCCTAGAAGATGGTTGACAGCATGGAAGAAGGACATCTTTCCTTTCATGGGTTGATAGATGAGTTGAAAATAGAGTTAAAACAATGTTAAAGAAAGTTTAAAAGAATTAAACTTGTCTGTGTGTGTAATGTTGAAGTTAGCTCTCAAAGCTACGTCGATTTGAACTGAGGCTACGGAGTTTTTGATGGGTTGGCAGCTCTGAAAACTCCTCCCCTCCGAGTTGGACGGTTTTCTAAAATGACAGGAGCCGATATCTGGACATCCCCCTCGAGATTCGCGTTCAGTTTGATAAGAGACTCCGCTTCGTGGTGTTCGTCGTTCGGATTTTAGTTTGCCTGAAACTCTTTGGTTCGCCGTTCGTTCGTTCCAGTCGCAATGTTTGTGTATTTTTTTTATCGCACCGGTTTCTAACTATCCAAACTTTCAGTGACCATATCTACTTTGCAGTTATTGGACGCACCCCTATAATACGCCTGAAGGGTGACCACCCCTCGAGGCTGTATCAGGGTAACTACGACTACCTTCTCAGTTGACTGTCCGCTCAAAATGAGGCGAAACGTGAAAATTTTACTGCTTTTTTCCGTGGCATGGATGTTTGTTGTTATGTACTACCTTCATACTTCAAGTGAGAGAAAAGTAAGTACACAATAGGTACTGAATGATTATATATTGTACACTAACAACTACGCTCTTGGCGTTATGTGATCTCGTCGTATCCGTTCTTCATTATAGGCTTCCCATGAGTCGCCTTTGCTACACTCCCATAAGCGCGGGAATATAAATTATTTTTCTGGAACTACAACGCTCCCTCGAAAGCCTACCTAAGTTTGGAGACCTTTAGCTTCTAATAATGGATCCTGGATTGGTCAGTTTTTCAACATAAATTAAGCATATTCTTGCTGCCAACATTTCCGTCTACTTTGGTTAGGTAGGAAGTATGTGTTGAAATGCGTTTGTACCATGTTTGGTAGGTACCATGTTTCCGATTTGAATCACAGGACCTGTTCCATTAGATTTCCTAACTATTTCCACTGCCTTACTGTTGCGTGAAGTACTGACAGAATCGTGGTCACCGATTAGATTACTGTGCTTTTCATTGAGCTCAGGATATTGTTTGTTAGAAAACTATGGATTCAGCATTTAGAGTGTTTTTCATCGAATACTCGATTCCATCATCCTGTCCTCATGAAGCACTATAACCAGGAGAAAGCATAACCGATACCCAGTTTCTGAGCGGTATGGCTCACACCACTTTGCAAACTCGTTTGCCTCTGTACTCCACGAAACCTCCGCTGTTCCAGCTCAAGCTCGTCGGGTCTTCGTATGAGGTTGAACCTAAATAATTATACCTATCCTACGTCCCTTCCTGTCAACCGTGCTGACAATCGTATGTCATTATTGACTGACGAGTAGTTGGGCGTCTTGCTAATCAGATGTCGCAAAATCCTCTTGCTGACACTCCTAACAGTTGACTGACACTGCTCCAGTAATTGTCGACTAAAGTACATTTATGTCAACGTGTGAAACGTCACCATTCACACCAACGATGGTTCTATGTTTTGGAGTTCGGGCATACGTGTACATCTCCGTTATGATCTCGACTATACGTAGGAAAACTCCCTGAACAATTTGATTTTTCTCGTCGTGTACTTTGTGTTAACAACTGTATAGTTGGTTTCTACATCCTACATAAATGACGGTTTGGGAAAGCCTGTAGCTTCATATTATGCTCATCCACTTGGCAAACATTTCTTCTCCAGTGTGAAGCAGAGCGTGAATGATTGCAGACCACCTCTTCTTCACCCGTCATACTCCTCTCCTGCTAGAAGTAATTTCCATTTTGAATCAGGCGTCAAAGAAAAACATTGTAAAGAAACAAAGTCTTGATAATGGTTTGCCCGTTGTTCATGAATAACGGCAACGCGATTTCTATCTAGTGTGTAACGTCTTTCTATGTGAGGGCATCTGTTTTTACAAAACCCCGTTTCACTTATTTACGCGTCGCGAGGTTTTCTCGTTATGTATTAAATAGGCGGTTATGGGAAATGTGTAGTCCGTAAGGTTCAGGAGTCAGCGGTCGTGTAGGGGTTTTCTAATACGAGCTTGGCTCGTATGGCTCTTTATTATTTAGTGCTGCACTCGTCTACTTCCTTTCTCTTATTACTGGAGTTATACTGTTTCCACTTACGTCGCAACCCTACTCAATGATTCAACGACGTTGTAGAAATAAAAATTGAAAGACATTTTAGGACGTCAAATGGATTTCGCTGGAAATGCCACGGAGTTGGAAAAGCGGTCTATTTTCTAGGAAACCAACAGGATCTGTTCAAACTCGAAGATGAGCAGACTATGCTAGAATTCATGCTAGAATTGAAAGTGCTCATGCTCCAGTATAGGAATCATAGGAATCATCATCCAAGTGATCATCCAATTATTGGATTCTAAATAATGTGATGTCCCAACTCCAAGAGTCTTTAAAACTGTTTGGTTTCTTCTAAAAAACAAAAAACTTGGTGCCAGTGGTATGGAAATCTTATTGTACCTATTTCCATTCAAGTGTTATTGTTCTATCACATGCTCAGGCATCCTTCTGTTCTAAAATTACAGATTAAAAAAAAAAAAATTGAAAAATCTCCGGAAGTACCTAGGTACTAGTTTTTTCATCTAGTTGTTGTTCACTTCAACTTACTGTAAAATTCAGCAATTGGTGCAAAATTTCCCGATTTGAATGACTGCATTGTATTGTCACAATGCCTGTATTTCGGTCAAAAAAATCGTTCGTATGGAACCGTGAGCAATCGACTTAATTAAAACGTAGTGGGACCGGCAGTGAGAGATGATTTAGTGTAAGTAGTACTCCTGTCAAAATTGTTTGGACTGCTCTGTTAATTGACATAATCAAACTATCGAAAGGTACAGTCATGACGGGAACTTCCGAGTTTTAAAATAACGTGTAGACTCTACATCCTTTTGCTGCGTGGAATAACGTTTCTGTCGAAAGGAATTTCCAGGCAATGATAATAACACGAATGAATTCAATTTTAGTGTTTGAGTAAACTGTTTGAACTAAACTTTTTGGCATGTATTCATGTCTTCATGTATTCTTGGTCCAGGAGCCATGTACATTCTACCTCGACTCAATTCCAAAGTTAAAGAAAATTTGAGGGTATGTTTGGGGATGGTAGAGGGTATGTTACCTGAGTTTTCGAACATGAGGACCAAAACACCGCGATGTTTTGGGACTGTAATTGGTTTTCTGCTCATATCTTATAAACCATCAAGGTTTTGCGAAAAAACCACGTGAAAGAGCATTAAATTCTCCTTAAAATGCATTGGTGGAGGAGGGTAGAGAAAGTTATTGAGGATAGATGTGAGGGGTAAGAGCATTAAATTTCCTCCAACATTCATTGGTCAAAAGTATTTTTTTGCCAATAATAACGAAGGTACAAGCTGTACAACAAGGTAAAATTTCCCAAAATATAAAAATACGGACAAATTTAGGTTTTGGGATAGTAAAATTATATTTACACGCATATCTATGTATTGGTACACACATAATGCATACCCCTCAGCTCACTCCTCGATTCCTACCTAATATGTAGTTCACTTTCCACAAGATATGAGCAGAAAAATCCATCTCGTATTTCTTCTCAGTGAAGTAATCTCGTTGTTAGTATTTCCACTGAGTTCCCGGTATCACTCACAGTTGTAAGTTGGCCCGCGGTATGCCAATCTACGGTTTTGGTCATTTTCGTTTTAGCGCATCTACATGTACGCGAAACGAATTTGTTATGTTTCAATAATTCTGCTAGGAATTGCGTGTGTTAGCTGCCCTACGCAGAGTACCAAAAAGTGCTCTAAGGCGAAAATGATCCAAGAAGTATATTGGCGCTTTTGGCGTGGTGGTAACGATGTTATTCAATTTGTAATTTTCACCGTTATCAGATTAGACTTTACACGAGTGATATCTATAATACGAGTACATCTAGTAGTGCATCTATTCACAAAACTCGACATCGGGTTCATCTCGCAAACTTCCGTCTTCCTCTTCATAACGCACCGCGCGATTCGTACACTTATGAGGTAATGATTCCGTGAGACGGTTATCTATATTACAGACTGCGCCAAACGATTACAACCGTCCGTTTCTGATATCTTGTATTCGTTCGTAATCGTTGAAGCCCTATATTTGTATAGGGAAAGTAAGGAGAATCGGAGCGGTTATCCGATGGCGTAATTCTTGTGTGTAGGAAAAGATGAAAAAATCCCACCTCTAACCCCGACCGGTTAACCTTGGGTGCGTCAAGCTGCTAGGATCCCGAAGTTACCTCAGCGAAATTACCAAAGAATCGACTTTTAAACTGGGGGCGGGTTAGAAAGGGATTTGGAAGATGAGCAACAAGGGCGCCCAGTCTTGGATCGTAGATCACTACTGATTTCCAAAGCTTCATAAATTCCATCTTGATCGGTTCTGGTCTATTCTGGTGATGCTGTGAATTCCTCCACAACTGGTTATTATTTTCTCTCTAGATCACAGCTCACTTCTCTGTATACATTGTCCATGTACGAAGTAATTGGAGTAACGAGTAGTGTGTTTGTTCGAGTAGGTGACTATATGGTTTTCACAGCTGGGGAGGGGGTGGTCGGTAACTAGCCCAGTGACGGTCTCGTCAATTTTCCAACTGAATCCCAGATCGAGTTAAATAATTTATGTGTCATTACTAAGTAATAATGTTATTACTACTTGTATTATATTGTGAAGTATAATTTTATCACCCACAAGTTATAGCTAATGTTGTTATATAAGTTTTGTACCTACTTACATCGGCTGTAATTAAAAGTAAGATGTCTGTACCAATAGATGTTTGTAGACTCAGACAGACTTGGAGCAAGAAACTCGATATCCCAAAACCATGTGTGGTTTGGTGAAGCTGCTAACGGGTATGAAGATCCCAAAATCCCACAACTCCCAAAATCCCCAAAACCCAAAACAAAATCCCAAACTTCCAAAAATCCCAATACCATGTGTGGTTGGGTAAAGCTGCTAACCAGTATGAAAATTCGTCTGCATTTTAACGTTGGATTAAGGCTCTTGTTGGCATCGTTTTCTTGTTTTTTCCCTTGAACCCTTATTGTGGAAGAAGGAGTCGTACCTACCAGATGGTTATTATTTCTCTTGATATCTGGAGATGTGAATCAACATATTTGTAGGGGCATTAAAATGTTCGAGTTTAATGGTTCATTATTGAGTCATTGTGCTAGTTACCTCTTGGAGTGGACCATTCACCTGATCACCTTCATTCGAAAGACACTCAATAATTTACTCAATCACTCCGATTATTTCGTATAGTTATGGCACTTAAGAGATATTGTGCACTGTGCATAATAGTATTTCTAAAAAAAATAATGAATCGTTGTGGAAGAATTGGCAGTGTTTGTCAACATCTGATTGAATTGGGAAGGCATTCTTAATAAGTAGGTGTGCGCACATAACGTCATACTCTTATGTGCACCAGTACAACCACCGAAGATATATACGTACACCCTACTACATGTCAACCTCCTAATATATTTATAAGTAAGATAGGTCGTTGCTTATTACTTATTGGCAATGGAGGGAGAGGGAACGTGAAACTTAGTAACGCTGCATAAATACATAAATCTATCCGCCTTAGTCGTATTCCTGTTATTAAATCTGAAGCTCATGAAAGAATTGAACAAATTCCGTATTTACATGATTATTTGTTTTCGCCTAATTTAGGATATTCCAAGGCATTTAAAGGTTGAAGTATCCTATGTTTACATCTTTATAACGAATAAAAGTTTTCGTTAGTGAAGACAAATGACACGGTCTGGTTAAATCAGTACAAGTCTGGAAAGTGCTGCAGGATCGTTCATCCGAAAACTCTAGTAATTTGTTTGGTGTTTTTCCGACCTCTTTCTTTCGAAAACGTTCACGGGCTTGCGCCTTAGTTATCAGACCTGTCTTAGATTGTTTGAAATTATTTCTACCCTGATAAGTTTGGTGTTTCTCTTACTCTGTAGTTTACGTTTCACGATGACCTCGAGGATTTATCAGCCTGAGCGTTGATTTAAAACGCCAATTTTGAACATAATATGAACATGATATTATCCAATTTCGTAATCGTAATAATATTCGGACCTGAACTAGCCATAAGATTATCAGGTTTGCACCACGTGGAACAACAATTACCTAATTGTTTCGAGGTCTATGTCTGAGCATGATTCATAAAGTTACAAAATGGATATTGCATTAAATTTTAAAGAGTAGGGTACAGTGAATGCATACATGCCCCAGACACATAATATATTTATGTAGAGCTACTTAAAAGCTACCTGCGTTTATATTGTTGCTAGATTCACTTCGTGTAGCAGACCTGATGATGGCATTAGGCAGACAGATATATATTGATGGCATTAGGCAGACAGATATTATAACCAACCCAGGGTAGACCTGACGAGCTTGATAGTCTCAACAGTGGTGGCTCCTGCCCCGAAACTCAGGGGGTACACATTGATCGACATTAGCTATGCCTAATCAATGCAGTTCTGATCTATTCCATAGAATTGACGGTTTTTATTCAGGTACAATATTGATGAGTGGCGTAGGGAAGAGAGGGGGTTTTTGATGGTAGGCACTCCCATTTTAATTCTGTTCTTCAGAGATTATTCGTGGTTTAAAATGTTGAGAAGTGAATTGAAAAGGAAAATTTGTGCAATAAAAATAACTCGAGCAATTTTCTTGTTTAACCCTTCCAATACACTTTTGTCTCAGACCCCAATATTGGTATACCGGACGTTCGTTGCTTAGTTTACCACTGACTTGGTTTCAGTATGGTCTGAAATCAGTTACTTTCGCCATACTACTCTACCTCTTTTTTATATGGTCACCCACTGACTTTAGCTGAATTTAGCTGCATAACATCCACTGGACACATCATAAGGGATGAAAAAACAGATTTAAATGAGCCTAAAACCTAAAATAAAGTGTCGAAATAGATTCCGTGTTTCTGCTTTCCATAACTGGCACTGTGGAATTCATTCCTTCCTTTTCTTTTTTATTCTTGTTCACTCCCACGTTAGTGTTTGGAGCTGCTATCTATTTGGTGGTCACTCTTCCTGCCCTTTTTGAGTAATCGAGGAAACAAAAACACCCACTACCATCGGCCACAAACCTCCTATTCGGTGTATTATGCAATCCGTTCGTCGGTTTCCGCTCCAAGGGAAATTTCTAGGTTTTTTTTTCTAAATACACTGGAGCCTTCTCCCTCCATGTTGAGGTTTCCTCGCTCTTGATTAGCATTTTCATACTAAAATTTAGTAACTAAATCTAGTGCCGATATTTTACAAAAACTAATCTGCTTTGTAGGAGGAGAGCGCGGTGTGATGGGTTTCCATCGAACTGAAATATTGTGCAATATCTTTGTGTAGTCCGAGGGCTCCCGACCATTCACTCAAAATGTGTTGAACTGTTTTGCTGATCGAGCTTTCCAACAAGTGTCCGATTTGATCGGAAGTGGTGAATGGTGCGGATGGCAAAAAATAGGTATACGTGATTTCCCTGGAGGTACCCAACGTGGGGTACACTGCATTAAAACAGTGAAATCTTGAAATCGCCTCCTAGAAACGGCTGTGGCAACCAGGGTTCTCAGTAAAATGGCTTCGGGTAATTAAACTTGACTTTGTATGAAAGGGAGAGCCGCCGGTTCACTGTAGCGTGACATCTTACATGAATAGGTTCATCGGAATCATCCGAGATTTCTCGGCCGTTATTAAGGGGTACCTACCTCGTATAGCATATTATGTACAGTTATCGCTCTGTCCTCAACTACTCTCCTTTCACCGAGATTACGCCTCAGGAGACCTTCTTCAGCAGGTGAGGTGATCTGGTTTCTGGAAACGAAGTACGGATTCGGGATGTTTGACCCAAATACTCGTAGTTGCACGTCCTGTACCGCAATGAGAGCAGTTTTGCCTCTTGGTTTTACATTCCTTAAAAAAATCGACGAGTTTATGACTTGCAAGGACCAAAAACCGCTAGCCTACCCTCCTCCCAACCTACCCTCCCAAGTACAAACTAACAAACTAAACAATTCAATCACAACTACAGATCCCTACCAATTTCGTCTTACATTATCAATATATTTATTAGGTATTTCACTTTGAGATGTAAGCTCGTCAGATAACCGATGAGATATCCATGTTCTATTCCTTATCACGTAAACGTCATACAGTAGAAGACATTATGCTGAAATCAAAAATACTCACCAATCATCTGTGTTTTCTTCAAATATCAGGGACAAGCCAAGGAATATTGCACAGGATAATTACTTTCCATCTCCTCTGATCTGAATTGGTACCATGTATTTACTACTACCTATATTTGAGGGGCTGTCACTGTCAACCTCTATTGTCCTACATACTGAGTCCTCGTATATATTCGCCGCTTGTTGAAGCGACTAACAACAATAGTGCAATTATTCTTGTACATCAATTATTGTATTTCTGGAGTTGTGATTTGATGTAGAAGAACAGGTATTCAGTTGAATTTTACTATTGAAAATGAAAAATTGATAGTTGGGTAACATCAAATATCACCTTGGAGGGCTTGAGGCTCCAAATAACTTGTCTTCATCCAGGATTCTCACTTACGAGTAAATAAGTTGCAAGTGAGACTGTGGCTGTGGATCTATTCAGATACTATCCATAGAGGGAGGATTCTATCTTCCGTGAAGTTCCCCCACGTTGGCAATTTCATTCAAAATTTTGGTCAACCGCTCTCTGAGGCTTCTCTTGGAGTTCATTGACGCCTGTAATATTAGAGGATGGTTATTCGGCAAACTGAAATTTAAAGGTCTATAATTAGAAGAGAAATAAAGTAGAACCCGTATTATTTGAGGGTTTTACAAAGAAAAAAATCCTCTGAAAACTGTTAGTTGAACTTCAATTTTCAGTCCCACTGGTCTTGCTCATGAAGAGATACACATAAATAGGTGATATTATCTCGGCAAAATCCATATCACCTGTTTTCAGTAATAGTTTTGAAGAGCATGACACAAACATCGTGAATTTCCCTATTTAGGAACGTTGATCCTGCAATCTTCAACCAAGACTCAAAAGATTCTTGAATGTCGTTTGCTGCCAGTATAGACATTAAGATAAATATAACGGTGGGAAACCGTAGATAATTTGTAGTGTTATGGATTTAGATTGGAAAGATTTCGGACTCTTTTATCACTTAGAATTAGGTGAGGATTCCCAGCCTAAATTAGAGGAGGCGCCCCAACGCACATAAGAACTTTGAAATATTTATTACCTTGAAAATTGGTTTCCTTATTGCGAATTGACTTCCGCGATACGTAACAATACAACGCATAAAGCTTGGAATAGAACAGATTGGAAAAATACTGGAATGCGAACTTGAGAGGTGGGTGCTGGGATTGGGCCCACCGCAATCCACCCGTTCATGTGGTAGAGATTTTGAATTATTCATTCCTAAATGGCTTAATCATCGTCTATGAAGCCCTGACGGTCGATGCTCCGACAAATCGACATCTAATCCGGGGGAAAGGTTGGTTCTTAAACATTGACGCTTTGCAGAATACTAATAAAGTCCTGGTCTCAGTGAAAAATTAACTCTGTAACTATCGCATGTTTAGTTATATACTCATGTTTGAACGCTGGTATGAATAAAAATGTGCTCATATATACCAATTGCATGTTTAGTTATAATAATATTAATATACTCATGTTTGGTTATATCCGTACTGCAAACCTAATGAGAAAAAAGTCATCCAGGTCCGTCCGGTTTCCCGTTCCCTGACGCCATGACATTCAGTTCTCTCCTCGCTCTGTGACTTTACCGCCGAAGAAGGAAGCCGAAAAGGGATCGAAAACTGACGATTCACCCTCTTATAGCAAGGCGGAACGAGTTGGGAGCTTTCGCAGTACTTTTTAATGAATTAAAATTCCATGAACCGGTCAGGTTTACCCGAACGTCTGAAAGCTCTCATTGCGCGCCTTCATCCACCGCGCTCTTATGAACCGGACGGCTGTCAGGTCCTCTTTCACAGCCGAATCACAACCAGAACTATCTGAAGCGGGGGACTCACGGTTGCCGTACGGATATAACCGGATGGAGTGAAATGGGTCTTATGTGAGCGGTTTGACGCTTGTTTGACGCACTTCTAGCAAGTTATAATTCCAACTCCCTGATGAAGTACCTGAAGCTTTGCGAGCTCCGAAGCCTGCAGAGCTACCCTCCTGTTCGACGACAGCGACCTACCTCCGAGGAGGCTGCGAGCCGTCATCTCCCGCCCGAGATCGTCCTTTTTGCCCAACATTTTGCTGGTCGTACTCCTGCTGATCCTTGATCCCACTGAACCTTCGCCTTTCTTGGTGTTTTTCCTGCTCAACATCTCGGTGTCTGCCATTGCCGGCATTTCTACGCCCACTTCGGCCGTCTCTGAAGACGAGTCCGGCTGTCTACTCCTTCCTTCGTGCCGTACTACTATGTTATGGTGTTCCATCAATTTTGTTTTTTTTTTCTGAAGATTATAGATTTCTAGGTAAAGACGTGTTGTTTGTTGATTTGTCAACGCGGTATGCCTCTTAGTTACTATGAGCTACTTACTTGAAAACCTACTTTTGATGTGTTGTATCAAAATTTCATGAAATTCCATGAAGTTGGTTGAACCTTCAGTATATTATATTATAATATATATATTGTAATATATATACCTATTATAATATTAATTATGACCATGAAATATCAAATTAGGAACTAGCATAGGTCGACATTTTAGCGAATATTCGAAAGAAGGCTGTTTAATCCAATGTTGTGGGCTGTGATAGGATGTGCGATGGGAGATGCATGAGGATAAAGTCCTTCCCTTCCCCACTTATTCAATACCTTCCCCACCTATACCGTTTTTCGCCTCTCCCTCCTTTGTCAATCAGTTACATGTTCAACGTTGCACGGTATAGTCCGGAAAACCAACCCGAACCCCTCGTCACCCCAAACTCGCCGAAATCTTCAATTTAATCTATCTATATTCTCATTCGCAAATACGGTGTGGATACGCTGCCAAGTTCCGCGCCCACCCCCGTCGACGGGCCGCTCCAGCGAGGATCCAAGGTCAGTTCTCCATCATTTTCTCTTTCCTTTTACCATTCTTGTGCATTTCTATTTGTACGCTTGTCACAGCCCATAAACCCCCCAAATACAGTCCACTTTCAGTGCCTCCCCCCAATCATTTTCTACCCCCGGATAGGAGCGTACTTACAAAGGCTATGGTTCTCAGTCCAAAATGCTTAATACTCATTTTCAAAAAAAGGACAAAAATGTTCATGAAATGTTGATACCAAAATCCGATTTAGACCATCCTGAATTCTCTGCAAAAAGACACTAAAAATCACTACTCCTTCAAGATAGTCCATAGACCATGGAAGAACCATGGAAACGCTGATGGGCTGTCGAAACGACCTAGTGGTAGTGAATCGAAAGGAGTACAATGATCGAAGAAAGAAGTTAATAATCAATATTAAGTTAATAATTATTATATTTGCAAACCACCTATGTCATGTGAAACATGACAAGATAAAGTCATCAAGGCTGATATAACAATATTAGAAAGAGGGAAGATGCCTACTCAAGAAGAACTTACATCAAGGAGGATGTAACGCGAGTGGCGTCAGATAACACTCCACCGTGTTCTACATTTAGTTTCTGGCCAAATGCGTGTCGTAGACTTTTTTTAATCCACTCAATATCTGACTTTGTCCACTTTCAACATTTGTTTTTGTGTTTTCGACCTTCACTAAAACTGCCATAACTCCCTTAATTTGCTCAGAAATTTAAACCTTCATAATTCTGCTATAAGAATTAATAAGATTACCGATTACCGAAATTTTGACAAAATTCACTTTTCAGACTCCATTTTACATCCTCAGTTCCACCTAAAAAAAATTTGTTAGGCATTTACCGCTCTTTCCAACGATATTCTCAAATTTAAATTTCAGTGCAAATTGAGGGACTTACGGTAATTTTAGTGAAGTAAGGTCGATAAGACGACAAAAATCTTGAAAGTGAAAAAAGTCAGATTTTGAGTGGATTAAAAAAAAAAAAGTCTACGAGACACGTTTGGTCGGAAATTAAATGTAGAACACGTAGGAGTAGTATCGACACCATAAATAATAAATTTTATCATTTACGTTGCCTCATTCCAGACGATAAATCTCGATAGAATTGAGATAAAAATTTCAAATTTGCACAAAAATCTGTCAAAAAGGAAACCTATTGTTCTAGGTCCAAAATGTGTAAAACTGGAATTCTAGACAAATTTTATAAGTACCCAAATCCGTAGGTATCAGACAACCCTGAATTAACTGCCAAAAGACAACAAAAATTATATTCCAGACAATAATTCTCGATAGAATCAGCACAAAAAATCTGTCTGGGCAATCGAAAAGCTAAGTCCGTAGATGGGCTGAATCGGGCCACTCTAAGTGGGGTTTAGGGGAGTTTTAAGGGGTGGAAATTGGCCATAAATTCCAAAAATGAAATAGCCTGACAAGTGACACCTCATTTTAAAGGTTTTCGTGCGCTAAACACGATGATAATACATAATAATACATAAGACATAATTGCGATATCTGATTCCGTTCTCAAACTGGAGCACTTGTAAGATGAAGAAACGTGGTTGTTACTTGAGATGTTCTTCACGATTCTTCTGCTCTAATCAGATAACGGAATGAGATATCGCAACTCTGACTTCACCATCGTGTTCAGCGTTGAAAAATCTATTAACTGAGGTGTTTTCCGATCAAAACAATGGAGACGAAATTTGTTAAAAACCAGTAAAATAGAGACATTTTACATAAAACCAGTTATTGCTTCGAAAATTCGCTCTTGAAGCCATGCCGCATGACTGGATTTTTAGGTAGCTCGTAGGCCGCTCAACCAAAGTTGTATTCATAACCTTTAAAACCAATCTTTCTCAAAATAATATTTTGTCAGGTTTGTCAGGACATATTATGTCAGGTTTGATTATAAATGTAAAGAACTCGTGACGTCAAAAGTCGATAACTCCCGGTTCGATGAAGTAATATCGGGCACAATTTCAATAATGAGAATAATTGATCACTAATGCGTAGGGAAATCAATTAACTCTTCACTCTTTCCTCCATTATTTTTCGTGCCACTCTAATAGACACCCGTGCGATTTGAATGATGGATTATTGCACGTGGGATGAGATGGTTCTTATACATAACTATAATCATCAATATAATATAGATATTATCTTGAAATACCGTAACTTTTTGTTTCGTGTCTTGTGATTATTATCGATTATGACATAACTCGTCGGGCGACTTCATGGTTATTTAAAATGGTAAGCCTTAAAACCTTCAGTCGATGACACGGTCTTCATAACCCGATGAATAAGGATTTATCTCATGGGCGAAGCGTAGTAGTGACGTGTGACCATGAAGAAGAGATTTGTTGGCCTTCCAAGGTCTCTTCTCGATGACTCTCTCATCCTCTTCTCACGAGCTGTCTTGGGTTTTGGTAGTTTAGTTCATAAAGTAGCGGTTGTAGTAGTAATGCTATGGCCTTCGACCTTTATTTCTCACTTCATTCAAGCGAATTGAGTAGTTTCTACCTGATTATACGCCTACAACTCACAGGCAACCGTGAATCTCGCGAATAATTTGCTCGTGCATCGTGTAGATATTTCATTCGATTCAAGGAGAGGGCGTTAGATAAAGCGTTGTTTAACCGTCGATTCAGATTCATGTTTATGTTTACAGGTAAGTTATACCATGTTACACTTTCATTACATAACATGGATTTCGATGAAAATAGTTTGGAACTTGGTTGTATGCGTACGCGTGATGAAACTCGCAATGACGTTCAATAACTATGAAACGGATGTTGGGAAACGGTTGGAATCTTCGAAATGACTCAGCGATCATCTTTGCTATTCACTGACCGCAAGAAGGTCAGCAGGGTAGCATTACCGTAGCATTACCGAAGAACGGTTACGAATAGACAGCTGGTATGTGAGCATCCACAATCCAGGGGTACGTAACAGAGCAGATGTTTAAATAATAATAATTATCTATCAAACAAATTAGATTCCTTGACGCGATTGAGATGTGTTGATAGTTTAATGATACTATTACACAATATTTGTATAACAGAAGGAAGTACAGTACATACATGGAGTCCGTAGACTTCCTTCATTGATCTGTGCACATGTGACATATTCTTTTAAACCCCTTGTAAATTTCAAAAAATTACACTTCTATTCCAACGATATTCATCAAGTGAGACACACTCTGAAATTTCCAAGAATAACTATCCAATTTTACTCGATATATCAGTGAATGTACCGATATATGGAATTGGCATGATGGAAGCTTGTCTTACTGTGAATCAGCTTGTCTGTAGCCTTCTCTCGGGTGAATCAGGCTACTTCATTATCGATTGACCATTCTAACATGATCCCAAAGCTTCCCCTTTCTTTTTAGGTTCTCACATTCAAAAGTTCGCCTTCACTGCGTTCCTGTTACTTTCTCTCTCGATCGTACAACATTGTTCTTTTGGCCACTCGATCGCCTTGTTTTATACTTGGAGAACAAACTCGAGCCATCGCAGTCTGTGGGTAGTAGCTCATGGGACAGTTACTTCACTACGGTCAACATTCAATTATGTGGTATCATAAACATTTTCTTGCAAATTTTTGAGGAAAAGGACGCTATTGTTCTAGATCCAAAATTTTTAAAATTCGGATTTCCGATAATTTTTTATATTTCCGAAAAAATAAAACAGTCTCACAAAATATTAATTTCATCGAAATGTATTTGAATGAGCCAAATTTGCTTCTCCTTAAAGGCCTTAATTTTGGCTAACCTAGTCGTCCGTTTTTGGCTAAATTAGGGTGGGATTCGATTATTAGACTCATTTGATGCTGTACTACACTTTCACCATCATCTTTCATCATCATCATAATTTAAACCCATCGCTAAACATTTTGTTATTTATTAATTTTTGGTTGTGCAAGTATAACTGATGGGAATTTCACTTTCGAAATCTTAAACCATCTTCCAGGCCGTTTACCTGGCAATAGTGGGAATAGCGATGGAGGTATAGCGTGTGTGTTGAAACGGTTATGAAACTAATGAAAGTTGTTAAACTACTCGCATTCCGCCGGTACCTACTGGTAGCTTATCTCATCCTATAATTGATAAACAATGACAGCGAGGGGGCCCCGCCTTCACGTCACAGAAGTATCCCTAATCACTTGACTTCTGTGGAATACAACTTATACTATTCATAATCCATCATTCGTATTTATTTGGGGGTTTATATGTTTGGGTGCCTCTAGATTGCTGTAGGAAATTGGATTATATTTTTTTGCGCATGTGCACGACAAATAATACCAAACTACCTCCTAGTAAGTACTTGAAACTTGGCAATCACCTTCTCGACCCCAATAAATAGTAATTCACAACAGGCGACTAAATGGTACAGTTTTCGTTTCCTCTACCAGAGGTCTACTTGTTCTGGCCAATTCATTTCAGCGTTGCAGTTAACAGCAAAACAGCATTTGAAATCCCGAGGAAAATGCGATGTTGCGCTAAATGGTTTTTAGCGGCCAGATGTTCGTAGCTCGAAGCTCTATTCTTGATGGATATTACATGGATTCGCTACCGGCTGTTCTTTCTCGAGGGCAAGCGGTTGTTTGAAAGTCCCTTTCACTCTTTCTGGTCGTTTCGCCAGCAATATGAAATGCCTCGTAAAAAACCAATCCTACCGCGGACCTGAAACCAATTTTACTACCCACATTTTTATGTCTAAACCACAAACATACATTGCGTGATTTGTTAAAATTTTCATTTGTTTATTACATAATTTATAGGTGTTTGGATCCAAATGTATCAAGTGCCTTCGTCGTTAAACGATTGTGCAATGAGTACAAATATACGGATCTTATAGAGGGGCCTTTGTATTGTAGAAGTTGAGTTCAAATTTAAAGGGGGTTCCTATAAAGACGTTTTCATGTCTGGAATTCCTAAGAGTGGAAGGAAATACTGCCAATTACCAGAAACATTAGACGACGTCTTTATTGGAACCAGCTTCTTGTACAAATTTATAAGAAAGAAAAAGTATCTCAGAACATGAAACCCGATATAACAACATCTCTTGTGTTGTTTGAATAAATTGTTCCCAAGTATGAATACTATCCTGAAGATCCACCGTTGGATTTTGCTCACGTGAAATTTTTGCGGGTCTACCTTGAGCCCTGGTCGTACTAAGCTTCTGGTCGCCTTGAAACATCAGCCGAATCAAGATCGTTTCAAATTTTGATTGACAACTATACCGTGCCATTTTAAATTTCTGCAATATGACGTTTTGAACTTTTGCAAACCCTAATTGGCCCTGTTCCTATTGACCTGGGATCATAAAAAATTCAAGAGCCGTTCTCGAATCCCGAATTCCTAAGTTTTAGGACAATTCTAACTGGGTGAAGTGCCACGGATGGACGAATTTTGTTATAATTAGATTTTATGATTCTACGTATGTTGAAACGTAAACCAACCCATTTTGACGGATAATGTTGTTTCTTGATCGATTCGAAGATTATCAACGCATTACCAAAGACCCTAAACCAAAAGGAAATATTCGCAAGAAAACCCAGGTGTTTCCTTCAAAAGGTCGAAGAAGAAAATTACCTACCACCATGAAGCTGCCATATGGCAGCGCATTCTGAATAATGAGGAAAAAACCAGCAAATGAACTACAAACCAGTCAGATGTATTGGTGGAAAAGTGTGGGAATGAGGAATTACTTTCTTGACTGATTTATTTCTCTTCCTATAAATCTGTGAGGTATAGAACGATTTCCTGTCGGTTTGAGTTGTTAACTAAATTTTTATTGGCCGTCGCGACGCGTCGTGTTTCACATTTATAATTTATATTTTTTTCTGAAACGGATGTAAAAATACTGTATGCTAAAATAATGTTTAATTGTAATTAGTTGATATAATTCCTTAAATAATATGTCTAAACGCAATATAAAATAAGTAAATCATCGTTCTATGGCTATTTGGTGAATAATAATTAATAAGCTGGAGCCGAGGCCGAAAATGGGTGTTCATTTTAGGAGAAGGTTTGATATAAAATTATGAAAATCTAGTCAATTCTGAGTAAGGAAATCCAAGTCTGCCATTTCAAAGCGGTTGCTTTCAAAAATGGCAGCCATTTAAAAAGTGACGAAAACGCACAAACATGACCTGTCTTTAGGATGGATGGAACTTTTATAGATGATAGATTATGTCCAAACATAGATGTTTTCACCAGTCTGCCACTTTCAACCGGTTGAAAATGCGTGGCAGACTCAATTTCAAAAATTGCATTTTTCGGGTGTAAAATTTACAGTATTTGGGACGCCTCAAATTTTCACACATGATTATATATGCCCAAATAAGGAGTTTGAGACTTGTCTGCCAATCTAAAGCAGTTGAAAAGTAATGGCAGACTTGAATTGAAATATTGCCAAATTTGGTGATAAATTTCATCAGTTTTAGGAAGATTCAAATTTCAATACGTTAAAGTACCTGTGGTATGAGAGCAATAGACCATGGTCTGCCTTGCCTAGCCAGTTGCTTTCTACCGACAGACTGAAATGCAAAAATTGCCAAATTACTGATCAAAATTTTGTGATTTTAGGATGCTTCAAATTTCGGCTCAACATTGTTCTCCTGCAATAAGACTGAAAAAGAGTAGTCTGCCTTCAGTAACCCGTTGTTTAAGTTAGGCAGACTGAAATTGAAAAATTGCAATTTTCAAGGTCAAAATGAATGTATTTTGGGAAAGTTGTAATTTTGGCATGTGATACTAGCATGTTAGTGTAAACTTTTTGACGCAGTCTGCCATCAATATTCCGCTGCCTTCTGGCGGCAGACTGAACTCAAACGTGGGAAAACAGAAATAATTTCAATTATTGACCATTTTTATGGTAAAAATGCATCTTCTTTAGGACGATTCAAATTTTGGCACATGATACTACATTGTAAGAAGAAACTTTGTGACATGGTCTGCCATCAATATCCAACTGATTTTTTCGGCAGACCAACAATATTAGGTATCTTACTTACATAATATGTTACAATTTGCCATCCCTCAACACCTTTATTAGCTGCAAGTAATTTTTTCTACATCCATTTTCCTTCATGTCCGACTGTAGAAAATATCTTTAATTTATAAATGAAACAAGGGAGAAGCAGAAAACAGAATGGGAAAACACTAAACTTCGCGTCGAAAACGGCCGTTAGGTGGGTCCCGGGTAGCCGCCCAGAATAAAACTGCCTTTTTTTCATCTTCCAGGTAAACTACTGTCTAGAAATTTTAACCGTCAGTCGGGGATAGACCACATTGCAATATTCACTCGGTTTCTCATCTGTAAAATTGTTTAAATAATACCTTTTTGTAATAATACAAATTAAATTTTGATGCTGAGCTATTGACTTGAAATTTTAAAAATAGGTCAGAACTGGATCACAATGCAATATTCACTCGGTTTTTTGTCTGTAAAATTGTTTAAATAATACCTATTTGTTTAAACAAATGAAATTTTGATGATGAGCTACATACTTGAAATTTTAAATATAGGTCAGAAATGGATGACATTTCAATATTCACTCGGTTTGTATGACATGGTATGAGTATCGTATGGTATATTATTGTATGTATGATTTGGTATAGTACAGTATGGTATGATAGGAAAGAAATTCGTATGGTATGGTATGAGTACGGTGAGAATATGGTATGGTGCCGATTTGCAACACAGTCTGGTATAGACAGAAGGGAGTTTATTTTTCTATGGCCATAGATTTAGGCAAGTTTAGTTATTTTCCATTGTACATTGGTAACATCAACCGAATCCAGAAATAACATTATTTTGTTTACTTTTCCAACAATTTTGATTATTTATTTATCGCCACATTGCATCCGACATTTGGACATTTCACCGCTGAACACGACGGCGAAGTCAGAATTGCAATCTCGCATTACGTCCTAAAATGGACGAAGCGATTAGGAAGAAGTTGAACGAAACGAAACCTATCCATATAAACTTCACGAATCTGAAGACATACGTAATCCCATTAAAATTTAATAAGTTAATATTAACTCACAAACAGTACCTTAAGCGGACGAGGCGAAATACATTGGCATGACTCTCGACTGCAAGCTGAGGTGGAAAGCCCATGTAAAGAAAAAGAAATAAAAAACATACCGTTCTATATGAATTTTTCGAGATATGAGATTTTCAAATTTTCAAAATTCGTTTTGAACCCCTTCCCCTTGACCTAGGGTTATGAAAAGTTTCGAGGACCATTGTGGGGTTGGTCGAAACCCATAAAAAAAATTTCGTAATTTTAACTCAACGCTAACTGGGCAAAGTGCCGCGGACGGCGTACGGCGGACGGACGGATTTTTTTTTATTCGATCTTGAAACGTAAACCAACAAATTTTGAGGGGGGGTTGAAATTTTTTTTTCTTTGGGCGATTCCAATGGTTCATTATCGAAGATAATAAACCAAAATGAAGTACGAGGTACGCGGTGTGGGTGTGACAGGGGGCGCAGAGACATAAAAGGTCTCGTCGTATGACGCACTAGTTGGCTCCTGCCAGCCGTATTACGTCATACGCTCGTGCGTCATAGGCTCTGACGTACTTGTTGGCCTCCTGCTAGCCGTCTTACGTCATACGCTCGTGCGTCATAGGCTATGACGCACTTGTTGGTCTCCTGCCAGCCGTCTTACGTCATACGCTCGTGCGTCATAGGCTCTGACGTGCTTGTTGGCCACCTGCCACCCGTCTTACGTCATACGCTTGTGCGTCATTGGCTCTGACGCACTAGTTATCCTGCCAGCCGTCTTACGTCATACGCTTGTGCGTCATAGGCTCTGACGTACTTGTTGGCCTCCTGCTAGCCGTCTTACGTCATACGCTCGTGCGTCATAGGCTATGACGCACTTGTTGGTCTCCTGCCAGCCGTCTTACGTCATACGCTCGTGCGTCATAGGCTCTGACGTACTTGTTGGCCACCTGCCAGCCGTCTTACGTCATACGCTTGTGCGTCATTGGCTCTGACGCACTAGTTATCCTGCCAGCCGTCTTACGTCATACACTCGTGCGTCATAGGCTCTGACGTACTAGTTGGCCTCCTGCCAGCCGTCTTACGTCATACGCTCGTGCGTCATAGGATCTGACGTAATTTCCCGCCGGTCGCTTGTGTTCTGACGTGATCTGAGGGAAAGGGTGAATCAAGGGAACAAATTTTTCCCGTTTCAGTTTATGTGCCAAAGCAAAGACATGAAACTGTCAAAAAAATGTGTAAATAGGTACCTAAGCCCAACTGTAATGTCAATTTTCTGACAATGAGTTTTCGACTATAGTTTTCATACCTTTTTACTTAAGTACTTATTGAAATTTGAGACTGATAATGAGCTGTTTGCAAATAAAAAGTCTGATAACTTCATTAGGTACATCTTATTAATCTATTTTCAACTTCCGATTCACAGTTGAATGTGTTTTATTTAGATGTCGTAAAATTCGAAAACGATGGAATGACGAAACCTGTCGACTACTGACTCAAGTGATACTGTCGACTTCTAACACATGTAGGTCGACTACTAGTGCAAAACCATGTCGACTACTGAAGAAAATGTTGGTCACTGGTATCGACTACTACCTAGAGCATTGGGATTTTTTACAAAACTTGTTTTTCCCTTTTCAAACCATGTTGAATAATATTTCCCGCTGCCAGGTCTTTTAGGAAAGGATCTTGGGTACACAATGAACAGGTTTGCAATGAGAAAAAAACCGAGTGAATATTGAAATGTCATCCATTTCTGACCTATATTTAAAATTTCAAGTATGTAGCTCATCATCAAAATTTCATTTGTTTAAACAAATAGGTATTATTTAAACAATTTTACAGACAAAAAACCGAGTGAATATTGCATTGTGATCCAGTTCTGACCTATTTTTAAAATTTCAAGTCAATAGCTCAGCATCAAAATTTAATTTGTATTATTACAAAAAGGTATTATTTAAACAATTTTACAGATGAGAAACCGAGTGAATATTGCAATGTGGTCTATCCCCGACTGACGGTTAAAATTTCTAGACAGTAGTTTACCTGGAAGATGAAAAAAAGGCAGTTTTATTCTGGGCGGCTACCCGGGACCCACCTAACGGCCGTTTTCGACGCGAAGTTTAGTGTTTTCCCATTCTGTTTTCTGCTTCTCCCTTGTTTCATTTATAAATTAAAGATATTTTCTACAGTCGGACATGAAGGAAAATGGATGTAGAAAAAATTACTTGCAGCTAATAAAGGTGTTGAGGGATGGCAAATTGTAACATATTATGTAAGTAAGATACCTAATATTGTTGGTCTGCCGAAAAAATCAGTTGGATATTGATGGCAGACCATGTCACAAAGTTTCTTCTTACAATGTAGTATCATGTGCCAAAATTTGAATCGTCCTAAAGAAGATGCATTTTTACCATAAAAATGGTCAATAATTGAAATTATTTCTGTTTTCCCACGTTTGAGTTCAGTCTGCCGCCAGAAGGCAGCGGAATATTGATGGCAGACTGCGTCAAAAAGTTTACACTAACATGCTAGTATCACATGCCAAAATTACAACTTTCCCAAAATACATTCATTTTGACCTTGAAAATTGCAATTTTTCAATTTCAGTCTGCCTAACTTAAACAACGGGTTACTGAAGGCAGACTACTCTTTTTCAGTCTTATTGCAGGAGAACAATGTTGAGCCGAAATTTGAAGCATCCTAAAATCACAAAATTTTGATCAGTAATTTGGCAATTTTTGCATTTCAGTCTGTCGGTAGAAAGCAACTGGCTAGGCAAGGCAGACCATGGTCTATTGCTCTCATACCACAGGTACTTTAACGTATTGAAATTTGAATCTTCCTAAAACTGATGAAATTTATCACCAAATTTGGCAATATTTCAATTCAAGTCTGCCATTACTTTTCAACTGCTTTAGATTGGCAGACAAGTCTCAAACTCCTTATTTGGGCATATATAATCATGTGTGAAAATTTGAGGCGTCCCAAATACTGTAAATTTTACACCCGAAAAATGCAATTTTTGAAATTGAGTCTGCCACGCATTTTCAACCGGTTGAAAGTGGCAGACTGGTGAAAACATCTATGTTTGGACATAATCTATCATCTATAAAAGTTCCATCCATCCTAAAGACAGGTCATGTTTGTGCGTTTTCGTCACTTTTTAAATGGCTGCCATTTTTGAAAGCAACCGCTTTGAAATGGCAGACTTGGATTTCCTTACTCAGAATTGACTAGATTTTCATAATTTTATATCAAACCTTCTCCTAAAATGAACACCCATTTTCGGCCTCGGCTCCAGGACTATTACTGATGGTTCTTCCATCTCGCCGCTTTCAGTTATGATATATTTTAGTACCTACCTGTCTATTAGTGACAAAGCTATGTAGCAATACTGTAATTTTTATGTTAGTTTGCCGTCCTATTGTGATAATATAGCACACAATTTTACGTTTCAAACAATGGCGTTTTACTCATGTACTTCGAAAAAGTTGTTCACTGTCAGGAGATATTAATGGTTCAGGACTAGGCAATCCTTTTTTTCTTTCCGACTGTGGATCATCATGCTGTTGCATCGTCCACAATGACCAAATGCAATTCCATGACAGTCATAAACACTTGTGTGTAGATTGCTTGGTGAACGTGAGAGAGAGGCCCGTGGTTTCGGGCGTCCTTGGCATATTGCAAGAATTGTGTGAAGATGCGAAAAACGGCCTTTCGAATTACTTCTGGTATCTTTCTCAATTTGGTTACATTATTGGTTATCTTCGACAACGAAAAAAAATGTTTCACCTTTGCCTCAAAATTTGCTGGTTTAGAAAATCTAATCAAATAGAATTCATTTCAGAGAACTTTTAAGGCCATTTGGAGCTCGGTAAGACCAGCCCTTTCGTTCACAATGAGGGCTCAAAAGTAACTTGAGGGCTCAACTGTTGAGCCGATATAAATTGGTCAACACGATCGTGAATCAAACGGTAGAAATACAGGCTAATTTTCATACTAAGGAACAGCGGTTTTGTGAAGTCGAGTTTCTTGTTCTGAGATACTTTTCGTGATACGGAAAGACGGTAATTTTGAATGTTTGTTGGTAGGTACTCGTTTTATACTCGTATATAAAGGCGACGTACGTAGATGGAATTAAAAACCCCAGAATTATATTGGTACAAATTGTTTGTACCAATTCATCATCTCTATATGGTACCTTTCGACTACCATTTAGTGATCTAGACAGAAGAAAGATCTGCACAAAGTAAGTAATAAACCGTTGCGTCAAAAATTTGCTGTTTTTTTTTTTTTTAAATGATTAGGTATCTAGTTATCCACAACCTGTCATTTCCTCCTTGGTGAACTTCCCCCTTGGTAAATTTATACAGAAAGCGTACTACGGCCTTATTTTGTTAGTTCTGGCTAACCCTTAATTTATTTAGGACCCATAATTAATGATAGTATACTAACAACCACAGTACTACTATCCTAACAATACTACAATACTAACATAGTATTAACTATGTAATGAAGACAAAATGTATCTTCAGTATATTTTTGTATATAGTATTTAATACTATAGAGCAGAAATTGGTACCTCTCTTCTTTTAATCTTCTTAATGCCTAGCTTTCTGTTAAGATCCTTCTCTTCGTTGATCTGGATGCCTATATGATGAATATGCAAACACAATATTTGATTGGTCAGTGAATAAATATAAATAAATAGCGGTTTTGCATGAATGAACCCTATTTATAAGAAAATGCGTTGTGGAACTGGTCCACGAACACCATACCTTTTATCTAGTTCTGAATGTCTAGTAAGTCTAATTGTTTTTCAATAAGTGTGAGAGTAGAACGACTTTTATTATATTAATACTATAATTAATAATTTCTGCTCTCACTCCTCAAATTCAAGACTATATACTACATTTACACTACACATGCTTTCAGAGGTCAAAAAGAATTGTCACTTATTCCCACACATATTTTTTGCCTTATTAACGTTTCCACGATTTTTTTCAACAGCTGGACGAAGAGGAAAACCGCGGACTGCGACTAAAAGAGTTGCTGGAGGCGAAGACGGAGGCAGTTACTCGAGGGCGGCGAGGAAGCAGCGGAAGTGGAGGGACGTCTTCAGCGACTGCTTTCCTGTTCGACGAACGGGCCTATATCGAAGGTGGTGCTCTTCATAAGGGGGAGGACCCCTACATCAGAAATAGGTAATACAATTTATATCACTTGGAATTTTTACGTTTCACAGATTCACTGTAATTGTTCAAATGAGCAACCTCTACAAGTAGGTAATTTCTAGTTAAATCAGTCCAACGCTATTGTATACATAATATGATTCTACGGAAAAAAACCGTACTCAGCTCGCATTTTATCTCAATCACCATGAAGTATTTGAAGCGATAATATTGTTGTGGTTCTATATTTGATTCGTCGATTGCGATTTTTAGTTTGCCATGAAATAAGTAGCACTCACGATAAAACACCAGTTTTAGTAACGTGATAATTTTGGGAGACGATCGCATGAGTAGGTTGGGTCAATTTCTTAGATAAATAATTATATTTATAGTTATTCGAATGTTCTTGCAGGTTTAATCAAGAAGCTTCAGACAAGCTTGCGAGCAACAGGGATCTTCCAGATACTCGGGTTTCTTCGTAAGTAGTTTCCTTAATATTTACTATAGTCGTACGAACATATTATGATGAGAATATTGATGTGCTTGATTGAAGTGCTGTTGAGTTGTAGCCTGTCTTAGCAGACTCTCTCTCACTTCATCTCGATCTCCATTTTCCAACTAACGGTCCCGAAAATCGCTCAGTGATCCGATGGGATGTGACGATTGGTCGATCAGGGTTTCCCGCCCGAGACGATTTCCCTCAGTTTCTGCTTGCCGGTGACGACTTTCGATTCCGCACGTCTCAGTGAAAGTGAGAGGGCCGTCGAGCATTTGTATTCCTCGTTTTGTAAGCAATGGATGAATAATTTTAATGATTACGTACTCTACCTAGAACCCTGGTATTGAATCGAAAGTAAACTCCTTGTTGGCAGGCTACTGCGCTTTTAAAACTTCCCGAGGCTCATTTTGTATGAGTAGACACTCTGGCAGGTTATTGTAATACTCGTTCCATTTTGCCTTGAAATACGATATGAAAAAATTTCTCCTCTACTGGTAAACATCTGATCATAGATGTCTGATACCTTTAGGAGCCCCTCAGCAGATCCTGAGCCTATTCTGCTTAAAGTGTAAGTCTTAACTAAGAAGGCTACATACCAAATTACATCTTCATAGAGTGAAAAGAATAGAAATTAGCTTAGGAGCCACTCATCTGATCCGGGGCCTGGGCAGCATCAAGTTAAAGTCCTAAGGAGGCTACATACCAAATTAGCATATAAATTAGCTTTAGGAGCCACTCAGCTGCTCCTTAAGGAAAGTGAGAGGCCTATTCTGAGGCCGGAGCCTATTCTGCTTAAGTTGTAAGTCCTAAGTAGGCTACATGCCAAATTACAGCTTCATAGAGTGAATAGCATAGAAATTTGCTTTAGGAGCCACTCAGGAGTATCACGCAAATTATGGAATGACCCCAGCCACAAGGCATTTCCATCTCAATACGGTTAAACAATTTTAGTTACCATCCCTTTAAATCCCTTCACCTTCCCTTTACCATCCCTTTAAATCACATTTACCATCACCTTTAACATGCCTTTACCATCCCTTTAAATCACATTTAAATCCTTTTACATTGGGACGCTTTTTCAATACACAAATCTAAATAATATTGTGAACTCCTTCCTCTCCTCAAAATATTGTTGAATTATTTAATGTGAGTCTATGAGAAATCTCACAAAAAAAAAAAACGCGTGTCTCTACTGACGACAAAATTTGTATTTAATACGTTTTGTACATCTGAGCCTTGATTTTCTCCTGTGGGGCTACCTCAAATCCAAGGTTCATATTGATCATCCCAGGACCCCAGAAACCCTCAAGAAGAAACCCTCAGACCCAACTAGAGCTGAAATACCTGTTGAAATGCTTGGAAGAGTTCACGAAAACCTCAGAAAACGGCTTCTTCAGTGGGTTCAGAATGAGAGCTCCTTTTTGCCAGATTCGCTGTTCAAAACCATATAAATTTAAATTTCCAATACCAACCTAATGTTTGGTAATTTTTCATTAATTTGTCTTTTTTCCCATTTTGTAATCCTTTATCCAATTTGCCTTTAGTCCTCCACCCTGTTCAAGGCGGATGTTGACATTGTCCAAGTATCTTAACTAATAATGCAGGCAGGTAGATTGGATGTTGATGTTGATAGACATGTTGACAGTTTTATTTGTAAGTGCATCAAAAGTTGTTACGTCGGGCTTGAAACGAAATCGCCAACCTCAATAGAACCTCCGGTATTGAAGAGGCGAAATGTTGGTTGGGGTCAAAATGACGCAAGGACCTCCTGCCCCGTCCGTGACGAATCTTGTATCTGTGGCTTCGTGCTGTGGTTCAATAGAACGTTCTCATTTTACCACGTTAGTTCTACCCTCGATCCTCCTCTTAACTTCTACTTCACGGCCCGATCCGGCGCGGTGCCCTCAATTGTCCGGTATTGGATGCCACAGTGGATGGTACCTCAGAGCTTAGTGGATGGTACCTCGTTCGTGGCAGTGAAACCTAAGTATTGAACTTTACTATCCTTTATAAATATTATCTATATTGTGTGATTCATTTTGTTCAATACAAATTATAACTTGCTTGTCAATTGACATGTCCTTGAAGACAAAATTCGATTTCTCGAAATGGCACTCTCAGTACGCCTAAGCAACAGGCGAATGACAATATAGACGAATTAACCTGCAACTTCGCAGATTGAACCTGCAGATTTCGCTGTAACTATTGCATCTACATCAAGATATCGCAATAAATTCACTTCCTATCTGGGACCCCTATTAAGTACTTCACACAGCTTTTGGATTGAATGGAAAATGTCAATTTAACCCCCTTTTGAATGAATTACGAATTTTTCACGAGAGCAATTTAGCTTCTTACTGATGGAGAGATGAATTTTAATAGAAAACTCCCTGTGGAATCTGCTACTAGCAACCTTGACCCTTCGAATTTCAACGTTGCTAGTAGCAGATTCCACAGGGAGTTTTCTATTATTGTGTTGTCTTTAGACTCGCTCATCGTTGCATTTTCACTCACCCACTGAAAAGGAAACCGGACCTCACCGTGGTATATAGAAGAATTCCGTATGAAGACCCCGATACTGTTGGAAGGAACGCCCGAGATTTTCTTCTATTCTAGGTCTCGTCACAAAGGCCTTCCATTCTCTCTTTTGTAATATGGTTCCTTCCCCACGTCACCTGGCTCCCCGCACAATAAAACGCGGGTTGAAAACCCCTTTTCGCGTATCCGCCGGCAGCCGCCCCCTGAACTTTCGTTGTCAAGAAGTTGGGAAGACTGAGAACTCCCTGGGATTTCAGCCCTCTTGGAAGTCATTGTAGATGGCGTGAGCTCTTACTTTGAGCATCCCTTAAAACTTTTCGACCCTTGATTTTTCCTCGCAGTTTGGGGTCGTGAGCACAAATCGCCTTGTGGAACTTTTCGAATTTGGGTTTTGCGAGAGTTTGCTAGGAGATAAGCCTCTCATCTTGACAATTTAAGTTGTCATTATCTTTTTCCACTCTATTTCGTTCAACATCTCTCAAAAATTTCCCAACTCGTCTCAGTAAACATTTTCTTCGTTGAAAGTTCTAACGTTATGGAATGATGAAACATCCGGTCTGAAGGATGTCCTGGATTAGTTATCAGGACCTTTGACAACTTGACTAAGTACCTAAAAAACCAAAAACTTGGGAATTTTTCACTCCGATACGGGCTTAGGTGGTTCGGGAAAAGTTCTCCGATATTGCAGTATTCCTTAGTTACTGTGAAAGGAAGTTTATTGATCCCTGGTGGATTTCCTCTACGAACCTAACCACTGTCGGATAATTTGACAAATTATCCAATGGAATCTTGGAAGAACGACAGCTCCGGAAAATAGAAAAAGGTTCCCCTCATAGAATCGCTGGCAAACGAAAGGTGCACACCGTCTACTGATGGAGGCTATTCTCAACAACCGTGCCGAATCGACCATATCCGGTGCGGGTACGAAGGGACAGAAAAAAACGAGGACGGAGGATGATGTTTCTTTCCCTTCATATTTTCCTTCAGACGTAAACCATCGTTTATCGCTGAAATAGAATTGCACGTGCAGACAATGTCATTTTCAATAATTGTGGTTACTCCCTTTTGCTTCTAGTCTCTAGGCAAAATCGTTTGTTGGATCGTATTGAATCGTTTTGTTGGTCGTAGAGCTTCGGATTGAAACCGCTTTAAATGTCTTCACAGCGTTGTGTTGGGATTTACGAGCATCCATGAGCACCTCATTTCGGCTTTAGACATCTTCGTGGTTAATTAGGGAACGTAATAAACAACGATTGTGTCACCGATAAAATTCCCTTCTGTTGCAGTGAAGAATAACTGATCATTACTGCCGATAAAGAGTGGATTTACGTGAGTTCAGGGACCCCAGCCTCGCATATATACGAGTTTTGATTGTGTGTTTTGTCAGCTAACGATGGGGTTTGCCTCTCGACAAAAGAAAACAGGTTCGAGTCGAGTGATCAGAACCTGCTTCAGAAACCCCATCAAAGACTGTCATTAAACTTAAACTCACGATGATTAACCGTTTTATATCTTCTTATTACTCCTCGATTGCCGTCATAACACACACAGACACCTCATCACACTCATCTCACCCGATCAACTGGAGAGCGGCCGACAATGATTTCCTGATTAATGGTGGAGACTTTTATTCTATGCACCTACTGGTACATTGACGTTCTACTGACGTGGTCCTAAATTGTGTCAGTACTACACTGGCCTGTGAAACATAAACGCCTCATCTGTAAATCATAACATTGCGGAAATTTGCCTTAAAACTTTCTCATTGGAACCGTCTAATACGGCCTCCACAGTCATTCCAGTGACACCATCTTTTCGCCGGTACTTCATATTGACTTATTTACCCAAATTAAATTGGTGATAATTACAAAATCGATTTTCCCATTAAAGGAATCGATTCATCGAGTTGAGGCGATTTTTCAAATTTTACGCTCGATTTTTTGGTTTTTTTTTTAAGGAGAAATGCCTCATCTCGCCTACAGGTTGTTTACTTTCACAAAACAACCATTTGATGATATAGTTTTTTGAAGGAGAAACACCTCAAAATAATTGATTCCTAGTTGTTTTGTTTAAAAACGCCTCAAGCCCAAACTGCTGAGTAGTTTGATCGAGAAACGCCCATCGAGTCCCGATTAAACACCTCAACCAAAATCTGAAGCAGTTTGGAGCAAAGCTTTTGAAGGAGAATCGCCTCAATTCAATATTAAGTGGGATGAGGCGTTTCACCTTTAAATTTTATCAAAATAAACAATTATGTAAGGCGTTTAGACCAGAAGGTGAGGCGTTTTTCCATCACAGGTAACCTACATCAGAACAGAAGGTTTTGAAACAGAAAACAGAAGGTTCAAGGCGTACACATTTCTGTCAGTTTGAGTAGGTTACCTATCTATTTCATACAACTAAATATTTTTTATATGTCAATAAAAATCAAAGAGGGGGACTACTAAAAGGAGATTGAGAGACGATTTTTCTCTAAAAGTTTAATCAATTTATTTATT
This sequence comes from Stenodema calcarata, assembly GCA_963920205.1. Lineage (NCBI taxonomy): Eukaryota > Metazoa > Arthropoda > Insecta > Hemiptera > Miridae > Stenodema > Stenodema calcarata. The sequence goes on along the minus strand of OY986052.1, from coordinate 18,957,586 downwards.
TATATTATAGCATAAAATCCCCAAAAATGGAAAGTAAAAAGAGTAAAAATTGTGGATGATGTAATTTTTTTCAGCAAATAATCCGTTTAATATTCAACAACTTCATGCGTTATGAAGTCAGTATTGACTTTGGAATGGAATTGTAAGGTTTTGAACACCAGGTAACTGGTTAGTTCTATGGCATGGCCCTGAGCATAGTGTTTCAACATAATAATTACCTAAGTATTATTAATGCTTCAATCTGAGAGCCACTGATCGCCATGATACTTGATTGAATACCTCTTTTTATTAAATCTTATATATAAAACTCCTAAGTTTGCATGTTTATCCTCTATAAACGGCCAAACCGCTGAACCGATTTCGATAGGGCTGAACCGATTTTCTCTATTGTGATCAGCAAGTTGCAGAGGTGGTTTCTGTCGATATTAGCTTTCACATACCCTCTTCCTACATCTTGAACGAGGTTTTCGTTAGTGACGATAGAGATAAGTTCTCCTCCGGTCATCTTAGAGCGCTGAAATTTGGAAACAACCTCACGAGACCACGGGGAGTGATTGGGAGGATGTCGGATCAGCTAAGAGAGCGATAATGCATGTGGACCCGTGCATTGCACGGGTACCGGCTAGTATTTCATAAGTCTGTAAACATTACTACGAAGGGTATTCCTCAAAGCAGCCTCTGAAGCTTGATCAACGTGCGAATTCGGATTGTAAATCTCGAATTTACAAAGGCTTTTTCTTGGCTATTTCAAGTCTTCTTATCTCGGGTTCACGGTCGCCTCAATCTGGATCCTAGGCAACTGAGTTTCCCTCATGAAGTAAGAGATGCAGAACTATCAAGGCAATACGCGGAACTACTGAAACTGCTGGCAACTATCTTCCAAGAGATAACAAGGCTAGAGTGATGTTAACTTAGCAAATTCGAACTTGGGAGGGGTTTTCGGCTAAAGATAAAACTCGGGGTTTTGGCTTTTGTGTGTCTTGGTGTGAAGTAATTTACGACAGTTTCCGCCTCAGTGCGAGGAATGGAAAGAGGTCGTTCTCTATGGTCGTTAGAAGGATAGCTAGCAATATAGCTGGGCTACAGTGGAGCGAAAGAGGTGAGCGCTCCATCACTCGGCGGTTAATAATACGGAGAAGCGGAACTATCGTGTTCCTCGGTCGATTACGGATTCTGGGGTGAGGAAAGAAACCGTTTGATCCTAGGAACCCTTGTCGAGTATTCAGTTTACGATTACTCTTCACACAGCTTCTCGTTTTTTTTTTCTCTCTTTAGCCTAACCTTCAAAATTTTTGTGTCCAGTTCATAGTATTTCACAGTTGTTTACTGTTTAAGTGTTGGCAAACATAACCCAAACTTAAGTGGAGGGAGCAAATCGTAGCCACTAAAGAACTGCGGATGTTGCCAATAATCAACTTCCATTCAAGGTTTGTGAAGCGTAACGCTGGTGAGTTTACAAATATTCAAGCCATAGCATAGCGATGCTCGAAAAGGCCCTGGTACTTCCTATTTTAGAGTACGCCTCCCCTGTTTGGTCGACGTTTTTGCGCTTCATGGCTATTAAGTTGGGACTGCCATCCAGTGAGGTCGGTTATGACGATTGCTGGATACTTGTGGTATGTTGCCTACGGAGAAGCGACGTTCAATGGCTGATCTTATCTTCTGCATAAACTGGTAAATAACCAACTTGACTGTCCGGTCTTGCTCTCCTTGATCGGCCTCCTGGTGTCTCGAGACATCTTCTTCAGTCTTCAAGGCCCGATCTTCTCAATTTTTCCTTGTTCCCTTCGCATCAGCTTACTACATAAAAATAGTCCTCTGATTGGTGTCCAGGCACCCAGAATTTGACTTTTTCCACCATTCCCTTCCCTCTCTCAAAAAGCTGATGCCCTCTTCCCCGCTTAATGTTGGTCAAAAGTTCCTAGTGTAATTTATCATTTAGTATTGAATTGTGACTTTCCATTCAATTATTTTCTAATTCTTTTGTAATGTATCTTGTTTAATAGTAATGTGGTGAATTTTCATTGGTGTTTATACAAGTGTAATTGGGCTTGCCCTTGAATGAAAATGAATTAATAAATAAAATAAAGAAACAATAGGACTTAATGATGAAAAGAAGGGGCCTTGATTCCTTGTGCTATGAAATTCTTTTTCCATCGGTCAAGATTTTCAAGATTCTAAATGAAGATTAGAGCTTTCAGTAACTGGGTATTACTTAATGTGGGATTGTTTTCAAGATTGTATAATTACTCAAAAACTTGTTCCTCATGAGGAGAAAAAAATGCACAGTTACGATGTTACTTTCAACCACATTATGTGCCGATATGTAATGTATTTTATATCTCAAATGGAAGAAGATTCTGTTCCTGTTATTTGGTTCGCACTTCCGCCCCCTCCAGCAAACGAAAGAATTGGTACTTTGTCTTTTTCGTGAAGGCTACATAGATTGATCTCTCGCGACATATTGCGTTCGTTCGGTACCGTTTACCGTTGATATGAGTTAACTACTGTGATGTACCGTTGGTTAGATACGGTTCCTCGATCCCCAGTGCAGAAAAAGGCCGAATGGTGAAGAGTTTTTGGCCGCTTGAGCGACCAAGAGAAGCCAGGATGGGACGTACGAATGTGTTCTACATCGCCAAGTTTACGCCTAACAATGAGAACTCTGCGATAATCTCAAGCTGTACCTCTCGCGAGGCAAACACTGACTCCTAATTGTACATTATATTTATGACCTTTGAAGACCAGAATGTGTAATTTGAGTAGTAAACGATGCTCTCCGAAGTACCTAGTTTCTGTTAAAATAACTACACGTTTCCATAAGTTCAAAGTTCCATCGCTTTTTCGCGAATTTTCAAAAAAACAAAAGAAGCTATTGTTCTCGGTGCAAAATTTTTGAAACTTGAATTTCCGAAAAATTGTTATAACGAAATCCATTCCAAACTATCCTGAATTCACTGGCAAAAGATACCAAAAATCATATAAATCAGTGTCCAATATTTCTCCTGCGTGTTCTACGTTTAATTTCCGACAAAAATCCACGCAAAATCCGACTTTTTCCACTTTTAAGATTTTTTCGTGCTTTCGACCTTACTTCACTTGAATGGCAATAACTCCCTTAATTTGCACTGAAATTGAAATTTGAAAATACCGTTAGAAAGAGCGTTAAATTTCCAGCCTCTTTAATGTGAGGCAAACGTTTTTTTTAAGGTACAACTGAGGGGTGAAAACGGAGTCTGAAAAGGGAAATCAAAAGGATCTCCGGAGTTGAAACCAACTTAATGTGACAAAAGAAATGAAATTACTTACAACACAGACAGGATACAACTAAGTGAACTATACATTTCATTACTGCAGCAATTTATGAATTGTCATGCCAATATATGAATCGTTTGATTATTCATTAAGAAAAATCATTTAAGGGTTTTTTTTTTAATTTATTTACGGATACTGAAAGGTTCATATTTACAGGCAAGTCCACAAATAACCTAGGATCCAGAAAACAAAAGTGCCTCTTGAAATAATCAGGGATCAGGGACATAATTAGGGTAAGGGACTGGTACTATTCTTCCACTCTGGAGCCGAGTTACACCTTGCATATATGCAAGGGATTTGAGGAAGCTGAGTATGTATTTGAAATGTAAATTAACCTTGGGGAAAGCACATTCAGTTTTTAAAATATAGGGTTTGCTGCGGCTTTGATGCTCAGATCTAAATTAATGCTACCTCAACAGGACTAAAGGTTGTTGGATACGCTCCTCCCCAAGTAGGAACACAGTAGGTTAAGACAGAATGTGTGTATGCGTGGAACATCATTCTCAAAGGGGAAAGTGGAAGGCATTTATTGAAAAACGAGAAAATATTTGCTGATCTTCTAATTATAATACTAATACATAATATATGGGATTTCCATTTCAGGAATCTGCCCACATAGGTAAACCCTCAAATACTCGTACCATTGGGAATCCACTCGCTGAATAAGTGGAGAGAAGAGCACGTATAATTAGTTGTATTTCTACTCCACTTTCCTTTGTGGGTTTAAAAATGCAACGCCGATATCCGTCAGATTGAACTCCCATAATGATCATGTCTCATTCCATACTGTACAGTTCAAGAGTCATCGTATCTACGTCCACTTTGTTCTGATATCTACACCGCGTGGGATCTCGTAAAATTTACGTGGTCCGCCACTGCCCTTCCAAGGCCCCGAAACTCCCTTTGTCGTCCTCCGTGAAATTCCGAGTCGCCCCTAACTGATGTAACCTTTCCATTATCCAACCGGCCGCGCTCAAGTGATAGTCAACCTCGGCATGAAACGCGCGGGTTAACCCAGTTTGAAGAAGTTAAGCTGCGGCAGCTGCGACAATTATTGCGACGGAATGGATACGTACATGAGAGCAGTTTGCTAGAGTCGTTCACGTGAAGGCAACATTTATTATGCATTTTATCTGCGAAACGACGTTACACACAACGGATGGAAAGAGTCGTTTGAACTAAATGTGGGGCACTCTAAAATCTGTGAGTGTAGTGAATCTACTGCTGAATCCCTAATGTTTGATAAATCCTCTGCAAATTTTTTCAGAGCAGAACTGCTCGCACGTAAACGGATTTTCTCTGGGACTAAGTGTACTAACTTTATGTTCGTTTCTCGTTTCTTATGTTCGCTGAGGTTCGGAAGGCAAACATAGGTGGGTACCCTGCAAATAGTTGGATGATATACCATCCAATTGCCTGTAGGCAATGCGAAATGGATCTCTCACTGCAGAATCTGCATTGCAAACTGCTCACCGGGCAGACCTTGTAATGAATAAGGATCTGACATTGTATGAACAGGAAAAAAATAAAATAAATTTTGACTACCACTTCTTTACTTAAAATTTCAAAGTTAAAATACTTATAGAATTTGAACCATTATAGGTAGTAAAAGGAAATATTTTGAATTTCAGACATTGGCAGATAAACAGGATGTGCAATGCATGGGGAATTTCCTATACTGGCCATGTCAGATTCTCATCAATATATACAAAACCGATTGAAAGACATAAAACAGTGAATCATATTTCAAATTCACTGAAATTTTTAGTGAATTCATCCGGATGGTCTACTTGTAGAATTTACTGGTTGTGCCCCTCGTTTTCTCTCCAAGTATTCCGAGTGAACTCATAGCCACTATCAATCCTTTCTCAAAATTATAAAATGGTCATGAACAATTATTTTATACTTCTTACTTATTTTAGTTTGTTTTGAAAACTTTTTTTAAAATTTATTTTTCACTTATAGTAACTGAAACTCTCCTACCAAATACATGAAGATCAGAGATCCCGCAGTATTTCAAGCTGGAAAAAGGAAGAAGGGGGTCAGGGACATTACTGGATGAGGTGAGAGGGCGAGTGACAAGGCGAAGGTCTTTCTCAGACGTCCCTGACATATTGGCGGATGCACCGGCTCACAGGAGAGAAAGTATCTCTCCGCGATGTTTCCTTCTCTTTTCGGTGAGCTCGACCGACCGCCTACTCCACATCTCGGAGACTTCTCGTAACGTTGCGTCACTTTAATAACAGTTTATCTGAAGGACGTGGGTTGTCACTTGGATAGATGCCCTTTTGTGTTTCACGATATAGAACCGTTTTTCGCTTTGTCGTCCTACCTAGCTCTCAAGCTTTCTGCTATTCCTGCACGTTTTACTTCTGAGTAACAGAAAATACAGATCCAAATTTAGTTAATATTTTATTGCCATAATTTTATTACTACCAATTGTGAGTCTCATCACTGTTCACATGATGTTCTCTAACCACAATATAATCTTGAAAACCTTTTAAATCATTTGGAACAAAGTATGAGTTCTGTGTCCTGATTTTAAGGTCGCATGCAGACGTTATATCGGCCCCCCTAGGTTTGTCGGAAGATAGTGTACTTTTGAACCAACTAGTTGTGAATAATCAGTAATGCGAGATCCTTCATGTTCGGAGGTTACGGTCTTTGTACAGTCTCCGCCTCATGTTTATGGAACGAGGGTGCTCATCATTTTACGGGCTGGTAATTCATAATTATTTTCATCTACAACTTTATCGCTTTGATTAGAAAACCACTATAATGACTATAGCAGGAGTTGAAGGAGGAGGAGGATTGAAAGGTGCGAAAGTCGTTTCTTCATCTGCCACGTTTCGGTATCGCCAAACGATAAACGTTAAAGGTAACCTGTTGCACGATTACGTTAGTCGTGGTAGTGGTTTTGGTTGCATTCCCACTCTCTTATCCCACTTATGTAGCGCTTACAATTCATTTAGGCGTCAACATATCCATGTCATGCATAATTCCACGGTTAAACGACGATTTGATCTCGATTTCCCTATTGGAATGTCTTACATGACACCCCAAAAGACCGTATTCACACGATCCTCTTTCTTGTGGTTTCCCGTATGAGGTCATCATTGGGGTCAAGTTCGTCTGACTTGTGATGACTCCGGCGCCAGGAGGCTTGCGTATAACCTCGGAAGGGTGCCCTCTGGATTACGCTGTGGATCTGATTTCACTCTACGGAAAGTGAGAGGTCTCCGATGTCCCAAGAAAACCTTTAGAGAGCTGGCTAGCTAGAGAGGTCGAGAGGTCGGCTGGCCAGTACTGGTCGCGTCTCACCTTTGTCGCCCGCGGGGAAAACACAGTATATTGATTACACAATGCTTCATTACACAATACAATTTTTCCACCATGCAGCATTGATATGCACTAACTACACGCATTTTCAAAAAGCCTGCTTTTCACAGCTTTTCACAGCCTTCTGTACAACCCTTGCTTCAACATCTCTGTTCTAACAGTGTCTGCATTGTCATGATTGTACTTGTAATTGTGCGTGCACATAACATCCTTGAAAGGCCCATAACTATACGAAAGAATGATTATAATGAGTTGCTTTTGAGTGCACTTATGAGTTGGATTCTACACCTGTATTGATCCCATCATAATTCAACTGTAGGTTTCGTCTACTCATGCGCAATGTTGCACCTCCCAGTTGAACTTGAAGGCCACAGGTCTAGTCCTCTTCTTTTCAACGACTTTTTAGGTTATCTAACTTTGAAGGCACCTCGGTGAACTGTATTCATTCTAAATTTTCTTGTCTCAAGGCGATTCTGTGAACTAACCACTTCTTCGGATGGTTCCCAGTACTGAATAAGTATTCCACTGCCTCCGACAAATCTATTTGAAATTCAATAATCGATGATTACCGAGGGAGGGGGAGGGGTGGCACCTCTCCCCCTGGACGATACGCCTAAAAATTCTGATCCGAAATCCATCACAGAGCCCAAACTTCCACTGGAGACTACAGAATTCAATGAATTTCAAAAACGCATAGTAAAAAACAGATTTCGACCCGATGATAAAGGTCCGTTCTTCATTTTTGTTGAGAGTTTGAAGGATAAAATTGGAAGAACTCACCCAATGTCCCTTGGCCGTTGGCTGTTCCAAAGCAACGTCATAAATAAAAGCTCCATAACAAACATCTCAACTGTTGGAGGCAACCGAATCAAAATTGAACTCGATTCTGCCAAATCAGCTAACTCACTCTTAACCTTCACTGGTTTTCAGACGAAAGGACTTATAGCTTACATTCCGGATTCTCTCATATATAGAACAGGGGTAGTACGTAATATCGATGTAACCCTAGAGGATCATGAAATCATTAGCGAAATAGTAACCCCAGTTCCGGTCGTAAGAATCAAGCGACTATCCAGAAACATTGTAGGTTCGAACGGTTCGACTTCTACAACGAAAATACCTACCTGCTTCATAGTTTTCAATGCACAGCAGTTACCGGAATATGTTTCTATTTATGGAGCCCGATGCAGGGTGGACCCGTACATCCCCCCCGTTCGCGTGTGCACTCTGTGCCACAGAGTAGGACACATTAAATTCCAGTGCAGGGATGGTGTGAGATGCTTGCACTGCGGCGAAAGACATGAGGATAACACATGCGGCTCTCCTGACAAATCCCGTTCGTACTGTATCAACTGTAAGGCACATGACCATAAAGCAGACAACAAAAACTGTCCCTTATTATTAGATCGCCAAAAACAAATGAAAAATCGCTTTTCGAAGGATTCTTATGCCACAGTAACTCAAAATCGATATTCCGTCCTCAGTTTACAGGATGAACCCCAATGTGAACAATTTCCGGAACCTACTGTAACCTCTCACATTCCCCAAAAGAAACAAACACGAAGATCCGCTCGCTTACTCCCCTACAGTCGGCCATCCCTAAACAAAAAGTCAGACAGACCAACGAACAGATCTGATGATTGGTTTACCGAAAGTCAGGAATTCAACTTCAACCTGAAGAACTCTCAGGCTAATTCACAACTAAGTAGTCAGTTATCGGAAAACACACACCGTCGCAGTTCGGTGAACGGCAACAGACGTAGCTGTGAACCGATGGAAGCAGAAAATTCGGAAGCTATACAACTTACCATGGAATCCATCACCAACCTCTTAAAAAACCCTCAACTACCTCAAAACTCTGAGACATTTAACCAATCTCTGGTATCTATTCTAGAAAACCTAATTGACCATCATAACATCTCCCGTCAATCGGACAATTAACTCCGACAATACATAATTAAAACTATACGATGAATACACATAACACAATTCATGAAAATACCGTGCAAATTCTACAGTGGAATGCACGATCATTGGTTAAAAACAAAGGGAGTCTGGAGCATTTCGTTTCAGGTCATCCCGTGACAGCTATAGCTGTATCTGAAACATGGTTTCATCCATCAAGGCAGTACTCCCTAAGAGGGTACGATCTATTGCGCCATGATCGAAACGACGGAAGGGCGGGCGCTGCTCTGCTCATTCGCCGAGGATCGCACTATGAAAGGTTACGAATAAGCTCCCAAATAAACGGCCTTTTTCTAGTCGTAGCTACCATCCGACTGCCAAATAATACTAATCTCACCATAGCAGCTATCTATAATGTTCCAGGGAATCCAATTACAACTAACCAATGGGAAAATCTTTTGACAAGCATCCCACAGCCCTATATCATAACCGGAGATTTCAACTGTCACCATACTGCAGTTGGTAGTTCGTATACAGACTCCTACGGCTCCGCTCTATTTGACGCTTCATCCAATTGTGACTTGGTATTCCTTAATGATGGGTCACCAACCTTGGTACCTGCAGCGAACCAACAAACCCAATCTGCAGTAGACATATCTTTCGTAAGTGCCAGTCATGCCTCATACTTCCATTGGAGTGTGCTTGATGATGCCTGGGGATCCAATCACTGGCCAATTCTTATGACTTCTGACCTCCCAGAGGAAACAATTGCCCTCCCACCTTATAAGAAATGGAATTTCAGAAAAGCAGATTGGGATAAATTCCACAACTATCTACTAACCCACATTGACGCTATTCAAAGACCTGAACTCAATTTTGACGAATTTATAAGTATGATTTCTCTGGCTTGCGATCATGCCATACCACGGTTTCGTATCGGGCAAAACAAAAAGCAGAATTACTGGTGGAACCAAGACTGCGCTAAAGCTATTGAGGAGCGAAAAAGAGCATTTCAAGTGTACAAGTTCCATTCGAATCTGTCAAACTATTTGGAGGTTCTGAGATGTTCAGCCCGAGCGAAGCTAGTAATAACGCAGGCAAAACGTGTATCGTTTAGAACTTATTGTGATACTCTCAACAGGCTGACTCCTATCAAACAGATTTGGGATCAAATTCGGCGAATACAGAGGGGTACATCACCTACCCCTAGGACTCAGATCGGAAGTTGGACGGACGAATTCTGTAGAAAATTAGCTCCCGAATGGTCTCAATTACCACCAATTCCACCAGATTTGACTTATAACAACTCCTTTCACGATCATTTCATGAGTCCCTTCACAACGAAAGAGCTGAGGGATGCGATTAAGGGGCATTCGAATACGTCACCTGGGTTGGACGGTTTGACTTATGAAACTCTTCACCACCTAACACCGGCATTTCAACAAAAAATTCTCGCTTTCTACAATCAATTTTGGCAAACATCCACGTTTCCTAGCAGTTGGAAAGAATTTGTCATAATCCCGATTCTTAAACCAGGGAAATCACCCCGCGAGGCCACATCGTATAGACCGATTGCTCTAGCTTCATGTCTATTAAAAACATTGGAACGTATGGTGAAGGCTAGGTTAATGTGGTGGCTTGAGTCGGAACACATTCTGCCTAATAGTCAGTTCGGATTCCGAACAACTCGCTCGGCTACCGATGCGCTAACTACGCTAGTGACAGACATCTATCAGGGTCTGACAGAAAACGAAACCACCCTGGCCCTATTCCTCGATGTTTCGTCTGCGTATGACAATGTGGAATTGCATATTCTGAGCGCAAAGTTGGGAGCAATTGGTCTGCCGGAACCTGCAGTGAGAAGCACTATCCAACTCATACAGGAACGGAGCCTTTACGTATGGTGCGGGGGACGACTTCTGGGACCGCGGGTGTCTTGGAGGGGGCTCCCCCAAGGGGCAATTTTGAGCACAGTACTCTACACCCTTTATGTTGCCGATTTGGAAAACATCCTACCTGACCGAATAAAAATTATTCAGTACGCCGATGATATTTGCCTTTACTGCACTGCCTTGGACCCGGCTGATTGCACCGCTCTGCTAAGCTCTGCTGTCGCTGTGGTCATGAATTACTTCAACAGTTTGGGCTTATCGATCTCTCCTGAAAAATCAATAGTATGCCCGTTCTCTAGGAGATACCGTCTACCATACCAGCAGAATGTTACACTGGGAGATGTGGTATTCCCTTGTGCCCGTAAAGTAAAATTTCTCGGATTAAATATGACCTCAAGGATGAATTGGAGCCACCACATTTTGGAAATGAAAAGTAAGATCGAACCATACCTCAACTTGATGAGAGCTTTTACCCATATATCATGGGGCGCAGATCCTCAAATTGCCTTACTTTTCTTCCGCTCGACGGTCCGAAGTATCTTTGACTATGGATGCCAGTTTTACGGAGCAGCAGCAAATTCTTGGCTTGTGAAACTCGACAGAGTACAATACGCAGGGTTAAGAATTGCTCTTGGTGCCATGCGTTCAACTCCAATAAATGTTCTTCAGGCAGAAGCAGGTGAGCCTCCTCTACATCTCCGTAGGAAACTACTATCCGATCGGTACGTAGCTAAAATACATAGCAAAGATCAAGACGGAATTCGCCGCATCCGAATCCTCGCTATAGACAACCTAGTCTCACGTTATTGGATGAATAAACCGTCACCGCTCCTTGGTATCAGTTTCACAGACCTGAGCTCCGAGCTACCTTGGATTAGCCAATCCCCAACGCCGCATATCTACACAATTCCATACAATGTTTTCAAGTCACCGCTTACGATCACTTCATTACCCCAATCTTTATACGATTCGACGGCGCCACCATCTATTGCTGAATACATACAAAACCGTTGGCCTAACAGTCTAATAATGTACACCGACGGCTCGGTCCATCAAGATGGGGTGGGTTGTGCATTCGTCGTTCCCTCAAACACCGTCATCCAGCGTTTCCGGCTGTGGAATCACGCCTCCATCTACGCTGCAGAGACGTATGGGATACTGAAGGCCCTTCAATTCATCCAAAACGAACAATCGAGGCTCCGATCAACTAGCATAGTTATTATGACTGATTCTAAAAGCGTCACAACCAAATTTGCAAACCTGTCCATCTCATCCGAATTATCACATAATGAAGCTACCTCACTCCAGATCCTATACCAGCTGAAGCTGGAGTCCAGTATTCGTGTGGCGTTTTGTTGGGTCCGAGGCCATCGTGGTGTCGCTGGCAATGAGGCGGCGGATCGAGAGGCCAATTATGCCGCTTCACTTCCCCAAACACAGCCCAAACCAGACTTCTCACACACTGACTTGAAAAGACATCTGGCAAAAGGCCTCTCCCTTAGATGGAAGAATGAGTTTATGGCATACCATTCAGGGAACAGGTACAAGTCATTGTTCCCAATGAACAGTACAAAACCTTGGTTCAAGGACACTCACAATTATGTGCATAGAGCATTTTATAAGACTATGATGAGACTAAGGAGTGGACATTGCTGTGTGAATGCCCATCTCCACAGAATAAATGTAATCCAATCTCCACAGTGCAGATTCTGTGGAGCGGAATTGGAAACTGCCCAGCATATCCTCCTGGAATGCAACCAACACTCAATCGCCAGAGAAGAACTACTGAGAGAAGTTTCGAAACGAGTAGAAAAACCTTTTAACCTCGATACCGTACTGGCAACTTCAAACATCGAAGTGTATGAACTGTTATTTGAATTTCTGGAATCTATTAATGTTCATTTGTGATATAAGTTTATATATTTTTATTATTACTTCTCTGCTTTAAATATTATGTTTACTAAGTAAGTGATTTTTATTTTCTAAACTTGTAACGGCTGTATTTTTTTGAGAAGCCAATAAAATGTATAAAAAAAAAAAAAAAAAAAAAACTTCGTTTTACTTCAATGAACTGTTGTGAATATTTATTTTCTCTTGTAAATTCGTCTTAAGTAACTAATTTCTAATTTTGCCCTAAGATGAACTCACTTATAATGTTTGAGTTTTGACAGAAATGAAATACATTTTATGTACTATTTTATCATGCCCAATTACCGCTCCTCTCTGCAGAATTCTCATAGTTCATACGTCACCCATCGCTTGAATCCTCGTAAATATCTTTAAAATCTTCTTGCTATTCTTCCTCCAAGCAGCTTCAACTAGAAGATGATCAAAGCTCCTCACTATTCAATATTCTTAATGTTTGTAAATGTCTCGATAATTTTCATTATGCATTATTTTATATGAAGACCAAAGTTGACATCCACACTTCTAATCTAGTCTTGCGAGTATTTACAATTGAATTTTTTGTAACTATATTTCCCCCTACAAAGGTTTAGGTTTAAGGTTTAGGGACCATTACAGAAAGTTTGGCAGTATCTTTAAATGCTTCATTAAAGCGTGGGAAACCCTTGAGATCCCAATCTCGTTCCCATTCTATTCATGTGCCTGCAAATCTCTTCATTAATTATTTTTGATGTTTTCTGTTTCAGGTGTAAAAGCAAATCGTATGATACGGGAAACCTTCCTGCTACCAGTGTTATCATTACATTCCACAACGAAGCGAGGTCCACACTCCTTAGAACTGTAGTTAGGTAAGTTGATGAAATGCGTAGATTAAATTTAATTCATTGTAATTAAATTGAAAATTGTGTACACCCACGTTTTCCCCTGAAGTTACAAAACAGAATTTGTCAAAAACTACTTCTCACCTTTGGTAATGTGCGTTCAACCTTTCAATATGTACCAATTTTTGGGTTCACACGTCGAGGGAAAGAAAAACTTCGGGTAATTCTAAACTTGTATCTGCAAATTACTTGCATACAAATGAGTTCATACTTTCATAGTTTCATGCTTTGACGCGATTTTTTGAAATTTTGGCCTATTAGATGTGTTCATGTTTACTACTAGTAGGACTGGTCGTATGCCCTTACAGTTGAAACTGGCGTTTAAAAAGTACATATTTTAACCAAGCAATTGAAAACTGTCGAGGAGGTTGTAATTCGGATACATTTGTATTTTCACAAAAAATAGTAGTCAGTCAGTATGTTAATAATCAAATGATGTTTAATAAGGGTTTTTTTTTTAAACTTTCAACAGACAAACCTAACAAAACATGTAGGTTGCTCGTGTTCACAGAAATTCTGCAAGAACACTAAAATATAGTTCTAATTCTATATTATTATAGAGTATCAATGGTGTCTAACAACTAGTCCACAAACCAACCGTATTTTACATAATTGTCTTGAATTATATTGAGTTGGCGTACAGTGGCATTGTGTCGTGGGCTTGTTTTGAAATGTGCTAATTAAGTCATCGACCATTCTGTTGCAGTGTTTTAAATCGAAGCCCAGAACATCTAATTAAAGAGATTATTCTGGTTGACGACTTTAGTGATAATCGTAAGTACCTTCTGTGGTTTCTAAACCATTCATCTATGAGTAGTATATCTTATTAATTATTTTTTAATCATTGTATGTTCTAAGGTTGTGATATATGTATAGTTTTATAGGACGACATATATTTCCATGTAATATCTTTCCTCCATTACTGCTAGTTACGTTTTGATTTCAATGCTTCTTGAGTTGGCATCCCATCCCAACCTTACCAGGGATAATTTGAGTTGAAATGCTCCCATGATTAATTTCGGTTTCTTACGGAGAAAGTTCTGCGCCAGCGCCATTTAGGGGTACCAACTTGCTTCCACATACGCCATAAAAGTGTAGTTAGTGCGAGTGAGCTACTTCGTTTTGAATGAGAAAGTGAAGGAGATAGTTTCATTTTAAACGTAGAGAAGTACCTACACACTTTGGAACTTTAAAATTCCATAAAACCAAAATACTTGTCAACTCAATAGAGTCCAAATGTTGTACAAGTTTCCATGTTAGGTCCTAAGAAAGTCACTAAAAACTATTTTCTATATAATGCAACTAAGGAAGGGAACTGACATTTTGTGTTTTGGACTTGATACGCTGAGTTAAACTAAAAATAGATTCAGTTAATTTTGCTCCAAAACTGTGCCTCCAGATCCAAAACACTTATTGAGCTGAAATTAGATGCAGGGTTTCACCTTGGGTACATCTACAGTAGAACTAAGAGATGATTAATTAATTGGGAATTAATTCTGATTCCGTTAGCCGAAGTCTCAAATTCATGAGCACGACCTTCGGAAAGGTCGAAGGGGGCTTGTGGGTCTAGAATCATTCCATCTTTAACCGTTGAACTAACCATGGGCTTTACCACCAATCAAAGAAGCATAATATTATTAAACATTAGTATTTATCTTGATTGAAAATTGTCCCTAAATGACCCAATACTAGTTTACGTATGTAGTTGTATAATAATGATACAGCTAATTATTCACCTCAACTGTAGTTTTGCTTTCTGAATTACAGCCTCTGACGGAGAGGAGCTCTCTAAAATTCAGAAAGTCCGTGTTCTTCGCAACGACAAGAGAGAAGGTGAGCGCTCTTTAATTATTTCTCAATTTTTGTTCAAATTAGCTAGTTATAATTCTGAAGCCAATACTCGAAAAAGAAAAGGCGTGTAGTGAATTCGCAAATCAACTAACCTGGTAAAATATGCTTTCGCTTATAACTCATGTGCAATGTCAGAGACGGCCTTTCAGTCATTGAAAATGAACCAGTAACAACTTTTTTTTGCAGGAAATACGAAGAATTTTGCTCGTCCCACTTTGATTTTTGGTCACCCCAAGTTTCTTGTCTTGCCAGATTCGTAGACATGCGATACAGTAGATTCCACTGTCTTCTTCGTCGTCAAGTTCAATAGCTGACAGTGATCTCCATAACTTCTAAGACCCTAATTATATGCAATTCCTATGCTGTGTTTAAAAAAAAATCAATTTGCTTTTTAGAACAAAATCGATATTTTCATTTTTAATTAATATCAATGTATCGATAGAAGAAACGGAGCGAGTTTTATTCACACATTTGCGGTGTATTTATTTGGTCTCGAAGACAGCCTTAGTAGCTCTGATGTGACGTCACAAGTTGGTTGAAAGAACAACACATGAATGGGTGGCTTGTAGTGTATCATTGTGGTTGGATAACTTATTGAATCTCACTGTGTATAAGTTGTGTACGCTTTGGAGATGATGACAAAGATAAAAGGTAGTGATGAAACATCCAGGTTGTTAATCATGAAAAGTTACTCGGCTAGCTTGATAAATCTTCCATAGATAGGGTTACGTGAAGGCTCCGCGTGAGGAACGCCGTCCATCTGGTCAAAATCACCGGAGTAGGTCGGTATTTCCAGTTCGCAGGAGCCGTAATGATGTAGGAAGTCTGACCTGCGATCTGCAGGCTACTTGGGGCATCATCTTCACCAGGCTTAAGATCTGATGTGACGTCACAAGTTGGTTGAAAGAACAACATGAATGGGTGGCTTGTAGTGAGGGAGGCACCGCCTAGTTTTCATGTACCTATTTCATAACATTAAGGTCTTGAGATAAGTTTCGACATGTTACATCGACTTGGCTGTGTATGAGTCGATTCCTACAAATCTCTTTACTTGTCAGGGAGCCTAGTAATTGACTTCCTTTTTGTACAAATCTCATGTTCAGGTAGATCCTTAATAGGTATCTACTCAGCATTTTATGTGTCTTGAAATATCTCATTGAACTACTAGCTATCTTTTAGAAACCCATCAACTTGAGGATTTGTCTCTACTAGGGGCTCCAATTCAAATACCACTCATTCATTATTACAAATTGGATTGATTCAAAGTGTTAGACATTGCGTCAGAGGAAATTTCCCTTGAATAATTCTCACCAATCCCATGAACGATACGAACCGTGCTCTTTACGTGTGATCTTTCTTCCAATCTCTAGCAGTCTAAATGTCGGAAAATTTATTTGTCAAATCATTCCGAACCTCGTAGATCAAAAGGAGCAACGTCGTGCTGCTGCAGGACAAGGGAGCAAGAGGAGTATTTACAGAGGGAAACTTACAGATGCCTGTATGTCTTTGACCCGTGGGACCCTTGATGGAGATGGGTACCTAATCATCGGTAATTAATTCCGCCAGTTGCGAGGGAAATGAAATAACCGGTTCGTGCGACCAAGTTTCTTTTTCGATCTTCATCCAGTAGGAACCCACATCTCTGCTATTTACCTCCTTTCAAAGACCTCTCTTTCGTAATAATTGAGTCGTGCACGTCCACAAACTCCGCCATATTGGATTCCAGATATAAGTTGACTTGACTGTAGTCGCTAACGTAATTTTTTCATAGGTTAGCGTGAAGGTAGGAGATTGATATTGGTTTTTCTGTAGACTTAACAAGCCAGTAGGGAAATTTCCGTTTATTTGGTGGGAAAGTACCGGCGCAGAAAGGTTCAAGTAATTTTCCACTTTTCTCTCCAAATTGAAGTGTCGTCCGCCTATTGGAAATTAGGTTATTGGCATCTTGTCATTGAAAACGCTTGGGGAGGAGGCAGATTGACGTAGGAAGGAGAGAAATTGGGGCATACGCCGACAAAGTAGGGTTGCTTCGTGAATTCCAATAGACCTGCCGCCTTGAATATCGTCGATAACCTACTGTGAGTTTACTTTACTCTCCTGTCTCGGCATATACTCTGTATCCAACGGCCTATCTCAGATTTATGGAAATAATTCTGGAGCAGTGGCAGTGTATTCATGTATTTCAGGGTAGGTAATTGTGTATGGATAGCGTTCTTGATTGGTAAGCGTGTTATGTGATATCTCTGTTATGTGATATCTCTGTACAGTGCGAGTATGAGATAAGTGGTGCTTCTCATACTCAGTTTTTTTTTGTTACTCCAAAATAAAAGTCGTGTGACCGTCCGTGAAATGGGTGTTCGCAGTCGTACTAAAGATGAAATTACCACTCGTGTAAGGCCTGCAGGGATTATTCGAAGACATCCCCCCCCCCATTCTTTTTTTATTAAAGATTAAGATAACAACTGAGCCATAAAGCCCATCTAGCTACTTCACTTGCATACATCAATCACATGTTAATGGAGTTGCAGCTCATCAGCTGACCCAATTACGAGCACACTGGACCGTGCATTTTGGTCCTCAATTTCGCAAAATACGTAAGGCCGATCCAAACGCCGCACCGTTTCACCCTTGTCCAAGATCCGGATCATTTCTAGATTTACATGTCTGCGAAGTCTTCCTTCATGCCTCACTGCATAGTTCTTGATGGCTTCGTTGATGCTTTCCATTTTCAGACCACGATGAAGGTCGTCATTCCTTATGTACCACGGGGCTTTGACTATCCCCCTAAGTACTTTATTTTGGAATGTTTAGATTTTTTAGAGCAGCCCCAAATTTGTATGCCATACGTCCAGACTGGTTTTAGAATTTGCTTGTACAGCAGTAACTTGGTGGGAACCTCTAGTTCTGAGTGCCTCCCCAGTAACCAGTAAAACTTCCTATATTTGATACTGAGCTCGGTTTTTTCATTTTGATGTGCTCCTTCCATTTTATTTTGGCATCTAGCGTCAACCCTAGATATTTAGCTGTTTGTTGCGATTCCAAGACACGAGTATTAACAAATTCAATCCTAGGAGGAAAGTAGATCTACCGACTGCTGTGATCTATTTTGTTCATTTGCATCTCTTCTTTTACGATAGTTCTTTACCCAATTGTGGGAACAGTTCAAAATCATTGACAGGTGTACTGACCCATTTGTGGGAAATAGAAATCTCATAGAATGTATGTGCCTTTCGAGGTCGTAGCTTAAAAAGAAAGTCACACTTTTCACTCAACTACGTCGATAGATGACTATAGTGTGGTGGTCAACCTACCACCGTCTTCAATTCTAGAACACACCAACTTTGCGGTCCGAAGAGATTATTCGCTATTGTAATGTGGTTTTCTCTGCGGTCAGTCGTGAAAGGGTCAAGTGCAACGTACTAAGACCGCATTTCGAAACAACTACATTATTTTCTATCGATACGCCTCCTTCTATCTATTTTGCCCTCAGTGAATGATTTTCACAATATTATTACTCGTACCGAAGACCCTATTGCACAACACTCGTTCCTTGTGTCTCTGGACAAGATAAGACGAGCAGCGTGTACTTCCCGCTATTCTTCTTCTTGATTCACGTATGGATGGTGTTGTCTGCCATTATATCGTATCTCGATCCTTTGTTGCATAAATCTGACACCAGTTCCTTATGTTTCACAACTTTTCCTACCAAAATCCTTCCTTTGAATTAGTTCCCAAATTTCCTTGTGCCCATCCTAAAAAATTCGAAGTTTTCACCTCAACCGTCCACATCAAGACCACTTCTTAACGCTTCAAGCTTATTCATCGATCCGGCATCATCTGACAATCTATACCGCTTTCCGTAACAAACCAAATTTGAAATATTACATTACTTAAAGCATCCGAATTGAATTTGGTAGATAATTAGCCAAGTCTACTTCGTAGTGGATAGTACAGTCACTGCCCGCATAAACCGGATTTAATGTAGAATATGAGGGGAGTGAGGAACGTTTTGCTAAGATGAACTAAAGTGGACTAATTAAATGGTGATGAATTAATATTTTAATTACCTCCTTGATAGTCCTGAGTTATATATGTATGTCAAGCATTGTTCCGCTGTGTAAAATACGTAAAAACCTTGAGCAATTAATGAAGTAGGATTGCCAACTAACTGCACGGAGTATGAAGAACTCATTAACATAGTAGAATCTTCTTTATTGAGGCAACTAGTTCTTGAGAGGTGAAGATTCGTTTCTTGAAGTTGATGGTCAATTAGTCCGTGTTGAGGAGTGAAACTAGCGTAAATTGGCGTCTCTCTAATTGGCGGCTCTTAGTTGTTGTCTTGTATGACGATGGACAGAATTGAACACCACAACGGAAATTCGTGCAAAGATCAATATATGCATCCTCCTGAAGTAAATGGACCGCCCAGCCGTCAACTAATGACCCACAACGCGCCTGTAATGCGGGAGAAAGGAACGAGGAAAACGGCTATTTGAAGCATCGCATCATTGGCATAGCATCATCAGAAAACGGGTTTAGGGTCGAACCAGGATCGTTTCACTCTCGTTTCCCTCTTCAGATTCACCCGGAAGTGCGAGGGAGAGGAAAGGAGCGATTTTGCCCCGTTCTCCGACCTTTCTCGGGACCCTCCGAGTCCTTTGGGTGGACGTGGGCTTGGTGGGATAAGCGGACGGCCAGATGTAACGCGTAGGGATCAAGCTGGAGGTCAGCTTGGTGTTGTTAGACCGCTCGTTGCAATAGGTACCTTCACTTCGATTTGTTCGCTTGTTTTCACTTCCTATGCATTTATCTAGGCTGACAAACTGTGAGGTTTCGATGGGATGAGATTCCCGTTTTTCATTAGGAAAAAGTGTGCTTGTGATTATTCCCAATACTAGGAAATTCGCATTTCATAGGATTGCTTAGCATTGCAACTGTAATTGGAAATTCGAAAGAACTTATGACTGCAACCTGCTAATAGTTGCAACTACCTACCGGTTGTTTTAATTATTGCCATATTGACAGTCATGGCTCCTCACTGCAGCTTTATCCTAACTGTTTTATTGAACAAGGTTTTAAGAGGCCTGGGGGAAAGTAATTTTTGTTCAAAGTCCTTAGCTGAGTAACCAAATTTTAAAAATCCTCTTGATAAATCTAACAACCCGGAAAAAACTGAGATGGACGACGCCTAGAGACACTGGAGCAACATCATTTAAAACACCACATCAATTTTGGTCACTGAATCTGAACACGGGTTAAAGCAGGTAATGAATAACTCATTTGTGGTAGATAACAATAAAATTACTCCAGCAATTGATTCACATGAGACCTTCGAGATTTTGGAGTTCTATATTAATTCTCTTAAAAGGTGGATTTTAAAGTCCAATCTTCATCTGTGTTGAATCGATGCCTGATGCTTGGTGGTATCTAGGGTTCTGTGTATATGAACAGCTCATGTTGAGAAATAGTAAAGATCAAGCTACGAGTTCATGCAGCTCGAAAAAGATTACAAAGAACCTATTCCATGATTCCCACGAGTCAGAAATGATGCAAAAAAATACGATTTCTCATGTGGCCGAGGTAAGTGAGTACGGAACAACAATTCTTGTGTGCGGCAGAGTTTTCAGTTTATATACCTGAACGAATCTGCCCATTTCAGTTGTATCCGGAATACAGAACCTATTTACAGGTGTGTGAAGAAAATCAGCTGAAAGATGTTGTAGTTACGTATCACCTGCCTTGTGACCGTGACGAGCTTTTGAATGCAAAAAAAATCTTATTCGCGTATACGTATTACCACTTTGTTGATGGTGGATTCAGTGTGAGCCTCAGTGGCGGCTCCTGCCTTGAAACTCAGGGGGTGCACATAAATCAAGAGGGCTATCGCGAAGGGGACGGGAGAGGTGCTTTTCTCAGCCTAATACAAATTCCAACTATGTGTAAATGGGCCAAATCATGTGAGCTTTCTCATCTTTAAATTACAAACGCGACTAAATACATACTCGTACAATAGACATGAAAAATCATGGGTTCTCTAATGGAAAACGAATTTCTGAAATAATCATTAAAGGAGTAAACCCAAGAAATGTATCGTCCCTTGAGATCCCACAAGGTCTAATTCGGTTTTCCCAACTTTTCAGGAGAGACAAAAACGGATTTTCCAACGTACTGTAGTAATTTCCACGGCTATCGCGGCTTTTCTACGTTGAAGAAGCCTTTTCCTGCATTGCAATGAAGGGCAAACCAATGAGCTAGAAAGACGGACCGAGAGATTTCGCATAAGTATCCGTTCCTAACTCATTTTGCCAAAAAACTGAGTTAGACCTTGTGGGATCTTAAGGGACGGTATGTTATTGTTAAAGTTGAAATGTGTATCCGCCCAGCAAGAACCAACGGTGTGGTGAAAGCAACGGCTATAAGTGACGGCCAATTCGTGTTTCTTTTCCAAATGAGTCAGATCACTTACGCCATTTTTATCCCAATTCAAATATTACAACAAAGGATACCTTTTTGTAATATTTAGCGACACAAATATTTAGACGATTCTTAATTTTCAATGTTTGCCGAAGTCCAGGAAGTGACAGCACGGGGTGGTCGACATCACGAATCTTAGCCTTATCTTCTACTGACAAACGGGAATATTTGAGTTTGATGAATTCTACTGAATTATGCAGCATCGGAAAAAGGAGAATGACTAGACAAGAAAACAACAGTCGAAACCTCGAAAAACGAAAGTACGAACGAATACCGGCTGATTGCATTAACAAGGAAAAAGAATGCATTGCAATGCCCCTGGCAGCGGAGCAACAAGTTATTGATGCTGCTCGCGAGAAGTTTTGGCGCTCTATGATTGGTCAATCTCACAGACCCACGACATTGAAACCGAAAATTGTCAGGCAGAAGTCATGAGGAAGTATGAGGCAAGGGGAGGGGACATAAGCAGTTGCTCTGAGGCGCTCTATGATTGGTCAATCTCACAGACCCACGACATTGAAACCGAAAATTGTCAGGCAGAAGTCATGAGGAAGTATGAGGCAAGGGGAGGGGACATAAGCAGTTGCTCTGAGGCGCTTCTGATTGGTCATCTTCTCTCCAGTTGCCTGGTGGAGCTCTGTTTCGCTCGTTGATTCAAATAGTAAAACCCTGTTTTCTGTCAATAGCCAACTTACTCGTCAAATAGGATGGGAGACATTGGTTATTATTTTTGGTTTATTGGCTGGGCGTGCACATGCTTCCTATAGGAGCATAGTATGTTCCTGTCAACAGCCACCACTGCTCCAGCCACCTTCGTATTTTGAGCGAAATTTGCCGCTAACCGTCAAGGCATGAAATAACAAAACTATTGATTGACAACTCACAATAAATCAGATCTTTGTAAGAAATTAAGCAACTCCCTGTACAGTATACGTCTTGTCATCTAATGGTATTAAATTTTACACTTTCTTCGCTGTGTGGAAGTTTGCATTTCTGAGCTCGATTCAGTCTCTAATATTCATGGATTTTGTTTTCGCAGGACTCATGAGATCGAGGGTGCGAGGTGCAGACAACGCTACAGCTGCCGTTCTCACGTTTCTCGACAGCCACGTCGAATGCAATAAAAATTGGCTCGAGCCTCTCCTCGAACGAATCGCTGAAGTAATTTCTTTTATAACGAGAATTTTGCTACCAAGTTCACTTTATTGTTCAATTGTTGCCAAACCAGTATTGAAGATTTATTTGATACCCTCAAGAGTTGCCATGAACAACACCTAATCTGATGGAAATGTAAACATCGGGTCTGTTGTAATCTATAAGTGGATGTATTATTTCTGCTTTTATTTACGCAATATTGAAGTGGGTTGTCAAAATGTAGATTTTGTCTGTGATTCACATTCACGCATGCGCTAATGAAAGTTACTTTCTGATGTGATGAAAGTGGTATAGGCAGGTATGAATTTGATTCCCTTCATATGAGGCCACCTGTGTACCAAACCGCACACCCCCACCAAATTTCAGCTCATTTCGACGAGACACGTTGTACTCGTACGTTTCTTACAGTCTTGAGTCTAATTTCTTTCACTCTTTTCTGTTTAGGACAACACGCGGGTGGTGTGTCCCATCATTGACGTCATCAGCATGGACAGTTTCCAGTACATAGGCGCCTCGTCGGACCTCCGAGGCGGTTTCGACTGGAATCTGGTTTTCAAATGGGAATATCTTACTCGAGAGGAGCGCGCCAAGAGGGCAGAAGACCCTACACAACCTATTAGGTTAGCTTGGTAGTATTAAATCGAATCATATTTGACCATCGAATACGGTCGGATTATTGTACATTGGCCGAAAGGTAGTGTAACAATAACAACTAGGAGAAATGGAATTACGCTTTGTAGGTTTGTCGATACTACTATTTCCACTATTGAAGCTGTCTCTTCACTCATCAACAATTCAAAGCTCTTCTCAAATTGAATAGAGCTTGTCCTGTACATGACTATAATATAGTCATTATATTATACAGCTGGTTTAAGGAGCCTTAAGAAGGTCCATAATACCAGACTCCTATTATCATCAGGTACTACCTTAATTGTATGTAATGTTATGTAATTTCTGTTTCCAGAACTCCAATGATCGCAGGAGGCCTGTTTTCCATAGACCGAAAGTACTTTGATCATCTTGGTAAATACGATCTGAAGATGGACGTCTGGGGCGGTGAAAATTTAGGTTGGTACCCACCTGATTGGTATCTTGTTTTTTCGTTTCTCTATTTCAGTAGAAGATCTATTCCAATAGAGGATCCCCCACTCTGTGGAAAAACACTCTAACAAGAGGAAAGCTCTAAATTTACTTGTACCTGTAGTAACTGTGGAGCCTGTTGAACCTTGTTACTACTTCGGTCTTTTTTCATGTAACCACGCTCCATCCTGCTGTTTCATCTTTGTATATAATAATGTCAGAATATTGCAATTCCTAACATCAGTGGTTCCTACGACATTCCTTGATTTTTCCTCGTGGACGTTAGATATACATGAATCTAAATTAAAGTTGTTACGTTTTGATTTCAATGGAAAGGCATTTGGCTTGCGTGGTCTATAAGTGGCACAGGGATTTCACGTACTGTGTTATTCTCATGTCCCAGAAATTTCGTTCCGAGTGTGGCAATGTGGTGGCAGCCTCGAGATCATCCCTTGCTCCAGAGTGGGCCACGTGTTTAGGAAAAGGCACCCCTACAGCTTCCCGGGTGGGAGTGGCAACGTCTTCGCTCGCAACACCAGAAGAGCCGCTGAAGTCTGGATGGACTCGTACAAACAGTATTACTATGATGCTGTTCCACTCGCTAAAAACATTCCTTTTGGAAAGTAAGAACCGTATTTTTGCGCTACAGTTTATAGACAGGTTGACTCGTATGGAGGTTTTTGGGACAGCTAGTATAGCCAAAGCAGTTCAAGAGAGAGGAATGGAACTGGTATTCTCAGGTTCGGGGAGTGTTACCCTTTCATTTTCACAGTGGTTTCTTATTGGGAACATCGTAAACTTTTGTTCCGAGGCAATAATTTGAAACTGGCCGTTCTACCCAACCTGTGGAAAAGTTATCTGTCAATGGGGGTCGCGAGACTGCCTCACTCAGTCATATGATCTTGGCTTGTGGAACATCACTGCAATGGTAGAATGTGGCATAGATAAATTGTGACAATTGATATGGGAACTCTTCTTGAACACAAAAACGTCAGCCTTATTCCCCTCTTCTAGCCTATTTAGCTGAACTTGCTTCCATTGAAACTAACATTCTCCCCATCACTCGTCCTGTACTTTATTACAGCAGACGACCATTCCAGTGTCGTCTGGTACATGTAGTTGATAAAAATTTTACAATGACCTAACACCCTCACTTTTTTTTCCAGCATTGACGACCGTTTAGCTCTCAAATCCAAACTCCAGTGTAAGCCGTTTGCTTGGTACTTGAAGAACGTCTATCCAGAATTAGCAGTTCCCATCACTCTGGGTGCTATCCAACAGGGGTACTACTGTATCGACACTTTGGGTCACCTTATAGGCGGTACCGTTGGTCTCTACCAGTGTCACCACACGGGAGGTAACCAAGAGTGGGGTTTGACTGATAATCACGCCATCAAACATCACGATCTCTGCCTCACCGTTACATCTGAGGTGCCGAGCGTGCCCGTTGTCATGCGTCCCTGTGATAACTCCATTCAACAGGTATTTGTTGTACTTATTCCTTAGATTTGCCAATAATTATCTATTAAACCAAGAATTTTACAATCGAGCTAATAATACTTAGATTGAAAAATTGCGTTTGAATGACTTCTAGGTGGTCTTGGTTGGAAATAACGTACCTTTTGTTAGTCTAGATCACCGATTGGCTGCTATTGTTTATAGTTATCTCCAAAATCAACAAATTTTGAATACTATTATAATAATATACGTTTCCTTATTGCACTATGACAATTTATGGTCATTTTTTATATACATATATTTTGTTCATAGCAATGGGTGAAAGTGGCTGATGCCTCTACCGATGTAGCGCTTCTCAAACACTCGACTCTCAGCTTGTGTTTGTCATCGAAGTTTGTTCCGGACTTGGGGCTAACGGCAGAACAGTGCGATTCAAGTCTACCAAACCAACATTGGTCTTTCGGGATCTCCAAAGTTAGTGCTGATTCTACGTAGTCAACAATTATCAATACAAAAATGCGAATTTAATATACGCAGGGTTGTATTGAGGCAAGAGTATTGGAGGTTTTTTTGCAAAGAAAAAGATTATTGGCGTAGGTGATTGAAACGATAATAATCAAAATCTGATGCTCTCACAATGAAGAGGCGTTTCGTAATGATAATGTAGTTAATTTTAAAGGATTTTTCATTCGTTTCAGGCTCGTAGCTGATTGGTGTGAAATCATCAGAGTCTTCCATTGAAAAAGAAAAAGTATTGAGACACTTTTAACATCTACGTCCACGTTCAACGCACACAACCTCTAACCTCAACCTTCCAAGAGCTTCTTAGAATTCAAGATAAAAGTAACCGGTACAACTAGCACGTCATGTTGTTTTTTATAACTGAAATCACTCTAGAAATCTTTTAGAATGGATTGCAGCCTTTACACGTTATTACGGCATTTCGCCGTATGTTCCAAACATACTACTCTGAACAATCCTTCTTTAGTTTTACCCTTTGTCTGTAATAGCATGTCTGTGGGATACTCTATAACTACTTGAATATTGTATATCATTACAGTCCATGTACCTTAGAACTGTTGAAGAGAGGGCTACAAGGGCTCATGGTGGTTCCAACTAAAATGGCGGGCAATGCCATATCCATATAAGCATCCCTAGTAGATACAATTGGTTGGGTATGGGACCCGGGTAATCTCAGACCGCGGTACTGTTGCGCAAAATGGTTGATGTATATACCGCAATTGGTATATAGAGAACTTCATACGCAAAGTAGCATTTTGTAGTAACGTGAAATGTCAATTGCAGTTTTCTGAGAAGAAAAGTATTGAAAATTGGGACTAATGGAAATGTGATGGAATATCTGAATTCTGGAAAGGTTCTTCACTTCAAGATTCAGATAGGAAATGACGTTACTTTTTGATACTGCAGGTGCTTGGTCTCAGAATCTAACCAACTATTTCTACTAGGATCTCCCTCATACGAAACGCAACTGCAAGGTTTGTGGTGACGTAAGAGGATGCAACTTACTACAAAATTTGTGAAGAGTATTTAATACTCTTCAGTCACAGGCTGCTTGTGGTTATCATAAGAGGAACAATCATTAAGTTGAACGCCCTCCTTTGACACTCTGTGGCATTTATCTCTGTTACTTGTCTCTTGATACCAGACTTCTCCTTCTTAGCTTACTCCCTTGACCGAACTCTATTGTGTCGACGATACGAGATTGTACTAAAATCACTTTAGGCATGTTCAGGTAAATAATTGTTTCGCACTCAAAACAAAAACTGTTGATTTCTCGAGTCTTGAACCATTAGTAAGATTCATGTACTGTGTCGAGAGCTAAACAAGGCAGCAATGTTCCCAAGACTGAATATGGCGCATTGAAAAACTATAAATTTTACCTTTGAAGTCAACGACGTCAAAATAGACCCTATTCTACATGCAATGTTAATTTCAACAGTTTTGCCATCGCAGGCATGAAGTGCAAAACTCCATCAAATTCGAGTTTTTCAGAGTCACAAACTAACACCGGTTTTTGCCTCGTCATTTTTTAAAATATTGGCCCACGACTCTAATTTGGTGTCGTCTACTGCAGTGATTCCCAACCTGTGGTCCTCGGGGCGAACATCTAATGCATTTTAATCTTGGATCTGGACGAAAATTAAAGCATCTAACGAATTTTCACTCATTCTACCTATGTAACTGTTGTGGAAAGATTAATTCTATCGTATTCTATGAGCTTAGATCCAATACTTGGTTTATGTTTTGTATTTTCACCTTCGATATTGACCAACTTGAAATTTGTTCACGAATCGTACCGTTGACAATTTTGGTGTTTGGAACAACCTTATCAGTGTTATAATAAATAAAATAAAAGTCAAAAAATAAAATCGAAATCAAGAACGGTTGTGAAACATTTGGTTACATTAAAATTAACATAACAGATTTTGTTAGTTGAACCTCCTAGCTGAGTAGGTACGCAAAGTGAATTCCGAATCCGATACTACTCAAGGAAGCAACTGATAGAGTATTTCCGCAATCTGTAGTCACGTCAGTACTTTCTGTGTGTCCTCCTTGTCAAGTTACTCGAGGTTTACCGGACGTCCCTGAGTAGGCAGCGATCTACTGGCAGTTACAAAACCCTCACATGCCATACGCAGTTAATTTCAATTTTAAGAAATGAGTTCCTTCCAACAGTATTCTGCTCAAGGCCAAGTAGAGAGTAACTTTTTCAACTTTCCTTTTCTAACATGTTCTACCACTTCCTAATCGTTTCCCGATTTTCAGTGGAAACCCAATCCCCACTAAACATGGAACTTAAATTTAATAAAACTTCGTTTTATGAAGTGTTATAATAATAATGAATCAAGTTACCTTTTCTTCTGTGATTCTTACTGGCTTTTTGTATTTCGTGTAAATAATCTTTTTATTTCGGTAAATTTTCGTTTTAACGTGCAAGCACTTCTTGTGCTTTACAATATCTTCATCTTCCGTTTTTCTTATGTGCGTGTGTAATATTTGATAATTTTATCATTTATCGTCAATAATTTTCCTAATGTTGGGAAGAGTACGCGACTGATGTCTACATAGTATTTCTCAGTTATACACCATGATTTTATTGAATAATCGTGTAGTTGGACAACTGTACCACAAAATGGAGTGTAAAACCAGATTCAATGTAGCATTACAAGTTTCTTCTTCAAACCATCTTGAGAAAAATTCTCTGAGAGTTTGATTAGAATCGCAGAATAGGGGTGAGCTATCGCAAGAGATATTAAATATCTCTTGAGATATTTAGAACCTCAAGGTACCTTCGAAATTTGTTCAAACCTTGAGGTTCCAAGGGTGCCAACTATTTCTGTTTGATTACTAATTATTTTTTCGGGAGATAAAAAAGAAAAAGAGGCAGTTATTTCTCTCCAACTGTTTTGTTTTCTCCAATTTTATCATTCGTGCGAAATGAGTACTGAGTAATATTGAAGGCATTGTATTACGGGTTAATCATATTACCATCGTCTGTAGGCCTGATTATAATTGACTGACTTGAAAAATCGCATATTGCGAATCATGGACATGAGAACTCTTTTCTAAATGTATTGCAATAAAACGTGTTTTTCTAATAAATGTACGTATTTAATGTTTATCCATCATTTATATGATAAATCGAGGGAAATCTGCATTCCTAGCTATTTGAGGTCGTAGGATCTCTTTTGTAACGTGTGCCGGTAATTTTGTGTTATTTTTGCTTTGGCTGTCATGTGTATGAAGTCATTACCTATGTGTACATATTAGCTGTAAATATCGAGTTAGATGATCTAAGAACAAATTTATATTGCAATCGTTTCGTTTAGCCTATAATAAAACAAATTATTATAACCTTTCAGTACATGTAATTTTGTGTATTGGCCTCTTCATTAAGCCTGTAAAATGTGTTTAATATTCTGGAAAGTTAGTTTTGCTAGTTTGCCTACTTCATGTGGGTGCAATCACCGTCGTCCATTTCACCATCGCCAGGAGTTCGGTTTTCCATCACGTTTCGTATGGCTGGTCTTGAGCAGGAGTCAGTTTTCTACCTTTGTCAAGCCATCAGCCTTTGTCAGTGTTCTGGCTTTGTTTTGTTAATGTCTGTCTCAAGTCTTAACATCGAAGCTTCTTAGGGTTCTTCAGCTGAGCGCAGTAACTATCGGACATCCTTGTCTACTCCATTCATTGGTCTTCACAAGCGTTGTTTGGCTGTTCCATTGGGGAAGAAACCATGAGTGGTGACCAACCAAAGATTCAGTTTCGGCCAAAAATGTGGCGAAACTTACTTTCGGCTCGCCTCGAGCGAGGAAAATTGAATACTACTTCACTCAGAATAATACAAGACTTCAAATATGACTTGTTTCAATTATGAGACAAAAATCCAAAGTATAATTGAACTGTCAACGAGTTTATTATGTTTCAGCTGA
The DNA here is from genome assembly GCA_963920205.1 of Stenodema calcarata. Lineage (NCBI taxonomy): Eukaryota > Metazoa > Arthropoda > Insecta > Hemiptera > Miridae > Stenodema > Stenodema calcarata. The sequence continues at coordinate 18,927,880 of OY986052.1, read as the reverse complement.
GACCAGAATAGAGGCGAAAATTTGGTTAATAGGTAATTCATTTTTGAACGGGGTCTGTATGAGTTTTGTCTAGTACACCAGACTTCTTATTACTCTCCTGCAGGAGCACCTCAGGCACAACGCCTGATATATCTATTTTATTGTATTTTAATGGGACTCATTTTCATGAAAGTGAATTTTCATTTAGTAGGAATCCTATGAAATCCACATGTTTGGTATTTTGAAGTTGAATTTTTATGTCCACACACTGGCGATTTTCAAGTTCCAACATACTTTTCCAATCCTTCCCCATTTATTGAAAATTAACTTTCACCAAATATATTACAATATAGAAAAATGACGATAAATTGAGGTGTGGTAAGCCAGAGTGACCATTATCATGCCTGTCCTCATTAGAGTCCTCTTGTGCATACTTAGATTTCATATTAACGTAATATTCCAGTCCCAGCGTTTAGACATTTTTAGAACAGCAGTTACTGATGTAGAGTTATCATGCAATGGGAAAAAAAGTTACGTCATCATATGACAATATAGTAAAATATTGAGAGAAATAAAGAAGATAATATTACTTATACCTACATACTTAGAAACGTAATAAAAGATTAACATGGCACCAAAATTTGATCACAATCGATTAACTGTGAACTTGATCGCAGTGTATGGGAGTTAAGTTATTTTTTTAATTACGAGAAGAACTTATCGAAATGGAATAAAAACGTCGAATAAATGGTTCCGAAGAGAGTGTGCGTTGATTAAAGAGGAACATTCCAAGGCTTGTAGCTGCCCTCTGGAGGTTTTGGGAACTGAAATAACAAAATTTAGTTAAACGATATTGTGGATATATCCAATATATGCAAGTAAATACTGTCTGTTAAGCTGAGGTTGCTGGAGAGTGATTTAGCTCAGGAAAACTCCTTATGAACCAGACAGTGCCTATTTACTTAATTTGAAATGGAGTATGAACTTTGAAAGTCGTAGAAGTCAGAGTTGATGGATAAGAAACTCACCCGTTGAGTGATTTCATCGACGCACGCCATTCTGATTCTGGCAGCTGTGGCTGGAGAGTCGAACCTGAACCATTCTGTGGCGCCAGCTTCAACGCGTGCGGCTTTCACTGCCTCCTTGATAGCGAAGAATACGGACGCTGCCAAGAACAGTGGGGGTTCACCAACAGCCTGAAGTTCAAATTCAAAAGACAAGTTGACAGTAGAAGACATTCAAAACTTGAATTGTCGAAATTATCACAAATTTCATCACCTGTCACATTTGCAAGTACCTTAATCGTTAATGAGATCGGATTTGGAACAGTTAAAATTTAATAGGGGTTCCTTCTTGAAATTAGGAAGTTGGTGAGGATAGGGCACTCTGCAAAAGTAGGTACCGCAAGCATGATTTGTGAATCCTCATCAAACGTTATTGGATACGTCTTTTTTAGAGTTTCGAAAAAAAGAGGTGTTGTATGAAATGGAAATGCAACAACCAATCGTTCAAATTCAATGTAATTATACTGTTTTGTTGGTCCTTACCTTGGAAGAATACACAGCTCTTGGGTTGGGTGCTCCTTTGAGGAGCGACACGTTGAATTCAATGGGGATATCAGCAAATCCTGGTATCTTGTAAGCACCAGGGCCTCGTGAGTAGAGAGTGCCGGTGGGTGAGTATATCATTTCTTCCAGAGAGAAGAGTCCGTAACCTTGCATGAAACCACCTTCTATTTGGCCGATGTCGATGGCAGGATTCAAACTCTCCCCGAGATCCATCACGATATTTGTGCTCAGTACCTGAAGCATGAACATCGTTAATATTGACGGCTAAGGGAATCAGGGATTTGCGAAACATGAAGGACTGTGCTCACTGCATCTGCCGCGTTAAAATTATTAAATTATCAATTAAATTGTAAGGCGGCATTTAAAGAAAGTATTTGAACACAAAGGAAACATATTTTACGCAAATCTCAAAAGTCATAGAATATGTAACCAAAAGTGCTCAACACAACCTATTTCAGTAAGTTCATAATTTCCGTGATACGAATGAATAATGTGTACCTGATGGTCGCCAGTGAGGCAATCGATTTCAACGTCAGAACACGCCACACCAAATGTGTAGTAGTTGAATGCCATTCCAGAATTGGTTTGCATGTTGTACCCAATGTCAGGTGTCCTGCAGAATAATGATTGAATCATCACATGGTACAATTGGACGATTTGACTATAATTACAACCATAATTTACAATGAAACTAACTTGCAACCGAACTTTGCTACTATTGAGTGCATGCTCCACAAATTCTTCAATACTGCAGGGATTTAAAAAAAATCATAATCGTGATGTTACAATTATCATGCAAAACGAAATAAAAACTGCTTTGTTACCTATACCAACCTCTTCATATGTAAACAGTGATAATTTTGTAGTACGAATTCCAACTTACTTGTAAAACCCGCTGGCTGCCAAAGAAATCCTGCTAAAGTAAGCAGTATTTACCCAATCCTCCCAAGTTCCTTTGGGATTGGCTTCTTTTACTGGTTTCAACCGCTCATTGATGGCATTACAAGCATTCTGAAATCCAAAACGGTTTCAAGTGCCACAAAACTAAGAGTTTTGAATTCGTAGAATTTTCAACAGTATTAAAGACTAGGTCATAACTCACGATGACAGCCATTCCGTTGAGATCTGAGCCAGCACTGGCAGCAGTGGGTGATGTGTTGGGTACTTTGTCCGTGGAGGTGTCAGAAATGTGGATCAAATTAGCTGAAATACCGAGTGCTCTGCTGGCCACCTGTAAGAATTCAACATTGTATGACAATCCAGTAGATCAATAATAATCCAGAAGAAAATTGCTCATTTTGTAAAAATGCTGTTAATATTAGAAATACTGCCAAACTGACCAGCATCCTCAACACAATATTATAGGTTTGCAAGCTTGTAGTCTACAGGTACTCGTAGATACTGAGTTAGATGCTCACTTGTATCATTTTGGTGTGCAACCCTTGTCCCATCTCTGTGCCGCCGTGGGAAATCAGGACGGAGCCATCCCTGTACACCAAGACCAGGGCGCCAGCTTGGTTCAAGAACAGGGAAGTGAAGGCAATGCCGAACATGGTGGGTACCACGGCAATCCCTCGTTTTCTCCAGCGGTTTTCTCTGCAAACAAAAACAAACTAAATTGGACATCGTAACTCGGAATAATGGATAGTGCCTTTGAACCCCCCATCACACACAAACTGTCGAACAAACTTGATGGAAATTGGAATTGAACTGACTTGTTGAACTGCTCAATTAGCTTCTTCTTTTCCTCGTAGTTGGATTGCTCCAAGCACTCTTGCCAACACCTGCTCAGTGTACAGTAGCTTAGGGTCTGGTTGTAGTGCAATGTTTTCCCTTCAGCAAACAAATTGAGTGCCCTAATCTAAAACAATTAAAAGAATTCAATAAAGAATCCTCCGAAAATGTTTAATGATTAAAAATGTGTACAATTACGAGTGGTAGATCAAAATATCCATTTCGGAAGTTGAAAGCCAATTCCAACTCCAATAAACCCAGCTAAACTTCCAGAATAATATTCTATGGAAAATCTAGTATTATCAATGAAAAGCTAATTGATGAAGAAAATTCTGACCTCTTCAGGTGATTTCTTCAATGAGCCAGCAATATGGTCCAAGATGGTTTCACCAACGAGCATACCTTGAGGACCACCAAAGCCTCTGAAAGCTGTGTTTGAAGGAGTGTTGGTTCTGCACATGAATCCTCGCACAGTGAGGTTAGGTACATAGCAGGCGTTCATGACATGGAACATACCTCTATCCAAAACCTGAAAGGGAATACCAACTAGAATATCGTAACGTAAACAGAGGGTTAAAATGAGTGTAATCGAATATCATGCTTACCGAAGTAGTTAAATCCATTGAGTAGCCAGCATTAGCATAGAGATCGACTTGCACGGCAAGGAGTTTCCCTTCAGGGGTGAATGCGGCTTTATACTTCCCATAGAATGGATGCCTCTGGCCTGTCAACATCATGTCCTCATCTCTGTCAAGCATTGTTCTTACTGGTCTACCCAACCTGAAATCGAAGTTGTGGAAAAATAATAACAGACACTACTGGCATCAGGTGTGGTCTTTGAATAACTTTCAATTCTTTATGATTCAGGTGGGTACGCAGGGACATAACGAACGAAGAATCACCTTTCTCACTGCAGAAAATAAGATGAAGTGGGTAACAGAATTAACACCTCGGAATAATTTCTCATGAACATACTTGTGAGCTGCTAGAGCGACAGGTAAAGCTACCAAAGATCCTCTGGATTCTTTGCCTCCAAAACCTCCTCCCAATCTCTTTGTTTTGCAGGTTACCAAATTATTTGGTAGCCCTAACAAATGAGCTGCAAGGTGCTAGAACAAATAAAATACAAATGTGTTGTGAATAAAAAACCACATTTAATGTTGTTGGCTAGCTTTTCAAGTCTTTACTATCTCACCTGTATTTCAGTAGGATGCTGTGTGGAGGAAATGATTTGGAGCTCGTCATCCTCCTTGCTGGGAATGGCTATGGCAGCATGGGTCTCCAAGTAGAAATGTTCCTGACCTCCCACCTTGACGTCGCCTTCCACAATGCAAGATGAATCACAAGAACTGAACACCGCATCCGCATCCCCACTTTTTATCATTTTTGGTATAGGATTGATGTAGGAGTTGTGGCTGATGGCATCCTGTTCATACAAAGAGAGAAAATGAGATGTTTAAACGGAAGTTTCAGAAAGACACTGCTACTGCAACCTTTCAACAATTATATATTTGAGTAGTTTAAATCATAAGAAGTACAAAGACTTACTTCAATAGTGACGATCACAGGGTTCAAATCCTCATACTCCACCTTGATCAACCTATTGGCTTTCTGAGCTGTCACCTGATCAACAGCCACCACTGCTCCAATGATCTGTCCTTGTGATAGCACCTAGGACATATTAGAGGGGAAAAATGCACAATGAAAGATCTACTAGTAGAGGTCGCAAATGAACTTATGACATAGAAACCATCGGTACCTAACTACCAAGTATGTTTTGAGGATCGTCTGTCATTTTTTATGGATCCTACCTAGTCCCAAAAAGCTAATGTTTTGGCTTACTTTTTCTGAAGCAAACAGTTCCTCATCTTGAAATATTGGCCCCCACTTGTTGTGGTCTTTGGAGAGGTCTTTAGCAGAGAAAAACGCGTGGACTCCAGGTACCTCCAAGGCAGCAGTGGCGTCAATTGACAATATTTTGGCGTGCGACTTCTTGCTCAGCACCAGGCTCAGAAATGCTTCGTTCTCAAATCTGGGGATGTCATCGCAGTAAACAGCTTCTCCTGCGTTAAGAAAAGAAAAGTCAGAACTTCCAAGATATTAGGGGAGAGGGTTTGAGAGCACCCAACTATGGAGAAGAGTTGAATGAAGATCTGATGACTTGTACCTGTAGCTTGTTTAAATGCAGATGCATGAACCATGGGGCGCCCAACAGCATCTGTCTTTTCTTGAGAATCAGGTACCTGAAATTCAGGTTACAGATGAATTTGGGCATCATTAGCCTTAGCTTCAATCAGGCTCGGCATCAGTTTGGTACTGCCGAAGAGAACACAGCTAGAAATTGGTCTGTTTGAGGTTCTAGAATGTTGGGTTTGACTTTCTGTCGCATAATCGCTCGGACACAATTATTCTAAATTCCAGAACATTGGTACGTACCAGTGTGAAATATTGTGAACTTTTTGGGGGAATATAATGGAACTGGTCCTTCCCAGTCCTGTAGGATTTTTCTATCTGCACCTCTTTACACCCTTCTTTCTCAAGACGCTGCACCACTTCCAGGTAGAATTTGAAGAACAAACTAAAAAGGAGGAAATTTTAACACGATAAAGAAAAAATTCATTATTTCTGCCAAAGCATCATAATTATTAAGTTGCTGACCTCAGCGTTAGCGATCGGCGGTACTCGATGGTTCCACCAGGTGCACTGGGATCTAATGGCAATTCGTCAGCAAGGGATGAGTAAACTTCTTCCACCAACGACTTATCCCATTTCCTACAACACAAAATAAGCGATAATTTTCCATTCATTTACACAATAGTCTAGGCTCCCACTAGAACTCGATAGTTACTTCTTGTTTTGAACTTACTTTCCAATCATATTCTTAGCAGTTTTTACAGCAAGCACTGTACATGGTGCCATACCTCCATATGCTAAATGTGCATCTTCTACCACTTCACCGTTCAGTTGTATATTGTATGCAGCGTTTACAATGGCAATGTCATCATCTCTCCTTTTGGCTTGTTTGTATGCCTTGAATATTTGACCCTGAATAGATGACAAAAATAAATCAGGTTACCTACCAACTATTTTCAGTATAATAAATCGAATAGGAAATTAGACGCTACAAGAGATGATGAACACATTCCTGCTCACTATAACATGTAAAGACACTTGATGGGATGTGAGATCTAGTGAAGGGGTGTGACGCTGACAGAGAAAACATCTGAATAATCTATCGAGAGAACTGGATCATCACTGGTGTCAGCATTTTTCTCTTTACAATAGTATTCGACGAACTAGTTAGGACTGTTGGAGGTTTTCGTCATCAGGGAACAGTATTGTGGTAACTGTTAGGGACGTACTTTCTTAGTGTAAGGTATGGAAATTGAGATGAGCAGCTCATCAGGCTTGATAACATTTCTCCTATATCCAGTCCAAAATGTGTGGTCCATTTTTATATTCCTTGTTCCGCCTTCTGTAATGATGAGTATGCAAGTAAGATTAACAATATTGGAACAATCAATTCTACAATTAATATAAATTCTATATTAAATAAATCAAATTTTGTTGGTTGATTTAGGTAAAAATACTCTAAAATACTCGTACTGACATATCCACAAAAGAGTAGGTATTCACATAAAAATACATTCTGGCCTGATAGAAATTCATAGTTTTTCTCACCTTTGCTTTGAACCTCTAGTATCACTCCTACAGCCATGAGAATAGGGTTCATATCAGAGATGGGACTGCCAGTCATAATGTTGCCACCCAGAGTCTAAGGAGAAATCATTGATTGTGAAAGATTTGAAATTTACATAAGTTAATACAAAATAAACGTATGTATGTTACATACAAAAAATAAATAAATCCCAGATACACCGATAAATTGTTTACTTACAAATAATTATGAATGTTGCTCTTACTCACCCCAACGTTTCTAATTTGTTTTCCAGCAAACCAATGCAACATGTCAACCATAGCTTGGAAGATAGCTGTTTTGTACTCTAATTGGGGGAAAAAAAATTATAAAGTGGTGCAAAATATGAAAAAACCATGGAGAATTTACCTACACCCAACCTTTTGAGTAATAGGCATAAGAGAATAAATATCAGGCTTGTAATCACAGCAAGTAACTAACATGCCGCAATAAATTACTAATATGTAATCAAGTTAATCGGTATCGAAATATAAATAGCCAATGGGAAAGTACCTATTACGATTAACTTACCTGGTTGAGTCTTTATTTCGTGGTTCAGGAATTTCTCCATGTTGGACAAAGTCACGGCAGCTCCAACGCGAACACCAGAATCGTCGGAAGAGATTTGCATCATCTCCTTGATATTGTTTGGTTGAATGAGCACAGGGTAGTGGAAGTTCTTAAATTTCACTTCAACTCCTAAGATTTCAACAAATTACACAGATGTGTAGGTTTACCAATATGTAATAATACAAGACTCTCCTCTTTAATATAATGCTATTAATATGCACTCAATACAATTGTTAATGAATAAAAGTACACTTTATAAGTATTTTGTCCTATATGGTTCCACCCTCAGCAATCACTATTATAATATTACTATTATTGTCATAATTCGTCTCCATCAATGTAAGTATTCATGATTCATAATGACTGTCAAACTGTTATCAAGCAAGTCTTCATCACTTACCGACTTCGGTGTTTCCATTGATAATTTTTGCTGACGGGTAAAGTTTCTTCAATTCCAAAATTTGATACAGCGTCCTTGGCCTGTGCCAAGTTGTTCTCTCGCCTTTTATGAGCAAATATTCGTTTTCCAGAGTATCAGTTAACTGTATATTGGAGGTGAAAAATAGTAAATACTTGTATTAATAAATCAAGCATCACCTGGAAGCTATCGAATAATACATTCGTATTTAATGAGAGCATCTCACCCTCAGTTCAGGCGGAAATATGAGCTCTTGACTTGGGTCGTAAAGTGTGAATTTCTGGGGTTCAAAAAGTACTTCGCCAGCGTTGGCTAAACCATTCGAGTCTCCATTTAGACCGTTGCTGTGGTTTTCATTCACAGCTAAAATTGAATAATATGAAGGATGTGTTATTATGGGAACTTCTTTGTTCACTATACATTTGTAACAAGTGGTTTCAAGTTCAATGTTCTGTAAGATCAGGTGTTCTGTTCATGATTTCTTACATGACTGTTAACATAATATTATTATTATACCTATGGAAATATTATTTCCACCGAGGAAACCTTCCCAGTTTTAATAACCAATTCCTAATGAAAGAACTAGGTAGGGAGGTAACTTATAGATCAATGTTTTAAATAAATAGACATTACTGGAATCTCCTTTCTGGGTGTTGGTTGTTCCGTTCATTTTCTTATTTCTGCAGCACTGGTCGCCCATGCTGCAGCCGTTGGAAGTACCTCTGACTCGCTGCTGCATTTCCCACTCTTCAGTGAAGGTTTTAAAACCTTCAATGATAGGGCGATAACCAGTGCATCGACAAAGGTTTCCTGAAACACGCCAGAAGGTAGAGTGTATGGAGTTAAGCACTTGTATGGAAATTGCAGGCTGTTCAGGAATTTGAGGGAAATGAGATGTCTATCAGACGTTTCAGACAAGAACTCATCAATTTTATCAGCTTGGCAAAAATAGCTCAATATAAGACAATAACCAATCCGAGCTTAATATTGAACTTGTGAAATAGGGACAGGGAATGAGATGGAATAGGTAGTTACTTGCTTGTGCTCATACCCTCAAACCTCCAGCATAATAGGATCATGGAAAAGTTAGGTGGTTGGGATTAGCTGATAGATAGTCGTGGATTAAAAAAATGCATATAGATTTTATCGAAATTTGCTCAACTGATGGTGAAATTTTCAGGAGGAAGGCTTTTCACATAGGGATTACAATAGTACAATTAATGTACCTTGGAATGCGATTTCCATATCAGCCATCGTGGGTTTGCCAGGGAGACTACGGAGGAGCGTGTACATGGACATGACGATGCCAGGAGTACAGAACCCACACTGGGAGCCATGAGCTTTGGCGATCCTCTCTTGAACAGGGTGCAGTTTACTCTTGACGCTTCCTATTCCTTCCACAGTTGTCACAGCCAGTCCGTGCATGGCGGCAACGGGCGTCAAACAAGCGTTGACTGATATATGACTGAATTTCGATTAAGGAAGTTTATAAAGAAAAACTAGTAGGCTCGTCAAAAAATAAAGAAACGGGATTCGTATGAATATATAAGAGAGAGGTGTTTTAATAACTCTCAGGTACCTCCACTCATTTGGGTGCGTTTATGTGATTTGCAAGGCAGTATAAAAATGTTTACGCCTCACGACCGAAAGATAAGGATGAGCCCTCTTGACAACACTTGTTGGTTCGTGATAGCGATTGCACTCATTTTATCAATGCAAGATAATTTAATGCGGGCAGTTGATACAACGAAAGAGTAAGAGTGACGTAGGTTCACTTGAGAGAAGTGGGGGATTGGGTATTTGATCTTCTCTAATATGGCAGATCCTCCATATTAAAAATAATTACTCATGAAAGTGTAAGTACCAAGATAAATGAAAAATGCAATTTGGAATTTACTGCCATTGATTCTGGATTCACACAATTCTCCAATTTTTTTCAGCATGTTGTAACTTAGTACGACTCTGAATATGAGTCAGATATGTGTCACATCTTGCAGTCAGACATTTACAAGATAGAGCCGAATTAAAAGGATACTTCACTTGATTCGTTGATCGGTCCAATTTCGATACCATGACCGTGCAAGCACCACATCCGCCCTCTGCACATCCTAATTTTGTTCCGCATAGTCTTACTGCAAATAGAACATTCATACTTAATGGTGTGAATATAACGTTCGAATAAATAACTCGTACCTTACTTGATTAGTCAAGTACATAGCGTAGTAATTTAAACTTACACTGGTTCCTCAGGTAGTGAAGAAGGGTCCATTCTGGATTAACTGCATTATCTACGACCTGTTAAAATCAACATAATAATCAAGTAGATAATTGAAATATAAAAAATAAAATGCATGAAGTGTAGATACATTTAAAAGAAGAATCAACTTGTGTTTGTGTCTTTGTCAACAATTTCTACAATTGAGGATACCCAAGTAATGTTTCTACAGAGTTTGATCCCCTAACGACTCTTCTAAATGATTTTTCGACTGCTTTTAGAAGTAAAAATGTCGCCTGAATTGATAATAATCAAAACTGAAAAACTATCTTTGGTGTGCGATCAAATACAGGACTTCAATACAAACATGCCGTACGAAAGTATTGCCTACGGATGTATCGTATGTTTCAAGCAGATCCCTAAATGTCGAGGCCACAGCTCAGCTCTCCAAACAGCTACAAATGTGGTATATAATAAAAATTTCCGAAACATACAAGCTTATCGTACAGCAAACATAATCACCCAACTCACATGGAAAGCAAAAAAGTTGAAAATCTTCAGCACCGAGCTGATTGAAAGTGTGGAAAAGTGATCACAGTAAAATCAGAAAAAACTTTTTGATTCATGAATTACATGAAATCAACATCACCTGTTGATCAATGATAATCTTCCTCAAGATAGATATTCAAAAGATTGTATTCAAAAGATCAAACATCGATATATTTGGGTCAAGGTGGTTCTGCATCGATTGTTGAATACTGATAACATCGATGTTTTTTACCCGATATTCGATATTATTTGTTTCATCACAAGTAACGTCTCTTTCATTATTCAAATTTCACATTTTCCGTCGGGGTATTTACCCAATATTAAAACGGATAAAATTCCAGATTTGTCATGATACGCCCAGAAATGGGCTTTAAAAGTAACTAAATTGTGTACTTGCGAAAATACATTACTTCTTCATGCACCCAAGTGATTAGGGAGGGCACTAATCAAAATCCATTTCAAACCCATACCTACGTGGATCCTTTTTCGTGCATATAATTTACATTACGCAATGTCTATAAGTACTTTTCATTGTTTCTTTTTTTTTAAATATGTAATTCATTGAATGTCTAATGGACGTCTGTGTGTTTATTGATTGTTAATTAATTGTTTGAATGCCCTTCAATCACTACATGCACCAGGTACCTAGCCATCTAGCTAAGTTCGGATGATCGATGTAAAAAAACCAAAACATCGAAGAAAGGACGATTCTATAGCGTCGATCATCTGTATTCCAATCGAGTTTCCATCCCTTATATTTCATGAACTGGAGTTGAAGAATGACCAACTCCAGTATTCTACTGATAATATTTATGCATCAATTGAGCCGTTAAGTGCATAAATTAGGTTGAAATTTATGTATAGAATCTATACAAGTCACATCTGATGTGACTTGTGTTCCAAATGGATATTACGAGTTAATGTCAATATTCCGTAAACTTATAATGACGAGAATCAGTAGGTACCTAGCTAGTTGTCCACCAGCTGTTGGTTTTGATAGTGGATATTACGCGTTGGTGGATGAATTGATGTAAAAGATGACGTCCGAGTTATCACCGATAAACACTGATACGGTCACTTTAAAATCCCAAGTGGTTATATAAGCACATTAAGGTCTCATGTGTTACGTAACAAAGGAGCTAGAGATGATCATTTCGTGGGTTGATAGTTGAACGAACTGTAACTCTGTAACATCCCAAGAATTGATTGACGAGGAACGTACCTTTTTCCCGTTGACGAAAAATACTAGAGTTGATGAGGACTCTAGAGGTATCATTGCAGGGGGTTGACGACCAACAATTTCACATAAACCGGGTGCCACAGGTTGTTTCGAAAACTTCTTGAGGACCAACCGATGGGGCGAACGAACGAACTCGTACTGAAGGGCAGCGACGAACCGAATGAAAACAGAAGAGTTGTGTAGGAGGTGGAATGAAACCTTCTCCCACCATGAGTTTTTGCCTTGAAACCCAATGGAGTCGGCGAGTTAGCGAATCTGGAAGGGACGTTCTGGGTTTCCAGAAGTTAGTCGGAAATTAACATTTTAATTCACTTCCTAAGACTGTGAAGGCGATTTTTTGTCCAAAATGAGATAGTTGATCGAATCCGGATTTTCAGGATCCGGTCGGTCGACTCGCTTGTTCTAGCTTGAGTTCCCGTCAGAAAACAAGGAGTAGAACTAACAACTTCTCCACAACATGAATGAACAGATTTGAAACGGCCGTTAATTTGTAACTCATACGAATACTACCGCGGGGTAGTAGGTATACTACTGTCGTACTACTACTAAAGAAGACACCTGTTGAAATATGTGCGGGTTGACCCGAAAATAATACCTATGATCGAAATCCATCTGTAATTTTACTTCGATCATTAATCTGTAATTCTATGGCCCATACAGCGCAAATCTCAATGGTGAAACTGCGGCAAATGTTCCCCGCGTGCCTCGTCTCTCTAGGGGTGACTTGGGGTGGCTACCTGAAGGAAAAAGCTTTCAAACATCGTTCTCACACTCCGGAAGAGCTCAAGACCCCAATCAGAGAAGAGATCGCTGCGGTTCCTGTAGAGATGTGCAAAATGAACGTCAGATTGGGGTTCCTCACCCGACAGAATAGTTGTTTAAATGACAACTTTGTCCTGTTAATGTACCTAATACAACTCATGTTACAACCACTGTGCCTCTCTGATAGATATAACAACTTCAAAATTAACTTGATACTTAACCACATAGCGTCGGGTACTTGACAGTAGTTGCCTTGATATTTTACTTGTATTTAGTTTCGTATTGAGTGTTTAGGGAAAAATTGGACGTTCTGAATGCTTTTGGTACTACTCTTGATGAGCCAATCGTGTTGCATATCAAAACAATGCGAAATCTTCAGCTGCCAAGGTGTTGAAATTTTGATATCGTGAGTAGGTAGACACCAGTTCAATTTTTTATAAAAAAATAGATACCTAACCAGTGTATTTAAGAGAAAATAATATTTTATCTAGCATATTATGCTAGATAAAACAGCATTCCTGAATAATCTAGCACCCTACCTATTTTTCCAGGTTTAGGACAACGAAAGGCAAAATAAAGTACATGGAGAAACAATTATAGGTTTTGTCAATAAATTATAGAGCTCATGGAAACTTGGACAATAGTTCGTGATGACTTAGTTTAATTTTGAATTCAATTTACAAATACCTTCAAAATGATTGTTCATTAATTATTCCATGGAACAGTTGGAAGACGAATTTTGAGGACGTCCAACACTTCGATTGAGGACGAGAGCCTGCGGAAACCTCTATACCGGGAACAATTTGACAAACGAAACACTAATTCTACACTGACTGACATGAGGAGGTCTAAAACTCCAAGCGCAAGCCAAATTGCGAAGCAGGTGCACAGCAAATTCACCAACTACATGCAAACGGAAGTCGACCAGTGGAAAGCTACCGAAGCGATCCGGGAGCAACAGGAATTGGGGCATGTTATGACGGTGCTCCTCAATCACGAAGAAAACTGTCGGCAAGTTAGAATTAGGGAATGTCAAATTGGGGATAAAAACTACCAATAATTAATAAAGTCCCGATTCCATACGTCAGTACTTGGTGATCACAAATGGCCTATACTCTAGTAAGAGAAGGTTATGAACATTCTGACGTATTGGGCGTACCTACCTAAGGAATGGAATATGTTTTAGCCTCCAAATTTTTGGTACGCTAAACTATTTCCGATTTTAGAATGATTTCCGCGTACAATCAAACCGTTTCTACGGAAATTTATCTTCGCCATTTTCGGTCGTTCACAAATCGTTCATCACTAGTCGGAAAGCTCTCGAACATTTTCCTGTTCACCACAAACTCTGGGACTGTACGAGTAGCAGAGCTATGGGCATAAAAGTTTTCATATTTTGTTCACAAACTACGAAGCTGTAATTTGGAGTGTAGGTAAGTACCAAAATTTGGTATCAATACCTTATGGGAATTTAGCCAATTTCCGTGGTGGTGGAAACTCTAAATTCGGTATGTAGCCTCCTTTAAGCAGCGTAGAGCCGGGATCAGCTGAGTGGCTCTTAAAGCTAATTTCTATGTTATTCACTCTATGAAGTTGTAATTTGATGTGTAGCCTCCTTAGGACTTTAACTTGACGCTGCCCGGGTCTCGAATCAGCTGAGTCGCTAATTTCTATGCTGTTCACACAATGAAGCTCATAAACCTAATTTCTATGCTGTTCACTCTATGAAGCGGTAATTTGGTATGAAGCCTCCTTAGGCCTTTACGTGACGCTGGCCAGGCCACGGATAAGTTGAGTCGCTAAAACATGTTCCATGCTCATAGAAATTTAGCCGTTAAGCTCAAAACGAAAGGGGAGGGAGTTCCAGGGGAGGCACAGCCCCCCAGGTCCGAGTTTTTAGAAGAAACTATACAGCAACACCGTTACATACCAAACAAAATGAATGGGATTGAAAAACGCCCAATAAATTAACACATTTTCAAGATCTGCTCATTATGATAGGCGTCTTCTTGCAAATTGAGTAACAGAATCTTCTTTCGTTCTTAAATCGTTTTCTTTTCTTTTTTTTTAAATTTAGCTCCTAGTCATTATTACCGATACCAAATGTGTGGTTCCGTTAGGAATACCTTGAATTCTCCTACAAATATTTTCTTGATGTTCTAGGAGGATCTACATACTGTCGATGGTAATGGGGATTTTTTCGCTCTTTTTCTACGCGTTCTCGTCCTTCGGGATCCTCCTAGGCGGCTTGTCTTGCATCCTGGTCGGTGTCCTCATCCTGCAACTTATCACAGTGAGAATCAGACAGCGGAAAGCACACTATTACGTTGAGCTCGTCAAAAACCTGATGGATAATAAAATGAAAACCAATGGCTTCTAATTTTGTTGATAAATTGAGTTGGGAGTGGCTACGAGTCGAACCGATACTATCAAATAGGTAACTCTTTAAAGGTTTTTTTTTTTTTCAAAATTATACCTATTTATACACATAGTTATACAACAACTACCTTAATTGAGTTATGTTTTGTCTATTTCAACATGGGACATGATGAACGTTCACCGGACCTTGAATACCTGGAGACCTTGAACTCATGCAGTCGGGAATCATCCCACGGTTGGATATTTGAAAACTAGCGGGGTTGTTTCCCAAAGACACCGCGAGGCACAGCCACTGTAGTTCTGTTATCAAGACGCTTATCATCGTATTTACGTTTTGTGCTTTAGTGGAAGATATTTTTTTTTCTGAAAGTTCTAGGTAATTTGAACGAGTTAATTTCTTTGTTGGCATCAGGGGAAACTGTATTACTTGAAAGGAACCGTGAGGTAAATTATTACGTAAACTAGCAATGGTTTTTCAACACGTAGCGTAATATAATACATGAATGATTTGCGCCTGCCTATTCCCTCAGCGAACTACTGTTGATGGGCTAATACCTAATTACTATTAATACAATCGTCACTATACAAAGAGCCATTTTTAGATTATTTTACGTTCACCTTCGCCTATTAATGGCACATTAGTTACAAGAACTAGCATGAGATCAGTGTCTGCATAGGTTTTATAATTTTCCAACCTAACTTGAAGGATAGAAGGAAGCCTGATTTGTGAAGCCTGAAAAAACTTATCTAGATCTCACCAAGGATACGTTTTTTCACCCAAGCTGATACGTATTACGAATTCTATAAAGTTTAAAATCGTTGAACGATTTTATGTTTATGGGTAATATCTACCCTGCAATGCATTTGCAGCTAAATCAGTTTTAGAGGAATAACTAACAATGTACTACCAAACAAGCGACTACTGCGCCTAGAAGGGTTTAAACCCAGTAAATCTAGTTTTAGGGTTCATCTGACAAGTTGGCAGCGACCGGGGATTCCGGAAAAACCGGGAATGCTTGAATTTTTAGGACCTTGAATTACTTATGCGTGAATTTCTTGTTTCTGCCGGGAATTTCAAAATATTTATTTCTGTGCCATTAAATTAATTTCAATATACTGTAGCGATTAATGACAAGATGGATTTGTGTTGCTTGGTATGAAAATAGACGTAATGGAAAATACCTAATGGAAAATTTGACTGACGGCGGGCGGTACAAGGGCACGTTCAAAAGTAGAGCCAATTTTCGTCTTCGATTTTGACTTTAGACTATGGCCATACTGAATGCCAGCGATTTTCGGCTTTTATTACGTCTTTCGGCTATAACTACGATTTCTGTCATAACTTCGTTTATTCTACTCGTATTTACTTACTCGAATTGTGTGTTTTTTTTTAGATTTATTTTTGTGGATATTGTCGTTTTCTCTTTATTGATTTGTATTGCCGTTGAAGTGGGAAAACGTTATAAAGAACATTAATCACTCTCACAATTTTTTTCATGCGATTTTAAACCCGATTACGCTATTTGATTCAGAATTTAATTTCCTTAAATTTGTATTCCATAAATTGTTTCGATTAGAAGCTTCCTTACGCGAGAATTTCACATTTTCTCTTATGTAAACTTGTTTTTAATTCTAACACTATTTTTTGGCCACTAAAAATACGAAAATTCCGGGACATAATAAACCAGTGTACATGGGGAAAAAACGCTGCGTAGTCTTGTACAGAATACAGGGCGTTTTTGTTTTTACGTGGTTACAGTGTTTAAAAATGAGTCAAAACATGCTGGGAATTTCATATTTTCTGACCGGGAAAAGTGCGTGAATTGTTCAACCAGTTTTTGCTGTCAACCCTGCCCGACCAAAATATGTCGATCTGTGCTGATAGCCCTTCGCAAATGAAATCAACTCCTTTTTCAACAGGAATTTTTGTCAAGTTGCCCATTAATTAATATTGAACTCTCAAGTCTGTACTGTTCCTTGAAGCCCCCTGAAATGCGAAAATTGAATTGTGTGGTTGGACTTCCTCGTGGGTACTGAAATACGAGTATATTGTACTACACGCTCTCGTTTTACTGTGACCCTTTCTCAACCATTAATTAGGCAGGTCTTAAAATGTCTAATGTTTGCAGTGTATTATCGAAGAATAATCAATGGTTATTTTATTCAGATCAACATGTGGCCAGTATTATTCAGAGTATTGAGAACATACGCTCCTTACATCACGCTACCGTTTGCGGGATTGGTGGGCATCGTCGGATACAACATGGAAAATCTGCTGTCTGACAAATTCACTCCATATCAAAAGAGGTAAATGACTCATACAAATTTTGACGATCTGAATTTTCCAGGTTTAGTACTAGAAAATATCCAGTGTGAATCGAACATAGGTGCCATCACTTAAGACTATCCGTCCTTCAAATATGTACCTACCTATATTATTGCTTCTATTGATTCTTTCAATATTTTTTAAATCTATACATCCAAACTCTGCCCAGTTGGAGATAATAGAAATTTATACATTCGTGGAAATACTTGAGTCTGTACTGATCAACAAATTTCACAATTACTTTAATCAAGTGTCTCGTAAATAAATACAATATTGCTCTAATATCAAATCGTTGTGTCGTAAATATGTACTCGTACATTTTCTATCCACAGTATCTCTCAGCAGCGGAAAGACAGACAAGAAGCTGAGGTGGAGATAAGTTCTGAGGACGTGCCCTCCCTCAAAGAACGGAAATTTTTAGCTCGCACGGTATTTGAGAAGAACCTCTCTCCATCGCTACAAAATTGATTGAAATCCAAATTTATTGATTTTTTCATTTGTTAATTCACGTTATTACCCATTCGATTGTTAAAACGGCGATTAGTTTAGTATAGGTCTTGCTTACCACAAGTTTGAAAACTCCTTGAATCCATTGTATCATGTAGCTAACATTGTTACTACCTATAAAGCAATTCTTCAATATTTGTATGTACAGTCATGGACAATATGAAACGAAATGATAATTTTATAAATAGTTGCTGCGATTAAATCTTGCAATAAAAATTATTAAGTAGGTAGTTTTTATGTTCTTACTTTTCGGTCTATCACTAGGTACCACTTCAATCCCAACTACCCTCTTTCAGCACCTATGTCGGTTGTAATATGATCAGTAGGAAGTGAAATACTTATGAGTTATGGTCATTACTGGAAATAATCCCAAAACTGGAAATTGCTTGATTACCCGATGATTACAGCGGCCGGACAAAGTTATGATATCCACTTTGCCCGCCACCCTTTTCCTTCCAACTAAAGAGATGTCCTAACCACTTCAGAAGCACCGTACCCGTTTCAAAATCTCCCCTTAGCGCTATGGCGTGACGTTTTTATTACTCCACATCTATGTACGAGTATTACTTTATTAGTTGCTTGTGAAAGTTAGTTACTCCAGTTGTGTAGTAATAAAAACGTCTCACCATAGCGCCATGGGAGATTTCGAAAAGGATTCGGAGCCTTGTGAAGTGATTAGGACATCTCTTTGAGGCGGGCAGGGAAAGTGGATATCATAACTTTTTCTGGCTGTTTTAGAATGATATTTGCGAGGCGGAGTGATTTTCACACTGATTTTTTGTTGTTGTTGAAGTTGAAAAAACCTGTAGAGACAATATATAAGGATAATTAGGTAGAATAAACCCACAAGTGCCTATGTGAAGATAGTAGCATCAAACGGCGTATTTAGCAAAATATTTAAGCCTACCTACTGTGGCATTTAGCATTTCCAGCACCTCCCCGGCCTGCTCACAGAACTACACTGGATGAGGACGACCGGCCCAGCCCCCACCACTCCCGGCTTTTCCCTAACAAAACTGTCTCACAAAGACATCACTAATAAAATAATTAACATGACCCAGTGCCATTTGAAAGATTTAAACAAACTTTTAGGTAGATTGGTCCAGCTATATAGCTTGTGGAGCTTGTGTCAAGGTGGCCAAAATTATCCTAAATATCAGTTTTTTGTTCCTAGGATTTTCTTGGGTTGAGATAATGGAATGAACCTTTTAAATAGCCATTTTATAATGAAGGTCTATGCAAAATTTCACCAATATACAATCCGATGTTTTATGACAGTAGGTACTTATTGATGAAAAAAAGTCCAAAATGCGAAGATTTTCTTAAAATAACCGTTTTTTTTTAGTTGTTCGCTTTGTTATTACGGAGGTCATTCGGCGGGCACTCCTTGGGAAAAACTTGCCCAGAATCTCAGCTTTCCAACGGTATAATTAGTTTTTATTTTTCAGGGTGAACCTTTTTGAGAAATTCGAGTTTGTATGCGAAAAACGTGTATTTTCAGGTACATTTTCACGCTGAATCGAATGGTGACGTACTTAGACCTCTCTAGCAACGAACTAAATGAGTTTTCAGTCACAATATCTCCATTTCAGGGTGTAGAAACTCAACGGCATTACTTAAGAATTTTTTTTTTAGTTTTGAGGGAGGGCCTTCATAAAATAAAATTACACGAATTGTTCAAAATGTCCCCCGTTCTCACGGATGCAGAGGGTCGCTCGTCTGCGAATGGAGTCGACCACACGATAGTTCTGCTGAACGGGGGACATTTTGAACCGTTCATGTACTTTTATTTTATGGAGGCCCTCAATCAAAAATAAAAAACTTCCTAAGTAATGCCGTGGACTTAACACTTTCTACGCCCTGAATTATAGATATTGCTACTGAAAACTCATTTAATTCGTTGCTAGAAAGGTCTGAGTACGTCACCATTCGATTCAGCGTGAAAATATGCTTGAAATATACCTGAATATGTGCCTGAAAATACAAGTTTTTGCATACTAACTCGAATTTCTCAAAAACGTTTCCCCTAAAAAATAAAAAATAATTATACCGCTGGAAAGCTGAGATTCTAGGCAAGTTTTTCCCAAGGAGTGTCCGCCGAATGACCTCCGTAATTACAAAGCAAACAACTAAAGTAAAAACGGTTATTTTAAGAAATTCTTCATATTTTGTCTTACTGTCTTAAAAAATCGGATTGTATACCAGGGAGATAGCAAATTTATCGCTCTTTTTAACGGTATCCTCAAGTTTTATTTTACACATTAATTTAATGGAGTTAGGTCCGTTTTACAGATACAAGGTCGAGAAGACGAAAAAAAATCTTAAAAGTTAAAAAAGTCGGATTTTTAGTTGAGTAAGAAGAAAACTCTAGGGGGCATTTCTTGTTGCAAATTACCTGCAAAGTCGATTCCCTGAGTTTGTTACATAGTTACACTAGCCACCCTGTATATTCAGACATTAACTTTTCCTGCACATTAAAGATCATGTTTTCGTAAATTTGATTAATTTTTAATTAATGTTTCTTTAATTTTATTATAATAAATTACAGGAATTAGTTTCCTGACCATCCCATATGAAGGTACCCGGTAAGTATGAGATCGAATAGGCCTCATGGAGTAGGGGACAGCATGTCTCGACAGAAATGGCTCGATCCGGTGTCATTAAATCCCTCCTTATTCTATGGAGAAAATAATGTCTAGTGGAAGGGAGCTGACAAAAACGAGGAGAAAAAGTCTGCATAGTGTTTTCAAAAACTGCAACTGCGTGTGTGTGCAATGGTACAAGGAGATTTTCGAGATCGCTCCGATGTGATTGTCGAAAACTCAAATCGCTGAACAGTTTGAGAAGCAAGCAGAGAGAATAGACACGTTCTCTTGACAGAGGGGATGGTTGTTCCTTCAATGGTAGCCTACTACAATGGAGGGGCTAGGAAGTACATTTGTAACACCAATCATTACATGAGCGCTGACTACAATCGCCTTGATTGTAGTTGTTTTTGAACACGTCAATCGTTTTGTTTGCTTTTCGAATGTTGTTTGTTTCATTTTATTAGAGTAGTTTGTTGATGGTAGGAGTTTCATAATTGTTGTACTATACTCGTCTTTCTGTGATAAAGATGTATCAACATCATTTCGCTCTTGGGTCATTCTCTGCTCGGACTGCTTTTTCGTTCCCAAACTTTTCGTGAAATTTTCTTTGTCCTTGCCTTTCTAAAAAATCCCATCATAGAAATGCCCAGTTTTCAAGATAAAGAATTTAAAAAAATTTAAATTCCAGGGTCTAAAATTAACATAAATTAACAGTCTAAAAATCTGTAAAATACTCAAACATGAATTTGTATGTTTATATATGGAGGTACCTATAGTATTATTGTCACATACTCGACGCTCCCATTGAAATAGGTACTCACTCCGGGGTTGGTTAATAGGTCCATACCGAAGTTTAGTCTTTGGCGTGCAAAAAAGGGTTTTTTCGCCGTAGTGTTTAGCGTTAAAACATCTTCAAAATGACATTTTTAAAATGAAACATAGATTGATCTAGTAGAATATCTCGTCCATAATACATGCTATTGGTAGTATCGCTGTCGATAACAGATTTTTAAAAAATCTACGAACGAAAGGAATCGACACAAGAAAGATGCAGCATCGGGCTGGGGGCGGCGAAGGTCAAGTCCAAACCCAGCAATCAATCTCCGATGTCACGAAATCCCCGAAAAAAAACTAAGCGTCCTATGACGTCGTTTTGGACATCCGTTGAGATCGTTATCGCATATCTTGGGCTATGATACTATTAGCGATTGAATTTATGTAAGTTGGATTGACAATTTTGTTTGATGCTCTAAAGAAGAGTTACAGTTGGTGCAACTTCTCAAGAGGTACGAGATTTGCGCATTCTCGTAGCAACGGCACACGTTGCGAAAAAGATGTGAATCTGTCCAAGTGATTTATTCCGCTATTCATGAACCATGTTTTATGGCAGAGGACATGATTGATGCAAAGGGTTGAAAGAGGGGGTGACAACTTTGAAAATTTGATGAACATTTGTGAGAAAAAAAAAACCTAGAAGAGAATCACAGCTGGGTTCAGTGGGAGTACTTTGAGAAGGAGGAAACCTTAGTAAGGTTTCAACCCCGTGGACATGTACGTAGTGAGACTGCGCGGGGACGGCGGTAAGATGGCGCTCGGCACCTAACGCCCCCCAGTATTGACTTTTCACCGACTGCTAGCAGGTCGAGCGCTGAAAATGTGGTGCCGTGGAGGTCTGAAGTGCGGGGAACTTGTCTCCCTATAAGACGAAATTGGCCTCCGGATGGGCCCACGGAGCTGATGGACGTTTACCCTTGAAACCCCCTCTGTTATAGTTTTTTGGAAAACCCCTGATTTGCGTCCAGGCACAATGCAGAAGGAAAACTGCTCGGGGTCGGAGCAGCACCAATACGTGGGGCCCTACCGTTTGGAAAAGACGCTCGGGAAAGGGCAGACAGGTAAGTACACCGATCTATATGCCCCCTCCTTTCTGCCGTTTTCCCAGGAAAGACTCCCACTTTGAATCACAAACCTCACGTGTACAAAATACACATTTACGCGAAAGTTTCCCATAAATAACTCCCGTGAAAAATTAACTTTAAAAAAAAAGAAAACCCAATCCCAGTTTTTCCGCAAATCAGTTACATTCCACTCCAATGGACGTCTTCATGACAACCTGACTATTACCGAATGCGGACTACACCGCTGAATGAGCGCAGATTCAACATGCAATTATTCACTTTAGTCAACATTGTTGTAGACATACTCTATCCAAAAAATCTCCTAATCAGTATTGGCAAATTCAAAGGAAATCAGATCGAAATCTAGGTCTCCGGATAAAACCATCCCCTTTTCTTATATCCCGGAATTAGGCGTTTTATGCTTGCAGGGCCCTATTCCGGAATTTGTGCTCGATTAAATATTTTACCTATCTAGAGCAGCACGTCGTACACTAATGTTGATATCAATTTAACATTCTATTAACCGCTACAGCGTAGACCATTCGTACTAATTCAATCGCTCTAATTCCGAATATAAAGGAAAATGCGTTTACATTATCCTGTTTTAGGCCAAGTTCACATCATAATCTATTTCTCGTGTCCGATCTTTATACCGCGGAGGTTCAACGTTACTGCTGATAATTTACCACGCATATCTACTCACTAATATGAACAACATTGTCCATGTCACAACTCGTCTACTCACATTCATTCAGATTGAGGTCGGTACATGAAACGATATATCCAGCCAACTTACCTTTGTCCGAACGTTGCACCCATTGTTAGAACGAATATGTAGGTAAATTACATTAAATGGAGTGGGAGTACATCAAAATTTACCTCCTCCAGTCGTGATGTACGCTACATGTCACATATTGGGCGTAATGCAATGCCAAATGACCGTATCGACTTTGATACGCGAACGAATTTGAAATGAACCAATCAAATAAAGAAGCACTTGGTACCTAGTTTGTAGACACATCAAATCGCGAAACATTAATAATATTATTAAAAATTACAAACGTTATGCCGACATGCGAGTCTCCAAACGTTTTCCACTAACCAGGAAAATGATGATTACAAATAGATAGGGGGAAGCATGATGTAGAGATCATTGGCGACTCATAATCAAGATATGTATTTGGGGTCTCTAGAGTACTCTAGCGGCGCTTAGGTGCACTATAGATGCAGTAGGACTATCAGTAGGACGTAGTATAGTAGGGTTTTCTGTGATCAGCAGAGCCCATCGGTTGTTCTGGTACTCGGTTGGTGAGAGACATTTTCACAAATTATTGGTGGAATAGGAGAATAATACGTTCTGTAGTTCTGCCTTATGTTCCTCTTGGGTGCGGCACGTACTGTCGTATTGGTATATGAAGTTAATCTTGATCCAACGCACTTGTGTAATCCGTTGATAATAACTACAGTGAATCAGAGTTTAAGTCTACAGATCTATACAGGTGTTCGCAATAAGCAGTATCGTATCAAATTAACGAAACTGCGGCATCGGATGCTTCTTGGCAAGAAAGTGATGGATTAGATGCGACGCCCCTTTCTTTCGTGGTTTTGTGAATGTTGCTTGTGCTTGAATTTATTTATCGATTCTAATGCGATTTGATTTCTCGGTAGGTACTCATTACGAGACGGCTTTAAGCGAGGTAAATCTTACATGCATGTCAAATAATCATGAAAAAATTCAAATTGATATGAAAAATGAAGAAAAACCTGCTGATAAGAAACCCTTCGACTCTAAGCTCAACAATGTTTTCAAGGCTGCCAACAGTTCTGCATTTCAAGGTACTTAACCTGAATCACATAATGTCTACCAGCAAGTATTATTGGGCTTGAACTATACAAAATCACATCAAACGGACAAAACGTACATAAGATCCAAAAAATAGATAAGTCCCCAACTGTCAAAATTGTAATTTTTTTCACCTTGCCCAAGAACAGTTATTTCTATTTATAACTAATTTATTTAGTTCTAACGGGTTGTAGATTATGCAGAGAACCTGGTTGGTTTAGAGCCACGAGACCCTTCGAAACGTTCGATACCGTAACCTGATTCGAACATTACACCAACTGGCCTTGAGGCTCCCACTGATCGGAAGATCAAAAGAATATTCCCAACAGCCGATTATTCTTCGTAATATTCTTCACATACCCTTAACAAAACTTGTATAAAAAGAATGTAGTCGTATACAATACGACTTGTCGGCGACCAGAGGAAAGTTCAGTTTGTGACAATATGTAGGTATTAAGTACCAGTCCTTGTGGAGAAAATGGACTAAATCATGCACGAATTGCGAAAAACCATTCAAATTGAGGAAAAAGGAGTTATTGAAACATGATCTATTTACCAAGGGGCCCTCAACACAAAGGGGCGCCACAATTAAAATTACAAAATAATGATTTTCAGGTCAGATACTACAGAACATTTAGCGCAAATTCCCTTAATAATCACCATTTTGCACCTAATTTTTCAAATTTTCCCGGGAGGAGGGCCTGCACCGCAGGTCTGTTGTCTTTCACTGTCAACGGTATACGAACCTCGGTTGTTCGAATATCAAGGAACCAGAAGAATAATTTGACTTTTAAGCTATCGAGGTTTTAATACGAAATAACGAATAACGAAATATTCGAAATAAGATGTAAAACAAGATTATTAATAACTTATATTTCTTATTTGGGACTGTAGAAGTTTGTTATAACACTGGGTTTTTTTCGCGATCAATATGTTTTCATTTTCATGTTCATAATATGAACATGAATATTATGTTTTCAATCTTAACCAAGGCTGAAAATACCTGATCATCTACTTCACTTTGTTCAACGAAATATCGCAGAACAGTCACTGCTTTTGTGGCTTCTTCTGATGTAATGTGTATTTCTTTAACTTCTCCCTCCGTGCACTTCCTTTGGGGTTTTTTCTTGTTGTTCGCCGTACGAAAACACGGGTTGTTATTGCCTGCGCATCTAAACAGATCACTGGTAAACAGAACAACTGAAACGTAGGTTCTCATAGATTTATACATCACGCAGTAGCCTGACGCTTCCAAAATTCGCTTCGAGTTACTTAATCTCTTAATATAATATATATATATCCATAATTTCTCAAAAAAGTTCTTGTTTTAATGCTCGTATCAATTAGTGTGTTCGAAATAATTCTAATAAATTTACCAAGAAATTCCAGCATTCTTCAAGGTGTTCTGATCGAGTTCCAGTCATTTTCATCTTGTTCTTTTGACATGTCGATTGAATTTGACAGACATTTGCATTTCTTTCGTTTAGGGAATTCCTGAAAATAACTGAATTTCTACCTACTTGACCAAATCAATTTCTTGTAGATGACCAAATCAATTTTAGCGACCTTGTTTTTTACTATTTTCTTTATAAAACAGTTTTTGCACGCCCAAGACGTCCATATTCGAACTCAGCCTTAGTATGGACCCCTTAGCCTTAGTCCTTAGCCCTCAGCCTTAGTATTTAGCAACCCCTCGAAAGAGAAGTGTCACTATCTTAAAAATCGAGATAACCTGCCGAAACGTTTGTGGCTATTGGGTAATAAGGCTCGGCTACGCCCTGACAACTTGTATAATATTGCCGATTTTTGGCTCATGACCCCGTGACACCCCCCCCCCCCCCCTTAACCCAAATCCGCCACTGCGCCTGCCCAAATATGCATCTTCGTCCCTATTCATTAGTCAAATGAAGTTATTTGTATGAAATGAAGTCAAGTAGATTCCAAAAAAGCAATCGATAACCTATTTCTGCAGGAGAAAACCTATTCTTTGATATGAAATAAAGT
Organism: Stenodema calcarata; assembly: GCA_963920205.1. Classification (NCBI taxonomy): domain Eukaryota; kingdom Metazoa; phylum Arthropoda; class Insecta; order Hemiptera; family Miridae; genus Stenodema; species Stenodema calcarata. Next base: position 18,901,603 of record OY986052.1, on the reverse strand, counting down.
CACGAACTAGCTAAGTTATTAAAGTTGGGTCGATCAAGGGTATGAAAAAAGTCATGCACAGTTACATAAATACTTAGGTACTTAAATAACGTAGGGTTGATATATAATTGTATTAGAAATAAAAATTTAGTGCTCAAATCACCATCGGAATCCACAATTTTTCTAGGGCATGAAAAGATCCAGTACAAGTTGGTATTATTAAACTGTGGTTTTTTATGTTCTTATTGAATTTTAAACACAATTGATCGTTCCTCAGAATACTCAGTATTATGCTACTCAACTTAAAAAATTGCCCCTTTGTGGCCCTGTAGTGTTATTGGTATCCAGTACTGGTTATGCTAGTTTGATGGTGACCCTATTATGTGATTTGAACAAGCCGAGGTTGTATAATCAAATGTCTGCCTTTTTGAGCCAATTTCCCACCGTTCCACCGTTATGGATCTGATACGATATGACACATTTTGATGTTTGCGTAAACGAAATTGATATTTGTGTATTTATGGTCCTTAAATTCAAAACAAATTTGATCAAAATTGGAAGATCTTTAAATTTCAATGTTTAGATGATACATATTGTTCACTTACGGAAGAGCTAACACGGCTCCAAAAAGTGTCACTCAAGTAGCGTGGCTCTTACACCCTTCTGCCTAACCCTTGTTTCGGATAAATTTGACTCGAAGAAGGCAAAAATGTTACAACAATTTGTCTGGTTAAAGGAATAGAACGAATATCACTCCCTAACTAGAAATATCGTTATTTGAAGTGCTGTTGGCCTTTGTTAAGTTGTATACAAATCATTCACATCCCTCGTTTTTGTGAATATTATTAATATATCCCCTCCTACAATCTTAGGATGTTGTGTTCATGGATTGGAATAGAAGAACAACCATTATGTTGCTTCCTACTACTTACATGTTCAACAGAAACATTGTCGCCAGTCTTTCAAAATAAGGATTGGGTTTGGCAACATCTAATCTACATAGCTAGACTCATCCGCGTCATAAGGCTCATCCTATGACCAGTTCGTTGCGGTTCTGGGCACTCAGGATTTTGTCAGAGTTTACTGGTGGGGCCTGTTGAATCAAATGAGCCAGAAAACATGAGTGGATCGATGGGAGGTGGGACAGGCTAAGGGCGGATAAGCTGAGCTTGATCGGCCTACCGACCACATGCTCCAAGATGCTCCATCGTCAAGAGGAATCTTTCATTTCCTGCCGAATACCTCGAGGGTATAGAACATTGAATATACACACTCTGTAACGCTTTGGAGCGATAACCTGACACAGGAAACAGCTGTGACGGTGTATGTCAAATAGAATATCGATCCGTCATTCAAGGGTGGTCTGCACGCAACTTCTTACTTCGTAAAAGCCTTAAAATGGTATTTTCTATCGAAACTTAATAGGTTGGTCTCAATACAAAATATAATATTTTTGATCGTTTAATCAGTGCCAGAATTCTGAAATGACAAATTTATATTATATCTAGGTTCAATATTATATTTTTATATGTATCTAATGAAGAACAACAAATGTTTAAAATCTGGTATTTGATCCAGGTTGCAATGATACGGATTCGTATCAAAATCCAGTTGTATAGCGTGACCTTAAGTAAACTTCGAACACTACCGAACTCGTACTGTTACTCGTGTACTTAACCAAAGATACAGGATAACAATTGTAGACAACGATCCCAAACAAAATTTTTAATATTTTTTCTGATACCTGCAGAGGCGTTGCAAAATCGATTAAGCTTTCCAAAATGAAGAACGAGAAAATTATTGCATTAATGCATCAATATGGCTCCAAACTTGGCCAAGTGTACTTATACAAAGTATACTCTACGAGTATATTGAAGTTCACTTAATATATTGCATTATGTATGTCCGACATAATATGTAGGAGATATTATGCATATTATGCAAGTTCTAACACACAATGTTATCAATCATTACTGCTATTATTATACCATAGCAGATCGTCGGCGCTATATTCTATATTATAATATAGAATCTGATGGGTACCTACCGTGTAGTCTTGCGCAGATAAACAGAACCATACATTTGTTCATTTTACCTCTGTCATATATTTTTCTAAAATAATACGACAGTAGGTATTTTAGTAATTTTCATTTTATGACCCTTTTGGTCCATAGAATGATCAGCATTGTAGGGCTGGCGATTTAGTGTAACAATATGAATATGTTCGACCTGAAAACCACCTACCAACTTTAACGGACGTTTCCATTCAATAGTAACATGAACCAACCGAAATTTGTTCAATATTTGAAATTGTATTTCCTCCCAGTCATTTGCTTGTCATTTGCCCTTACACTCCCCACCCCCACCCTTTTTCACATCTGAATCGCAAAGCTCCCCTATAATGGAGATAGGAGATATGCTAATTATCCCCTTCAAACGGACCACGAATCATATGGCTGTCGTGGGCAGATAACCGCCAGGGTCGGCAGGGCGAAACCGCTAAAACAAAACTGGCGACGAGCGTCCCGTCCCTCCCTACCCTTAAGTCCTCAATGGATGAAACGTTTTAAAACATCAATCCCGTGCTTTGTTCCGACATCCAGTTCTCTCTCCAGACTGGGACTCGGGCAAAATGCAACAAATCGACTACAAAACAGCACAATATTATTATTGTTTCCAAAGGTGACTGGCGGATGGGGGTGGGGGATTCGATTCATACAATTGTTTTACTCAGTACCTTCCATGTGTCAAAGTTCCGTGTTCAGAGGGATGATTTTCTTTGTGGTTGATAGTTATGGTTATTTTGCTGCTCCCTCTGACCTAATGAAACAGGTTACATTAGATAAGTAGCTAACTCCAGACACAACTCTGAGTTGGTAAGTAACCAATTGAGTTCGGGATTAGACTTGTTTTCCTTTAATTTAAAAAAAAAAAAACTTTAGGTAATCAATTGTGCTTGGTTCTTTGGTTTGAGTTTTGTTACCCGTTGAAAAAAAAAAAAAAAAAAAAAAAAAGTGCATGGGCACATAAAAGACAACAAATCATAATTGAAATATTGCATGTTGGAGGTTTCCGATTTCTGGAGGTAAAACAAACTTCAGCCAAGGGGCAAAAGATACAAGCTCTTTCAAGTAGGAAAAATGGGGTTGCAACAATTAAAAAAACTCTGCAAATTCTTGACACAACGGTTTATTATCTTCCTTGTGCAGATCACCCTTCTGTCTATACCAGACTGTGTTGCAAATCGGCACCATACCATATTCTCACCGTACTCATACCATTTCTTACCTATCATACCGTACTGTACTATACTAAATCATACATACAATAATATACCATACCATACTCATACCATGTCGTACCAAAATTCGTTTTGAACCCCTTCCCCTTGACCTATGGTTATGAAAACTTTCGAGAACCATTGTGGGGTTGGTCGAAACACATAAAAAAAATTTCGTAATTTTAACTCAACGCTAACTGGGCAAAGTGGCGCGGACGGCGTACGGCGGACGGACGGATTTTTTTTTTATTCGATTTTCTGAATCTACGTATCTTGAAACGTAAACCAACAAATTTGGGGGGGGGGGGGGGGTTAAAATTTTTTTTTCTTTGGGCGATTCCAATGGTTAATTATCGAAGATAATAAACCAAAATGAAGTACGAGGTACGCGGTGTGGGTGTGGGAGGGGGCGCAGAGACATAAAAGGTCTCGTCGTATGACGCACTAGTTGCCCTCCTGCCAGCCGTATTACGTCATACGCTCGTGCGTCATAGTCTCTGACGTACTTGTTGGCCTCCTGCCAGCCGTCTACGTCATACGCTCGTGCGTCATAGGCTCTGACGTACTTGTTGGCCACCTGCCAGCCGTCTTACGTCATACGCTCGTGCGTCATATGCTCTGACGTACTTGTTGGCCTCCTGCCAGCCGTCTTACGTCATACGCTCGTGCGTCATAGGCTCTGACGCACTAGTTCGCCTCCTGCCTGCCGTCTTACGTCATACGCTCGTGCGTCATAGGCTCTGACGTACTTGTTGGCCTCCTGCCAGCCGTCTTACGTCATACGCTCGTGCGTCATAGGCTCTGACGTACTTGTTGGCCTCCTGCCAGCCGTATTACGTCATACGCTCGTGCGTCATAGGCTCTGACGTACTTGTTGGTCTCCTGCCAGCCGTCTTACGTCATACGCTCGTGCGTCATAGGCTCTGACGTACTAGTTGGCCTCCTGCCAGCCGTCTTACGTCATACGCTCGTGCGTCATAGGCTTTGACGTAATGGCCCACCGGTCGCTTGTGTTCTGACGTGATCTGAGGGAAAGGGTGAATCAAGGGAACAAATTTTTCCCGTTTCAGTTTATGTGCCAAAGCAAAGACATGAAAATGTCAAAAAAATATGTAAATAGGTACCTAAGCCCAACTGTAATGTCAATTTTCTGACAATGAGTTTTCGACTATAGTTTTCATACCTTTTGCAATTTGAGACTGATAATGAGCTGTTTGCAAATAAAAAGTCCGATAACTACTTTATTACATCTTATTAATCTATTTTCAAGTTCCGATTCACAGTTGAATGTATTTTATTTAGATGTCGAAAAATTCGAAAACGATGGAATGACGAAACCTGTCGACTACTGACTCAAGTGATACTGTCGACTTCTAACACATGTAGGTCGACTACTAGTGCAAAACCATGTCGACTACTGAAGAAAATGTTGGTCACTGGTATCGACTACTACCTAGAGCATTGGGATTTTTTACAAAACTTGTTTTTCTCTTTTCAAACCATGTTGAATAATATTTCCCGCTGCCAGGTCTTATAGGGAAGGATCTTGGGTACACAATGAACAGGTTTGCAATGAGAAACTAGTGAAAATTATTATAATTTATTGTTAGGTATTAATCATTCGTATTTATTATTAATAATAATTATTATTAATTATGATTAATTAATACGATATAATTCTGGGGTTTTTAATACTACGTCGGTAATAATTTTTCTATAAAAGAAGTACCTACCAACAAACATTCGAAATTACCTTCATTTCCGTAGCACGAAACGCACCTCAGAACAACAAACTCGACATCACTTAAGCCATATGATGTTCCAAAGAGCTTTTAGTATGAAAATGGACCTGTATTTCAACAGTTTGATTCACGATCGTGTTGTGAGGCACAATCTTTGAGCCCTCATTGTGAACGAACGGCTGGTCGTACAAAGCTGCGGATGGTCTTAAAAAATTCTACGGAACAAACTCTATCTAAATATGAAATAAAAAACATACCGTTTCATGTGAATTTTTCGAGATATGAAATTTTCAAAATTTCAAAATTCGTTTTGAACCCCTTCCCCTTGACCTAGGGTTATGAAAAGTTTCGAGGACCATTGTGGGGTTGGTCGAAACCCATAAAAAAATTTCGTAATTTTAACTCAACGCTAACTGGGCAAAGTGGCGCGGACGGCGTACGGCGGACGGACGGATTTTTTTTTATTCGATTTTCTGAATCTACGTATCTTGAAACGTAAACCAACAAATTTTGAGGGGGGGTTAAAAAAATTATTTCTTTGGGCGATTCCAATGGTTCATTATCGAAGATAATAAACCAAAATTATGATAGAAGCAAATTTCTACTTCTCTTTCTTTCGTGGTTCTTGCTGAGTCCATCCATCGCCTAAATTGACAAGAAATATATTAGGAGCATGGTTTCTACAGTTGAAAAAATGGAATATTGTATTATTTGAAGCTTGTTTAGAGATTGAAACGAGTTGACGAAAACAGTCAATACTTGGCCGATCAGTACTTCAACCAGTAATTATTCATTTCATTTCATCAATTAAACATCAAATGACTCTGTTAAGCGTTGTATGACTAGAACAGAAAAAAATCAGGGGTTCTTCAGTATAACCATTGGCTGAGAGTTCACGCTCATGTTGACGATTTTTTATCGGCTCTACCTTAGAGCGCTCACTTGACATTTTCGAGATAAGTCGTTTTGAAAATTTCGAAATTCATTTGGAACCCCTTCGTATTGATCTAGGGTTATGAAAAGGTTCAAAGATCATCATCCTTAGATCGTATTCGCGAGCTAACAATAGTGCAATAAAATTTAAAAATATATATTAATTTTGATTATCTCGATAAAATTTGTGGGCTGATGCCAATACAAAACAGCCAATCGAACCAGCGTTCCGTTGTGAACATTCCTGGTACCTTCACCTTAATTCCACGCCTCTACAATAGAAACTCATTTTTTATAAAAAGTGGTGTAATAATTTGCAGCATTTTCGCAAAGGCGCTATTTCCATGGAAAAAAAAGATCAAAGCTAAGTAATTCACGGGAGCTAAAGAATCCCAGAGATGAAAATTCACTACAACCGCAGCTTTCATTTCTTGAAATCTGTCTCGGAAACAAATAACTCGAATAGTACTCTCATTTCAAACCCCGCCCTGTTTCGCTTTTAATTCTAAGGTTTTCAACTAAGGAAGCGCCCAGCTGATTTGTTCTTCAGAGATTTTCGTTGGTGCGATGACTAAATAATTAGTGTTAGATCTTAATTATGGTGGTCGTTCTTCGTTACTTAATCTTGTCTCAGAGCCAAATTTGATCGCCCTCGGGTGAAAAGTATTGGCTATGACGGTGAGTTGGTGATCCCATCCAATTATCGTGGGGTTTATGACAAAACCAGCACGGGGTTAAATCACCAGTTTCAATAACAAATTATCAAGTACATTATTGTTGTGTCCAAACTGTTCATATAATTCAACGCTGTTACAATTATGTGGGAATGATATTGAATACCTATTTGCATAACGGTATCAATGAAATTAATGTTGATTTAGGCCGGCCCTTGCACTATAATAGAAGTGAGGGAGAGCGTTTATTTGTGGCTCTGACTAAAATAAATCACTCGATCGGCGAGTAGTTACTCACCTCACGCAAACATCTCAACCGGCTGATCCGTTTACGAGTCCAAACTCGTATTTACATCTTATCACACGTGTCTCTCGCCGTTTCATCCGGGTGTCTTCAACAAAAGGAATCAACAATGATAGTAAAGAGCTTTTTTGTGATTTATTGCAACTGAATATTTTGATACATTTCATCTAGCAATATTTCATCTCATAAAAATTAATCCCTGTATAGGGTACGATTTTCCTAGCCCTAATCAACCAAATCCTCACCCGTGCTTGCAGCAGGATAACTATAGACACTGGGTTACACTTGGACTAGGTACCGACCTATTCGCGCAGCACAACCAATTTCAGTGGTTTGTTGCGCTTGAATTCCTTCTCATCAGCAAATCCTTCTGAACTTGGCCCTCAGTTCCTGCTTCGTCTTCTCGATGTGCTTATTCCAATTAAGTTTAGAGTCAAGAGTCATCCCCAGATACTTGACGGTGTATTTGAGTTGATCTCAACATCTAAGACTTTACGTTTCCTATCTTAAGACTTCCAGAAGTGGCTGCAATTGCTGGACCAGCTCCCTACGATGGTTGTAGGTTGAAGAAGCGAGTTCTACGAGACAATATTGCATGATTGAACTACGCAGCAAGTGACGCTAGACCAGCGTAGTGTTGGTCAATGCTCCACTCCACTCGTGGTCTGCAGGACTGAGGTGGAACAGCCGTGTTCTACCGAGCGACGAACTCCCACATTGGATCATCCCCAAGATGACGAACATTCCCCATACTGACTGACACAAAAATATTACTGACACAAACACCACTCCCTCCCCACATTAGCTACCAGGCAATATTGTGAATAAATGAATTCGAATTGTAACATCTAAGATTGAGACTCTTCGGTTTGTGATATTGATGTGAGCTGATTTTTTATTCGTTCAGCTACATTCTCTACATCTTAGTCTACTTGACAATCCCATTAGTGGACTTTTGTAATTTGTGGGTGTCGGTTTCTACTTCGGTAATTCCGGTCAACTCCGATATTTCTCATACTTAACCATGATATATGTAGAGTAGTAAATATCAATATTCAGACCGAAATAAGTGTCGGAAAAGGAAAATATATTGTGAAACTTACCGTAGTAGTCATCTGACTCGCTATCTGTATCAGCTTCACGAGTGATGTTAGGGTGTTCGTTTTCACCGTTATACAGATGGCCAATTGCTCTGAATAGATGATGCACTCTTGTTTTGTAATCAGAGTACTTTCTTTTAAACATAAACTCTGCTAAATGGCCGATAAAATGTTGTTTTCGGTTTCCGTATCGAGGCACGCTTCCCCGCACCTCCCTCCACAAACGTTCAATGTGTTGCGTATGCGCACCAGTCTCGGGGTCGACAAAGTTGTAGCTGTGATTAACTGTCAAATGGGTATATCCTTCAAACTGTAGACAGTTGTATGTTTTCCAGCAATCACTAATGGCGGTCGTGCCCGGGAGAATGTGCTCTTTTATTATCGGTAGCAACTCAGCGTGACCTCGTGTTGCTACGGGAATCAAAAAACATTTTTTAGATTCTCTTTGAAAACCTCCAAAAACCCATTCACCCTTTATGATTCTACCCCGATTGTATTTACGTTTTCCTATTTTCGCTTCGTCGATTTCGACAGTCTTGCCTGGTCCACCGATCACCTGAGATTCGTCACTGCAAACCACTACGCACACTTCTCTTAAGTAGTTACTCCAGTCTACAACTGCATGGTCAGACAGCTCAAGTTCGTGTTTCAACACATCATGATGGGGAGGCTTTAGTAACGCCCAGCAAACGACAAAGCGGCAAATAGTTTGCTTTGATAAATTATGATTTTCAAACCACGTGTTCTTAAACTGAGACACTGATTTCTTGCACTGTTATTTTATTTTTTTCTTATGCTTATCTACTGTTGTAATGTAGTTGTAGCGAACACCCTAACATCACTCGTGAAGCTGATACAGATAGCGAGTCAGATGACTACTAAGGTAAGTTTCACAATATATTTTCCTTTTCCGACACTTATTTCGGTCTGAATATTGATATTTACTACTCTACATATATCATGGTTAAGTATGAGAAATATCGGAGTTGACCGGATAATTGCTCAGAATTACCTCTACTTCTTTCCCAACAGATAGGATCGCAATGTCATCAGCAAAAGTAGCACCAGTTGTGTCTTCTAGTATGAGTAGGTCCCGTGCGTACAAAAGGTAAAGTCAGGGCCGGTATTAAGCATAGCCGACATAGGCGCATGCCTAGGTCCCCACACCTGAAATGACTAAATAACGATTTTCAGGCCAGACAATACAGAATATTTAGCAAATTCCCTTAATAATCACCATTTTGCGCCTAATTTTCCAAATTGCCCCAGTCTTTATAGTTAAGAGCATTGACGAAAAATATAGCAAACATGTCATATATCGATTTGTCTACCAAAAGGCCTAAGGGTGTGGGTTCTTCAAATATTCCTAACTGGGAGGTTTGCAATTGAAATGATTGAAATGAAAAAAGCGACCAAGCTTGCTTGATTGAGCGACTATATTCAGACCCCTTGTTTACTCAGCACACGTGGTGCATTATGTGTTTGCGAATTATTCAGCAGGTGGCTCACACCCAACTTGCACTACCTATTGATTTGTTTGTCTGTATTTGTGACCCTTTCGCACGCCCACAGAAACTCTCGATATTTTCAGCTCCCGTTAAGTTGTGAATTTGTAGTATATCGATCCTGTCCAGATTTTGGGTTGAACGAAGAAATGAATATAACAAACCTACAGATGACTATTTATGTTTGAAGTGATCCTTGGCTACTGAAGTGGTCATGATAGAACTAAGCAAAGGATTAACACAGACCCCTCCAATGCACGAGTATGTTTCGGATGGGCAGTAATCCGTTAGATAAAGCACGAGATAACAGAGATGAGTGTCTTTCTAGTGTTATTATAATTTGAGTTGGTATTATACCATTATAGTAGTGTTTCAAGAGTATCTATTGGTATAAACCAACTCAAATATTCGAACACTCGAACTGCCTCACAACAATTCGAATTAGTTAGGTTACGTACGTTTCACTTACGTTTACATTTGATTTGGTCTATAGACAAATATTTATAGATAAATATTTTATAGATAAAGTTTATAGACAAAGTTTATAGATAAATATTTCCTGTAGTTGAATTTGAGACTGCAATAATTTCCAACTGTAATAGATTAAATAAATTCTAATAATACTATACATTCAAATAATTTTTTGAAAAATCACATTTCCATAAAATAATTTTTCAGACTACTCGTAACTAAAACTCCAAACTACTCGTACAATTATTGTTTTCCTTCGTCTTTCAGAATTCAGTTATCCATTCAAGAACAGTTCCGTTCTTTTAATTTACATAGTTGTAACAATTCTAAAACTATGACTGTAGAGAGACCAAATTTATATTAGTCAGTTTGACTTGGGTAAAATGTATACTTTTCTGGTAAAAATCATATTTGCGTGAGCTTCCATCAAGTCATACTTTTTCCAAAACTATAAAATTATCCTAATGCGATTATGCTTCATCATGTGTAGATTAGAAGGTTCTAGTGGCATTGTGCAGTGTATCCTAATGTTCAATTTCATCATAACAATGTTTTATGCAAACTCAGTTTTAGCAGTGAAAGATTTAATTTACTTGAAATTTTATGTCGACTTACAAGATGGTGCCAGCAGTTAGAAAATGAAAAAAGGAGTTGGTACTTTTTGTAACTGGGGTTTTTCATTTTTTTATACCCGTACTTTTCTTCCCTGCCATCGATCCTCGTTGTCATTAAAATACAACGTTTCAGCATTCTCGGTGTTGGTTTTAATCATAAGGCGAGGGGAAGTTCGAGGGTCGATATTAAATGTGGAAAAAGTTCACGGAATACCCCTAAGAAGAGGCATTAATGTACAAATTCTCGCATAAATCAGGTTTCCATGACACCAATAATCCTACTGGAAAGCGTTGAGAGAACAAATCTCAGTGTAACACAGTTAGGTTTGGAGTAAACCGAAAGAAACAGGGGTAAGACGTTGGAGCTTGGCCAAGGTGTCATGGCCGTTCAGTACTTAACAGAACTCTGCAAATTTTTTCACAACGGTTTAATATTGTCTGCGTTGATTGTTTCTGTTTGCGGCCTCAACGAACAAGTAAAAGAGTCTTTAACATATTGAAATCCAACCGTATACAATGATGTTCAAGGGCACTATCTACGTTGGAGACATCTATCAATGCAATGTTCATGTTGAGAAATAATGTATATATATCCCATATGCCTCACCATATTGTTAGTACTAGTACATGGGCTCTTCGGATATACGTTTGCGCAGAAAACAAGATAGATATCGTCGAGGTGAAGGTGGTAGGCGAAATGGTAGAATTTGCCAAGTGGTTTCCGCTAGTCAGGCCAGTGCTTGGTATGATCCCTCCTCCTTAGTTTTATGGAACTTGTCCAATGAGGGAGGTCACGACGGATGACACGATCATTACTAATCAATTGTTCGTAATCTTCAGTTTAAGACACTTTTGGGAGCTACAGGCATCAAATCAGGTGGGAAAGACGAATTGCTCTCCTGATTCGGGCCTGTTATCAAATAGAACTTTACGTTAAATGTGACATTGACGTGAAAATGCAATATTTGGTACATTGAACTATTATCACGTATGAATACGTAGAGGTAAGATAATTAGGAGTTCCATTCATTTCCTCGCAAGACTCTCGAGCAGGTCTGTCCAATTTTTAGACTGTAATTAGTCGTTAATTGGAATACATGCCCTTCAGGATATTTTCCCAGGTTCTGTTTCTCTGAAATCTTGGAGAAATGTACTGAAGAGGGCGTCGTACTCAAAATAAGGACTAATTACGAAGCTGAGCTACTCGAGAGAAAAGTGAAGTACCTACATAGGTACTAGAAAAAAGAAGAAGAATAGTAGCTACTCGTACATATTGCGCCTACATTACATTCAAATGACGTATATTGGTGAAAAGTAGAATTCAATGACAAAGTCAATACCTCAACTGAATATTACCTACCTACTTACAACTATTTACCGTGACTATCATATTTCAACATTCGGTCATAATGTCATTGTCACACCAAGTTCAACCTTGATTCATCATTTCCACTAATTAACCAATGAAACTGCCCCAGAGAAAAAGTATTTTTACAAATTTGTTAAAACACATATGTGTTATAATAATAAATAATATAAATATAAAATAATAAATAATATAAATATTATTTATATGTTGCTTGACATTTCAAGATAGGTACGTCGAACCCGATCGAATTTAAAAAATCCGCATTTCACTTCAGCGTAACCGATAGGTAGGTACTTAGTACTAATGCGGTTTGATGAAAGTTCAAATAGGTAGGTACATATAACGAGCATGGGTTGGCTCTCTCTTGCTTGAATACTTATGTATAGTAAGAATTATCATCACCAAAAAGGCAGATTTGGCACACAATACTTCTGACGGCGAGAGTTGGGCTGTGAAGCGAAAGGTGTCGACGCCCGAATGCACTGAGGATGAACGGTCTCCCACCCCATTCATAACTAAACGATAAGATCGATTCAAACGATCAGCCTGTTCTACTCTTTTCGAGACGTCATTTCATAGAGGATCCGTCTTGACATTGACCGATACGGGATTTTAGGGGTTGCGCGTACCTTTCATATTTCACTTTAGAGGTCGAGACATCAATCTTCCCAACTTATTTGCACCTCGGGACTGCAAAAACAATTTGAATCAGATAAAACGCGCGGAGCTCACCAATTGTGGTTCCGAAGCTTTGGATTTCGGGCTTATAAATCTATAAACACCTACAGGCTCAGTATCAGTGATAAGAACACCTCTTATTCCTTCCGTATGCTATCTCTTCTTTATGTCATTATCTTGAGATGGCTTCACCTCCTGTTTAGTTGGTGAGGTTGATGAACCGTACCTAATTTATGCTAATTTGACACTCATGCGATATTTTGTGGTGTTTTTATTGCGAATGAGATCTTTCTATTCCGGTCTTGTAGCATAAAGCGTGGACTACAGATTCAATGGTATAATTGATGGCATAAAGCATTCTCATAACGCCGGCCACCCAACTACATTTGGACCAAGTAAGGTATCTAATTTTTATGAAATTACATGTTTTCTTTCATGTAACTCTATTTCATATAACTCGAGTTTCGCATAGGGCAATGAGATGTATTCTACATAATAAGCCGTTGTGTTTATGACAGCTTCTTTTCGTATTGGTTCTCTATTGAAAGGTTTTCAAAGAGTGTTGTGAAACAATCGAGTAAATTGTAATTGGCGTTAATGTTATTAGGGTAAACTCCAGTCCCTAGAATTAGACCGATAGGATGGGATACGTGTACACCTTCCAATGGCATCAAAATCTGATCGATAGAACGGGACTGACGCGCGCGCACTGGCCAAAATTATGATCAACAGGTCCCTACTGGAACGGACATCGGACGTGCGATTAGGTCCTCCAAAATCGATTCGAACTTCACAAATTGTAAATGTCTATACTTTACAAGGCTTGATGCCATACTTGATGTATTCTCTGGTTCAATTTAATGTACAGGAATGTAGTCGATCGACCATTGTTTGTTGTACCTAATCATGGGATTAGTTGCACTTCCACCAAAATTCAATGAAGATTTTTGGTTAATTATGTTTCATAATAATGAACCATTGGAATCGAAAAATTACTGGTGGGCGAGTGTACTATAGTTGACACAGCCCCTAGGTGCACGGGTAGTAACTTCATGGAGACTCAAAATGTAGTTTACAATAAACAGTAAATAAAATAAACGGGGGATGAATTATTCTGTGCAATTTGACATCTTCACTCCACGTACTACACAGAAGACTGACGCGGGCTCATGTTTCATTCACTACCCAGAGAGGTTCAACTCGATTTGCTTCATAATTACACCGTTCCAGCGATATTAGATTTTCATTGTGCTTCAGGAAGGTGATCAATATTTTCCGACTCCTGGCCCGCTTCCTAAGGTGATAGTCTACCTACTCAGAGATTAACGCCAAATTGAGATGGAAGGTTTCCAATTTTCGTTCAGGAATAACAGTTTGAGTAGTGTTGCGCTATTAAAATTTGATCGAACAGGTCTTTGTTCTTAGAAGCGTTAACAATGATTCCGACTAATAATGAAAAATCTTGGCTTGTGGGAGGTAGGCTTACTCGAAGAGGTTCTGATCTATTTTGGTTTGTTATTTGGTTTATTATGTTCGATAATAAGCCATTGGGACCGCCTAAGAAAAGGAAAAAAATCTCCCCTCCCCTCAACATTTGAGGGTTTACGTTTCAAGATACCTCCGTAGGTATATTCAGAAAATCGAATTAAAAATAGCACAACTCGGCAACGTGCTGCGTACGGCGGACGGACGGATTTTTTTAAAATTCGATTTTCTGAATCTACGTATCTTGAATTGTAAACCCAAAAATTTTGAGAAAGAGGGGGAGGGGGGGGGGTTATTTTTTTCTTGGGCGATTCCAATGGTTCATCATCGAAGCTAATAAACCAAAATCCGTCGGCGGCACGTTGCCGAGTTAGCGTTGTGCTATTTTTAATTAGATTTTTTGAATATACCTGGGTATCTTGAAACGTAAGCCCACAATGATCCTCGAAACTTTTCATAACCCTCCCGAAGACGAATTTTGAAATTGTGAAAAATTCATATGAAACGGTATAGTTTTTAGTTTACATTTGAAAAGTGTTTAATTTTCAGAATTTTTAAAGAAAATCCGGAGGTTTGTACGACCAGCCGTTTGTTCACAATTAGGGCTCAAAGTTGGAACAGATCAAAAGTCGTCAACATGAGATTGAATCCTTCGGCAGCCTGTCGGGTCAATGTTAATACTGGCCCAACTGATTCGAACAGCACATGGCTTTCAGATACTATCGAGTTAATCAATAACTAGCTGTTCGGCCCGTCGATGACGGGCAGAACTCGGGATGGATCCATCTGCCACTCTTACCTGTCGCTTACGGATTATACCTCTTACATGTCCCTTTACAAACCTTTATAATCTTAAATACCAAAAATAATATTCATCTGTCTCACGGGAAGGAAGAATTTAAGATTTTTATATTTCGGCTTCCGTATATACCCCCACCCTCATGCATCAGAAGTAGGTATGTATGTTAAGATGTAGCTGAAACTCCTCATCGAAAAATTGCCTATAGGTAATTTAATCGGATCTTGGAGAATCTGTGCATTGTCTTTCAGCTGAATCCCACTCCACCCCTAAAAAAGGCTCAACAAAGATTTATTTCAACAGCATAACAGAAAGAATATTATAAATATTTTAATCTGTTTAAAGGTCTGGTGAAGCTCGGCGTGCACTGCGTAACTAGTAAAAAAGTCGCTATCAAGATCATCAACCGAGAAAAACTCAGTGAATCTGTTCTGATGAAGGTAATGTATTTTACATGAATAATGATAGATGAAACTTTCAATTAAAACGTATACAGATCGTAGATTAGAAATGATGAAATTTCCTAAAAATTAATAAGATGTGATAGTGGAGAACTGAATCCGTGATGGTAATCGTTACAGGTGGAGAGGGAGATAGCTATTATGAAATTGATCGACCACCCCCACGTGCTAGGCCTGTCGGATGTGTACGAAAACAAAAAATACCTGTGAGTATAATCGTTACTAATATTACGTTACTTTCTTAATTCTTAATTTACTTGCCACAGTCCTTTATTCCATAGCAAATCCTGAATGGATCTCTTAATTATTTGTCAGACAAATTAAGAATTACTTCAGAATGTGATGATTGCAGTTACTTAGTTTTGGAACACGTATCCGGAGGAGAATTATTCGACTATTTAGTGAAGAAAGGAAGATTGACACCAAAGGAAGCCCGGAGGTTCTTCAGACAAATAATATCGGCCTTAGATTTCTGCCATAGCCACTCCATATGGTCAGTTTGATTGAAATGTATCTGCACGTCTTTTAAACGGTAGATAACTGTTGTTTTGATAATACTGGGACGTGAATTAACTGTATGCGGTTTTTCAGCCATAGAGACTTGAAACCGGAAAACTTGTTGTTGGACGAGAAGAACAACATCAAAATAGCTGATTTTGGAATGGCTTCTTTACAACCAGGAGGCAGCATGCTGGAAACTAGCTGTGGTTCACCTCACTACGCTTGTCCAGAAGTTATTAGAGTAAGAGGAATATTACCAAGTAGGCATAGTGACACCTAGAGTAGCCACCTACCTTTGTTACTCGTAATGTTGGGAAAGAGTCTACAGAGTCTAAAGAGTCAAGAGCTTTTCAAGTTACTTGTTGTGTAGGTTTATGATTAAATTAAAGATACGGGAAAACTCCCTTTCCTTCAAGTATGACTACATTGCTTTTGAGATATTCATAACATCACTGGTTCAATGCAGGTAAAGTACTCCTTCATCTCCAGAAGATATGCCCCTGGATGCCGATATTCTCAATGATTTAGTTTGACGCAATGCCTTTTGAGCTTCCTATGGAACAAGCAAATTTATATTTCGTTACCGACTATAATATTTGTGTTACCGTAAAATTGCATTTTGTGTTAAATCAGGGGGAGAAGTACGACGGGAGGAGAGCAGACGTTTGGAGCTGTGGCGTCATACTGTATGCTCTCCTGGTTGGAGCTTTGCCCTTCGATGACGACAATCTTCGGCAACTATTGGAGAAGGTGAAGCGAGGTGTTTTCCACATCCCTCACTTCGTCCCACCAGACTGCCAGAACCTGCTCAGGGGAATGATTGAAGTGAATCCGGAAAAAAGACTCACGGTCAGCAATAGTAATTTATATTTCACTTTCCACAAACATTTGATTGCTTTCTGCTGGGGCAGGGGTTATAATCCTACGAATGGCATTGTACTAATTAAGACGACAAAATCATCCGACAGCAAGAACTCATTGTTTTGTCAATCCCCATTACAGCTTACGGACATCAACAGGCATCCCTGGGTGACTGCAGGCGGGAAAGGGGAGCTGGAGCTTGAGTTGCCGATGATGGAAGTGGTGCAGACTCATATCATTCCCAGCGTAGCTGACATGGACACTGACGTGCTCCAAGCCATTACTAGCTTAGGATGTTTCAAAGAGAGAGATAAGCTGATCCAAGAACTTCTGAATCCTAAGTAAGGGCAGATGAATCATCTGTGTGATGCTTTTGTATTTTGAATTTAACTCAGCAGAATATCAGGTGCTCAATTATACCTGGAGTAATTGCAGCCATTACTCATAATTATGCTACATTTGATCTACTGATAGTTTGTCGAATCTTTCCAATTTATTGTTTCTATGATTAGTTCCTAATGGTTTTTTATTTTTGAGTCAAGTAACAATTATTGTTACTAAGTAGTAGGTAGATAACCATGAGAAAACCCAGAAACTATAATATGGTGGATGAAGTTGCAGCACAGTTGTACTTCCAGCCCTCGTTTTTCTAGACTGTCCCATAGAAAACAGCAAAGCTCAAAATAGTTGGATGAAACTGACCCACGTTTATCTACATCATCCTACTCTGTCTTCCACAATATACCACTTGACTATCTTGGATACCTACTCGATAGGTACATGTCAATGTGTAATCATATCACTCGAGAGTTTGGTTTTAATTATAGCCACAATACTGAGAAAGTCATATACTTTCTCCTTCTGGAACGGAAGAGGAGGCGACCAGCATTAGAAGATGAAGCTGAACAAGTGGTGGCACGCGTCAGAGCCGAATCCTCTGACCCGCCCCGTAAACGAGTCGACACGTGCATCAACGGAGCGAAGTCCCTCCAATATGCTCAGATATCCGAAGGATCCCCCATTACGCCCAGAAAACAGCCTTTCCAGTGAGTTATTATAACTAATAAATCACCTGTATGACTGAAAATGAATGGCATACCTATGGCCAAAAACCTTATTCAAAATCTAATAGAGAGTTCTTGATCATAAAAGAAACCATTTTTGTACAACAGGTTTCAATAGTCAATTTTTGTTAAACTTCAACGACGAATCATTGCGAAAATTAAAATGCAGTACTTAGTTCATAAATATTACGGTTTCTCTTTATAGGAATCGCCATCAAAACAGGAGAGGTAGCAACTCGTCCAGTAATTCCAACTCGTCATTATCTATACAACCTCCATCGCCGACTGGTGTCACTATACCAACAAGGTGAGCTAACATAATATCGCAATCAAATAAAATATTCAGGAGCTTAAGGTTCATTTGTGCTAGTTCAAGGGCCAACAAAACTGCATAGTTATTTCTCTTATTAAGCCCGCGTTGGTCCTTATTGTAGTCAAATAAGTCAACAACGAGAAAATTTTCAGATTGTAACTTTTGAACGCAGCTTATGGAGTTCTAAATGAGGTTTTAGGCCTTTAATAGGTATGTACTTCCTTGTTACAGAAATAGTTGTTGACTGTTTGGGGAATAAATACCATGATTAAAGGCCGAAGTTCTGAGGCCAAATAGGACAGGTCACTACTGTGGGAAGCTAAATAGCTATGAGGATGGATAGTTAATTCCACGTCATTAAGTTGGATACCCTCACCATACCTAGAATACCTACCAACATGAGCCCAACTTGGATTAACTCCCTAAATGAAAATAGAATAAAATCTGGGGAACATCCCCAGCCCCCCGGATTATTACAGTTTAGATCAAGTATCAAAGCGAAGGAACATGGAACATGTTTTCCAATAGGTACCCACATAATAACAGAGGAAACATAGTAGTAGAAGAACAATGCTCAACTCACACTTGATAATTACAGTGAGCCACCCCCACACCCGAACATGAGAGGAATTTAGAAGGACCGGTAAGGTCCCATTTCAAGCCCTGGAGGCAAGCCCTGGATTTCAGGTAGCAAGAGGCAAGGAGGTGGGGGTGTAGCCAAAGCGGGGGACTGAGTGGGTGAAATGGGGTAGGACGACCACGATCTTCCAAATCGAATCACGCCCGTAAAAACATGGTCCATGTTAAAATCATTAACCGATCCGGCAAGAGGTAACTTGTTGATGTGCAGCATTATCCTCACTGAAGTCACCATAGATTTTATATTGCCCCGAGCTTGAGGGAGAAAATATGTGTCCCATCAGTAAAGGATTCCTCAGAGGAGTAAGGGAGAGTAGCACTATGCTCAGATATTATATACTAACACCTATCTACTCGATTCCTTCGCTCTGCAGTATGTTGTTTGTACATTATCATCTAATGTCTACATGTTTGTTATCTAAGTGACAGGTCACCAAGCAGTTTCAGGCCGAGCCCCAGCGGAAGTCACCACAACAGCAGCCAACTGTCGAGCCCCATGCACAGCCCGCATGCTCGCCCGGCGTCGGTCGTGTCCGCTTCTCCAGCATCCATACAAGTGGTTAATAACTCTGTGATTATCCCCCAGTCGCCCATCCATCACCGGACATCGACTCCCAGCGAGTCATCAGACCCTACTCCGACAATCACCATCGCTGGTAAGTTCCTTGGAACAGATTTCTTGATTCTAATCATTATATTGAATTAACTACTCTTGTGATTTTAGGGGCCGTTTGACGATTTAGTAGCTGGTCATTTAGGCAGATCTGCACCCTATAATATAGAGTCTAGATTCAGACTCAAATGCATCAGATTCTGTTATGTATTAGCCTTGGTAAACTATGTTCCCCTTTTAATGATCTGTGGTGGTTATGTCCCCGGAGCCCACTGGGATGTCCGGCCCACCAAAGATGTGCAGCCACAAATGGGAAGGTAGAAGTAGATACCAATTCATTACACTCGCGCTCCCAATGCAAAACTTGATGCTTTGGCAGCCCAGTACTGGAGGAATAGGGGTCAATGTAAAATTTTAGAAAACAAGTAAAAATTATTATTAATAAGCCACAACGGGTCATCTTGTACGGGTGCCTTTACGAATACTGGACCACATGTAGTTTTGAATAAAAGTATTCAGAAGATACTCGATGGGTTCCTCGTCAGCGTGCCACGTACACCAAACTTATCCCACTATTTGGTACAAATCAACTAGTTCAATTGTAGTGTAGTGTTGAGAGCTACTCGACGATTTTTTCATCGATCTTTTCCTTTTCCTTTTCTAGTTGCCTTCATAAAAGAAAGACTTTATCGAGCGCTCGCTGTCGTATTGTGGAAGTTACGATTGTTCTATTTCAAAAAGCTGCAGATTCGATATCAGATGCTGAGATTCTTTTGGTTAGCGGAAGAAATAGTTCCGGGACTGGAGCCTTTGATGAGGCTGGGTCTCCTGGCGTTGAAGTGCCTCTCTCACAAGTACCTCTGGATAAGACGCATTATTTGCCGCTTGTTGATTGTAAAGTACTATGTGGCCATGAAGATCCTGATAGGGTAAGAGGTGGTGGTTGTGCAGTGAGGAGTGACCCCTGACTAACTCGAATTTGTTTTGATTCAGCTAATTGCATGTAATAATGAAACAGTAATAATTTTAATACCTATCAACTGGTTCTGTGACTGTTGTTAACCAAAATAATGTACAAAAATGTACAAAGAATGTACAAAGAAAATGTACAAAATGTACTACCAGAAATGTATCTATAGAACCTAAAAAGCCACAACTTGCTTCGGTTCATTCAAACAGAAGTGAAAAATATTAGATTGATTGTAGTTAAGGGATAATTTGAACGTTGAATGTAGGGTATGAAATTTTTGACAGTATGTATAGTTTCAACACCTCGTTACCTTTCGCAGGCACGCACGGAAACATTGTGCCCCCTGGGTCACCTCATACCTCGAACCACTGGAGGTCAAGACTCACCACGATCAAGAACAGCTTTCTCGGTTCACCGAGGTTTCACCGGAGAAAACTGCAAGGTAACTTTTGAATTTTAACCTCTTCGGATCGCAGAGTTATTAAATACGAATTTTGTAAGTCTATGTCAGAAGGTTTACTCGTTATGAATACTGAATAAGACACGTGTTCATTTGAGGAGTATGTCCTACGAATGCGATTTTAAGTGATGAGTGAGTGATAGGGGCTTATTATTGTGTTGGTAGCCAATAGGTACCTAATATAATTCCATAATAATGTCTGTATTTAAAATGGGAATCTCACTCATTTTCCTGATTCATGACTATTTGCACGTGGAATGCAGAATTTTTACGAAGGTTGTGATGAGATTAAATAAGTGGCGGTACAATTAGGTAGACATATTTCATTTGAAGTAGTCAGTGACTAAGTTCATTCTAATGATTACTTTCATCTATATTCAGTTAATGAGTAGATGAAACTACGCTACTCATTTAATTGATTAATTGGTACTAGATAACACTTTAGAACCTTATTTAGAAACCACCATCCACAATCATTCTTTGACACTCAATATTCGATCTCCAGCTTCGTCGGAGGAAGTGGGATTGACGCCGGAATCTTCCCCGGAGCTGACGAAGAAATCCTGGTTCGGGAGCCTGATGACGTCAGAGAAGGATGAAACCCTCACAGTTCTCGTCAAAGGAAAACCCCTAGCGTCCGTTAAAGCTGATCTCATTCACGCATTTCTTTCGGTATACGGAGTTTGATATTCAGTGTTTCATTCAGTGGTGCGAGTGGCAATAATGTTTTACCCTTCGAGAGACGCTCAGTTTTGAAGAAATACATTTTATTACGATTGCAGATAGCAGAACTGAGCCATTCTGTATCCAGCCCCATGTCGTTCAGAGTGGAATATCGGCGTGGGGCAACGGGAGCGGCTATGTTCCAACGACAAGTTCGGTTCCAAGTGGATATATCGTCAGTTTCCAAGCCCTCCAATCCAAAAGAACATCTTTACGCAGTTACCTTCTCCCTTATTTCAGGTAAATCATTTCAGTACCTACCGTAGTTTATCGGGTTGGCTGGTTAAAATTTTAACTTCACGTAGATACTTATTAATTTGCGATGAAAAAAGCTATAAGCATTGTGGCCGTTTTTGCGCTATATTCCCTGAGAATTACTTCCCGGACGAACGCTACCGTGGAATACTTGTATTCGGATTGGGCAATGTTGCTATTTTATTTTGGGAATTCTGTTAAATTTCATTAGGATACAAACTTCCTATTCTTCAGACTAATAGGCATCTGAATGTAGATTTGCTGGAGAAACAGCCAGCAACTTGAATACTTTTTCCTTTGGGTGTTTTTTTTTACTATTACGACAAATTCATTTGAGATAAGAAACATTTCGATTGGGTTTCCCAAACAATTTTTCCCCTGGTGCTGTTCTTCGCCTTCAAAATCATACTTCTCCTGGGCATATCAAATGAAGTAGTAGATGCTGCCAACGAAGGCAGGTGACGTAGACAACATCAAAACTTCTCTAATCCCCATGCACTATTGTGGCGATTCACTGGTTTGATTATATTGAAGGAAACATCCGGAGGTTCCGAAGGGTGTGCGAGCATATCCAGTCGCAGATCTGCAGCAGGAGGCCACCCTCGTCACCCAGGGCCTCGCGGAAGTTTGCGACGGAGCTTTCGGAAAGCAGCTCCTGCGGGAGCGACACCTCTGAACGTCTCTCACCCTACCCTGGTACTAGGGTGAGTCATTCTGCCAACCACAATCCATACGCGGTAAATATACAATCTTTTCCAACTATTTACTTCAAGATAGCTATCTAATTTATTTTATCGCCTTACAATTATAAAGAATCTCTCGAGGTACGGGACGACCTGATGGGATGACTTTTTAGGCAGCTATCTATAATCTCCAGTTCCATTAAAACACAAGTCGATCCATTGCACACTCTTTTTGACGCTTTTTTCTCCTAATTCTGTTTGATAATCTATGAACAACCGTTGCAGCCACGAATGCATTATAATCAATTCTTATTATTCTAGCGTTCTTTTGTCCAGGGGGAGTCTGACGTTGAGTCAGAGACCTGCCTGTTTGACGTAAAGAGTGTAAGTCGAGAAAACGGTAACGGGCGGAGAAGGAGCAGCAGTGTTGTTACTAACAACAATAACAACAACAACAGCGGAGAGGAGAAGGTGGGTGGCGAGCCGTTGCCTCCTATACCCATCAGATCCACCAGCGAAAGGTCCAGTGTTACACAGAATCAACTACCTTGAGGACAGGTACCTAATCGCTCAATACTTCACCAATCCGAAAACCGAAATACACAGGAGATACATGATGTTAATTTCACGAAAATCCGTGGTCAACTCACAATACCTCCCGAATTCAAGAGTTACTATGTCGGTTAAGAAGCAATGTAGACTAACCCATGTTTCCCAACTGTTCAGGAGAGGCAAAATACTGTTTTATTCTGTACTACCAGTAATTTCCCACTAAAATGTCTACTTTTAGCTTACAGTAAGCTTCCCAGAACTACCCTACCAAGATTTAAGATGAATTAATGCTGGGATCGGTGGATTTGCTTCAGGAGTTTTTTCTAATAATAATAAAACCAATTATTGTACAAAGGCCGATTGGCCCATTTGGTACACAAGAATTACATGAACTTTTCTTTTTTCTTTGTCAGATAAGTAAAAATGTATTTCAATAAAATTTATCGATATCCATAAGAGTTGATAACGGCTGTGTAGGTATGGTGCAGTTGCTTTGGCGACTTTCTGACCAGCCTTCTTTGTGAGTCTCTTCAGACCGTTCCTCTTCTTCATCTAAAATGTTCTTGTCGAAATTATTGTGAAATGATTTTGAGAGTTTCTTACCTACAGGTCCTACTTGGAACAATAATTATGTAGAAAATACGGCAAAATGTTTTCAATGATCAAAAACCATCTCATATGAATGAAAAAGACTTGCATAGAAAATGTTATTAAGAATTAATAACATTTACTTAGTAAAACCGATCTCCAATTTTTCTTTACATGATAGTTGAGAACATTAAACACAGATTAAGGATATAAGGGTTTCGCTGAACCTAAATCTTAAATAAAAGTTCGACTAAACTTGGTAAACTAGTATCACAGTCAATTGTATCAGTCCTTGAAGTATAATCCCGTAATAATTTAGATTACCGTCTCACAAAAAAAATCACACATTTTTGTGATTTTTCGCACTTTATAGCGGCCGATTTGTGACGTTCTGACGACGCCACGCTATCCGGGGCGAAATTTAGAATAAGTGTCTCAACTTCATTTTGTCCAAATTGTGGGTTAGGGTATGTTGTTTCTTAAGCGAAGATTTGTTGATCACAGGTAGGAAACAGAGTGTTCATGTAGTAATAGTACTCAACACAGGCAATCAAGGTTCTACATCTTATCAGTCATCATGCAGTCGGGTGATATGGGCATGGAAGATACTTGATCGTATGGTGAGAGATAGCAGAGCCTGGACTTGCCTAGTGAATAGTTTGGATTTGTTAGTAAGTAGTTTGTTTCGAGTATCATCGCTCAATCGTCTCATATTTTCTTTGTGGAGCGTTATGGCCTATTCAAGCGAATGTAGATTCCTCTCCAACATCGATCGGAAAGTTTACAATCGGAGCCGTTAATACCGTCTGTCATTTTACAAATCACTGTGTCCAGCTTGTTCAAGGGGCTTGTGGGGCATGTTCCATGATCGGCACCCTAGAAGTTCAAGGTCACTAACGAAAGACGTTAATTTTGCTCCGACATGATGATGTTCCCTCCAGGATCAGATGAAGTGAGGCTCAAGTCAGGGACATGAGGATAGTCAAGAAAAATATGGTGGGGAGGGTGTGGGGTCAGGTAGAAATTACATTAACAGTTCTTAGCAAGCTTTTTACACGTCGCAAATGAGCACAATAACCGTCATCGTCTAGATAGAACTTTGTAGTACAATGCTGAACTTACAATAATACTTATCAAGAAAGTTACAATAAATTCACTTGCGACATGATAAGCCAGTTTCCAGAACTTGGCAACGAGGAGGCGATTGAAATCAAGTCCCTGTCCGCCCTGAATTCCCCAATGTGGGAATTGTGCAATGAAATCTGGTTTGGTACTTATTCAATAATCGGGAAACCCATTTGACCTTAACAAACCAGTGAGCACCGAATGGAACAAAAAAGTTGCCAAGCGCTCTGGCTATAATAAAACATCATCCCCCAAACCACAGATCACATACATATAGATTAGTTGCATACAGACAGAGAAAACTCACCTAGTAGGTAAAATAGGATTGGTAGATAGTATATGCTGGGAGTACCACATCATGACATGACATCTACATTGTGGACTACACAGAGGGATAAATTTATATCGTCATAATCCATCAAGAAACGCTGTAGGGCGTTTCTAAATTTTGTTGCTAACTTGCAGAGGTAACACTGGAAACCTGGCTGTTTGGGCCATGATTGCCCTGCATGTTGAGAAAGGCATTGTCGATTAGCAAACACTTTTCACATAAAATGCTGATATTAGCATTAACTGACTGCTATTAACTTGTGATAACAATAGAAAAACATTCGAGATAACTGAGCAGAGATAACAGATAAACTGACAAGAGGGAGAGGTTGACCGTTTGGCCGTGAGGAGCGCTAGTGGTACTGGGCAACACAGCTCTGGAGCCAATGGCGCTAGGTACTGAACTGGAGCCAATGGCGCTACTGAGCCTCAGGTCACGTGTCCATAACGGCGTTGTGTAACGATTAGTACGGATTGATTTTCACGTACAACCCCTAGGGTGTTTCTCCATATCAAATCCTCAGGCAGAGGATCAGATTGACCCAGCCTCATGAGACTCTCTCGCCTCTATCACCCATTATTTCTGTCTCTCTCACCAGCTCTGGCATGGAATTATAAAGAGCGCCCGTTCCCAAGGATATGCGTTCTGACATACTCTTGCTGTATACCTTTAGTACGCAAAATGGTATACTACAACTGTTGTATTAGTTCAGGGAAATATGAATATAGGTACACATTATGAGAAGGACTTATAGCACTTTCCCATTCCCTTTCTTTCTTATAAGTACACGAGGTTTATAAAATACATGATGCTCCACCTGAAAACCGCCTCTGGTTTCCTCAACTCTGTATTCACACAATTCTTCAACAATCAGGCATTATTACTACCAAGTCTTCTCAGAGCCAATCGGTACTACGATAAACAAGAAGTACCTAAATTTTGTAATTGATTTTGCAGCCATCCTCATCAAACGATCCTGCCAACAAAGGAGCCGAAGCGTGCAAAGAACTCGAAAAAGAAGAAAACGCAGCGTCGCCTCTCAAAACCAACCTGCACTCCCTGTGCCGAGGGCTTATGCACACTCATCTCCAAGTCGAAACTATAATATATTCCATTTCCCCAATAATTTGTTACTATTATTGTCATTATTAACACTAATCGAGAAATTTTTTTTTCCAATCAATACTGGTTGCGAACACGAGTTGAAGTTAGTACCTCATTTTTCGTTGACTGTTTAGTGTCATATGAGTTACTCTTGAATCTAGTCAAATTTATTCATACCTAATAAGGAATGCAACGGGAGGAGCTACTTTTAAACAATAAATACATTTGTTCAAATTAGATAATATGAACGATTTTTCCGGCTAAGAAATTATTAAATTATCAATTAATCGTTAATAGGAAGGCGACTTTTTAATCGCGAAAGTCCATAAGTTGTGAATTATTATGTTTAACAAATACATGTTTGACATTTACTAATGAAATGCATGAGTTCGCAGAAAAGATTCACAATTGACTGTACTTATTATATTATGTGAAACGTATCTTGTTATTTTCGTTTGTGATCAGTTATTAAGCGTTTGATAACATTAAAAAGAAAACTCTATGTAATTAGAGGTATCGTCCATAAGTACCTAAGCATAATAAATTTAAAAATATGCGTTAGTTTCTGCTTGTCATTTTTATACACAAGTGATTTGAAAATTTTGAAATGATGACCGACGAAAAACAGCTACTATTATTAAACTTAAACGCCGTTAAGAATATAAAATAAATAAAAATTGTACTTCAGTATGTATACCAGTATGCTTGATGACAGCGGTAGTTTGGACAAATATTATGTAAATACTATCGTAAATAAGTTGAGGATCCTTGCAAAGACCTATTTGCCATAATGTAACCTGCCCCATTTTAACAATCCTTCTCCGATAGGTTTTCAACGCATTGATAAATCACATTAACTGCATATTGGGAAGCTGAAACAAAGTACATCTGAAGTTTGGAATAAGAATGAAGTTGAAGGACAATGTGATAAAGCGAAATGTAAACAAAAAAGGAACTTGTCAAGTGTCGGAGATTTCGAATACGTATGCGCTCTAAACACTTCAAGTTTTGTCTCTCTATAATCGTCTCTGTGTTTTTGTGATTATTTGTAAATAAGAATGTATAAATAAGACGAATGATGAAGACGTATCTTTATCGAAAAACCTAGTAGATTTTTTTTTAACGCAAAAACAAAAAAAAAGTTTGGGAAGCCTGCTTTAAAATTTATGTATTTGCCTTGAGAGTCGACAAATTCATCCTTGTCAGTAGGGATGGTTGAAAAAGTCATACTATAATAAATAAAATGAAAGAGCAAAAAAAGGTCTCTTCTTTAATAAACAAATAAACCAAAAAATTAAATTCAGTCGTAGTTAGGAATTCGCTTATTTTTGGGGTTTGCTGCTGTATGAATAGGCAACCTACGATATATAAATACATATCGTAGAGCCTGGCAATGTACTGTACCTAGTCCTCGGCTACCAACCGAAGAATCATACCCATATGCTTTGTGTGATACACTCCACTGATTGGCGCAAACAAAATATTTGAAAAAAAAATTGTAAGAAAATTTGAGTGAACAATTAAATACGTTGGGAAAAGAATGGAGAATGATCGAATATTGGGATTCAAGTTTTTTTTTTCATGTACCCGATTTTCATTTTCAGATTTTAAGATGTGATGCGAGTTGAAATAGTAATCAGTTGGATTGGCTCCACTTTACTCGGTTTATGGCCAGAAGAGGTTTTCTCAGGTCAATTCCATAAACTCATTCTACATCCAAGGCCACTTATGTTAAGTCTGAATATCAGTAGATTGATTGGCACTTACAAAATCAAAACGAAGGTTGGTAAATAAAAAATTTATTCATATCTTTCCAGGAAATTTAAAAAAAAGAAAAACATGTACTCACGCTAACCATATCTACAAGAAAAACTAATTTAATCAAATCAAGTTTTATTACCATATTAAAGCTATAACACACTCAGACACATTTCAATACCCTAAAAAGTAAGTATTTATTAATTGTTTCATCTTTTAAAAGTAATATTACTAAACCGAGTTGGCACAAGTTTGTATCGTTTCCCCTAAAATTGTACATAGTACTTAAAATTAACGAAAAATGTATATTACATATTTACACAAACATTTCAATGTTCGAATGAGTGACAGGGTTGAACACATGAGTGGATTCATCCATGAAAAAACCGATAAACCCACAAGGTATCATCTAGTTGTACCTCCGAAAATGATGAAACGTTTCACTATACATGACACAGTGTTTATTATACATTAATTCGACAAAAAAACGAGGTTTCTGGCAAGCTCTTCTAAAAAGGACCAAGTAGTCGTAAATTCATTATAATGTAGCATGATCAGTCTTTCTACTTTTCAGTTGAAATATTCGTTACCTTCATTCCGCCTTTCAAAGTTTCGTTTTTACTGTTGCCCAAGGGTCCGATACAAGAAAAATTGTAAGGAATTCAGAGTCACGAAAGATGTGACTGAAGAAAAGCCCTAGGGAACCACAAAGTTGAAAGGCAGAACGAAAATGATAAAATAATTAACACAGGGAAGCCACAAACATTGTAAAGTCCCTTTAACACTATATCCGTTACTGCGTTATTTACAAAATAACATTTAAGTATCAAATAAATTAAAATACAAACGAAACAAAACACATCACCTGGTCACAGTTTTCTATTTACAATTATTTTCTTCCCGTTATTTGGGTCAAAGAGGAAAAGGTGGATGATTTGCATGAAATGCGGTACAACGAACGAGTAGCGACTGTTCCGTCCTGTGCGGGCTCAACATAATTTATAATTGAAAATAACTGGTTTTTATGAGAAAAATATTTTTTTGCTGTAAGAAAGCGAGTTTCTGTTTAACAAGGCACGCATATTTCAGAATAATTTGCCACATATTCGAGATATTATCTTGAATAAATTTATTGGAGGCGTAACTTTGAGCAAGCGAAACATAATAAAAACAACAAGCGTTAACATCTTCCAATCAATTATACAGGCACAGATACGTGTAGGAACGATGTTCTTAATGATGGCACGAAAATAGAAAGAGGCGTTGAATTTAGGCACTGTTGAAGCAACGGAAAAATTCAGAAATACTTACCTAATGCCAGAGTAGAAAAATAATGTAAGTACGATTATATACAAAAATTACATTTTTAAAAAAACCTTCGAGATTCGGACGAAAATATGATTTTTAAACATTTTTCGATGCAGTAGTGGTGCCAACGAAATTAGGTGAAAACAGTTTGATGTTTAGTATGGATTCTACAAGATTAAACTACTTACAAACCAAATGGAAAGAGGGGAATAAAATATCCCAAAACGTATACAAAGATTGAAAACGAAGGAAGGGTACTAGCTTGTAAGTACTAAGGTAATTTTGGTTCCAGTACCTACAATTTCATCCCTGTATAGAAGTATTATTGTTGTGTTAAAATGTTGGCAACATTGTTTTACAGTCAAGCAGAGGTCTGGCATGTGACATTTCAAGTTGAAACTGTACAAGTGTCAAAGGTTCCAAA
This sequence comes from Stenodema calcarata, assembly GCA_963920205.1. NCBI lineage: Eukaryota > Metazoa > Arthropoda > Insecta > Hemiptera > Miridae > Stenodema > Stenodema calcarata. Next base: position 18,871,937 of record OY986052.1, on the reverse strand, counting down.
ATCCTGCTCCAGTCCCAGATCAGGTTTTGCGAAACGGTTACACCTAGCGTGTCACACCCTCATATCTACGTTTGCTGTCTCTCTTCCGTAGGTGCACATAACCAATACCACCAAGCCAAAAGCGCCAATCTGCTTTTTTTGGTCCTTTTCGTTTTAGTACCCTTGGGTACTCTTGAGTTGGGCACAACATGCGACGTACGTAAATCCCACTGGTTTTTTTTTTTGAAAAATAAGAATTCCGTTTAGCGTAACTATAGATGCACTAATATTGCAATAGGTAAAACGAAAATGACTGAAAAACAGATTGGCGTTTTTGGAGTGGTGGTAATAATACATGTTACTTGGTTCTGATTACCTACTAAAGTGTAGTTATATTAAAATTACAGCGACTATTTCACTCTCGGAGTTCAAAAGATTCAACACGTCGTGTAAAAACACCTGTTACCAACATTCTAACAGTAGAATATCAACAGCACAACAGAAAGTTACAGTTATCGACAAAACCTCGACACGACTCTGTACAATTATTGTACTTGATTAGAAGCCCTCTTGATCAGTTCGGTCGTACTATTGTCGAGGTTTACACTGAATTTGTTAAAACACAAAATAGCGGTTTGTTTAATAAAAATCGGAGTTCTCGCTTTAAAAATAAGAAGTAGTAGATATTTGTTTACTACAGCACGAAATGTGCGTTACACTATTTTAATGGATGGATCTGGATCCATTTTGAAAAGTGTTTTCTTCACTCGTAACGATGTCAACCGGACTGCAGGATTGGGGTGCCAACACTCCTGCATGATTTTAGCCAGTATGGCTGTGACCTGAAGCAAAAAAATTATGTTTATTATTGGACGTGTAATGTTCATCATTGTGGTGGATGACTAGTTTACATAGTATCATCGTGACGTTGTTGGCAGTTATCGAATAAAATATCAGTTCTTCTGTGCACCCCTGGACTTGCAGTATCTCAATTCATTTTGTCTTCTCAGGTGAGTAGTCGCTCACATTGAGCTCCTGCACCTGCGATATTTGGTATGACTGGTGTTTCAAGTCCAAACATGATGGGTTGTACATACCTGCTTGCCACTGTATCAATATGTGTGATATTGAAATGATGGCAAAGACTCTGACACGAAAATGTGGTGTTGTAGAGTCCACAACTCCATTGCAACTGTCACCCTGAGGTCTATAACACCTCCTCCCCTTATGTACTAGTCTTTTGAGAAATACTAGTTTAGTGAGGATACTAAATTTGAGGTATGAATGATAGGAAAACACGCAAACTATTAATCTTGGAAAAACTTACTTGGTGGTTCTGCCATCGTTGAGGAACATGAGGTCTGATGCGTTTAACACACACAGCTTGGTACATGTCTTCGAAGCTTGGATCGCTGGGAACAACGTCGTAGTAGGGAAGTTGATATTCTTCAATCTCAAGGCCCCACTTCTCTCCACCTCCAGTAGTAACGCACCGTCTGGAATTAAGAGGATGTTGCAATTATTGAATGGTTTTGTACCGATTAGAGTTTAAAACGTATAATTTTGAAGAACCCTTTTGATTGGGCAATGTGGTGGAGACACTGTAACTCCTTAAGGCCTACTCTACCTAGTCTGGGGGACTCCTCCCTTTTGCCTTGAAATTGGCTTGTCTTCTCGTTTGTCTCGTTTTGCAAATGCGACTAGGGCAGTAATAAGTCAGTTACGACTCAGATAATATGATGCCCTATCAAAAGCGTCATTTGCGGCAGGTACTATCCACATCTGGGAAGGTACTATTAGTCTGGTTGAAGAAATCGTACGCCCTGTCTTGACGTAAGGAGGCTACTAGCGGAGATTGCAGAGGCAACAGGAGCAGACCAACATCAAAGGAAAACATTAGAGAACAGGCAAATAACCTGTGTTCTATTCATACCTGCACATTTCCCAGAAGACGAGGCTCATGGAGTACATGTCAGCCATCTTGAAAGCATCGAATGACCTTGTGTCCATAGTTTCGTCCAGTACTTCAGGCGCCATGTAGCGCCGTGTTCCCACTCTTGTGTTTGGCGTAATGTCAATCTCGTTGGTCTCACTGTGAAAAATCATACATAATAATAAGATTCATAAATACTAAAAAATAGAAGGGGTACCAGAAACTTGCATGAGGACATGAATTTGGCCCAAATTATTGCATTCAACGCGCTGAGACGTTAAGAAAAACTGCGCCAGTGATAGGCACAGCCAAGTACCACATAATATGTGGTACTATGTGATATTATCACTGAGTAGTGAACTCAAATGCCCTACATATTTATTGCACTTTCCTCAATGATAGCCCCCCCCCCCCCTCCAAGATGTCCCTGGTGTAGTGTTAAAATTATTCGTTATTTGATTTTTTAATGCTTCACCGTCAACAGTACAAAATTAAAATGATCGTGTAATCCTCCAGCCATAGAATTGAAGAGGTACTTCATGAAACGTCCACTTCAAATACCAAGAATATGGTTTGGGATTCAAACAGAATTATTGAATACAAATCTAGATTGGAGTCTCTAATTCAATGCAAACTACAAAATGAAACATTTTCTATAGAATTCAGATGTAATATCGATAATTTATTATTACTTGGCTATAGGGTTACATTTTTGAGTTTCGGCAAAATAACAACAATAATACGCCTAATGTTAAGGTTTCTAAGTCGTGCCACTTAACGAAATTGGCGTTTGATTGAGCAAAAAACCTCAAAATGTAAGGTCGAAATAATAAATTCAATAATACCTTATGTATCTGACCGCCAAGCCAAAATCGGCGATGGCGCATTCTCCGTTTCTTTTGACGAGAATATTCCTGGACTTTATGTCACGGTGAGCGATGGCCGGCTTGCCGCGAGTGCCAAAGATTTCCGTGTGAAGGTGAGCGAGGCCGCTGGAGGCTGATTTGGCCAAGAGGAGGAGCGACTGAGGCTCGAGAACGGAAGTGCGGAGAACGTCATACAGAGATCCGCAGTCGTGATAGTCAGTTATAAGTAGCATCTGAGTCCAAGAGCCTGTTCCTTTGATGTCGGCGGCGATGAAGCCTGAAAAACATCAAGTTAAGTCCTTGTTGTTCTGTGGATTTGATGGACTAGTCCCACAAGAACTGGCTGCGGAGTAACCCGAATAAATTAAACAATTTATCACATGCTCCTCAGAACTTGGATAATAAACTCATTCCAAACTGATTACTAACTACTGAACCAAATCGTGGACATTTCCATGAAGCTTATGCTATTTTTCTGATGTAATTACAACAATTTAAATCCAACACAACGCTTTTGGTTTATTATCTTCGATAATGAACCATTGGAATTTCTTTAACAAAGTGACCTTGGTTGGATAAAAAGGCTGTGTTGCAAGAGTTGAATCTCTCCAAATGAAATGGGTGAAACCAATTTTAAATGAATTATTGAAAAATTTGTCCACCAATTTTTCAATTCTTGGGTGGGATTTTTCTTCCTTCAACAACGAGGAGGCAAACATCAGGTGAAGTGATGAGGTCTTTTGGAATGATTGCTACTTTACGTAAACTCAAAAAGCGACGCATTTTGAACACATTCTGTACAAATACGGCCGATAATTAGGTATGCAACTTACCAAGGATGTTGTCGTGCCTCATGAGAACGGATTGGTATATTTCAGTTTCTCTGAACCAAGATGATTCTTCAGTAGTGAAAAACACCTTCACAGCGACTTTCTCTCCTCGCCAACGAGCGAGCCAGACTTCGCCATAACGCCCTTTCCCAACGGAGTGCACCATCTGAATTTGCTTGGCTATCGTACGCTGAACCTAGAAATAATTACACGATGAAGAATTGAAGGGAACTATGTAAATCACGAATATTAGATTTGAACTAGTGTATAATATGATCTGCGATCCGACCGAACAAAGGGATCTGTGCTCCCCAGAGTTTGTTGTCCCAAGGTTTCTCTTCTTTCGAATTTTGGTACATAGGCTCAGTGAGATGTCAGATGTTGGCTTAGTGTGAATATTCCGTTTCAACAATTACCGTTCTGAATGGTAGATGAATTGTATCTGCAAGGTATTTACAATAATGTCTGAACCGAAAGTTATACGAGTATCTGAATTGAAAACTTACGAGGAGTGGGAGACCAGAGCCTGAACCCGAACTTTGGTCAATGAGATCTTGCAGAGTGTGAGATGATGTGAGATAGGCGTCTCGAGATCCGTCAACCAAATACAGTTTTCCGCTCTCCTCCTTTTTCCTGTACCTGCAAAGTGAGTAGTATGCTTGAGAAATTAGGAGAAAAGTCTACTTATGTTTGAGATCGTCATTTCACATCTCGGAAACAATCTGGATCATACTCCTCGATCGAAAATCGAATGTTGATATATAAAAAGATGATCAGGCCTATACGGGCATACGGGGCCTGTCTCGAGCAATGACACAACTTGGCCCTCCAAAGGAACATTGTGCAAGCTCCTCCTCTCTTCAGGCACGCCACAATTTACCATGATTGCGGGCTGGAGACCCCCAGAGAGTTCAGGGCAAGAATCATGGAAACATTCATCAACACCACTAGGAGCAGCGCAAACCCACTCGTTCTCCTAGCTATTGAACCATTCAAAGTCAACTTAAACTTCCTCGTCATCTGTCTTCCTTTTTACCAGATATGATTTATTATCGAATGATTTATTATTTTATTACTACGAGTACATATTTTATTTCAACCTGTTTTTAATTTTGATTTTTCAAGCAGTTTACTCCGATATTTCCCCTCTAACTTTTGAAGCAATATAATTGTTCAATTATCGTATTTTACACTAAGTATTACTTTGTAATTAAATAAAAAAATTAAAACAAAAAAATCTGGAGATGCGAATGTTACTTGAATGTAGACTACTGCATCATTGCCGCTTTTAGATTAACACAGAATGGGGCTAAAAATGTAAATATGACAATCCCCCACCTCTCCAAGTTATACATTCGTTATTTCTAGTCCCTAAAAACTCGTTGGTTTTTTGCACAACTCTGCATGAAAATGAACTGTCTCAAACTACATGGTTGAAGTTGTGTGGGCTTCCAACCAGACTTCAGAGTTATATATTTATCAATTCAGTGCATCACTAATAATCATAAATTCAAGAGCGACTCAGCAGGATTGTCAGGTGGACACGGCTAGAGTTCTGCCACTAAACCCACTTGAAACGCTTGTACATATATATATGTTATATACGTCGGTAGTAGTTTATTAGGCAGACTTACTTGAGGTAGAAACATGCGACGAACACGAGGAATATGATGGCACAGACACTGAAGGAGATGAGGAGAGCAATGTAAGGGAGAGCATCGTGGATGGAGATCGGCGGTGTGGGCGGGACGGTTGAGCGTGGCGGGAGGTACTTGGGTAGGAGCTCTTTGTTGCAGAAATCTGAACTGTTGCAGCATTGAATGGATTTGCCAATTTGATGAGGCACGAGGTGACCTTTGCACTGGAAAATCAAAAGAAAAAAATTGTTAAGTAGTGATATCAATGTATTATACATATAAACAAAGGTTCATTCATCATTGGCGCGATATGTGACGTCGTACTTTTTTAAAAATTGAAACCTACATTAATATAGACATTTCAAATTAAATTCCTTGGGAGGCCCAAGTTTATGTGAGGTATGAAAAATGAAATATGACGAAACCTTGGGAAAATTGTGTACGAACTTTCCGATGCTCCCAGCAGCGAGTTTCGCTGATAATCGTGCAGGGAGTATCCCCAGGGACTATCCATGTCTTTACAACCTTTGGTAACAAATGTGGAAGAGATGCCGTTTTGGGGTTGACACATCCTGGCAGCGTTCGACAATTAGCACTCCATCAGCTTTAGATGTCATTGGGTACCTACTTGTTGGTTTATTATACTTCCAGATTTCATTACAGTAGTTTCCGTAATGGATTGTAGTATGTAAACAAGAAGTGATTGATTACACTGTTCAACAAAGAAAAAAAGGTGTTGTTTGGTGCAGGGGAGATGAGGGTTGTGGACAAGTTGAAAAGTACACTTTACCGCTGTTTCCCATGAAATGGAAAAGGATAGCTAAAATCGGGGTTCAAATTCGGATTTTGCACCTCAAAAAAGTGAAAAATCGTCTTTTAAAAAATTAATCGGAAAATTGAAAGGAAAAAAGGGATTTTTGAAGAGAAATATATCTCTATATCTATATCTCAAAACCTAGACCTGATAGGGAAACCACACTGAAAAACCCCAAGACCAACTCATCTCCTCAGCACCAAACCACACCTTTTTCTTTGTTGGCCATGTTATAAGCAGAGAGGTGTTAGTTCATCATTCATGATGTTGCAATTTTCTGAGAGATGAACTTGAAAAGAAATCACTCAGCAAATTTATAGCAATTCGATTATTTCATCAGTTACGTCTATTTCAAAATTACAATTATTCATTATTATTATAAATTATTCATAATCATAATTGACGAATGGGGGAACCTGGTCTCAGAATGAGCGTTCTTTGCGCCGCGGTACTCCTTTGGTATTATCTAGAGTGAAACAATATACCTGATAACAAAATTTTTGGATCCAGCTGATTGAAATATTCCATGGTTTTTGTTCAGAATTGATTAATTCAATCTTTGAAACGCCTGGCGAGTACCCAGGCGAGTAACTTAGTTAAGTACTATAGCTCTACATCATTATTTCAAAAAAATTAGCGACAAGATGAAGGATTTTTCAACGTGAAGATGTAAATGAATGCAAAATGAAAGCGCGGAATTCCAGAGGCTTATTAAAACCCGATCACCTAGCCAGCCAGCCCTCTGACGTCATAGGCTCTTACGGCATAGGCTGTGACGTACTAGTTGGCCTCCCTCCAGCAGTCTGAC